>OU015499.1:119537663-119571140 GCA_907164885.2 Dolomedes plantarius | reverse complement strand
AAATACAACGGTCAGTGTATGCAATTGATGCCAAATATATATATATATATTTATAGTAAATATGACGATCAATGTATACAATTGATGTAGAAAAAATATATATTTATAAATAAATCGTAAGGGATATTTTTAAACACAAAATAATGTCCAATCGTCTGCCGCATTAGCAAGAAAAAATATTTTTTTGTCTATTTAGTTGTTACGCACGTGACGATAATTTTATTGAAAGTACCAGAAAAAAGAAATCACGTGATCGGCATTTAATAAATTAAATTCTAAAAATTAATCTTTAAAAATTCACCAAAAATCAGGAAATCGAGGTAAAGATTCGAAAAAGATGTCATTTTAAAAGGAATTTTTATGATCTTTCTCGTGATATAAATTTTATAACCCTCAATGTATTATTTTAAATGCAAACGTAAAAAAAGTTTAAAAAACAGCTTAAAAATTTAATTTAAAAAAATCTAAGCAGAATTTTTGAAAAATCTTTCTTAGTGCACCCCTACACTATTAGAAGAATCGCCATGCAAAATTTCAGCCCTTTAGGTCCAGCGGTTTGGTCTGTGCGTTGTATGTCAGTCAGTCAGTGAATGAATGAATGAATGAATGAATGAATGAGTCAGTTACGGAACTGTTTTATATATATATATATATATATATATATATATATATATATATATATATATATATATATATATATATATATATATATTTTATTTTGGCATAAATTGCATACATTGGCCATTGTTTTTAATTTGAATGTACTCCACAGCGAAGCACTGGTATTCAGCTAGTTGAGCTATATAACACTAAAATCTGTTTGTCTCCATCACAATACAGCTGAAAAGGTGCGCCAAAGTACTCTATTTATTGGAATATGGTAAACAGAAATGCATCTCGCGATCTGAGTAGTTTGTAAATGTAAGCATGTTGCCCCTGGAAGCGCGCTAACCCCAGTTTGAGAATCACCGTGCTGTATAAATCCTCTCAAGAGAAGGTGGTTAAAATTGAAAGAAATAGAACTTTGTAATTGGAAACTCTAACTTGACCCACTTTACGAAAGAAAGCATTTGGTTGAAAGTTGCCATTGGATTCACGAATGCCACAGTTTGAGAATCCATGCGCTATGTAAATCCACTAGAAAAGATGTAGTTAAAAATTAAAAATGTATATCTGTATTGTAAGTAGAACTTAACTAGACCCACTTTACATAACAACGCATGTGACTAAAATTTGCCGTTGGAAGTACGAATGCTACAGTTTGAGAATCCCTGCGCTATGCAAATCCGCTATAAAAGACATGGTGAAGGATAAAAAAGTATATATTTATTTTAGTGTAAGCAGAACTTCTAGCTACAGCCAAACAAAGAAACAAAGCAATTCCTTTTGAAAGTTGTTGTGAGTATGGATGCCTCAGTTTGAGAACCACTACGCTAAATAAATTCTCTTGAGAATGGAAGGAGAAGGGGTAGTTAAAAGATAAATGAAAAGCGCTTCTTAGTTAAGAATTTTAGCCTGACCCACTTTACGAAACAAAGCATTTGATTAAAAAAGAAGCTGTAATCAGTTTGAGAACCACTACGCCAGATAAATTCTCTCGAGAAAGGGTGGTTAAAATTTTAAAAAAAAATCTACTTGTATCTTAACCAGGAGTTCAAACTAGACCCATATTACGAAACAAAGCATTTGACTGAAAATTGCTGTAATAAGCACTAATGCCTCAGTTTGAGAACCTTTACGCTAGATAAATTTTCTAGACAAAGGGTGGTTAAAAAATAAATGAAAACCGCTTTGTGGTTAAGACCTTTAACCAGAACTACTTCACAAAAGAAAGCTCTTGGTAGAAGTTTCCCCTAAAGTACGCGTACCACAGTTTGAGAACCTAGGAACTTTTATTTTCTCTCTCTCGAAAAAAAAAGGTAATTAAGAGATCAAAAAACTAGTTGTCATAAGGATCCCCAAACATATTCACTTCTTTATGAAACAAACCAATTCAATCAGTGTTTCAAATTTATTTGAAGCATTCCCTGCGAGCTTTGAAATATTACCTCTATCCAGCAGAAAATATCCGAAACCGAAGAACTGAAACACAACCAGAACAAAATAATCGTCATTCATTTTATGAAATCACTGTCAGCAGCGTGGAAAAGACATTTGCATGCATTAACTCGCCCTGCCTCCCCCGAACATATGAGAAGTAGTCCAGATTTGGACTGTTTCCAGAAAAGTGGACTAACTGTGTGTGCATGGTGATCAGATCCTGGGAAAAATCTTCACTTGTTCCCCATTATAATGGCATTAGCGGTAGTCATGCCTACACCAACGACGAAAGGGGTTATTGGACTCTCTCTGTTTGTTTATTATTATTTTATTTTTTGTACATAATTTCGGGTCGTGTCTGAAAAACGTCTATTTAGAGCACCGCTCCAGCGTTTCTCAATAATGCCAATCTGGGAATTTTACGAGGGGGGGGGATTAGCCGTGATTTATTTAGCGTTCTCAGTTTACAAAATAGGACATGCATTTTTTATTAGTCTGGAAAAATTCGTTGCGTTTAATTCATTCCGGAAAATCGTCTGCGCAGATTATTGCCGCTAAATCACCGGCTGTCGAAAAAAATTGTGTTGTGTGCACTTCTGCTTCCACGTGTTACGCAATAGTCGTTTTCACACAATTGACAAAGTTATAATTTATCGTGGCAGCGCGAACAAGCATATCGCGTCCTAAGATCTCTCGGCATACCTGCCTGACTGACCCTGAGGGCTGCTTAATCGTCTGGACCCGTTCGTTCTCTGGAACAATTTTAACTGCAGAGGCTGTTGATGCAATTTATAAAATGGTTTTTGATGAAGAAAAACAAAATATATATATAAAAAAAATAAAAGAACTAAAAAAAAATATGACAACAGATAAATTTCAGGAAATTGAATTATCGTCTGTCGCAGTTAAATAATGTCTATTTTATTAAAAAAAAACGGCGTAAACAAACTTCGCGTCGAAGGTTATATTTTTACTCTTTTCGAAAAGAAATATGGAAAATATTCTAATTTTGTCACCGTAAACGTTGCGGAAAATGAAGTAATGATCAAGATAAGAAATATTATAAACAATAAATGCCATCAAAAGGCTAAGCTTTGATTATAAAAAGAAGGAAAAAACCAGGTAGTCTCTTCTAACGTAACTACCGCGTGTTATTAACGTAGGATTACTTATCGTTGCTTACCTCTTCTGTATGTATATATGTACGTATGTGTCATGTCTATATATATATATATATATATATGCATGTTGAAATTATGACGCATTTTGGTACTTTCCTGTTTAACTGTTTACTGCTTGTCCAAGGGATACAGACTGTTTGGTGCGCTGCCAAAATTATAACTCGTGAGGTACGGAGGGATGATTTTAGCGTATGAAATTTTCCTTTACTGGAGGAACGTTATGAAAGAACGTAATCCTACGTTAAAAGAAATACGAGTAATTGAAGATATTAAGTTCAATAATGATTCTTTTAATTTGATGTGTTTGGTTTTTAAAGAAAATCCCCCGAACAATCGAGAAGTTGCTAAATAACTCAGCGGCAACTGTACGCAAGATAATCTATATATATAAAACAGTTATTTTTCTGACTGACTGACTGACTGACAGATAACACATAGACCAAACCGCTGGACCTAAACGGCTGAAATTTTGCATGACGATTTTTCTTATAGTGTAGGGGTGCACTAGGAAAGATTTTTGAGAAATTCTTCTTAGATTGTTTTAAATTAATTTTTAAGCGGTTTTTGTAACATTCTTTAAAGTTTGCAGATAAAATAATAATCTGAGGCTCTTAAAATTTATATCACGAGATAGATCATAAAAATTCCTTTAAAATGAAATCTTTTTCACTTCATTACCTCCATTTTCTGATTTTTGGTGAATATTAAAAGATTAATTTTTAGAATTTAATTTATTAAATGCTGATCAAGTGGTTTCTTTTCTTTTTGTGATACTATAAACAAATTTTGCGTCAAGTGCATTACAACGAAATAATTATTATAATTGACAAAATAAATTGACGAAATAAATTGACAACGAAATAAATTGACAAAAAAATTTTTTTTTCCTTTTTAATGCGGCAGACGATTAGACATTATCGAAAAAAAATATTAAAATACAGTAAAAGAAATGTTCCTCAAACTGTACTATATCCTTTAGTACGTTCTATTAGATTTAATTTGGATATTTTCTTCTACATTATTTTGTTAATAAAAATACCCGTTACGATTTTTTTATAAATACAGTGATTTCCGCTTATAAGAATCACGTTTGTTATTACTGTTTTTGATTCTTATAAGCGGTTGATTCTTATAACCGAAATTTAGGTCTTTGGACTGGAACACACACACCTATATATACATATATTAGATAATTTACCATAAAATACTCTTTAATTTACATTAACTATCTTTTATTAAAATTTTTTTTATAGTTTTAAAAATAAAACTTAATTTTTAGACCTATAAGTAGATACACATGATTATAGTAAGAGAAGAAAAAAATACGATATTTGTTACAAGTTACAACATACCTGCTTAACAGTTTTAACATTTCAACTACAGGAAGGGAGCAAGAAAAAGTTTTCTACTGTAGTTTGACGTAATGAAGTTTTCAGAAGGCTGTTTATACCTCTTTCAATACTTATAGTCTCAGACGAAGATTTACTCGGACGGGTAAAGTTGCCCCCGGGTCAAGCTAATAGGACAGTGTTGTGGTAAAGCGTTTAAGGGGAAACGATTATGTTATGTCTAATAAAGAAAGGGGTGAATTTTACGACTATATTCCATCCCATCTTATCAATCTTTCTTTAAAAAAAAGAAAGAACTTCGTGCCTTTTGAGGGTTTAAGTGGCTTTTTTGGAAAAATGAAGGGAAAGCGAAGAGTGTAAACTGATTCTTAAAACCGGTGAATTGATTCTTTAAAGCGAAAATTTTAACATGGAAATAATTCATTTGTTTTTGTTTTCGCGATATTGATTCTTATAAACGGTTGATTCTTATAACCAGTGATCACTATAAGCGGTGGTTACTGTATATTTTTTTGGCATTAATTGCATACATTGACCATTGTATTGATTATAAATACTTTTTGGGGTTTTTTTTTGTGCATAAATTGCACACATTGATCGTTGTATTTATTTCGAACGTACTCCGTAGCACAGCACGGGTATTCAGCTAGTGAGCAAATATTTAAAAGAACTGCTCATGAAATTGTTTATACAACCGTTTAACAAACAGTAAATGTTTCGATGATCGAAAATATTTTTTTAATATTGAAGAAGCAAGGTTCTATCTTAGTGAAGGTAGACTTTTAAACAGCATAGATTAATACTTCACAATCTGGGAACGGAATATTCCATTTTTAATTTCATCCGAGCGTTTCATGGAAGTCGGGACAATTTAGTGCACTTAAAAGTAACGTAGTTTTCGGACCATAAGACGCATCTATTTACATAAAAAAATCGACTTAAAATTGGAATGCGTCTTATGGTACGAAGATAACATTAAAAAAATGAATATTTTATTATATATATCATATATTTAGTTATTATATGTATTATATAAATATTTATAATATATATTATTTGTATATATTTTATATTTTATATACATTACTTATTATATATATATATATTATCTTTATTAAATAAGAAATTGAAATTATGTTTATATACCAAACAAAATACAAAATATTCTTTTCTAAAAATCCTCCCATAAGTTTGAGGCACGTCTTATCATCCTGTGCTTCTTATGGTCCGGAAAATACGGTAGTTTAAATATATATATATATATATATATATATATATATATATATATATATATATATATATATATGCATATATACACACACGCACATGTAGATATATGCATACACACACACACATATAGTATATATATATATATATAAATAAATAATCCAACAGAGATAGATAAAGTATGATTATCTATTCTCTATTGAAAATGTTTTATGTTTTCTTTGCAGGATATGTTTTATGTTAAAGTGATTTAGCAGTATATGCTTGAATTTTAATTTTTGTTTATTTCGATTGTTTATATTTTTCATATATATATATATATATATATACATATATACACACACGCACGTGTAAATATATGCACACACATACATACACATTATATATATATATATATATATATATATATATATATATATATATGTAACATGGGAGACTGACACTGGCCCAATAGATATCGAAATATCCCATGTCACGGTGAGAAGAAGATATTAATACTACAGTTCACTTCATAGCAAAACGACGCACTCGGCTTCTTACGGAAAAGACTTTATTACGTCTATTCGAGTCAGTTACATGATCAAAAAAGCGTACATGTACGTGATCCCAAACCTTATATAACCTCATCTCGTCATGTGATCGTAGTAGGGTTTAATTGGTTAAAAGTTAAGAAAAGGCGTGACAAATGCGCTACAGCGTTTAATTTTCTGCCCACGCTACGCCAGTTTAGTTTTCATTTAAAACAGGCAGCCATTTAATTTTTTCCACTAGAGGCCTTTTAGGACTTAGATTTGAAAACGAAAGTTAGCTCGTACGCCCAAGGGAATTTAGAATAATGTTAGATTTTAAAATGGAATTTAACGTGAATGCCCAAAGGGAATTACCTGTTTCAAGGAATTAAAAAAGGGTTTGTAATTTGGAATAGTAAAGTGAGGAATTAATAGTTTTTAAATGTTAAGATTGTTAAATTAAGAAATTACTAGTTTTTAATATTATATATATATATATATATATATATATATATATATACATACTGTTTATCAAAAATTAAGAAAAAGTCACAAAAATAGCGATTACTCAAAAAGTTACGCGTAGAATTTAATGAAACTTATACAGATATTATGCAACACATAGGTAGGTATAAAATATCATAAAAAGAAATCGCCAGACAATTATGGTGTTATAGAAACTAGCATATGTATACAATGAACAAATCGGATGTTTCAGTTTGGTATAAGAAAAGTACCTTTAAAATGGCGTATGATCCCCCCGAGAAGTAATACATTACATACAGCGATGTGTGATGCTGTCAATTATGAGGTCTATGAGTTATGTAGGAAGTGAGAGCCATTGCTCTTGCAAAGCAGTTGAAAGCGTGGCTAGGGTCCTAGGAGGAGGATTGAGAGCAGCTATACGTCGTCTTAAAGCGTACCAAATATGCTCGATAGGATTCAGATCCGGCGATCGAGCTGGCCACTCAATGCGCTGAATTGTTTCCTCCTGAAGATAAGCATACACGATGCGAGCCCTGTGCGGACTCGCGTAATCGTCCTGTAGCACGAAAGCATCACCTATAGCCCCGGCATAAGGGTCCACATAAGCATCATCTCTATATGTCTGAGCATTCACATTTCCAAGGGGATGTGAGAGATACCAGCACAAGAGATACCACCCCAAACACAGACACTGACTGATCCGTATGCATCTCTTTCACGGATTTGTGATGGATGAAAACGAGTTCCAGGTTCTCTCCAAATCAATATAAACCCTACTACTGCTTTGGAGGCTAAACCTGGACTCATCCGTAAAGAGAACAGCCCTCCATCGAGCACGCGTCATGTTGACGTGCCCACTGCAAACGTCCCCGCCTATGGCGTGACGTGAGCGGGACGCAAATGGTTGGTCTCCTCGAAGAAAGACCACCTTCGTGAAGCCTTCAGCGAACGGTTGACGTTGATACCAACCTTCCGGAGCTTGCAGCGAGTGGGAAGTTCAGACGGAGTTGCGGTTCTATTCCTTCGTGCGCATAATGACAAATACCGGTCATCGACACTTGTAGCGTATGGCCGTCGTTGGCCGAACCTCCTGGATGCCGAATACGTGGAAAGAAATTGTTGCCAAAGTCTATGAACCACAGACGGACCCACATTTAGCCATCTCGTCACTTCTGTCTGACTTTGTCCTGCTTCTAGTCTCCCAATAGCTCGCCATCGCAGTTCTTCTGTTAAATGATGTCTGGAGGTCATTGCTACAATTTGGCTATGCCAGATGTCTAATCTCAGCCTCGCAGCGACATTTGCCGCCTTGCTCTGAGACATGCACTTTTATGTGCCTCGCAAATGACGTATTCTGACTGCAGCGCCACTATTTTGCATAATGTAGTATTGTTCAGCACCTTTTACTTAACAACATATTCAAATTTTAAACAGATTGGTCTAGTTTTGAGCGTGTAATCCCTCGTTTTGTAATTTTTTCTTAATTTTTGATAACTAGTAAGTATATATATATATATATATATATATATTTATTCAGTGGAACCTCGATATAATCGAATTCCTCGATAAATCGAAGTTTTTCCATTCCCCTTGAACCTGCCTAATACTCCCATGTTATTATTAAATCGAACCTCGTTATATCGAAATCCTCGATAATTCGAAGTTTTCTCGTCTCCCCTGAGATTCGATATCTCGAGGTTCCACTGTATATATATATATATATATATATATATATATATATAATATTAAAAACTAGTAATTTCTTAATTCAAAACTCTTAACATTTAAAAACTATTAATTCCTCACTTTACTATTCCAAATTACAAACCCCTTTTTAATTCCTTAAAACATTTAATTCCCTTTGGGCATTCGCGTTAAATTCCATTATTACAGCCTTAGGCAAAATCATTCAAGATGGCTGTCTTTTTTAACTAAAGAGAAGCTGCTTGGCGTCAGTACGAGTTTAAATTAGTTCTGCACATCAACAACAACTTTAAACCAATCAACCATTAAGACACACCCTTTAATCACGTGATGGGGTGAAGTTTATATAACTCGTGACGTCCGGAAGTAGGACGGATTTCTGTACTTTCTATTGCTGCATCCATACCGACGGATCGGTCGGTGATCTCAATAAAATTTTCCCGTAAAAACTCGTGTCGACGACTGGTTATTTCGGACAGACTACCATTCCAGGGTCTACAGAGATGACGGTGATGTGGGGTTGCGGCATTCTTCTTTTTAATGACCGACGGCCGTACTCCCCATGTCTCATATATATATATATATATATATATATATATATATATATATATAATGTATATATAATATTCTTAATTCCTATATTCTTTAATTAATTTGTGGCATCGACTAGTCCCATTTCACTCCAACAAATTCCTTAAACCGATCCACTGCGACTGATGATTACGATTTGGTAACACGCTCGCACTATCCCGAAATCGCTCGATAGCGTAACATATAACAATGAGAGCAGCAAAATATATCACATCTCTGCTAGTTTTTATATCCACTATCTTTTCCCCAAAACTCTTTTATGTTTTCTGGGAAAAGTTAAAAGTCTCCGCGCCAGTATATCGTGACTGACACCAGAGCCTTTCCAGACGTCCGCTTTCCTTTGCACAGTCTCTAAATGGCTCGTCTTCACGGAAGTTCGAGGCATCAGGTACGAAACATGCGATATCGATTGTCCGGTACGGTCTTCACACAAAGATTTCGCGCAGTCAAAGGAAAAACGGCGTGTGTCTGTCTCACTTTAAGAAAAAGTTATTATTATTTTTTTTAATATTTATTCCATTCTGAAAGGGATACCAACAAAAACCTTTTCATGCTTTATGAAAATGGTGTGTTTGCTATGCGCAAAATGTGTCTTTCAATATATATATATACATATATATCGAATCATGGAATAGGTTCACATAAATATCCGTATAGGAATCCTGTTAAAAAAACCTTTTGAAAATAAATATGAATATTTTACAAAAAATTTCATATGTAAATGGTTGTTAACGTGCACAATGTATATAGATATACATGTATGAATATTTTACGTGTAAATATGTACTATATTCTTCCATATAAACACCTGTAAATATGCTTATAACATAATTGTTTATATGTATGAGCATTATACATAAAGTGTGTACATGTATAAGTAACTAACTAACTAACACTATATATATATATATATATATATATAGTGTATATAACTATATATGTATATATATATATATATATATAACTATATATGTGTATATATATATATATATATATATATATATATATATATACACATATATAGTTATATATATATATAACGAAACTTCTCTAGTCGGCCACCCCTGTTCGGCTGAAACTCCTCCAAATGGTCAAATTTTGTTCAGAACCGATAAAAGATTCCATAGAGCTAAAGTTATGAGAGAAACCTCTTTTCAACAGCCACCCCTCAAAATGGCCACTTTTTTCCGAACTATGACTAGCCGCCCTAGATTAGTTTATATATATATATATATATATATATATATATATATATATATAGTCTAGTCACACTAATGTGACCACCTGTCAAAATCCAGAATAACCACCTTTCGCAGAGCGGACCGCTGCGAGACTTGCAGTTAGAGAGTCAATTAGGTTCCCGAAGGTGTTCACTGGGATGTCGAGCCATGCCTACTCCAGTGCCGTGGCCAGATGCGCTAGGTTACGCGGGTGAGGATCCATGGTGGGAACAACCCGATCGAGGTGGTCCCACAGATTCGCGATTGGGTTCAAGTCCGGGGAATTTGCTGGCCAAGGAAATACGCTAAACTCATGCTGGTGCTCTTCGAACCACGCACGTACACTGCGAGCTTTACGACACGTCGCATTGTCCTGCTGGTAGATGCCATCATCCCGAGGAAATACAATTCGCATTTTGGAGTGAACATGGTCCGTAAGGATAGATGCCTACTTGTGTTGATCCATCGTGCCTTTCACAGTGATGAGTGAACCCAGAGAATACCACGAAAACATTCCAAAAACCATAATGCTCCCTCCTCCAGCTTGGACCCTTCCGGCAATTGTTGCAGGGTGTTTGCTTTCAGACGTGCCATGCCGTATACGCCAACGTGCATCTGTCCGATGGAGAATGAAACGTGATTCATCGGAAAAAGCCACCTGTCTCCACTCAGTGGAAGTCCATTTGCGGTACTGGCGTGCAAATTCCAGCCTTCGTCGCCGATGAACGGCAGTCAGCATAGGTGCATTAACCAGGCGTCTGCTGCGGAGGCCCATACGCAGCAACGTTCGCTGAACCGTCGTTGTGGAGACACTGTTGGAAGCCCCTTGGTTCATCTGGACGGTCAGTTGCTCAACGGTTGCACGTCTATTCGCCCGAACGCATCCCCGCAGCCGTCGTTCACCTCCGCCATCTATGGCCCGTGGTGCACCACATTTGCCACGTCGCTGATTTTGGACAGTGCCATTTTGCCATGCACTTTTACCACGGCGGCCCGCGAACAGTTTACAAAATTAGCCGTTTCTGAAATGCTTCCACCCTTGGCCCGAAAGACAATGATCATGCCCTTTTGGACGTCGGATAAATCGCTCCGTTTCTGCGTGACTGCAAGAACTGAAATGTTTTCCGAATGCCTACAACACACTTTATATATCCACCAAATCTGCTGACGACAAGTGCCTTCTGTGATTGGTTATTTAACGTTGACGTCAAAAGTAGGCGGTGGTCACATTAATATGACTAGACTGTGTATATGTACATACATACATACATATATATACATATTATATATATATATATATTGTATATATACTATAAATATATATATATATATATATATATATATATATTGTATATATACTATATATATACATATGTACATATATATATATATGTACATAGATATATATATTGCATATACATATATACACACACATACATATATACATATATATATATATATAAATATATATATATATATAAATATATATATATAAATATATATATATATATATATATATATAAATATATATATATATATATATATACATATGTACATATGTACATATATATATATATATATATATATATATATATATATATATATATATATATATATATATATATATATATATGTTTTTCGGTCACGTATTTAAGTTAAATGTAAAAGGGAAACAATGTCTGAAAGTTTTCGAATTTTTGCAAGTTATCGGTACGCCTTCCGCACGCAAGACGTCTATCAGCTGTTTCAGTCCCAGCCCGAAACTCCACGTCCCAGGGTCAGAGACTGACAGAGGACCGGGCGTATAGAATGCATAATTAGTCCACGGGCTGTCAAAAAAAAAACTGACACCCGAAAATGAAAAGCGGCCGGACAGCAATTGTCTTAACGCCAGTTTGGCGCGTTCGGCATCATTAGCAGCCAAGCCGGTGGAGAGAGAGAGTGATTCACACCTTCTCGTAACGAGACGACCTTTGGATCCGATAATGCATGACAGGCAACGCAGAGAAGAAAAAAAAACCCATGAAGGTAAACGAGATTTTGAAGAGATTACCTTAAGGCCATTTCATAGTTCAAATAAAAATGCGAGGAGACTGGCATTTCACGACGAAAGGGGTTAAATATCAAATATAATTAGCTACGCTTCGGTGAACTATCACGTTTATAATTTTTTCTTTCTTTCTCTGTTCTTTCTGTTCTTATTTATTTGCTTGTTTGTTTATTCAAACTCGGCGATATCTGGTCACGGTTTCGAGAACTAACCCGTGAAAGGCAACCGACTTCCCCAAACGCAGGGAAAGTCGGACGAATAAGAACAATTTTCGGTTTATTTGTTGCATTTGTAATTGCAATGTAGATTCCTGATAAAATCTCTCTCGAAATAAAAATTAATCTTCAACAAAAGACATTCGTATCTACATGGTTGTTACATATATATAACATTGACATGTACATATACATGCATAGTAAAATATAAACCATAGAAATAAACAAAAAATAAAAATCAAGCATAGACTGCTAAATCCCTTTAACATAAAAACATACTGTAAGTTGCGTTTGTCTTTTCATTTTCTTTTTGACTTACTGCTTCATTGGGGGACTCGGGGCCTTAGGATGTGTTTTGGGCCTACCTGCATCCTATTCAGAAAGTTCCCCTTGAGGTAACTGACATGGTTAGGCTCCCTGACGAAGAGACCTGTCGGTTACCTCTGTTGTTTTATGGTACAGTTCCGGCATTTATACAGAATCTTGCCGTTGGTACGTGGATGCCCAGAGTGCTTGATTTCTGTTTGTTTCTTGTCTATATTTGTATTATTTTTAACTATCTCTGTTGGATTTTTTATACATATACATGCATGAAATTATATATATATATATATATATATATATATATATATATATATATATATTTATGCATATATATATATATATATTTATATTTATGCATATATATATATATATTTATATTTATGCATATGTATATATATATATATATGTGATTTTATACATATATAAATATATATATATATATATATATATATATATATATATATATAAATATATATATATATATATATAAATATATATATATATATATATATATATATATATATATATATATATATATATATATATATATATATATATATTTATGCATATATATATATATATATATATTTATATTTATGCATATATATATATATATATATATTTATATTTATGCATATGTATATATATATATATATATATGTGATTTTATACATATATATAAATATATATATATATATATATATATATATATTTATATTTATGCATATATATATATATATATATATATATTTATATTTATGCATATGTATATATATATATATATATATGTGATTTTATACATATATATAAATATATATATATATATATTACATATATATAATATATATATATATATTATATATATGTGATATTTATATATATGTGATTAACACAAGGGAATTGATGTGTAGAACTTATCGGAGATGCATTCGGGCGAAGTATTGAGCCAGGAAAGCACTGAAGAAATTTAGGAGAGAAACGCACACATAGAGCCATTGATGAAATACACAAATTCCAAGACGTGTTTTATTTATCAGAAGGCATTAGCTGCAGTGGCCACATGACTTGTCCGGCGTCCATGCCAGGACGGGACGTGTTAGCAGCAGTGTTTACATTGCAGAGTTAACTGAGAAAAGCCGCCGTGCCCACCAGACTTCGGGACAGCAGATCTGACAGCAACGAGAGTTAGAAAAGAAGAGCGAGAAGTCTTCCGTTCAGGCAAATATTAAATGGGTGTTTTGCGATATTGACGCCAGAGGGCCTAAACTACTTAATTTTTAATTGGGCGACTTTAGGTACGTGGAGTTCACGTGTCCCCTTGTGGGGTTCACGTGTCCACTTCGGTTTTCCCGGGGATTACTTTATTGCTAGATCCTGCGCTTGTTAGAACCGCGAACTAATGACCTGGGTGCAGGATAAGTGGCCATAAAGTTCTTGTAAAGTGTGGTTTCGATGTTATAGAACGCACAAATCCAGAGTGGTTCGAGGGCTCTTCAAGAATTTTGACATTACACTGACATTCGGAATCTCATAAACTACCGAACACTCATATCTGGGGATGTTACTGAGTTCAGATACTTCACATGCCTGCTTAATGATCTGCAGGGCTAATATAAATTATAACTTACTTTACTTTTAGGTTGCAATTTTGGAAAAGGGGTCGTGCTTTATTAAAAAGAGAATATGCTTTAAAGTAATTTAGGAAGACGCGTTTTCTTCTTCGCCCAACTGCATCTCCGATAAGTTCTACACATCCATTCCCTTGTGTTAATCTTTCCGAATGTGATTATTATCACATATATATAAATATGCATATATATATATATATATGTGTGTGTGTGTGTGTATGTATATATATATATATACACATATAGTATATATGTATATAAATATATATGTACTATATATTAATAATAATGTATAGTGAAACTTCTCTATGGCGCTCAGTAATGGTTCCGAAAAAAGTGGCCGTTCTGAGAGGTGGCCATCGAGAAGATTTCCCATAACATTGACTATACGGAGTTTTGAATCGGTTCTGAACAAATTTGGTCGTTTCGAGGGGTGGCTGCTAGGGAAGTTTCACTAAATGTATATATTCTGCCCCTTAATATAATTTACTATAGTAAATTATTTTAAGTGGCAGAAACACGTTGAAACATTCTTAAATTTATATATATGTATATATGTAAATTTTAAAATATATAATATTTGATATATTTTTATCAAAAGAATATAAAGATTAAGGGGAATATTTTTATCAAATGTAAATGATCAGATATGTACTTATCATTGTTACTTATTTTACCTAATTATTGTAGCTACTTGTTTTTATAAAATTTATAAAATGCTACTTATTTTTTTAAAATGTATAAATCTTATAAAATGTTAATTATTTTTATAAAACGTATAAAAACTTATAAAGTACAACTTAAAAAACTTATAAAAATTTGTAAACAGTTATTTATTTTTATAAAACATATAAAAGAGCCAATAAAATGTTCTTTATAAAACTTATAAAATGTTATTTATTTTTACAAAAGTGTAAAAACTTGAAAAATGTCGCTTTATATGCATATTAAAACTTATAAAATGCTACCTAAAAACTTATAAAAATTTGTAAACAGTTATTTTTATAAAACATAAAAGCCTATAAAATGTTCTTTATAAAACTTATAAAATGTAATTATTAGTTTAAAATAACTTATTACAGTTTTTTTTTACATTTTGCTAATAACTCACAAAGCACTAGTTTACAAAAGTAAAAAAAATGCTATAAAAATCTTTTAAAAAAAACGAAAACCCTATTCTGTTGCCATCGAAAATACTTGAACATAGAATACCGGAAATCACAGATTATAAAAAACATTGCGCCTTTGGTCAACATACAAAATTTATGCATTCATAAATTTCAAATTAAAAATCAAACACTGGGATTTAGAGGGCGTTCATTTAAAATAAAAGAAAGAGATCACAGCTGCATAGATTTGCATTTATTTCCTATTATAACGAGCGATATATTCGTCCGTTGGCATTATTTATTCGTCGACAATGGGTATTTCATTTCCTATCTTTTCCTTTTGTAGTAACAGGATTATCCGACCGCTTCTAATCCGGAGTTCCGCGCATCCAACAAAACACTTATTGCGTAAAAATTATGTTTTGTTCTATAGTGCGATAGGTCAGCAAACTGCGACCGGCAGTGACCTGGGGGTATGTGGTTTTGTAAACAATATACACTGGTGTCCAAAATTACCTTTAAATGCATAAAAGCTCTGATTTCTCAAAAATTGGACTATATATTTGAATGAATTATTTTGGGATGATAGAAAGCCTCATAACACATAAAAGCAAATACACTCATGGACAAAAAAATTAGCGCACCAAGAAATAATTGCGGGATTGTAACGAAACTTGCAATGAAGGTACATGTCGGGGAGATATGCAAATGATTAGAAATGCAGCGTGATTGCGCATTACGTATAGCCGGTAGAGGGCATTGAACATCGTACTCTGTGGAGTATAAAACAGGTAACCAAAGCTTGTTTGAGTGTTCTGAATCATTTACAAAGGAAGAGCTGAGATAGACATGCCATTACGCCGTGTTCGAAGACAATATAAGCAGTTGTCGCAGTTTGAGAGGGGGAGAATCGTCGGGATGATGGATGCTGGGTGGTCAGCTAGGCGAGTAGCTCGTCAATTAGGCCGCTCTGATTGTGTTGTGAGGAGGTGTTGGGACCAGTGGACCCGAGAGATGTACACGAAGACCAGGCTCAGGTCGCCCTCGACAGACCAGTCGTCGAGAAGACCGCCACATCGTAAGAAATGCACGCGTACAGCCAACTGCTTCATCGGCCGCCATCCAGGCACAGGTAGCACCTTCACTAGGGGCCTCTGTGTCTTCTCGAACCATACGAAGGCGCCTGGTTGAAGGACAGTTGGTATCGCGTTGCCCATTACGTGTGCTGCCCTTGACGCCCACCCATCGACGCCTCCGTTTGGAGTTTTGCCGCGCACGAGGAAACTGGACTGCAGCGGAATGGAACCTGGTCGTCTTTAGCGACGAATCCAGATTCAATCTCGGCAGTGATGACAATCGTGTTCGTGTGTGGAGAGCCCGTGGAGAACGCTTCAATCCTGCCTTTGCTGTACAGCGACACATCGCTCCCACAGCTGGTGTGATGGTATGGGGTGCCATTGCCTACAATACACGGTCACCCCTAGTATTGTTCCGTGGCACCATGACAGCCCAGCGGTATGTTCATGAAATCCTGCAACCACATGTGTTGCCACTCATGCAACGGCTCCCAGGAGCCATTTTTCAACAAGACAATGCTCGGCCTCATACGGCAAGGGTGTCACAAGACGGTCTCCGCACTGTTACTACCCTTCCTTGGCCTGCCCGATCCCCAGATTTGTCTCCAATCGAGCATATCTGGGATCATTTGGGACGACGAGTTGGGCATCTCACGAGTTTGAACGAACTAGAGGCAAGGTTACAGCAAATATGGAACGAAATGTCTCAAGACATCATACAGAACTTGTATGACTCAATGCCCGATCGTATCGCATCGTGCATTCGCGCTAGAGGGGGTCCAACGGAGTATTAACTCCTCCGTTCTTTTGCCTTTTTCTCTGAAATAAATTATCCTTTTTGTTTGATTTTGTTATCATTTACTTATATCAAAGTAGTCATTACGTATGTAAAATTTCGTTTCATTTTGAAGATTCCTTCTTGGTGCGCTAATTTTTTTGTCCATGAGTGTATAAACTGAAAATGCACATATTCCCATATATCTATACCTGCATTTATATACCCATAAAATGCACATATTCCATGAAAAAAGTATTATAAATTCGGATAATATATCATTTTATGAAAAAAATTCAATTCCGATAATATATAATCCTTCTAGGGAACAAAATATTATTCATTCCGATAGTATATAATCCATTTAGGGAACAAAATGTTATCCATTCCGATAATATATAATCCATTTAGGGAACAAAATGTTATCCATTCCGATAATATATAATCCATTTAGGGAACAAAATGTTATCTATTCCAATAATATAATATCCATTTATGACAAAAATAGTCTTAATTCTGATAATATTATATCCATTTATGAAAAAAAGTATTTTCAATTCCGGTAATGTGATACCCATTTATTGGCCAAAATATTATCAATTCTGATAGTATAATAACCATTTAGGAGAAAAATATTTTCAATTCTGATAATATTATATCCATTTATGAAAAAAAAATTTTCAATTCCGATAATATAATATACATTTATAAAAAAAATTTCAGTTCCGAAAATATGATACTCATTTTATGAAAAAAATATTCTCCATTCTAATAATATGATATCCGTTTATGGAACAAAATATTTTCAATTCCGACAATATAATATCCATTTATGGCAAAAAAAAATTTCATTTCTTATAATATGATATCCATTTATGGAACAAAATATTATCAATTCCGATAATATAATATCCATTTGTGACAAAAATATTTTCAATTCTGATAATATGATATCCATTTATGGAACAAAATTTTATCAATTCTGATAGTATAATATCCATTTAAGAAAAAAATAGTTTGAATTCCGAAAATATGATATCCATTTATGGAACAAAATATTATTAATTCCGGTAATATAATATCAGTTTATGACAAATATATTTTCAATTCCGATGTGATATCCACTTATGGAACAAAATATAATTAATTCTGATAGTATAATACCCATTTATGACAAAAATATTTTCAATTCCGATAATATGATATCCATTTATGGAAAAAAAATTTCAGTTCCGATAATATATGCATTTTAAGACCAAAAAATGTTAAAATATCCTTTTTATGACAAATGCACTTACGTAATGAAACAATTAAAATTGAAATAATGCGTGACGATGAGATATCAGAAAAAAATAATAACCCGGAAACAAGAGTAGATTTTTGGTATTAATAAGGAATGTGACCTTCCCTAACTCTCATACACATATCATGAGGCGATTTCACGTTCTCAGTAAGGTGGTTAATTAAATTTTGAGGCAGTTGATGAAGTACAGAAACAGTTAGATCAAATTGGATTGGATAATTATAATTTAGTTTGTCTTTTTCTCGTTTCCATGAAAAATAAATGACTCTGATTGGGTATTGCCCAAGATATTATTATTTTTAAGTATGTTAAGATAATTTTGGACACAAATAAAATAATATCGAAAAAAGTAATAAGTGTTTCTCCTTAGACTACTTCTAGTACCAACAAAAAATAGAATTTATAAACGAATAGATTAGTTTTAACAATAACTAACAATAGAAAATTTAAAAAAATAGAATAAATAATAATAATTATAAAAATGAATCATTAAAAATATATCTATAAATTTAATTTAATTTAACTAACTTCCTCCAACTGTATGAAATCTCATAAAGCTAATAATTTCTCAAAAAGCTCTAGTGACCCGGGGTTCTGTGCACTTAGAATTGTAATACAGGGTACGGCAAAATGAACTCCTACATTTCTGAAGGTCACTGTTAAGGGAGGGGGAGGTGGCAGCAGTTGGGGCGGATTATCTAATTGTCAGTAGACACCAAGAGTTGGTCCAGTGAACATCGCGGTTTCGTTATCGAGGCGTTCTTTGAAAACAACAATTCTGTAACAGCGACATAGAAGGGCTTTGAGGACGCACTTTGGGCCCTATGCAACTGATGCCATTCCTGGCCGAAAAACAATCGCGCGATGGGTTTCAAACGGGAGAGCAAGTGGGCCTGCATTACCAAGGAAACCGAGTGGTCGTCCTCGGAACATTAGAGCCCCTGAAAATGGGCGACGAGTCCGTTGCTATTCGTGAGGAAGTTGCGGCCCCAGAGACTACTGTCCGACCACAGTACGAAGAACCACGGTTGGCATAGTGCCAAGACGATTCTATTCACGCTGTAGGTAAGGCTGCTGAGGAAGGAGGGGGAAAAGTCTCGTATTCTCTCGACATTCTTTAGAATCGGTTACTAACTGCGCTTGCTTGCTTTTTCCTCGTCTGTTATTTTGATTATTATATTAAAATTACTGGATCCTTTACCCAACACGACTGCTCGGAATAAGCCGTTCCGTAGTGATTGTAAACGTATAATACACAATGTAATTAAATTGTGTGAGAAAGAAGCACTAGAAGAAAATGTTATTGTTCCACTTTCGCAATCCCTAAAGAGAGCTAGTGAAATGACCGGGATATCAATGTCCAGTGTAAAAAGAATACGCAGAGAAGCAAAGGGTGAAGAAACTCCAAAATTTGAATCTCCGAGGAAACGTCAGAAAAAAAGAATCACCGAAAACGTAGCTTTAGATAATTTTGATTGTGATGTAATCCGAAAATATCCACTCCTATTTTTTAAATAGATTTGCTTCTTTCTTTTTATTATTTTGAAATTATTATTCACATATTCGATCAAAAATCTAGTTTTAAAAAATAACTTTAAAATTGCGGACAAAAAGCAGTCTGAAATGCATTCCGTATTTCATAAACAAACACATCCGAAAATATGACTTTTTCCCCTATTTTCTAAGTAGACTAGCTATTCTCGCGCATGCGTAACAGCTTCCAGGGACCTTGCTTCCGTGGTCGGACAGTACCAACAGAGTGATGGAAAACTTTAGAGAGGGGTGGTAAAGGTCACCTGAGTGATGTTATTTTCAAAACCTAAAAGGGGAAAAACTAGATTGTCAGTAGTTTTCGAAAATATAAATATTTTTCTGTAAATTGCTTAGTCCGTATTTTTATGACCCTTTGAAATGTGGGAGTCCATTGTAGATGACAAACGTATAATGCAGCTGCTTTTGCCGGGACGAATTACTGAAAAACAAACTCAGAATTCGAATACCATACAAAACGTGTTTGATCCACTCTAATTCTAGGGAAGGAAAACTTAAAGCTAATTTAAACACTGGAATTACATAAATTGCTTTTCACAAATGATTAAAAATTTTAAAAAAAATTATTAAATGTTTTAATTTAACATGTTATTATCATTTACTAATAAAAAAAATGGTGATTTATGTATGTTAATAACTGCAAATTTTATGTTTCTGATAACGTGTTAACGCTGTAAAAAATAGATAGTTTTGACAGGAACGAGTGACTCTTCTATAGGCCGGTAGATGGACGAGAGAGGAGGAAATAAAACCTGAAAAGTGTAAATCTTATATTCTGGTGGTGTAAACTTAATGATGGGTAATGCATGAAATATAATGGAAAATATGTCAGATAGCACGGATGCCCCGAAAATGAACTTCTTTCATTTTTTTACAATTGTTTCCTTTTTAGAGCAATTGCAAACTACTAACTGAGTTTCATATTAGAAACTCAGTTAGTAGTTTACAATTGTTCTGTTAACTATAATATAAAACTCAGTTAGTAGTTTACAATTGCTCCGTTAACGCTAATATGAAACTCGGTTAGTAGTTTGCAACTGTTCCGTTAACTCTAATATGAAACTCAGTTAGTAGTTTACTATTGCTCTGTTTACTCTAATATGAAACTCAGTTAATAGTTTGCAAGTGTCCTGCTAACTCTAATATGAAACTCAGTCAGTAGTTTGCAACTGCTCCATTAACTCTAATATGAAACTCGGTTAGCAGTTTACAATTGCTCTGTTTACTCTAATATGAAACTCAGTTAGTAGTTTTCAATTGCTCTGTTTACTCAAATATGAAACTCAATAGTTTGCAATTGTTCTGCTAACTCTAATATGAAACTCAGTTAGTAGTTTACAATTGCTCTGTTTACTCAATATGAAACTCAGTTAATAGTTTGCAAGTGTTCTGCTAACTCTAATATGAAACTCAGTCAGAAGTTTGCAACTGCTCCATTAACTCTAATATGAAACTCGGTTAGCAGTTTTCAATTGCTCTGTTTACTTAAATATGAAACTCAATAGTTTGCAATTGTTCTGCTAACTCTAATATAAAACTCAGTTAGTAGTTTGCAAATGTTCTGTTTACTCTAATATGAAACTCGGTTAGTAGTTTGCAGATGTTTTGTTATCTCAAATGTGAAACTCAGTAGTTTGTAATTGTTCCATAACTCTAATATGAAACTCAACTAGTAGTTTGCAATTGTTCTATCTAGAGTTAACAGAACAATTGCAAACTTATTATCGTTTATTGTTCTGTTAACTATAATATAAAACTCAGTAGTTTTCAATTGCTCCGTTAACGCTAATATGAAACTCGGTTAGTAGTTTGCAACTGTTCCGTTAACTCTAATATGAAACTCAGTTAGTAGTTTGTAACTCCTCTGTTAACTCTAATATGAAACTCGGTTAGCAGTTCACAATTGCTCTGTTTACTCTAATATGAAACTTAGTAGTTTCATATTTGAGTAAACAGAGCAATTGTAAACTCAATAGTTTGCAATTGTTCTGCTGCTAATATGAAACTCAGTTAGTAGTCTGCAATTCTTCTGTTAACTCTAATATAAAACTCAGTTAGTAGTTTGCAATTGTTCTATTTACTCTAATATGAAACTCGGTTAGTAGTTTGCAGATGTTTTGTTATCTCAAATGTGAAACTCAGTAGTTTGTAATTGTTCCGTTAACTCTAATATGAAACTCAACTAGTAGTTTGCAATTGTTCTATCTAGAGTTAACAGAACAATTGCAAACTTCTAACTGAGTTCTGTTTTTATACCGAAATTTGGTTTTCCACTGATTACTGCATACAATGTCGAGATCAAAATCACACTCATTTTTTTAGAATGCTAAAAAGAAGCAAAATCCACTCAATTTGCGGAAATAATGACACCATGAGATCATTCCATGGCTTTCTGCACCAGGGGACGGCATTTGTCTCTTGATTTTGAAAGGTCACTCATCCAAGTATTGGAAATGAATGCGCGCAACTTAATCGCCAGAACGTGGCGTGGAAAAATAACCAAAAAGAATGGCGCAGGCTGAATGGAACAAAGCGTTAAGGTCGCCGCTGGAATCCGATATCCATATTCGAGCGCTTAGTCACTTGTCGACGGCTGCAGTTGTAAAATGTTAAACGGGGAAAGGAAATATTCAGAAATAATATCAGATGTCAGCGAATGTATACTTTCTTATTAAGATAGTTTAATATTTCTCGAAATACTGGCAACCGCGTTTTCGGCGTCCCCGATGAACCCGTTTGCGATCGCTGATAAAGTACAGTGATTTCCGCTTATAAGAATCACGTTTGTTATTACTGTTTTTGATTCTTATAAGCGGTTGATTCTTATAGCCGAAATAAATGGTTAGGTTTTTGGACAGGCATGCACACCTATATATACATATATTAGATAATTTACCATAAAATACTCTTTAATTTACGTTAATTATCTTTTATTAAAATTATTTTTTATAATTTTAAAAATACAACTTCATTTCTAGACCAATAAGTAGACACACATGATTATAGTAAGAGAAGAAAAAAATCCAATATTTGTTACAACATACCAGCTTAACAGTTTTAACATTTCAACTACAGGAAGGGAGCAAGAAAAAGTTTTCTATGGTAGTTTGACGTAATGAAGTTTTCAGGAGGCTGCTTCAATACTCTTTCAATACTAATAGTCGCAGACGAAGATTTACCTTCTAGCTTACGTTTCACGGTTTGATAACGTGCTGAATCTACTAATGTCACGTTTGCCTAAGTGATAGTGGACACTTCGCCGAAGATTTATATATTTCAGGGCCCAGGAAGCCGCAACCAGAATGTGGGAGGTGGGAAAAAAAAGGGCCCCTATTTTTGTTTGTCAGTGCAGAAAAGTGAAATCGGAACCGGACGGGTAATGATGCCCCTGGGTCTAGCTAATAGAACAGTGTTGTGCTAAATTGTTTGAGGGGAAACTATTATGTTATGTCTAACAAAGAAAGGAATGAATTTTAAGACTATATTCCATCCCATCTTATCAATTTTTCTTTTAAAAAAAAGAAAGAAAGAACTTCGTGCCTTTTTAGGGTTTAAGTGGCTTTTTTAGAAAAATGAAAGGAAAGTGAAGAGTGTAAACTGATTCTTATAACCGGTGGATTGATTCTTTAAAGCGAAAATTTTAACATGGAAATAATGCATTTGTTTTTGTTTTCGCGATATTGATTCTTATAAACGGTTGATTCTTATAACCACTGATCACTATAAGCGGTGGTTACTGTATTAATTTTACGGTCCCTCAAGAAAATAAACGAGCAACGGCACCTTATTTAAAAACAGGAGTTTTTTGTTTTGTTCTAATCCTATAGTTTTAAAAATATAACAATACTAGCTGAATTCCCGTGCTTCGCTACGGAGTACATTCAAATTAAATACAACGGTCAATGTATGCAATTAATGCCAAAAAATATATATATTCATAAAAAAATCGTAACACACACATACATACATACATACATACATTCATACAAAAGAGGTAAGCAATGATAAGTAATCCTACGTTAATAACCAGTGGTAGTTTCGTTAGAAGAGAATACCTGATTTTTTTTTCTTAAATGGATATTATATTATCGGAATTGATAACATTTTTTGTCATACATGGATATCAAATTATTGGAATCGAGAAAATTTCTTTCATAAATTGATATTAAATTATTGGCATTGATAATATTTTTGGCATAAATGGATATCACATTATCGGAACTCATAATTTTTTTCATAAATGGATATTAAATTATCGGAGTTGATAAAATTTTTGTCATAAACGAATAACATATATCAAAATTGATAATATTTTTTTCATATATAGATATCAGACGTTTCTCGCAACCATTCTAATATCTATTAAAATTTTTTGCAATACTCTAGGAACTTTAAATTTTTTGTTAAAGTTGTATTTTTTAAAACTACAGGAATAAAACAGTTTTGGTTCTGATAAGGTTCCGCTGTTCGTTTATTTATTTGAAGAGCTGTATGTGATTACAATCAGAATACAAGTAGGTGGTGATTAGGAGTTTGCACTAGTAAGTGCCATCTTATTACGATAAGAATTTAAAAAATACAAGTATAAGACCAGCTTAAAGTATTGATTATGCAGTTCTTTACCAATACTTCATCATACTTTATGATTAAAAGAAAATTCAAAATGAAAATCCTTATGAAATTTGGAAGGAATGATGAACTTCAGTAAAACTCAAATGCAAATGTATAGCTGTGAAAAATAATTAGCTTAAATCATTGATTATTTAGTACTTTCTTGGCATTTCAGTTCATTTTACTTATAATGAATACTTAAAACGATGCAAAAAATCAGCTTGCAACATTGATTTTGCAGTTTTTTCCCTGAAATTTCAACACATTTCACTTAAATGAAACTTTAATACTGTGAACATAATAATTGACATAAAACACGGATTTTGGAACACTTTTCACTTGTTTCAAAATCAGTGTTTGCATCAAATTGCAACATTGATTTTGCAGTTTTTCTTCTCCTGAAATTTCAACATACACTCATGGACAAAAAAATTAGCGCACCAAGAAGGAGTCGTCAAAATGAAACGAAATTTTACACACGTAATGACTACTTTGATATAAGTAAATGATAAGAAAATCAAAGAAAAGGGATAATTTATTTCACAGAAAAAGGCAAAAGAACGGAGGAGTTAATACTCCGTTGGACCCCCCTCTAGCGCGAATGCACGATGCGATACGATCGGGCATTGAGTCATACAAGTTCTGTATGATGTCTTGAGACATTTCGTTCCATATTTGCTGTAACCTTGCCTCTAGTTCGTTCAAACTCGTGGGATGCCCAACTCGTCGTCCCAAACGATCCCAGATATGGTCGATTGGAGACAAATCTGGGGATCGGGCAGGCCAAGGAAGGGTAGTAATAGTGCGGAGACAGTTTTGTGACACCCTTGCCGTATGAGGCCGAGCATTGTCTTGTTGAAAAATGGCTCCTGGGAGCCGTTGCATGAGTGGCAACACATGTGGTTGCAGGATTTCATGAACATACCGCTGGGCTGTCATGGTGCCACGGAACAATACTAGGGGTGACCGTGTATTGTAGGCAATGGCACCCCATACCATCACACCAGCTGTGGGAGCGATGTGTCGCTGTACAGCAAAGGCAGGATTGAAGCGTTCACCATGGGCTCTCCACACACGAACACGATTGTCATCACTGCCGAGATTGAATCTGGATTCGTCGCTAAAGACGACCTGGTTCCATTCCGCTGCAGTCCAGTTTCCTCGTGCGCGGCAAAACTCCAAACGGAGGCGTCGATGGGTGGGCGTCAAGGGCAGCACACGTAATGGGCAACGCGATACCAACTGTCCTTCAGCCAGGCGCCTTAGTATGGTTCGAGAAGACACAGAGGCCCCTAGTGAAGGTGCTACCTGTGCCTGGAAGGCGGCCGATGAAGCAGTTGGCTGTACGCGTGCATTTCTTACGATGTGGCGGTCTTCTCGACGACTGGTCTGTCGAGGGCGTCCTGAGCCTGGTCTTCGTGTACATGACATCTCTCGGGTCCACTGGTCCCAACACCTCCTCACAACACAATCAGAGCGGCCTAATTGACGAGCTACTCGCCTAGCTGACCACCCAGCTTCCATCATCCCGACGATTCTCCCCCTCTCAAACTGCGACAACTGCTTATATTGTCTTCGAACACGGCGTAATGGCATGTCTATCTCAGCTCTTCCTTTGTAAATGATTCAGAACACTCAAAGAAGCTTTGGTTACCTGTTTTATACTCCACAATGTACGATGTTCAACGCCCTCTACCGGCTATACGTAATGCGCAATCACGCTGCATTTCTAATTATTTGCATATCTCCCCGACATGTACCTTCATTGCAAGTTTCGTTACGATCCCACAATTATTTCTTGGTGCGCTAATTTTCTTTGTCCATGAGTGTATTTTACTTAAATGAAACATTAAAAGTGTGAACATAATAATTGACATAAAATACTGATTTTGGAACACTTTCACTTGTTTCAAAATCAGTGTTTGCATCAAATTGCAACATTGATTTTGCAGTTTTTTCCTGAAATTTCAACACATTTTATTTAAATGAAACTTTAAAACTGTGAACATAATAATTGACATAAAACACTGATTTTGGAACACTTTTAACTTGTTTCAAAATCAGTGTTTGCATCAAATTGCAACATTGATTTTGCAGTTTTTTTTCTCCTGAAATTTCAACACATTTTACTTAAATGAAACTTTAATACTGTGAACAAAATAATTGACATAAAACACGGATTTTGGAACACTTTTCAGTTGTTTCAACGTATTTTACTTGGATGAAATTTTTAAACAATGAAAAGCATCAGCTTAAAACGTTAATTATACATCACTTTTTCACATTTGAACATGTTTAATTTAAATGAAACCTTTAAACGAAAAAAAATAAGAAAAAAAAATTAGCTTAAATCAGCAATGATTATACAGCCTATCCTAAAATCTCGACACGTTTTTCTCAAATGAATATTTAAAAGGGTAAAAATATCAGCCTAAACGCAATGGTTATAAATACGTTTCTGACATTTAAACTTATTCTGCTTAAATCATTCTTTTAAATTGACAAAAAAAGAACAACGTCAAAAATAAATTGTGCAGTGTACTTTCTTGATATTCCAACGCATTTTACTTCAATCAAAATTTAAAACTTTTAAAGAAACCAGTATAAAAGCGTTGTTGTACGACGCTTTCCTCACATTTAATTAATTTTACTAAAATTAAACTTTTAAGCGATGAAGAAAAAATCGGTTTAAGGTGACTGCCTACGTTGAAAATGTCATTTTTTAATTATTTTGGCAAATTTTATTTTTTGCAAGAATCTTGTAATTCAAGCTTTTCTCTTTTCAAAACCGTTTTGATTTTCATTCTACATCAATTGGAAACAGATTTATAGTTATTTTAAAAAACATCGTCTGCTACAAAATTGAAGTGACAAAAAAATTTAAATGCGTTTTTCTCAGAATTATATTTTTTAGCACAAATCTCTACCCTTATCATGATATCTGACATAATAATGCATATAATTTGATAAAATTTTCAGGAAATGTTTTAGATGCCATTGTTAATGAAATGACGTACAATAATTGACGTATAATAAATAGTTTTATATTTGGGGTTGTTTTTATAAGGAAAGGAATGACAAATCGGAGAAAATTTTCATATGGCAACATAAAATTGTCTGTATTACTTTTGCATTTTAAAATTTCTCTTAGATTGTAGGTCTTTTTGAAGATAACTGTCATACGTATCGTGTGTGAGAAGGAAATTAAAATAGTAGCATTAGAATTTTGCGTAGAGTGATAGGAATTTTATCTAATTAAAAAATTACTTCAAATTGACCAATTTATAAAAAAATATGGTATTTACAGGTAAGTTTTTGTTCCTTTTATAATTTTTAAGTGATATTTCACCATAAAAAAACCAAAAAATCACTTAAAAAATTGATTTTTTTTAAAAAATTGGCTCCGTAGGCATTCACCTTAAAGCATTGATTATACTTTATACTTTCCTGACATTTCAACACGTATATCTAAAATTAAAATTCAAAACGAGAAAAGAAAATCAGCATAAATACAATAGTTATAAATTTTTTTCTGACATTTTAATGCATTTTGTCATATCAAAAGTTTAAAACAATGGAAAAAAAAATCAGCTTCAACTATTGATAATTATTATTTCTATTATTAACTATCGATATATAAAAATGTCCTGCATTTCGGAGTACAGTTTAAAAAACAATTCTTTCAATCTAACCGGACAATGATTGGAAATATTTTCTCAATAGGTTAATACTGAGCTGTGGGAATCCAGTGTTGTTGCTTATGCGACTTGACCGACAGCAACATCAGAGCATGTCCCGAAGGCTATGGGCGATGAAGGTGCAGCTCCTGTTTTGACTGGCACCACAAGGTTAGGAGTCCGACTTGACCAAAGGACCAGTCATGTAATTTTGAACCGAGTCAAGTGACGAGACCAAAGCACTTGACCCCGCACCTCCAGAGGTAATTTTTAGAACTTGGAGGTCATTGCAGCCACGGCAGATTTTACGTGCACGTGAATCCAGTGGGGCTACCGACCTGCAACCAGCTGTTATGTACTAACCCTATTGGATTCACTCAGCTCAATGCATGCAAGCAAGCAAGCAAGCATGCATGCTTGCTTTCACACATGATACGTATGACGTCACACATGATTGATTGATTGATACATACATACATACATACATACATACATACATACATACATACATACATACATACATACATACATACATACATACATGCATGCATGCATGCATGCATGCATGCATGCATGCATGCATACATACATACATACATACATACATACATACATACATACATACATACATACATACATACATACATACATACATACATACATAAAAAAAAGGCCTATAAACTGATACAAAAGAAGGTGTAAATGAAAAAAAAATAACGAGAAAACGATTAGCTTAAAGCACTTAATATGCGCCACTTGCCCGATTTATGAAGAGTATTGTATTTTGTCATTATGAAATTCAAGGTGAAAAATATCGACAGAAGCAGCACAGTTAATGTAGTACAGTTTGAGGAACATTTCCTTTACTGTATTTTAATATTTTTTTGGGGATAATGTCCAATCGTCTGCCGCATTAGCAATTTAAAATTTTTTTTTCGTCCATTTCGTTGTTATGCACGTGACGCAAAATTAGTTTAAAGTATCACAAAAAGAAAAGAAACCACGTGATCAGCATTTAATAAATTAAATTATGAAAATTAATCTTTGAAAATTCCCGAAAATCAGAAAATGGAGGTAAAGATTCGAAAAAGATTTCATTTTAAAGGAATTTTTAGGATCTTTCCCGTGATATAAATTTTATAACCCTAAAATTAATATTTTAAATGCGAACTTAAAAAAAGTTACAAAAACAGCTTAAAAATTTAATTAAAAAAAAATCTCAGAATTTTTCAAAAATCTCTCTTAGTGCACCTCTACACCATAAGAAGAATCGCCATGCAAAATTTCAGCCCTTTAGGTCCAGCGGTTTGGTCTGTGAGTTGTATGTCAGTGAGTCAGTCAGTTACGGAACTGTTTTATACATACATAATTTGGGATCGCACCTCCCCGGATTTAAATTTCGCGCCATTTTATTTTTTATCAAATTGGCAAGATCGTGTGATCTGGCACCAAGCGACTTCTTACTTTGGGGTGTGTGTTTTTTTAGCAGTCACGTGTGTATGTCAATAAGTCACAAACAAATACAGGTGTTCCTCGGCTTACGACCGCTGTCATTTTTAAAGTAAAATTTTTGGTGTTTTTCTCAAAACTACTGTTCCTAGAATGTACTGTACATGCCTATATGTATTACATAATTATTAAAAAATATGATGGAATATTCTGCATTACTGCAAAAATTTACGGCGCAATAATAGAAATGTATGATGCAATGTTATGTATAGTTTCGATTTCCACACAATAAATCAAATAAACCTTCATTGGCTTGAGAAATGGCTTCAGCTTTTCATCTTCTATCTATATATATAAAACAGTTCCGTAACTGACTCATTCATTCATTCATTCATTCACTGACTGACTGACATACAACGCACAGACCAAACCGCTGGACCTAAAGGGCTGAAATTTTGCATGGCGATTCTTCTAATAGTGTAGGGGTGCACTAAGAAAGATTTTTCTAAAATTCTTCTTAGATTTTTTTAAATCAAATTTTTAAGCTGTTTTTTAAACTTTTTTTACGTTTGCATTTAAAATAATAATTTGAGGGTTATAAAATTTATATCACGAGAAAGATCATAAAAATTCCTTTAAAATGATATCTTTTTCGAACCTTTACCTTGATTTTCTGATTTTTGGTGAATTTTTAAAGATTAATTTTTAGAATTTAATTTATTAAATGCTGATCACGTGATTTCCTTTTCTGGTACTTTAAATAAATTTAATGTCACGTGCATTACAACTAGATAGACAAAAAAAGCTTTCTTTCTAATACAGCAGACGATTGGATATTATCCAAAAAATTATCCCTTACGATTTTTTTCTAAATATATATATTTTTTTACATCAATTGTATACATTGATCGTCGCATTTATTATAAATATATATATATTTATTTTTTTGGCATTAATTGCATACATTGACCGTTGTATTTAATTTGAATGTACTCCGTAGCGAAGCGCTGGTTTTCAGCTAGTATAGTATATAAAACAGTTCCGTAACTGACTCACTGACTGACATACAACGCACAGACGAAACTGCTGGACCTAAAGAGCTGAAATTTTGCATGGCGATTCTTCTTATAGTGTAGGGGTGCACTAAGAGAGATTTTTGAAAAATTCTTCTTAGATTTTTTTAAATTAAATTTTTAAGCTGTTTTAGTAACTTTTTTTAAGTTTGCATTTATAATAATAATTCGGGGGATATAAAATTTATGTTACGAGAAACATTATAAAAAATCCTTTAAAATGAGATCTTTTTCGAATCTGTACGTCCATTTTCTGATTTTTGGTGAATTTTTAAAGATTCATTTTTAGAATTTAATTTATTAAATGCCGATCACGTGATTTCTTTTTCTGATACTTTAAATAAATTTATCGTCACGTGCATAACAACTAAATAGACTAAAAATATTTTTTTTCTTGCTAATGCGGCAGACGATTGGACATTATTTTGTCTATAAAAATATCCCTTACGATTTTTTTATAAATATATATATTTTTTTCTACATCAATTGTATATATTGATTGTCGCATTTATTATAAATAAATATATATATATATATATTTTGCCATTAATTGCATACATTGACCGTTGTATTTAATTTGAATGTACTCCGTAGCGAAGTGAGGGCTTTCAGCTAGTTATATTAATAAAGGACTACAGCAATTAGGAGCAATGCATCCGAATGAAAGAAGATTCATAAGTGTAAATCGTCGTATTCAGGAAAATCTGACTTACTAGCAGACAATATATCGGGTGGGAAAAAAGTTTAACTTAAAAAAAGCAACTTATAAACTTAAAAAATTCATAAAAACCGGAAAAATAACCAAAATAAAAAGAAGTTTGCAGGGTTAGCATCGCTAGGTCACGGGATTTTTTTTTGAGACAGGAAAAAAAAAATAACTCAAACAGCCGACAGGTGGCGCTGGTACGAGCGAACTCTGTGGAAATATGAAAATGAGATGGTTAAAAAACGCGCGCTCCTAATCCACGACCAGTTTTTTGTTTGTCCTTGTCACTTAAATAAAATAAAAATATAAAAAACTATACTTGGCATTGCCAAGGCAAAAAACATTTAAAAATTTTATAAAATATAATAAAAATCTATTTACTATCCTTAAATTTCCTTCTAGCACTTTTACTTTCATCCCCGAGTCTTTTCCATTTGGAATTGCTCATTTTCTAGTAATTGAACTCACGGATTCTGAACCTTATCTCTCTACCCAATCACTTTTCTTCCTCCTCTCTCAACTTGCCAATTGAAATCCAGCTTACAGATAGCCATTGACTCCACCCCCATCAGCGAGTCAACACGAGGATCCTGGAGGCATCCAATTAGAACTGTTCTTTTCACCCTCCAAAGTTCTGACCAAAAGACACTCTGCTTCACTTTGTGTTGCATTTTTCGGCACAGATAAAGCTATTTTCTGGGACATTTCCGCTCTCCGCTGACATTCTCCTCAAATATCTGTGTTAGAAGGCGTTGGCCAAGGTAACACAGTTAGTTACCTGCTCCTATGATCCTACGGTCCACGACCAGTTCACCGTTGATCCGCGATTCGCCGACAGGTGTCATGTATACATCCGGACCTGCTGCACTCTGCCGTTGCTGGATTAGTGACTAGCCTGCAATGCCTTAACCCCTGCGGTGGGACTCATGTGGAACACCTGCTGCTGTAATAAACGATTTAGAAGCATTCTTTTCGTTATTTGCGTATCTTTTCTTTGACTTGTCAGCGCCACCTGTCGGCTGTTTTTTGAGTTTTTTTTTTCCTGTCTCAAAAAAAAAAAAAAAAAAAAAAAATAATCCCGTGACCTAGCGATGCTGACCCTGCAAACCTTTTTTTTTTATTTTGGTAATTTTTCCGGTTTTTATGAATTTTTAAAGTTTATACGGGCTTTTTGCCCACCCGGTACAAGGAAAAGAAGACGCAAACTGTTCAAACTACCTCGAATAACTTTGTTATAAACACTTGCGACATATCTCCAGTCGCAAATTCTGAGCCAATGGATTGTACTAACATAATAAGTAGTGATGACGAAGAATAATTTATGTCCTCTAAAGACAATTTATCTTAAATTACGTATGTATGTATGAAAGTAAAATAATATATCTTTGTACATATACAAAGAAAAAAGTTTGAAACTCGACTTACGACCAATTTCTCGATTCCTATCTCTGTCTAAGTCGAGCAATATCTGTACTGAGCTTAAGGAGGAGATCCGACGTGTTATTGCTACAAGTATGCAGTGAGAGTATACTTGTAGCAATAACACGTATGCATTGAAGTATAATAAATGCATACGTTTATTTATTATACACGTATAATAAATACAAATATACGTGTATATAT
>OU015499.1:119494090-119537163 GCA_907164885.2 Dolomedes plantarius | reverse complement strand
GGCTATGGGCGATGAAGGTGCAGCTCCTGTTTTGACTGGCACCACAAGGTTAGGAGTCCGACTTGACCAAAGGACCAGTCATGTAATTTTGAACCGAGTCAAGTGACGAGACCAAAGCACTTGACCCCGCACCTCCAGAGGTAATTTTTGGAACTTGGAGGTCATTGCAGCCACGGCAGATTTTACGTGCACGTGAATCCAGTGGGGCTACCGACCTGCAACCAGCTGTTATGTACTAACCCTATTGGATTCACTCAGCTCAATGCAAGCATGCATGCTTGCTTTCACACATGATACGTATGACGTCACACATGATACATACATACATACATACATACATACATACATACATACATACATACATACATACATACATACATACATACATACATACATACATACATACATACATACATACATACATACATACATACATACATACATACATACATACATACATACATACATACATACATACATACATACATACATACATACATACATACATACATACATACATATTTATTTTGGCCTATAAACTGATACAAAAGAAGTTGTAAATGAAAAAAAATAACGAGAAAACGATTAGCTTAAAGCACTCAATATGCGCCACTTGCCCGATTTATGAAGAGTATTGTATTTTGTCATTATGAAATTCAAGGTGAAAAATATCGACAGAAGCAGCCACTGCGCACCTCAACTTCCCTGATTTTTTCGACTCATACTGCCGGACGAAAACAATACAGAACGGGTTAAGGGTACAAGAGACCTTCAACCTTGCTTTTAAAGACTTTCAATATTTTACTCTATATACAAAATTAGCTGAATACCTGTGCCGCGCTCCGGAGTACATTCAAATTAAATACAACTGTCAATGTAAGCAATTAATACCAAAAAAGAAATATATATTTAAAAATAAATCGTAACGGATATTTTTATAGACAAAATAATGTAGAGGAAAATATTTAAATTAAATCTAATAGAACATACTAAAGAATACAGTACAGTTAATGTAGTACAGTTTGAGGAACATTTCTTTTACTGTATTTTAATATTTTTTTTGGGGATAATGTCCAATCGTCTGCCGCATTAGCAATTTAAAAATTTTTTTTTCGTCTATTTCGTTGTTATGCACGTGACGCAAAATTAGTTTAAAGTATCACAAAAAGAAAAGAAACCACGTGATCAGCATTTAATAAATTAAATTATGAAAATTAATCCTTGAAAATTCCCGAAAATCAGAAAATGGAGGTAAAGATTCGAAAAAGATTTCATTTTAAAGGAATTTTTAGGATCTTTCTCTTGATATAAATTTTATAATTCTCAAATTATTATTTTAAATGCAAACTTTAAAAAAGTTACTAAAACAGCTTAAAAATTTAATTTAAAAAAATCTCAGAAGAATTTTTCAAAAATCTGTCTTAGTGCACCCGTACACTATAAGAAGAATCGCCATGCAAAATTTCAGCCCTTTAGGTCCAGCGGTTTGGTCTGTGCGTTGTATGTCAGTGAGTCAGTCAGTTACGAACTGTTTTATACATATATAATTTGGGATCGCACCTCCCCGGATTTAAATTTCGCGACATTTTATTTTTTATCAAATTGGCAAGATCGTGTGATCTGGCACCAAGCGATTTCTTACTTTGGGGTGTGTGTTTTTTTAGCAGTCACGTGTGTATGTCAATAAGTCACAAACAAATACAGGTGTTCCTCGGCTTACGACCGCAGTCATTTTTAAAGTAAAATTTTTGGTGCTTTTCTCAAAACTACTGTTCATAGAATGTACTGTACATGCCTATATGCATTACATAATTATTAAAAAATATGATGGAATATTCTGCGTTACTGCAAAAATTTACGACGCAATAATAGAAATGTATGATGCAATGTTATGTATAGTTTCGATTTCCACACAATAAATCAAATAAACCTTCATTGGCTTGAGAAATGGCTTCAGCTTTTCATCTTCTATCTATATATATAAAACAGTTCCGTAACTGACTCATTCATTCATTCATTCATTCACTGACTGACTGACATACAACGCACAGACCAAACCGCTGGACCTAAAGGGCTGAAATTTTGCATGGCGATTCTTCTAATAGTGTAGGGGTGCACTAAGAAAGATTTTTCTAAAATTCTTCTTAGATTTTTTTAAATCAAATTTTTAAGCTGTTTTTTAAACTTTTTTTACGTTTGCATTTAAAATAATAATTTGAGGGTTATAAAATTTATATCACGAGAAAGATCATAAAAATTCCTTTAAAATGATATCTTTTTCGAACCTTTACCTTGATTTTCTGATTTTTGGTGAATTTTTAAAGATTAATTTTTAGAATTTAATTTATTAAATGCTGATCACGTGATTTCCTTTTCTGGTACTTTCAATAAATTTATTGTCACGTGCATTACAACTAGATAGACAAAAAAAGCTTTCTTTCTAATACAGCAGACGATTGGATATTATCCAAAAAATTATCCCTTACGATTTTTTTCTAAATATATACATTTTTTTTACATCAATTGTATACATTGATCGTCGCATTTATTATAAATATATATATATTTATTTTTTTGGCATTAATTGCATACATTGACCGTTGTATTTAATTTGAATGTACTCCGTAGCGAAGCGCGGGTTTTCAGCTAGTATAGTATATAAAACAGTTCCGTAACTGACTCACTGACTGACATACAACGCACAGACGAAACTGCTGGACCTAAAGAGCTGATATTTTGCATGGCGATTCTTCTTATAGTGTAGGGGTGCACTAAGAGAGATTTTTGAAAAATTCTTCTTAGATTTTTTTAAAATTAAATTTTTAAGCTGTTTTAGTAACTTTTTTTAAGTTTGCATTTATAATAATAATTTGGGGGTTATAAAATTTATGTTACGAGAAACATTATAAAAAATCCTTTAAAATGAGATCTTTTTCGAATCTTTACGTCCATTTTCTGATTTTTGGTGAATTTTTAAAGATTCATTTTTAGAATTTAATTTATTAAATGCCGATCACGTGATTTCTTTTTCTGGTACTTTAAATGAATTTATCGTCACGTGCATAACAACTAAATAGACTAAAAATATTTTTTTTCTTGCTAATGCGGCAGACGATTGGACATTATTTTGTCTATAAAAATATCCCTTACGATTTTTTTATAAATATATATATTTTTTTCTACATCAATTGTATATATTGATTGTCGCATTTATTATAAATAAATATATATATATATATATATTTTTTTTTTTGCCATTAATTGCATACATTGACCGTTGTATTTAATTTGAATGTACTCCGTAGCGAAGTGAGGGTTTTCAGCTAGTTATATTAATAAAGGACTACAGCAATTAGGAGCAATGCATCCGAATGAAAGAAGATTCATAAGTGTAAATCGTCGTATTCAGGAAAATCTGACTTACTAGCAGACAATATATCGGGTGGGAAAAAAGTTTAACTTAAAAAAAACAACTTATAAACTTAAAAAATTCATAAAAACCGGAAAAATAACCAAAATAAAAAGAAGTTTGCAGGGTTAGCATCGCTAGGTCACGGGATTTTTTTTGAGACAGGAAAAAAAAAAAAACTCAAACAGCCGACAGGTGGCGCTGGTACGAGCGAACTCTGTGGAAATATGAAAATGAGATGGTTAAAAGAACGCGCGCTCCTAATCCACGACCAGTTTTTTGTTTGTCCTTGTCACTTAAATAAAATAAAAATATAAAAAACTATACTTGGCATTGCCAAGGCAAAAAACATTTAAAAATTTTATAAAATATAATAAAAATCTATTTATTATCCTTAAATTTCCTTCTAGCACTTTTACTTTTGTCTCTGAGTCTTTTCCATTTGGAATTACTCATTTTCTAGTAATTGATCTCACGGATTCTGAACCTTATCTCTCTATCCAATCACTTTTCTTCCTCCTCTCTCAACTTGCCAATTGAAATCCAGCTTACAGATAGCCATTGACTCCACCCCCATCAGCGAATCAACACGAGGATCCTGGAGGCATCCAATTAGAACTCTTCTTTTTACCCGCCAAAGCTCTGACCAAAAGACACTCTGCTTCACTTTGTGTTGCATTTTTCGGCACAGATAAAGCTATTTTCTGGGACATTTCCGCTCTCCGCTGACATTCTCCTCAAATATCTGTGTTAGAAGGCGTTGGCCAAGGTAACACAGTTAGTTACCTGCTCCTATGATCCTACGGTCCACGACCAGTTCACCGTTGTTCAGCGATCCGCCGACAGGTGCCATGTATACATCCGGACCTGCTGCACTCTGCCGTTGCTGGATTTGTGACTAGCCTGCAATGCCTTAACCCCTGCGGTGGGACTCATGTGGAACACCTGCTGCTGTAATAAACGATTTAGAAGCATTCTTTTCGTTATTTGCGTATCTTTTCTTTGACTTGTCAGCGCCACCTGTCGGCTGTTTTTTGAGTTTTTTTTTCCTGTCTCAAAAAAAAAAAAAAAAAAAAAAAAAAATCCCGTGACCTAGCGATGCTGACCCTGCAAACCTTTTTTTTTATTTTGGTAATTTTTCCGGTTTTTATGAATTTTTAAAGTTTATACGGGCTTTTTGCCCACCCGGTACAAGGAAAAGAAGACGCAAACTGTTCAAACTACCTCGAATAACTTTGTTATAAACACTTTCGACATATCTCCGGTCGCAAATTCTGAGCCAATGGATTGTACTAACATAATAAGTAGTGATGACGAAGAATAATTTATGTCCTCTAAAGACAATTTATCTTAAATTACGTATGTATGTATGAAAGTAAAATAATATATCTTTGTACATATACAAAGAAAAAGTTTGAAACTCGACTTACGAACAATGTCTCGATCCCTATGTCTGTCTAAGTCCAGCAATATCTGTACTGAGCTTAAGGAGGAGATCCGGCGTGTTATTGCTACAAGTATGCAGTGAGAGTATACTTGTAGCAATAACACGTATGCATTGAAGTATAATAAATGCATACGTGTATTTATTATACGTGTATAATAAATACAAATATACGTGTATATATTTATATATATACACGTATATACATACAAATATACGTGTATATATTTGTATATATACACGTATATACATACAAATATACGTGTATATATACAAATATACCCGCAAATATTAATTTATATATAAATATATAAATATATATATATATATATATATATATATATATATATATATATATATATATATATATATATATACATATATATATACACATATATATACACATATATATATATATATATATATATACATATATATATACACATATATATACACATATATATATATTTATATATATATATATATATATATATATATACATATATATATATACACATATATAAATTTATATATATATATGTATATATATATTTATATATATATATATATACATATATATATACACATATATATATTTATATATATATATATGTATATATATATGTATATATATCTATATATATATATATATACATATATATATACACATATATATATTTATATATACACTGCTGGCCACCCAAATTGCAACACCAAGAAAGACAAGAGATATCACAACAAAATTTATTTTGTAGATAACATGTTGACAAAGTATCAAATGATTAAATTTATAGACTTCTGTGAAGTGTGGTTCCTGCCAAAATCAGTCGCCAGAGTAGCCGCCATTGTTGGAGATCACTGCTGCCACACGCCTCGGCATTGATTCAAAGAGACTTTGGATGAGTTCTTGGGGTACAGTAGACCAAGCAGCTTCCACACATTGCCAAAGTTGATCTGCTGTGGCAGCTGGGGATGGAATCTGGGTCAATCGTAGAGCAACCATGGACCACATGTTTTCTATCCGCGAAAGATCCGGAGAGCGAGGCGGCCAGGGAAGCAATTCAATCTGGCGATTGACGAAGAACCGTTGGACAATGCGTGCCACGTGTGGTCGCGCATTATCCTGTTTCAATACGGCTGTGGGCAAGCCCTAAAGGTAAGGAAGGACAACTGGCTCCAACACCTGGGAGATATAGCGCTGGCTGTTTAAAGTACCGGCAATGCGTACTAGAGGTGTGCGAGAGTGATATCCAATACCGCCCCATACCATAAGACCCGGTGCAGGACCAGTGTGGCGGTGCATAACGCAGCTGTTCAGCATCCTGTCTTCACGGTGTCTCCAGACTCGAATGCAACCATCGTGGTGTTGCAGACAGAAGCGTGACTCGTCAGTAAAGACAATTTCATTCCATTCTGCCGTCCACATCCTTCTGCCATCGCACCATTGGCGGCGGAGACGTCTGTGGTTCTGCGTCAAGGGTAGACAAAGCAATGGACGTCTTGCGGACAGACCACTCTGATGTAAACGGCGTCGAATGGTACGCGCAGACACTGGATGTTACAGACTGCATGTGCTGTGCTATGGTTCGTGATGTGACTGAGCGATCCGTCACTGCCATGCGCACAATTTGCCTGTCATCACGTGCGCTAAGTGGTGCGCTAAGGTGGATGCGATCGAACACGCCGGTCCGTCGTACCCTCCTGCATCCAAAGATCACATATCCGCATTACAGTTGTTTGGTTTCGGCCAACACGACTACCGATTTCCCTGAAAGATAATCCACAATCTCGGTAGGCCACTATCCTTCTTCTGTCGAACTCGGATACTTGATCAAAAGATGATCGCTGTTTTCGACGAGGCATAATTGATCGTTTTTTTGAAAAAACCACAAGAAAAACACAATTGCCGAACTTGAGATCGTCGAAATCTCCAAGCCTTAAATAGCGCTTTCAAGTGGCGCCACAGGCGCGCGTGATGTGCGTCTGCGCTGAAATTCTAATCATTTGCATATCTCACCTCCGCTAATGCATGTTGTAAATTTCATGTTATTTGCATGTTTCCTTCAGGGTGTTGCATTTACAGTGGCCAGCAGTGTATATATATGTATATATATATATATACATATATATATACACACACATATATATATATATATATATATATATATATATATATATATACAGTGGACGCTCGTTAATTCGAACTGAAAGGTTCAAAAAATATGACAATAGATAAATTTCAGGAAATTGAATTATCGTCTGTAGCAGTTAAATAATGTCTATTTTATAAAAAAACGGCGTAAACAAACTTCGCGTCGAAGGTTATATTTTTATTCTTTTCGAAAAGAAATATGGAAAATATTCTAATTTTGTCACTGTAAACGTTGCGGAAAATGAAGTAATGATCAAGATAAGAAATATTATAAACAATAAATGCCATCAAAAGGCTAAGCTTTGATTATAAAAAGAAAAAAAAATCAGGTAGTCTCTTCTAACGAAACTACCGCGTGTTATTAACGTAGGATTACTTATCGTTGCTTATCTCTTCTGTATCTATATATGTATATATATATATATATATATATATATATATATATATATATATATATATATATATATACAGTGGAATCTCGATCGATCGTTTTCGGATCCATCGTTTTTCCGTATGTGTCGTTCATTTTATCCAGTCCCAACGATCATATAGCTTTGTTATGTTTCCGCATCTATCGCTTTCCCGCATTTATCGTTCATTTCAATCGGTCCCTTGAAAAACGATAGATCGAGATTCCACTGTATGTATATATATATATATATATATATATATATATATATATATATATATATATATATATATATATATATATATATACGTATGTCGAAATTTTGATGCATATTGATACTTTTCTGTTTAACTGTTTACTGCTTGTCCAAGCGATACAGACTGGGTTTGGCACGCTGCCAAAATTATAACTCGCGAGATACGGACGGTTTTAGAGTCTGAAATTTTCCTTTACCAGAGGACCGTTATGGAGGAACGTAATCCTACGTAAAAAATAAATACAGTGGACGCTCGTTAATTCGAACTCAAAGGTTCTCGGAAAAAAGTTCGAATTATCCGAAGTTTGAATTATCCGATGTTAAGAGAAAATACATAACTTTAAAAGTGTATTACTGAAGAAAAAAAAATCTCCTAGTATGTATAACCCCAGAAAATATATTATACTATGTTATCTAAAATTAACATATTAAAAAGCAATACAGACTTGCCTTAATCATAAAATGAAGCAGAAGATATGCAGTAGAAAGTAAACTTTAATTAAAAATACGAATTACACTTTGGGGAAAAACTGTAAAGTGGATGTCTGGTTTTGTTTATGATGCCTACATTGTTCAGCCAACTTCTCGATTTGAAGTAAACATTTCAATTCATTTTCAGAGAAAGGTCTCATCTGAATAAATGCTTTCAGAGTTTTAATAGAGTCCATTATGGCTTTGTCCATTATGGTCGCATTAAAAATATCTTTCGGCAGGTAAGTAGAAAAAAGCCCTGGCAGTTTCCTACCGAAATTAGTGCATACGTCTTCGTTTACATCTGGCCACATACAGTTTGATAAAAAATATTGTGCCTTGACTTAAATCGAGAAAGCCATCCATCACTGCATTTAAAATCTTCAATACCCATTCGACTTGCCAATTCATCAGCCTTCGTCAGCACTAGGGGTCCATGTATCGGAAAATTTCGAGATCTAACATCCTGGAACCATAGCAGTAGAGCTTCTTCTAGATATTCTTGGGATGCATTTCTCATGCGTTTCCTTCCTCTAGCAAATTTTGATTTTTCCCATGAATCTAAAATTGACTCCTTGTTTTTTCAAATAAGTTGACAAGATATTTTTTTTAATTCCATAGTCAGCTGCTAATTTTGTTTTACATTCGCCATTCTCTACTTTCTTTAAAATTTCTACCTTTGTCTCCAAAATTAGGGTTTTGTACTTTCCACGCGTAAACATCCTGAATTTTTATACTTTCACATCACACACTGAGGAAGAAAAACTAGACCACATTAACTTGTCTGCACTGCAGACATAACTGACGCATCTCCCTAGAATCTGTAGTAAAGACTGGTTTTTCTGAAATTCTAAGAAAATCGATACAAATAACGAAAATTCGCTTTGTCCGTTAAGCACTGATAAGGATAATAGCCACTAACGTTTAGCGGAAATGCAATAGTTTAGGAATGCGGGCATGTGCCTCTTTACATAGAAGAAAAATACAGGTGATTTTGACACACAAAATAATAAATACAGCGTGTATTTTCTCCGTTAATTGAGGAAAAGAAAATTTTTTGTCAAATTTTTAGTTCGAATTAACCGAATTGATAAAAATTTAGTTCGAAGTAACGAGATATTTTTAACATTAACTCCAATACAAGTTTTTTGGGGCCTTTGGATTAGTTCGAATTAACCGAAAGTTCGAATTAACCGAGTTCGAATTAACGAGCGTCTACTGTGTATATATATATATATATATTTATATATATATATATATATATATATATATATATATATATATATATATATATATATATATATATTTATATATATATATATATATATATATATATATTTATATATATATATATATATATATATATATATATATATATATATATATATATTTATATATATATATATATATATATATATATATATTTATATATATATATATATATATATATATGAAGCGAAATGTTCGAAATCCAGGGGTATCTAACTAATCTAAAATCAATGGTTGCATCGATAAATGAAATGAATGATCTAACAAGAGATCTACAGACGACACTAAATTTATTTACAAATTTACAACACTTAAAGGTCTACAAAAATGCCACTAATCTAAGAGCCATGTTTACATGGCGAAGTCACAGTTTCATCTGTCCAAAATTCTAAACACGGTGGGGGCGCTGCAATCGACGTCAACACATTTCGTCACACTCCCCACCTGAACTCCATGAGTTCACTCTTTATTTATACATCCATACAAGTCTACAGTGTGGTTCAGTTAGTCAAACTTCAATTCTAAATATTTAACACATGAATGTTAAATTCAAATCAAATAATCAAAAATGAATCATTATAAACAAATTGCAAATTAAAGTTTTAAATTAAGAAAGGTTAAATCAACAAACTAAATTTTAAGTTCACTAAATAAAGAAGAAGAATAACAATCAAATATAAAATAATGAAAATACTTACAGTTACTTACTACTACAAATTCTTACAAATTAAAAAATGTTCTTGAATATCTACTAGAATTAAAACACAAATAAGACAAATTAATCAACTAAATAAAGAAATTACTAAATACTCAAAAGTTCAAAAATTGTTCTGATTAAATAGATGCTGGAACAAAGTTTAAAAGTCTAAAGTTCGTTCACTTCGAGTGGGTACAAAAGTTGTATGGGCTTTCTAAACAGTCCCTTTGAGGTTTTCACCATACAAGCCCGAACATGTCCATCTCTTCCCGTAAACGATTCATGAATGACACCCAAGTCCCACAGGAGTTTGGACTTCGATGTTCCGTCAATCAGGACAACTTGCCCAATTTTCATATCCTTAGAGGATTCAGTAGTTTTGAAATGGTACGCAGTTTTCAAATTCAGTAAGTACTGATTCTTCCATTTCTTCCAGATTTGTTTGAGAAGTTGTGTTTGGTACATCTTTCTTCGAGTTAAATCTTCTCTAGATGTATTTTCTAGTTCTATGAAGTTTATTGGAAATTCATGTTCATTTCTTCCAAAATTTAAGAAATGAGACGGTGTTAAAGGCGAAGGTTCGTTTAAACAATCGTTAGCGTACGTCAGTGGTCTCATGTTCACAACTACTTCTACTTCTGCCGGAACAGTAGATAATTCTTCAAAGTTCAATAAAGCGCGACCTAGGACTTTTCTCAACGGTTCTTTCACTGACCTTACCAAACGTTCATAGAACCCTCCCCACCATGGGGATCGTTCCGCAATAAATTTCCATGTAATGCCCTGTGAAGAAAGGTAATCTCGTAGCTCATGGTTCAATAATATTTCGGAAATGTTTCGCAGTTCTCTACTGGCCCTTTTAAATGCTTTCGCATTATCAGAGTATACGATGGAACAATTTCCTCTTCTAGCGACAAATCTTCTAAAGGCCAGCAAAAAACATTTAGTCGACATCGCGGTCACCAATTCTAAGTGTATCGCTCTGGTGACAGCGCAAGTGAAAAGTGCTATGTAAGACTTCACTGTTCCCGTTTCATTTTTTACATAAATCGGTCCGGCGAAATCAACGCCGCAAATGTTAAAAGGAGGCGTTTGAGATATTCGATCTTTGGGTAAAGGGGCTGTTATTTGGTCAGCAGGTTTTGCCGAATACTTCCTACAAATCAAGCAATTGCCAATAATCTTTTTTACTAATTGTCGTCCCTTAGGAACCCAAAATTTTTTCCTCATTTTTGTTAGCGTCAAGGATACACCGCTATGCATTACCTTTTCGTGTTCTCTTTTCACCAACAATTCCGTGAACCTCGAAGTTTTAGGGAGTAGGATCGGTTGTTTTTCATCAAAGGAGAGGTCTGATTCGGTGAGCCTGCCCTTTATTCTAAGTACTTTCCTGGAGTCTAAAAATGGTACTAATGAGCAGATATACGAATCAGATTTTGCTTTTTGATCATTTTCTAAGCCTGAAATTTCTGAACTAAAGAATTCCCTTTGCGTGTTTCGAATCCAAAACTCTTCAGCTAACTGTATTTCTTCAGCTGTCAGAGGTCCACGATTTTTAACGGAGTTTTTAAGATTTGTCAAAAATCTCTTCACCCAAGCTGTAACTCTTAAAAGTCTTCTGAGAGTGCTATATTTCGAAATGTCGATAAGTATGTCGTTGGTCACTGCACACCCGAACTGGTATACTTCATTGCTGGTTTTTCGATATTCTAGGTCTTCATCGTCAAATTTCTTCTCATTTTCCTGTTCTGGCCAGTTTTCTTCAGACATCTTAAGAAAGTGTGGTCCTTCCAACCAAATTGAATCTCTCAAAGTAGAAATATTGGCTCCTCTTGAGGCTAAATCTGCTGGGTTTATTTTGCCAGGACAAAAATGCCAATTTACTGGTGATGTCAATTTGTTTATTTCTTCAAGGCGATTCTTCACGAAGGGCTTAAACTTCTTAGGCACACCTTTGATCCAGAAAAGGGTGATTTTCGAATCAGTCCAAAAATGAGTCTTGCTTTGAATCTCAAACCTGGGATTCATCCTCAAAGCCTTGATGATATGGTTGCTCAATCTGGCTGAAAGGAGAGCACCCATCAATTCTAGTCTGGGTAATGTTAATGTTTTTAGAGGTGCTACTCTGGTTTTGGAAGCCACCAAGATAGATTGGATTCTATTGTCAGTGTAAGTTATGCGTAAATAAGCAACACTGCCATATGCTTTCTTGCTTGCGTCGGAAAAACAGTGCAATTCGACTGTTTCAACGTTGTCTAAATGACTCGAAAAATAATATCTGGGAATTTTGAATTCCTTTAAACAAGAGATTTCCTTGCACCAGTTTTCCCAAGCGGAATTTAAATCCTCTGGTAGTCTATCGTCCCAGTCCAATGAACGCGTCCAAATCTCTTGCATCAAGCATTTTGCTTTCAATACGAATGGTCCCAAGAAACCTACGGGATCAAATATTCTGCCAATAACTTGAAGAAGAAATCGCTTAGTGTTTTCTCTTTTTGACAGAAATGTCGTCAAGTCTTCAATATCAAAATAAAGAATGTCCTCATCTTTATCCCATGCCATCCCTAATACTTTGAAGGGAGGTTTTGCTGCATCAAAGTCCTTTTGAGTTTCCTCTGTAGTGATACCCTCCTTAACCCACAAATTTTGTAGTATTTTCGAATTGGTTTGCCACTTATGTAAAATCATTCTCGCATCTTTAAAAATATTAATGCATTCCAAGGAAGTTTTAAATGCGTGTTCTACGTCTGAATGACCACCAATAATATCATCTACGTATACGCTGTTGTTTAGGATTTCGTATGTTTCAGGATATACTGTTTCAAATTGTTTCAAATGGTGTCGAATTGTTGCTGCGAGAAGAAAGGGGCTACTGTTTACTCCAAACAATACGCGTGTAAATCTATAAATTGTAGGTGGTTTCAAATCAGAGCTTAGATCATCTGCGAATAAAAACCTTGTAACATCCCTATCCTCCTCATCAATTTCTATTTGGAGGAAGGCTTGTTTTATATCTGCTGTGAAAGCAACTGGGTGGAGTCTAAAGGATAGAAATAGTTGAACCATATCAGGGAGCAAATTGGGTCCAATATTCAGGCAATCATTCAAAGACATTTCACTGGGAAGATGCGATGAAGCATCAAAGACGATGCGGAGTTTACTGGTTGTTCTATCGTTACGAATAACTTCCCTATGGGGTAAATAGAATTTAATTTGGTTTTTATCTTCATCAATCTTCTGTACGGGCTCTATAATATTTTGTTCTAAATAGTCATCTAAAACAGATTTATACGAATTAAAAAGATCAGGATCGTTACGAAGTCTGAGTTTAAGTTGTGAAAAACGTTTTTCCGCGACCACCCTATTGTCCTGTAATTTATACTTTAAATCCGACCTCCAGGGCAATTTTACCTTGTAACGGGAATTTTCATATTTAATTTCGGATTCAAATTTCTTCAAAATATCGTCTTTTGTAGAATCAACAGTTTCATTTTCTGGATTAACCCCTAATCCTTCGAGCGTCCAAAATTTTTGCAATTGGTCCGAAATTGATTTCTCTTCCACTATAATGTTTAGGGCTACGGAAGATTCTAGAGCATTATCAGTTTTTCCCTGTACACACCATCCAAATATTGTTTCAGTGGCTACAAGGGTTTTGTCTAATCTTTCCAAATTTCCCGTTGCTATACTATAGTAATAGTCGGTTCCTATGAGAATGTCTATACCACCTTTGAATTCAGCTGAATCAGCCAGTTGTAAATCTTTCAATTTTGACAATATTTTTTCCGATTTTAAGTTTGCGGGAGGCAATTCTGAGCTTGTTATCTGATGCATCACAAGTGCTTCTATTTGAATATTAGAATTTTCCTTTTCTCTATTTTCCAATTTTAGACTTACCACATCAAATGTTTGTTGAATGGGTTGTTTACCGCCAAAAGTATAGACTGACAAAGTCTCTTTTCTAATTATTGGGAGTTTTAATTTGCGCGAAATATTTTCATTTATAAAAGATCGCATAGATCCACAGTCAAGTAAAAGCCTTGCTTGTATTATGCGAGATCTGTGTCTAATTTTAACACCGCATGTTTGCAACAAAATCGAGGGTGTTTTGAAATGCGAAATCGCAGTAAAAGCCTGCGTCTCGGCGGCTTTCTCTTTCTCTTTGAGCTTTTTTTCGAGTTGGAAACAAATCTCTGAATTATGTCTCTTTTTACATTCCGAACAAGATTGCTTTGAAACGCAGTCTTTAATCCTGTGCTTAGGCATTAAGCAAAGTAAACATCTGCCCTGTTTAAATAAAATGTCTCTTTTATCAACAACACTAACAGATTCGCAAATTTGACTTTTGTGGGTATGTTTTTCTTGTTTACAGAATATGCAGTAATCATCTGAATTATTTTGAGATTCGATTTTCGCTGGCGCCATCAATTGGGCTGCACTTGTAAACACTTTGTTTTTGTAATGTCTCACTGAGAGAGACGGTCTAGAGTCATTTACACTTTGCGCTCTTTCGAATGGGGGGGAAAGAAGAATATTTCTCTCTCTACATTCAAGTTCTGTGTGAACGAATTCCAAAAGCGTTTCTATGTTGTAAAGAGAAGAAAAGTTTGGATTTTTGCGATTGAATTCTAATGTCAAATCTTGGGGTAAAATTTTATACAACACCGGGATCAACATATTGCTATAAGAATTGGGTTGCACTTCCAGTGATTTCAAACTGCGTACGTGCATTTCAATATTGTCGTACAATTTTCTAAGTTTCGAGATGTCACTGGATTTGATAACCGGAGTTAAATTTAGTAATTTTGTCATATGTAAATTTATGGTTAATTCACGTCTCCCAAATCTGTTCTCTAGTAATTTAATGGCTTCGTCATAATTATCATCGGACACAGCAAACCCTTCTATTGCGTTCAACGCTGCTCCCCCGAGAAAGGAGCGTAAATAATTGAATTTTTCAATTTTGGATAGTGAATTGTTATTGTCAATCGATACTTTAAATGAACCAAAGAAATCTGTCCATTTCATGTAATCGCCATAATATTTCGGCATAACCAACTCTGGCAGACGAACTACTTTATTTTGTGGTTTCGCGTCTTCGGAATCGTTGTCGTTTACAGTAGCAGCTATATTTGGTTTACTATTTTTTAATCTTCTATTAATTTTAAATTTCCATAAAATAACTTTATCCTTATAATCTCCTACAGCGGAAAGTTCTGATTCGAGATCTTTAGTTTCAACAAGTGGTTCAATAGCGGCATCAATTTCTTTTAGTTCGTCATATTTATTTGTCAATAGTTCTAAGTTTTCTTCTAAGATCGATTCATCCACAGTTTCCTTTCCAAATTCTGTTTCAGTGTTCTTTAAAACTTTGGAAACTGCAGATCTAATAATTTTCCGTTTTGCTTTCAGTTTTGTAAGTTCGTCCGCCATAATTAATTAAATAATTTAAACGATCTTACCGTGAGCAGTCTTCGCACTTAAATGTGCTAATCCAAAATGATCTATTTGTCTATTGAGTTCACATACTAGTAGTTCTAAATAAAATTCCGGTGGCCATGCACCATGAAGCGAAATGTTCGAAATCCAGGGGTATCTAACTAATCTAAAATCAATGGTTGCATCGATAAATGAAATGAATGATCTAACAAGAGATCTACAGACGACACTGAATTTATTTACAAATTTACAACACTTAAAGGTCTACAAAAATGCCACTAATCTAAGAGCCATGTTTACATGGCGAAGTCACAGTTTCATCTGTCCAAAATTCTAAACACGGTGGGGGCGCTGCAATCGACGTCAACACATTTCGTCACAATATATTTATATATATATATATATATATATATATATATATATATATATTTATATATATATATATATATGTAAATTAATAATATTATATTAATATTATTATATTAATAATATTAATATAATAATAATAATAATAATAATAATAATAATAATAATAATAATAATAACATTTCATATTATTATTATATGAATTATAGAAATTATATAATTAATATAATAATTATATAATTATATTAATTTATAATTATAAATTAATAAAATTTTATTATATTAATTTATAATTAAATATCTCTCTTGCCGTGAGAGCCGTGGTGCCCATGGTTACCTACCGGAAGTTGACAGGTGGGCGTGAAATGGGGGAATGAAATGGACTACATGATTGGTGAGTTTCAAACATTTTCAAATTAAAATTTTAATTTCATAAATTTTAACAATCAGTCTAAATATACATAATAATAGGAACGAACTGGGGTAATTCTAAATTTGTATAATTTATTTACATACCTACATACAATAAGATCACAAATATTTTAATTTTCAGGCTCTTTTACGCCAGAAGTATGGAACCAGCATGGCAACTTCGGTGCCCGCACTACGAATCATATCGAAGGTTGGCATCATGCCGTAAACAATGCAGTTGGAAAATCGCATGTTAATATTTATGAATTCTTAAATCAAGTAAAAATCCAAGATGAGAACTCTGAGAATCAAATGGCGTTATTGGATGCAGGCAGTAAACCTCCGAGAGTGAAAAAGCAATATTTGAAAAGTAATGAAAAATGATGTTACTCACAAGTGTCTATATTAACGAAGAAATAGCACTGCAAGCATTTATATCTGCTGTTGGATATTGTTTTGCATGGTATTGTTTTGTATTATTTATTATACAAAACTAGTTGGTACCCGTCAAAACATGACGGCTAAATAGTAAATAAATGTACTAATACTCAAATTATACTCAACACATCGTTACCAAATGTTGAAAATCATAATAATGCGCAGAAACAAATTAATGTGTTTATGCGGCCTCGTGCTTAGTGAGTATCTAAAGCAAGATTTAAAAATGTCACTGAGCATGCGCAGAAAGCAAATTTTTTTAATTGTAAATTATCGCTAATTAAATAGCTCGAAATTAACAATTCCATCAGGTTTAATCTTATATTTCACAAACATAATTATCATAAAAATATAAATGGCAGAGAGAGACAGACGTGTGTATCATTAAAACATGTCACTGAGCATACGCAGACACAGTGAGTTTCTAAAGCCAGATTTCAACATGCTACTGATCATGCGCACAAATCAATTTTAAATTGTAATTTATCGCTAATTAAAAGAAATTGTGGTTACAAAAACCAAATATGACAAATCTACAGATTACAATCTTTCATTCAAGACCAAAATGAAGTAAATTGATGCAGTAGTTTTCTCGCACGGACTGCCCAAAAAGTCGGCTTAGCAACTTAAATATATAGATGCTTTAATTTTAGTGTCAACCGTTAAAGCACCCCTTTTTTTCAGAAATATATTTGTTTTGTGTTTTTAATATTCGGAATTCGGGCGTTCGGTGAGTCAACCTTGCCCATCAGTCTGATATTTTATTCCATAAAAACATTTGTTCTTTGCAATGAAATAAAAATATTGTCACTTTTCAAACAAATTACGTGTTTAATTAAAAAAAAAAACTAAATCAGGCGCTCTAATTGCGACACCCTTTAATAAACCACTAAAATCATCACTGCCACAGAAAATAAAGAAATCTGCAAAAAAGAAACAATTCAGAAACAAAACGAACGACCCAGATTAAGAATATCGCAATCTTCTGGAACATACACAATACCTCCAGTGAAATTTCCTTTCGAACAATCGTAACCGTTCTTATTTCAGATGATCGAACATCTGTGACTGTCTCTTTTTGTTTTTTCTCTTCCTTCTTCAACCCCCCCCCCCCCCCCCATGCAAAGCAACGCTGGGCACTTCCCAATAAGCGCGATAGTCGCGTTCCAAAAAACATTCGACGAAAAATGAAGTCACTTGTGGCGAGACTAATTTTCTCAAAGCGAAATTTCTTTATTTTTTTTTTACACAGAGCTCTTCTTTCGGCTCTTTAAATATTGAAGGAAGGTAGGTCTCCATGCAACGTCTGTGGACATTTGGAGTCATGAAATCTTACAGATCACGTGGTTACCGGGCGTTTTATTACCTCTAGTGGAAGAGCTTTTTACAGGGCAGCTGAAACAACTAGCACACGGAAACAATGTTAGTAATAGTAAATGTTCTATTAAAGCTGTAAAGAAAATATATACGCCCGGTTCGGCAGACTTATGAAAAAAAAAATTTCTCTGAGATCATTTATTTATTAAAGGTCAGGTTCGCGGGACAAAAATAGTGCATCCAGACAGTCGAGTAAATAATTATAAAATAAAAATCGTTAGTTCAGAAAGTCAAAATGAAAATTACATGTCAAATAGCATGGAAATAATAGAATTGAAGGGGTCAAGGACGTTGTTAACTGACCAATTATAAAATAGAGAACCCAGAGAATTATGTAAATGATTACTATTAAAGTCGTATGAAGCAGAAAGTTAACTAAATAATTAATATAAAAATTGGGAACCAGAAAATTTATGTAAATGGTCAATATAAAACTCGTAAGTACAGGAAGCCATGTAAATAATTTTTATAAAATAGAGAAACCAGAGAATTGTGTAAATGATAAGTATTAAAATCGTAAAAGCAGAAATACCTGTGCGTAATTAATATAAAAATTGGAACCAATAAATTTATGTAAATGATTAATATAAAAATCGTTAAGTACAGGAAGTCATTTCAATAATTACAGTAGAATAGAGTACCTAGAGAATTATGTAAATAATAAGTATTAAAATCGTAAAAGCAGAAGGTTGTGTACATAATGGATATAAAAACTGGGAACCAATAAATTTATGTAAATGATTAATATGAAAATCATAAGCACAGGAAGTCATGAAAATGATTATCATATAATAGAGAACCCAGAGATTTTTGCAAATGATAAGTATAAAAGTCGTGAAAGCAGGAGCTCCTGTACATAATTAATATAAAAATTGGGAACCAGAAAATTTATGCAAATGGTCAATATAAAATTCGTAAGTACAGGAAGCCATGTAAATAATTATTACAAAATAGAGATACCAGAGAATTATGTAAATGATAAGTATAAAAGTCGTAAAAGCAGAAACTCCTGTGCATAATTAATATTTAAATTGGGAACCAATAAATTTATGCAAATGACTAGTACAAAAATCGTACGTACAGGAAGTCATGTAAATGATTATTATAAAATAGAGAACCCAGAGAATTATGTAAAGGATTACTATTAAAGTCGTAAAAGCTGAAAATTCAGTAAATAATTAATATAAAAATTGAGAAACAGAAAATTTATGTAAATGGTCAATATAAAACTCGTAAGTACAGGAAGCTATGTAAATAATTATTATAAAATAGAGAACCCAGAGATTTATGTAAATGATAAGTATAAAAGTCGTAAAAGCAGAAACTCCTGTACATAATTAATATAAAAATTGGAATCAATAAATTTATATAAATGATTAATATAAAAATCGTTAAATACAGGAAGTCATGTAAATAATTATAGTAGAATTGAATACCTAGAGAATTATGTAAATAATAAGTATTAAAATCGTAAAAGCAGAAGGTCGTGTACATAATGAATATAAAAATTGGAACCAATAAATTTATGCAAATGATTAATATGAAAATCTTAAGTACAAGAAGACATGTAAATGATTATAGTAGAATAGAGAACCCAGAGAATTATGTAAATAATAAGTCTTAAAATCGTAAAAGCCGATGGTCGTGTACAATATGAATATAAAAACTGGGAACCAATAAATTTATGTAAATGATTAATATTAAAATCGAAAGTACAGGAAGTGATGTAAATGATTATAGTAGAATAGAGAACCCAGAGAATTATGTAAATAAGTATTAAAATGGTAAAAGTAGAAGGTTGTGTACCTAATTAATATAAAAACTGTGAACCAATAAATTTATGTAAATGATTGACATGAAAATCGTTTAGTACAGGAAGTCATGTAAATGATCATAGTAGAATAGAGAACATAGAGAATTATGTAAATAATTAGTATTAAAATCGTAAAACGAGAAGATCGTGTACATAATTAATATAAAAACTAGGAACCAATGAATTTATGCAAATCATTAGTACAAAAATCATACGTACAGGAAGTCATGTAAATGATTATTATAAAATAGAGAACCCAGAGAATTATGTAAAGGATTACTTTTAAAGTCGTAAAAGCTGAAAGTTCAGTAAATAATTAATATAAAAATTTAGAAACAGAAAATTTATGTAAATGGTAAATATAAAACTCGTAAGTACAGGAAACTATGTAAATAATTATTATAAAATAGAGAACCCAGAGATTTATGTTAATGATCAAGTATAAAAGTCGTAAAAGCAGAAACTCCCGTACATAATTAATATAAAAAATTGGAACCAATAAATTTATATAAATGATTAGTACAAAAATCGTACGTACAGGAAGTCATGTAAATAATTATTATAAAATCGAGATTATAAAATCGAGAAATTATTATAAAGTCTCGATTAATCGGATTTACATAATCGAGAGATTTATGTAAATGATAAGTATAAAAGTTGTAAAAGCGGAAATCCGTGTACATAATAAATATAAAAATTGGGAAATGTACATTATGTATGGAAAATTTATACTTTTTTAAAATCCCTACAGATTATAACGACAGAAATTTATTAATGGAAGAAAAGTTGCATCTAAACTTAGATCTTAAAAATTCGTTTTTCTTAAGAGCGATGCCCATTGAATCGAAGAAATTATGACATTTCTGCTTCACAGGCAGCGTCGGGAATATACCGTGACGAACGTGTCATCCCCTAACAAAAAGAATATGCACATATCCAGGACGATTTAATAACAGATGGTTTCACGATCCGTTTCAAAAAAGAAAATGCCCCCAAATAACGGTTTGCTTGTCGCTCGACGAATGGCGGAATTTATTCTTTGCGGGAGGAGACGAAAAAATACAAAATCCCGATGTGTCACTCGTTCAATGCACCTTCTGGACTGAATAGCGCAATCAAAGATATAATTGCGCATGTGTGGCGGACAGATATATACATACATGCATACATAAATATATATATATACACATGCATACATAAATATATATATATACACATGCATACATAAATATATATATATACATGCATGCATACATATATACATACATATATACATGCATATATATATATATATATATATATATATATATATATATATATATATATATATATATATATACCTATATACGTATATACATACATATATACAAGCATATATATATATATATATATATATATATATATATATATATATATACATACATACATGCATATATATATATACACTCATGGACAAAAAAATTCGCGCACCAAGAAATAATTGCGGGATCGTAACGAAACTTGCAATGAAGGTACATGTTGGGGAGATATGCAAATGATTAGAAATGCAGCGTGATTGCGCATTACGTATAGCCGGTAGAGGGCGTTGAACATCGTACTCTGTGGAGTATAAAACAGGTAACCAAAGCTTGTTTGAGTGTGCTGAATCATTTACAAAGGAAGGGCTGAGATAGACATGCCATTACGCCGTGTTCGAAGACAATATAAGCAGTTGTCCCAGTTTGAGAGGGGGGGAATCGTCGGGATGATGGAAGCTGGGTGGTCAGCTCGGCGAGTAGCTCTTCAATTAGGCCGCTCTGATTGTGTTGTGAGGAGGTGTTGGGACCAGTGGACCCGAGAGATGTCATGTACACGAAGACCAGGCTCAGGACGCCCTCGACAGACCAGTCGTCGAGAAGACCGCCACATCGTAAGAAATGCACGCGTACAGCCAACTGCTTCATCGGCCGCCATCCAGGCACAGGTAGCACCTTCACTAGGGGCCTCTGTGTCTTCTCGAACCATACGAAGGCGCCTGGCTGAAGGACAGTTGGTATCGCGGCGCCCATTACGTGTGCTGCCCTTGACGCCCACCCATCGACGCCTCCGTTTGGAGTTTTGCCGCGCACGAGGAAACTGGACTACAGCGGAATGGAACCAGGTCGTCTTTAGCGACGAATCCAGATTCAATCTCGGCAGTGATGACAATCGTGTTCGTGTGTGGAGAGCCCGTGGTGAACACTTCAATCCTGCCTTTGCTGTACAGCGACACATCGCTCCCACAGCTGGTGTGATGGTATGGGGTGCCATTGCCTACAATACACGGTCACCCCTAGTATTGTTCCGTGGCACCATGACAGCCCAGCGGTATGTTCATGAAATCCTGCAACCACATGTGTTGCCACTCATGCAACGGCTCCCAGGAGCCATTTTTCAACAAGACAATGCTCGGCCTCATACGGCAAGGGTGTCACAAGACTGTCTCCTCACTGTTACTACCCTTCCTTGGCCTGCCCGATCCCCAGATTTGTCTCCAATCGAGCATATCTGTGATCATTTGGGACGGCGAGTTGGGCATCCCACGAGTTTGAACGAACTAGAGGCAAGGTTACAGCAAATATGGAACGAAATGTCTCAAGACATCATACAGAACTTGTATGACTCAATGCCCGATCGTATCGCATCGTGCATTCGCGCTAGAGGGGGTCCAACAGAGTATTAACTCCTCCGTTCTTTTGCCTTTTTCTCTGAAATAAATTATCCTTTTTCTTTGATTTTCTTATCATTTACTTATATCATTACGTATCGTTACTTATATCATTACGCAAGTAGTCATTACGTATGTAAAATTTCGTTTCATTTTGACGACTCCTTCTTGGTGCGCTAATTTTTTTGTCCATGAGTGTACATATATACACACATGCATACATAAATATATATATACATGCATGCATGCATGCATGCATACATATATATATATATATATATACCTATATACGTATATACATGCATATATACATGCATACATATATACATACATATATACATGCATACATACATATATATATATATATACATACATGCATGCATGCATACATATATATATACATACATACACACATACGTGCATACATACATGCATACATACATATATATATATATATACATACATGCATGCATGCATACATATATATATATATATATATATATATATACATACATGCATATATACATACATGCATACATACATATATATATATATATATATATATATATATATATATATATATATATACTCACATGCATACATATATATATACATACATGCATACATATATATATACATACATACATATATATATACATACATGCATACATACATACATATATATATACATACATACATACATATATACATACATACATACATATATACATACATACATACATACATACATACATACATACATACATACATACATACATACATATATATATATATATATATATATATATATATATACATACATACATACATACATGCATGCATATACCGGGTGTCCCAAAAATGACCTACGATTTGAAAAATCAATTAAAGAAAAACGGAAGGCGATAGAAATGTACGGTTTGCTGCATTCTGCTTAGGTAACCAGGGAATTTATTCTCACCAATTTTCAAAATTAGTTACAAAGTTCGTCAAAGTTACAAAGTTACAAAGTTACAAAGTCGTTGGTGAATTTTTAAAGATTAATTTTTACAATTTAATTTATTAAATGCTGATCCCGTGGTTTCTTTTCTGTTTGTGATACTTTAAACTAATTTTTCGTCACGTGCATAACAACGAAATAGACAAAAAAAAATTTTTTTCTTGCTAATGTGGTAGACGATTGGACATTATCCAAAAAATATTAAAATACAGTAAAAGAAATCTTCCGCAAACTGTACAATATTCTTTAGTATGTTCTATTAGATTTTATTTGAATATTTTCTTTTACATTAATTTGGCTATAAAAAGAAAATGAAAATATTCAAATTAAATACAACGGTCAATGTATGCAATTAATTTGTATGTTTAAAATCCATAAAACATACTAATTTGAATTAAATTCTTAAAATGCTTCCATTTCAATTAGTCTAGTGGTTAAATTTTAACTTTTACTGTATTTTAATATTTTTTGACAATTTATTTCGTTGTTATGCACGTGAAGCAAAATTAATTTAAAGTATCACAAAAAGAAAAGAAACCACGTGACCATCATTTAATAAATTAAATTCTAAAAATTAATCTTTAAAAATTCACCAAAAATCAGAAAATGAAGGTAAAGATTTGAAAAAAATTCCATTTTAAAGAAATTTTTATGATCTTTCATGTGATATAAATTTTATAACCTTCGGATTATTATTTTAAATGCAAACTTTAAAGAATGTTACAAAAACAGCTTAAAAATTTAACTTAAAACAATTTAAGAGGAATTTTTAAAAACTCTGTGTTAGTGCACCCCTACACTATAAGGAGAATCGCCATACAAAATTTCAGCCCTTTAGGTCCAGCGGTTTGGTCTGTGCGTTATATGTCAGTCAGTCAATCAGTCAGTCAGTTACGGAACTGTTTTATATATATAGACTAGCTGAAAGCCCGTACTTCGCTACGGAGTACATACAAATTAAATACAATGGTCAATGTAAGCAATTAATGCCAAAAAAATAAATATATATATTTATAATAAAAACGACTATCAATGTATACATTTGTTGTAATATATATATATATATATATATATATATATATATATATATATATATATATATATAATTGAAAGGGATATTTTTAAAGACAAAATAATGTAGAGGAAAATATTCAAATTATATCTAATCGGACATACTAAAGAATATAGTACAGTTTGAGGAACATATCTTTTACTGTATTTTAATATTTTTTTGGATAATGCCCAATCGTCTGCTGCATTAGCAAGAAAAAAAAATTTTTTTTTTCTATTTCGGTGTTATTACGTGACGATAATTTTATTTAAAGTACCAGAAAAAAAAATCACGTGATCAGCATTTAATAAATTAAATTCTAAAAATTAATCTTTAAAAATTCACCAAATATCAGAAAATTGAGATAAAGATTCAAAAAAGATTTCATTTTAAGAGCATTTTTATGATCTTTCTCGCGATATAAATTTCATAACAATCAAATTATTATTTTAAATGCAAACTTAAAAAAAAGTTACTGAAACAGCTTAAAAATTTTATTTTAAAAAATGTAATAAGAATTTTTAAAAAAATCTAAGAAGAATTTTTAAAAAATCTTTCTTAGTGCACCTCTACACCATAAGAAGAATCGCCATGCAAAATTTCAGCACTTCAGGTCCAGTGGTTTGGTCTGTGCGTTGTATGTCCATCAGTGAATCAGTCAGTTATGGAACTGTTTTATATATGTAGATGGGGCTGTTTTTTTTTTGTATACAGTTTTTTTTAATAAGTCTCAAAACTAGAGAGACATAAATAAAAAACAATAATTAGATAAAAATAAAATAAAATTTTAACTCACTTAACTGGAGTTCATGAACTAATAGGATGGTTGCGAGAGGTTTTTGCTTGGAAGGGAAATTTCCTTTCAATAAAAAACCAGGCACCCGAACTAAGGGACTCTTTGTCTTTCCTGCCTAACATTGAAATCCGCTGTGAAGTCAGATTTAGAGAGTTGCACTACAACCATATCAATAGAAACCTTGTTTAGCTTACGTTTCGAAGTCGACATTTCGGCTTGCTAGAATTTTGCCAGGAGTTTGTATTCAACAAAATTTTGTAATTCAACCCATTTTAGAACTTCTTGTAGCAGTGCAGTAGGCGCCTCCACTGGACCATCTTTTTTACTTGAAGAAAGTTCCCCGGCAGCTGTTTGGTGCAGCTGCTTCTGAAGTTCCTGCAGCATGCAGGCGATACAAACGTCAAATTCACATGAAAGGAAGAAGACCCTGGAATATGCAAATGATTAGCATTTCGGCGAAATCGAGCGAAGCAGGAAGGAGGAACGGCATCTCAAACTCTGTATAAAAGGAAAGTTACGCAGCGGGTTTCTCATTCGGAAATCGCGTTTGAATGTTGTTTGTTGGTGAGAAGATCACGTTATGCTTCGTATAAGAAGGAGAAATGGCTACCAGCACGTGCAGGCATTCGATAGCGGCTGTGAGGTGATGATAAATAATAGTTTATTAAATAATTAACGGTTATTTTAATATCGGGTATTGAGATAATTAAGTTAGTAAAGTAAGTAAGTAAATTTTAGTAACGGTTGTGCTTTGTTTTATTCAATTTATTAAGCCTCTGCTAAATATACTTAGTTAAACTTATGATGATCAAATATTAATTGATTTGATTAATGTCATCGCATTTGGAGAAGTGTGCGCAAGTTTCTCTAAATGTTTTGACATTGTGAAGAATTAAGTTGAAATAGATCATCACATGTTATTCCTTATTGTTAAAATATTGATAAATTAATAAGCCTTATTTTGAAATAATTGTGAGGTGGCTGGTACGTATTTCGCTGGTGAATTTTACTTCAAAGGTTGAAGAAATTTAGTTAAATAGTAAAAGAAGTAATTGATAGTAAAGATATTATCCTACCTTTATATCCTACCTCCTAATTATTAAATAAAGATTTAAAATACCCCCCCCCCCCCCCCAACACGAATTATAATGGCCACAGCTGGATAGTGGCCTATCGAGAGTGCGGTTTATCGTTCCCGCGATATTGCTACTCGCATTGGTCGGAATCCACCGACTGTCATGCGAATATGGGATTGAGGGGTTCAGGGGGGTCATACTGAACGCCATACAGGATCTCAACGTCCTCCCGCCACTAACGCCCGAGAGGACAGACATGTTGTCAGGTCGGCCTTGCAGGATCGTACAGCCACATCACGGACCTTGAGTCAGGAAATGGGCTTGTTTGCAGCACGACAAGTAACCGCACGGACAGTGCGACGACGTCTGGAGCAGACTGTCTGCACGGCGACCATTATTTCGGCTTCTCTTGACACTGCAGCATAGAGACGCGCGGTGACAGTGGTGCGCCCAGCGAAAAACTGAATACAAGAGTGGCACCGCGTCGTCTTTTCCGACGAGTCCCGGTTTTGCTTGCAGCATCATGACGGACGTATCCGTGTCTGGAGGCACCGAGGAGAACGCGAGTGGCCTGCTTGCATTCGATATCGTCATATAGGCCCTGCACCTGGTGTGATGGTATGGGCAGGCATTGGGTACACGACACAAACACCTCTTGTTCGCGTCGTCGGTAATATGAACAGCCAGCGTTAGATTTCTCAGATTTTAAGTCCGATGGCTGTGCTCTATCTTCCATGTTTCGGAGACGTCATCTTTCAAAAAGATGACCAAAACGCAAGACCGCATGTTGCCCGTCGTGTCCTGACCTACCTCGATACAGAGGGGGTTCCGCTGTTGCCCTGGCCAGCACGTCCTCCAGACCTTTCACCCATTGAAAAAATTTCGCCATGGGTTGCTGAGAGACTGTGCCGCCACCGCTCTCCAGCCACTACGATTGATGAAGTGTTGCACAGACTTGAAGCAACACGGAAGGACTTGCCATCAAGCCCAGTTCGACTCGATGCCTAACCGGGATAGAACCATTTTAGCAGCCAGAAGTGGCAGCTGTGTGTACTAATTTCGGACCCTGTATACCCCAAAATTGCCCACAAATTTAATCATGTTTTCTTCCTTCTATGATGTATACGTACAATAAGTAAACTTTCGTTATTTGCTTTCCTTCCTGGTGTTGAAATTTTAATGGCCAGCTGTACAATGGCCATACACAGACACACACATATATACACATACGTACATATATATATATATATATATATATATATATATATATATATATATATATATATATATATATACATATATATACACATATATATATATATATACATATATAGTATATATATACATATATATATACACATATATATATATATACATATATATATATATATACACACACACACACATATATATATATATATATATATATATATACGTACATATATACAATATGTACGTATGTGTGTGTATATTGAATATATGTAATATACATATACAATGTATACATACATACATACATAATGTACATTGTATTTACTTGTACTAGTATTATTTAGCTCCAGGTGTCAAACATTTCTTTACGCATTCTTTACGTCAAAGATTTCTTTACGTTGAATTCTTTAAGTATACTCCCTGATTTCCAGGTCCATGGACTTTCCCCACAGACATGATGTTTTCTACTTTTCGTACAGCTTGGGAGCCTTCAACCCCTGCGAGTTGCTCCCATCTTTGTTCTGCAGCGAAATCAGGCACGCAGCTACCACACTCGTACTTGTCTCCTCGTGATTCTCACTCATTTCTGCTGAGCGGTACTACCAACCTTCATCGAACCCATGATGACTTATACGACCAAATAATTTTTTTTAAAAAGCTCGAAATGGAAAAAAAAGTACATGGCGAAATACGTGGGATTCTATTCTGAGCGCGAGACTAACGCGTCGGTCTTTGTTTCGACCAAAGAGACGGGATTGCCTGATGCAGGTTTTGTGGAAAGTGTGACGAGTACCGAGCAAAGGTATAGAGTGCCGAGGCGTTATTTCTCGTCGAAATGCTTCGAGTACTGAATCGACGAGTATCGAAGCAGTCGAGTACCAAGGTTATGACTCTATATTACTTATAGAAGTGTTCGTATATATATACATATAATCACATATATACATGCATACATGCATACACATACACATACATATACATACGTATATGCATACATACATGCATGCATACATACATATATACATACATAAACATACGTATATACATGCATATATATGTGTATATATACAGAGGCTGTTCGCACATTTTTTAGACGATTTTGGTAAGCGGTAATAAAAATTCGTTTGCTGCAAAAGATATAATTGCAATTGTACTATGTTTTTAAAAGTCAAAAGTATCGCCTGCGGCTTGAAAGTTTTGTCAAAATGGCGTTTTTAACAAAGCAGTGGTTCGAAGGCTACATTTATGCTCTTTCCGAAGAGAAATATGCATACTCCGTTATCCAAAAACGATATGAGAGTCGTGGTTTTGTGATATCTAAAGCGTCGATAGGTAATATCGTCAACAAGAAAGGAAAAAAACGTCAAATTGGAGCCTCAAGTGGGACAAAAATTCCAAACAAGTATCCAAGGAAAAAACGGACATCTTCGACTATTGCAAAGGCATGTTGTTTGTTTAATGTTAAAAGAAAATCCCCCTAATCAAAGGACAGTTTGAAAATTATTAAAATGCACGGTGTCCACTATAAACAAAATGATAAACGTTGATTTAAATCTTAAGAAAGCGAAAAAACGCAATGTGCAACGTCTTTTAACAAATCATATCGCTGAACGAAGCACACGCTGCAGAATTCTATATGAGAAACACTTATCCAAAGAAAAATGGAAAACAATTGTCACAATAGATGAATCATGGGTGTATTTAAATGATTGCAACAAAAAAAAAGAGCCATTTATTATCATAAAAGGGGAGAAAAAAATTTAAGTACATGGTTCAAAGAATCGAAAGAAAGTTTTTCTAAGGGATTCATGATTGTTGCTGGTTTTTCTTATAATGGCAAGTTAAATATAAAGAGAGAGGGAAAAAATGTCAAGATTAACTCCAAATACTATCAGAAACATATTTTATCTCCAATTTTTCTGAATGAAATACCATCGCTTTACCCACAGTGCCATCAATCTGTGAGACTCCATCAGGACAAAGCTAGCAGTCACACATCAAAATCCACTGTAAATTTCCTAAAAGAAATGGAACAAAAAACTGGTATCAAGGCCATACCCTTCACTGATATCCCTACTAAATGTTCCGATGTATCACCTATGGATTTTTGTGCTTTCGGACTTTTAAAATCTGCATTATCCAAACGTCGTCCCAAAACCCTTACAGGACTCTGGAAAGCTGTTCAGGAGGAATGGGATAGAATACCTCTTCTGACATTTTAAAAGGCATTATTATCCTGGAAATTGCGGTGTCGAAAGATAGTTCAGAATAAGGGATGTCAAATAGAACGTTTAAAACACAAGAATTTTATGTAATTTAATTTTGTGAATACAATATACATCGTCTAAAAAATGTGTGAACAGCCTCTGTATATATAATATATATATATATATATATATAATATATATATATATATATATATATATATATATATATTCTTTTAATATACATTGTACTTGAATTGTACTAGTATTATTTAGATCCAGATATCAAAAATTACTTGTTGAATTCTTTACGTATATTTGTCTAAATCTGAAGTAATAGGAAGTTCCAAAAGAGAAACCGTCCCACCCGCGGACATGCGGCAAGATTGGCCAAAAAAGCATGGTCGCTGCGTGCAGCCCTGCACGCACAAGAAAGTCCCGCTTTCAGAAATTAGTTTAGGGTCATTGTAACCTATTAGCACTTACTCAGTGAGGAGGGTAAGACTAGGTCACCAACCCATGCCTCTCTTAGCCTGGACAAGTCCAGTTTCCGGCCGGAACCACGCAAGGATTGGAGTACCGACGCCGATCACAATGCGTCCTACAACTCTAATACCGGATACAGCTCCCCTTAGATATTCCCGCGTACACTGCACAAACGCAGGGGCCTGGCCTCTGAAGTAATAGTAAATGAAACTGATCCAAACTTTTGATATTTACATATTATATATGCATATCTTCAGAGACAACGTGTTATTGTTTCATGTATTCATGTAGTGTCTGTACACACGCACGCATATATATATATATATATATATATATATATATATATATATATATATGTCGGACTTAAGCGGGAACGAAATAATTATTCTAAATTTAAAGGGGGCTTAGCAATTAATTTATTGTCGTGGCGTAATTCTCCACTATTCTCATATCTTGGTTCGAAATACATCGAGAGATATCGGGGAAATTCCCTTTGGATTGATTGACATCTGTAGCCACACCCATGGTTCATCGCCGGTGTATGCGTCACAGAGATCATGTGGGCATGCGCGGTGGCTTTGGATGGCAGAAAAACAATAGCGTTTAAGCAGACGGCGGGAAATTCTTGATGGAGATAGTCACGCGTCTCGCGGGAGCTTGATGACTGTTGGATTTAATTTATCAGATTGAATCAGGTAGCTTAAGATTTTGGAAATAAACGATGTTCGATATATTAATTGTAGTTCTTTGCCACCGGCCTTTTAATTCATTGACTGCCATAACTTGAATAATTAAGTAAAGATAGATTAAGAAGGAGTAAGTTTGGATGTCAGACGACGTACTGGGAAGGGTGTAGGTAACGAGCTCGTCATATATATAAAGCAGTTCCGTAACTGACTGACATACAACTCACAGACCAAACCGCTGTACCTAAAGGGCTGAAATTTTGCATGGCGATTCTTCTTATAGTGTAGGGGTGCACTAAGAAAAATTTTCGAAAAATTGTTCTTAGATTTTTTTTTAATTAAATTTTTAATCTGTTTTTGTAACTTTTTTTAAGTTTGCATTTAAAATAAAAATTTGAGGGTTATAAAATTTATATCACGAGAAATATCATAAAAATTCCTTTAAATCTTTTTCGATTAAATTAAAGAGGCAGGATATTAAAGAGGAGAAATTTCGATTCCAGGCCATAAATTCTTTGTGAATTTCACACCGCGTACTCAGGTAGACACTAACTATGCTCCGCATAAAGGTGCGCGAACAATATGCGCAGATGTCGGCATTTGAGAGAGGACGCGTAGTTGGGCTCAAAGAAGCCGGTCGGTCAAATCGGCGAATCGCAGGAGCGATGCCACTGTTAGACGATGTTGGCAGGAATGGGCGAGGCATCTCCGAACACAGCGTCAAGAAGGAAGCGGTCGGCCTAGAGAAACGACAGAACGTGAGGACCGAGCAACCGTCAGAGCGGCACTCACAGCCCCAGATTCACCATTATCATCGATTGTACGCGCAACTGGTGCTTCAGTGACTGCAAGGACCATTCATAGGTGGCTCAGAGTAAGCGGGCTGAGCTCACGGCGTCCCTTTCACCGACTAACATTGTCCTCTGTACATCGACATGTCCGTTTGCAATGGTGTCGGGAATATTCGACCTCAAATGTCACTGACTGAAGTAGAATTGTCTTCAGTGAAGAGTCCCGCTTCGAATTGGGCCCCGATGACCAGCGAATACGTGCCTGGAGACGGTGGCTATAATGTATATTAACTGTACGTGTATATGTATATACTGTATATGCATATATGCAAATGGTCAAAAAATCTAAGAAGAATTTTTGAAAAATCTTTCTTAGTGCACCCCTACACTATAAGAAGAATCGCCATGCAAAATTTCAGCCCTTTAGGTCCAGCGGTTTGGTCTATGCGTTTTATATCAGTCAGTGAATGAGTCAGTTACAGAACTGTTTTATATACATATATATATATATATATATATATGTATATATATATGCATATATATATATATGTATATGTATATGTATATATATGTATATATATATGTATATGTATATATATATGTATATATATATATGTATTTATATATATGTATATGTATATATGTATATGTATATATATATATATATATATATATATATATATATATATATATGTATATTATATCTATATATATGCATATGTTTATATATGTATATGTATATATATATATATATGTATATTATATCTATATATATGCATATGTATATCTATATATATGCATATGTATATGAGCGGACCCATACGACCTCTCCTGTAAAATCCGTCGCGCTGACTAATTTAAAAGGAGCGACATCAAGGCTCGTCCCGCTGTCGCGAAGAATAGTGGTCTCCACACCATTTACCTTCGCTTTGCTGAGGTATGGCTTAAAAACGGGTTCGAAGTTCTCTGCGGTCGCTACTTTCTTCACCCGCTCGCTAGTCTGTCGGCGTAATTCGGGGCACTGAGGGCGTAAATGCTCAGTTGACCCGCATTCGTAACAAGCCGGGGCTCTTCTCCTTTCATACTCACGATTCCTCCGGTTATTTCTCACAGATCCCTGGTCTCTCCCGTTAGAAGAGTTGGGTTTCTCTTTAACCTCTTTTTTATCCTCACTTTTCTCAAAGGTTTTAGATTTTTCCTTTCCTTTTTTCTCTAGCGGCTTTAAATTAATGGGTTTTCTGATAGTGCGCCTTGTCGCTTCATATTCGTCCAATTTTTTCACTAACATGTGAGGGTCCACTATAGCTCCCCATTCATCCAAAAAATGTTCTCGGATTTCCGCCGGGACGCGTTTTTTAATCTGGTCTGCAACCATGAGATTCTTAAGGGCTTCAAAATCTTTTACACTTACCCCTTCAAGCCATCCCTCTAAATAATTTCTCAGCTCGAAAATTAAATCTTTCCATAGGGCACCTGGCCGCCTCTGGTGTTGATTTAGTTTAATTAGAAACCATCACCACAGCCCCCCACGCTTTCGCGTATCGGCAATAATATACTCCAAACCAGTCAACCGACAGTAAACCCGCCGGCCCAACAGGGCCCGCAGGGAAAAATCGGCAAAATTAAAACGCCTCACAATCTGAATCCCGTCGATAATAACAAAAACTACTCCTATTAATGACAATCGCTAGACAGAAGAAACATTTTTTCCTCCTCTTATTCTTTTCCTTCCAGAGAAATTCTTAACACATTGTGAAAGGGAAACAAAGATAAGTTAAATTCTACACAGTAATACAATAATACAATCTACTATACAAAAAAATAGGGAAAAGCTTCTGTGAGCTTAACAATATAGTTCCCCATGACAATAATCATAGTACAATATAAATTTGTAATAGAATTGTAGTGCACAACACTTAGAATTTCATTGACAATTCTGACCATAATTACAACAGGTGCCAATTATCATATAATTAATTAGACCAATAGTACCAATAGTTATATTAATTTCAAAGTGTTTCAAACAATAAGTGACAGAATTGCATCACTACTTCAACGCATTATAATAATTTAAACATTAGTGCCCTAGTGCAGCACCCAAATTATAATACAATAAATATAGGAATACCAGGAACGAGCCCCAGCAAAGCCCGGAGGAAACATTTAAATTATAGAGCAGTTGTTGTAGTAAATTAACCATAATTATATAAATTCAAATTTAAATTATAATTTTCTTTTATTTTATTTATTTATTTATTTTTTTTTTTAAGGGGACAAACAATCCTTAATTACTTTTTCTCTTTTTTTTTATTTTCTTTAACCAAGACACCATTTATTAGCGACGAATTCCTCCCGACATCGGCTGGGCCCGAACACGGCATCTCAACCATTGACAAACTGCTAGGGGCCATACCGCTGTGCTAACCACCACGATAACTAAAATTTGTATTTGCACTTATACACATAGTATAAACACATTGCTCAACTAATTACTATTTCTAAATAAACAACGCAAGAATTCATTAATTAAAACAATTTAATAATTCCCATTGTATTTAATTTTATTTTAGGGCCATACTTAAATTTAATTAATAGTCCCCATATCATATTAATTAGCAGCAGCACAGCTCCTAGACCAAGAATATTGATTGGATACACAAAAAGCAATTACATTTGTACTGATTGTATTTTGATATCAATTGTAGCAAATTTCAATTTGTGCACTTCACCCACTAAATCCCGGGATAAGCAGATTTAGTTTAACTCTAAAAGTCTCCGGACTTAACTTAAAACGGCTCAGAAGTAATTTCTTTACCTGATCGTAATCATCTGCTACCTCAACGGGTTCGCGAATAATTATTTCAGCGATCTCCGTGGGTAATAATGAAAGCAAATGCATCATTCGTTCCCCGTCTTCAACCTGTGCTTTTCGTGCCTGACGTTCAAACAGGGTTAGGAAGAGCGAAATGTCCGATTTTTCCGGATCATACTTTTGCATTAGGGCTTTGAAATTTTGTACGGGCCTAGCGCTCTCATTCTGGGACGAAGCTACGCTGGCGGTTTAGGCTGCATGAGTCAACCGCATCCTTTCCAGTTCAAATTCTCTTTGTCTAGCTTCGCGTTCTAATTCTCAGTGTCTAAACTTGGTTTTTTCGCGCTCTTCTTTAATGATTTTTATTTGAGCCCTAACACTCTCTTCATCATACCTTGCACTGGCCAAAAGTCTGTCGTATAGGTCACATTTCCTATCGTGATCCTCGAAATCAATCCCTAGATCATCTGAAAGAACCTGGAGGTCTTCTTTCTTATAGGTCATTAAGAAAGCCATTTTGCCTAACCCAATATAACCCCAATACACTAATCAAAACCCAATTCTCCAAAATAATACACTCTAATACAATACTTAATAATTAATAAAAATGCACTTTTCTTAATCTCTAGCACAAATACACTTGATACTATAACACAATATGCAATTTAGGTTCAATAACATATGCTTGCAACAAAAAATTTCTACGATACACTTTTACTAAATTGGTAACACTTCGCGACTTGTTCATAAACCAGATCACAAAGCCACAAGTCTCGAATTTCTCGGACTCAAAAAAAATATACTTAACGAGGTGATGCTCAAACGTTTCTCGAATTTCTCGAGTTATCTTAACTAAGGAGTTAATTATAAAAAACACAAATATTCTGTCGACTTTCTCGACGGGTAATTAACTTAAGAGTTAATATTTAAAAAAAACACAAATATTCTGTCGACTTTCTCGACGGGTAATTAACTTAAGTTAATATTAAAACACACAAATATTCTGTCGACTTTCTCGACGGGTAATTAACTTAAGAGTTAATAATTAAAAAAACACTTCAAATACACATTTGCCTCTAGAGAATGAAAAAACAAGTACCTGTCCTCGAAGCTTGCTTCTCTCCTCAGGTATGCTGGCTTTCTCGGCTTAGTAGGAATGGCTCCACACTAGTCAGGCACTGTTGAAAGTTCGAATTATCGTACGCGCACACACTCACAGTCTTGCACCATCACTCACTAAAGCTGGATTCATCCGTTGCTGCCACCATTCTTCTATTATTAGTATAGCTGTAACGTATTCCTGCGATTTGTGTCAAAAGCAAACACTTAGGTAGCGTCACAGGTTACGTGTAAGGTAGACAGCTTACTAAAATAGAGACTTTTAAGATAATGAGAATTGCAGTTTTATTTAATATACACGGTTAGGCCGCGGTCTCGAAGGATATATATACAAAGCAGTCCGTAGAAGTTGGAGTAGAAATCGGGAACTGTCTCTCAAGGATGGAGCACACTGTCGCTAAAACGAGGCGACGAACTGCTGGTCAGGTCACAGAAAACAGGGCCCGCACTCGTCCACTGGAAGCTAGCAGCTTCTCCGAAATAACACAATTGGGAAGATCAAGTTCCGATCGGTTTCCCCGACCTTTCTCGGTGAAAAAGGGTCTTCTCACGTAGAGGGCAGAGCCTCACAAAAAACAAGTCACTTAAAAGTGCGTGGAGCTAGGAGATCAGGTATCACTCCTAAACTCTCTAAGAAAAAACTCTCCGCACAAAAAACTGGCCTTCAAGCCCTCGTCGGCTTATTTAAAAGCTTGATCCCTGGCGGAATTCTTTTTCCAGCCTCCTCTCTCCAGCTCGCTCCGGATAGGCTGAACGTCCAGCCGTGCGCAAAAAACGATGCCGATTATTTCATCTTCATCGCCCGCTCCCTCGTTAGCGATCTCGTTTCAGGGCGTAAACTGTCATTGTCGGCCAATGTCAAAATATGGCGCCAGACTGTCTCCTCTTTTCATCCCAGGAATGCGTCCCGAAGAGGTGTCCATTGTGTTCCTCTTCCGCTCGGGGGGTCTGCCATTCTTTAGCATCGGTTCACGGCTAGCGCCGATTTTAATAGTCTTCCTACTCGCCTCGAGGAGGGGGAATTGCCACAATATATATATATGTATATGTATATATATATATATATATATATATATATATATATATATATATATATATATATGTATATATATATATATGTATATGTATATATATATATATGTATATGTATATATATATGTATACCCCGGACAGCGGTGGGATACCAACCTGATTGTCTTCCGCCATACGGGCCGATAACCAGGAGTCATGGTCTGGGGTGCCACTTCATTTCATAGCAGGATCCCTTTGGTTGACATCCGCGGCACCCTTACAGCACAGCTGTTCGTCGACGATATTCTACGCCCCGTTTTGTCGCCCTTCATATCACGCCATCCCGGGCTTACATTTCAGCAAGATAATGCCTGCCCGCACACGGCGAGAGTTTCTACTGCTTGTCTTCGTGCTTGCCCAACGCTAGCTCCCTCAGCAAGGTAGCCGGATCTCTCCCCCATTGAGCACGTTTGGCGCATTATGGGCGGGGCCCTCCGACCAGCTCGGGATTTTGGCGATCTAACGCTCCAATTGGACAGAATTTGGCACGATATCCCGCAGGAGGAGATCCGCCACCTCTATCAATCAATGCCAAGCCGAATAACTGCTTGCATAAGGTCCGTAGGTGGACCATCGCGTTATTCACTTTTTACACTTTGTGAGGCTCTTTCTCTTGAATAAAGCATCCAATTTTAATCAAATTGCAATCATTTGTTTTTCTGTACATGCACATCACATCTACCGATTTTCGTCCCATTCGGATAAATCCTTCTTGGTGCGTCGTTTTTTTGTCTAAGAGTATATACATACATATATATATATATATATATATATATATTTATATATATATATATATATATATATATATATATATATATATATATATATATATATATATATATTTATATATATATATATATATATATATGTATATATACATATACATATATATATATATATATATATATATATATATGTATATATACATATACATATATATATTTATATATACATATACACATATATATATATGTAAATGTGATAATATTATTAACAACCAATAATAGCCCATTCTGAACTTTCTCTCTGTTCTGGTAACCACTTTTTCCGACTCCTTGGCGAGACTCTACGCTTTCCCACATGCTAACTTCCTCCGCCAATTCTGGCAACCTCTCTTAGCTAATTCTATTTTTCGCGCTTTTACGAAGAGACGCTGGATTGACTCGAGACGAATAAGATATGCTGCATATTTCATAGATAAATGTCTTTGTTCCCGAGGCTGACTTTCATTATTCCGGCCACGATGCAAGCTCCTATTTCATGAGATGTCCATTCCGGACATTTCATGTATATACAGTGGAATCTCGATCTATCGTTTTTCAAGGGACCGATTGAAATGAACGATAAATGCGGGAAAACGATAGATGCGGAAACATAACAAAGCAATATGATCGTTGGGACTGGATAAAATGAACGACACATGCGGAAAAACGATGGATCCGAAAACGATCGATCGAGATTCCACTGTATATATATATATATATATATATATATATATATTGTCGCGTAGATGGTAGTCGTATGGATTGAACACACACGTAGAGGGAATACAACGCTGTTTATTAGCACACAACACTTAGCTCATAGAACTCAGAACTGAACTCACAGGTTGAGCTACTTGCTCTTTTATCCATCCACAGAATATTCTGGAACGCCGTTCCAGGAAATTAAAGAATGTTCTAGCAACTTCTAGAACTAACAGAAATAGAATTAGAATTAAATTAAATAAAATTAAATTAAATAAAATTAAATTAAATAAAATTAAATTAAATTAAATTAAATTAAAATAATGTAGAGCTTCGAACCGGGGACCTCTTGCTCAGCAGTCCGGTGCGTTGAACATTCAGCAACAGAGTCTTTGACGGGAAAGGCTTTAAGCGGCAATATATATATATATATATATATATATATATCTTATATATATATTTCTTCTGTCCGTGTGTATGTAACTGAACTCCTCCTAAACGACTGGACTGATTTTTATGAAATTTTGTGTGTGCGATTAAATTGATTCGAGAATGGTTTAGATTCACAATTTGATCCGATAGAAAATGTTTTTATATTTTAAATTAATTAATAAAAATCCAACAATTTATAAGGGGGTGCGTCCGGTAAATGGAAACTGTTACAGTTTGTGGAATCACCCCTCTGGATAATGGCGTCCACGTTAGGTTTAGTTTGTAAACAGAGAACGAAAAGATAAAAATAAAGAAAATCAAAAAGTTTCAAGTCATATATTAAACCAGAATAATAAATGAAAATAATAATCTTTGAAGTCAGATTTTATATTCTAAAATAGATCAGATCCAACGGCATATTGATATTCTCGACACGCGATGGAAAATTCGAATCAACCACGCTAAGTGACACGAGATCTTTTTTAATCGCTACTGCAGTCCCCCTCGCCTATATATTTGTGTCTATTGAAGAGCTAAAGACTAAGTTTCTATCCTGCTAACTTATTTCTGACTAAAAATTCCTCTGACATTCATAATCACCAGCCCACAACAACTTTCCAATAGCGAATATGTTTCACTTTACCCACTAGAACACCGTGTTATCGTGGCGCATTCGGAAGGTCGCCAATTTGGAAAGTACCATGATCTCGACCCGGGTTCGAATCCAGAGTTGTGTAAATTTTGCTAGACCTGTTATTTCTGCTTTTTTTTAAAGGCTTTTTTATTTCAGCTTTTATTTTATTATTTTTTAATTATTTAATTATTATTTTATTTTCTTTTATTATTTTTTTATTTTAATTTTTTAAAATTATTATTTTTATTTATTTTTATTTTTTTCAGCTTTTTTATGATGAAATACCGAATATAGCTGAAATCTGAGGAGTTTATTATACATTTATACATTTTTAATTGGGTTTTCATATTATTAATATGTATAACATTTCGTATGCTTTTTTTTCTATGTTATTTATACTGCGTTTAGTTTTTTAATGTATTTTTATAGGTTTATTATAAGTTTATATATTTTATGTTTTACTTTTCAGAATTTTTGCTCCAATGATAAAGGGTAAATCTTTTCTATGTTACTTATACTGTGTTTAGTTTTTAAATTGATTTTGGTTAACAAATATTCTAAAAATTCCGGGCATCGCCGGGTACTTCAGCTAGGATTACAACGTTTGAACAGGACAACGTCTGTCGGGTCCACTAGTATATATATATATTTCTTCTGTCCGTGTGTATGTAACTGAACTCCTCCTAAATGACTGGACTGATTTTTATGAAATTTTGTGTGTGCAATTAAGTTGATTCGAGAATGGTTTAGATTCACAATTTGATCCGATAGAATATGCTTTTATATTTTTAATTAATTAATAAAAAACCAACAATTTATAAGGGGGTGCGTCCGGTAAATGGAAGCTTTTACAGTTTGTGAAATCACCCCTCTAGATAATGGCGTCCACGTTAGGTTTAGTTAGCAAACAGCGAGCGAAAAAATAAAAATAAATAAAATCAAAAAGTTTCAAGTCATGTATTAAACCAGAATAATAAATGAAAATAATAATCTTTCAAGTCAGATTTTATACTCTAAAATGGATCAGATCCAACGGCATATTGATACTCTCGACACGCGATGGAAAATTCGAATCAACCACGTTAAGTGACACGAGATCTTTTTTAATCGCTACTGCAATCCTCCTCGCCTATATCTTTGTGTCTATTGAAGAGCTAAAGACTAAGCTTCTATCCTGCTAACTTATTTCTGACTAAAAACTTCTCTAACATGTATAATCACCAGCCCACAACAACTTTCCAATAGCGAATATGTTTCACTTTACCCACTAGAACACAGTGTCATCGTGGCGCGTTCGGAAGGTCGCCAATATGGAAAGTACCATGCTCTCGACCCGTGTTCGAATCCAGAGTTGTCTAAATTTTGCTAGACCTGTTATTTCGGCTTTTTTTTAAGGCTTTTTTTATTTTGAGCTTTTATTTTATTATTTTTTTAATTATTTAATTATTTTTTTATTATTTTTTATTTTAATTTTTTTAAATTATTATTTTTTTAAATTATTCTTTTTATTTATTTTTATTTTTTTCAGCTTTTTTATGATGAAATACCGAATATAGCTGAAATCTGAGGAGTTTATTATAGATTTATACATTTTTAATTGGGTTTTCATATTATTAATATGTATAACATTTCGTATGCTTTTTTTTCTATGCTATTTATACTGTGTTAATTTTTAAATTGATTTTTGTTAACAAACATTCTTAAAATCCCGGGCATCGCCTGGTACTTCAGCTAGAATTACAACGTTCGAACAGGACAACGTCTGTCGGGTCCGCTAGTATATATATATATATACTAGCATTATTGCCCGGCGTTGCCCGGGTAGATATATAGATATAAAATATTTCATGCATTCCATGAAAAAAATACTGGGCTGCCCTCCCGCTCTTCATGTTCATCTGGCCAGACAGAATGCGCTTAGCACGTTTCTACTGAAATGATATACAAACAATAAGAAAGAAAGAAACTTTGAGCCTGCGGACCTTCGTCTGATTTTAAGGTCATTCCCAACCCTCTTTCTCCCGCGCATTGGAATTTGACCCCCCCCCCTCCGTCATCCTCAAACCACCCCTCTTAACGCAGCTGGTTGAGGGGAAACCACAGGGGGTAGACTCACCTCTATCGGGCACAAAAACATTAAAAAATTAATTTTAAAAAAACTAATTGAGCCCCAAATTTCGTTTTTCCTGATTTAAGTTTCTCGGGTCCAAAACATTAACTGTGCCAAATCTGGTCCCGGTGGGTGAAACAGTCTATGATTCTATAGCGGACAAACAAACAGACGAACTCTTTTATATATATAGAAGATATATATATATATATATCATATATATATATATATTTATATATATATATATATATTTATATATATATATATATATATATATATATATATATATATATATATATTTTATATATATATATATATATATATATATATATATATATATATATATATATATATATTTATATATATATATACACATCTCTATATAAAACATACAGATAAATATATCCTTAAAAAACAAGAATGGCCCACTCATGCCCTACCCTCTAAACTTCCTGTCTAATGGAGAAGATCTGAAGGTTGCTCATAATATAACAATATAATACCGGCGACCTTATCTTTTGGTAAAGCACGGATTATCCAGAAAGCCGATAAATAACTATGTAATCCCGAGAATCCTCCCACGCGGATAATTGGGAGTCGGATCAAGTTACGGACAATGATTTGCATAAAGGTTTTTAACTCTCGAAGCGTTTTTCCGTCCCTATCTTTCCGCTGGAAAAAGCGTCACTGATGAATTATTCCACACTCTAAATGGTGTATAAAAAGCGCCAAAATTGGGCCTCCTGAGACACTTTTGAATGCCAAATAAACGATAGAAGAATCTGTTACATACACTTTTGAAGCTAAAAATTGGGGACTGATTAATACGTCACAAACTCTAAGAGCATGTTCACATAGAATCCGTCAGCGTCACTCGTATTGACAAATTTTAAACCAATCACAGGCCTTAACAATTTCGTGGCTAATCCTTTTGAGGTTCGTAATTGGTTGGATATATTTCAATACGAGTAACGCTAACGCTGACGGATTCTATGTGAACAGACCCTTAGAAGGTTAAATATAACCATATAACTTTTACCTTTATACATACATATATATATATATATATATATATATATATATATATATATATATATATATATATATATATATATATATATATATATATATACATATATATATATATATATATATATATATATATATATATATACATATATATATATATATATATACATATATATATATATATATATATACATACATATATATATATATATATATACATATATATACATACATATATATACATATATATACATACATATACATACATATATATACATATATATACATACATATATATACATATATATACATACATATATATACATATATATACATACATATATATACATATATATATATACATATATATACATACATATATATACATACATATACATATATATACATACATATACATATATATACATACATATACATATATATACATACATATACATATA
>OU015499.1:119484090-119486590 GCA_907164885.2 Dolomedes plantarius | reverse complement strand
TTGCCTTAATTTACCTTAAGATCTCAGTTCTGAATATAATAAATGCAGCTGTAAAAATATTGCTTTCAATTGATTAGTATATTTTATTAGAAAAAAAGAGATCGGGAAGTGAACTTTAAAAAAACTGGTTAGTAACGAAAAATTCTGCTAATCCTATACCAGACCTCAATTTACATTAAGATACCGCATCTGAATTTGGGAATATAAATGCAGTTGTATAAATATCTTTCAATTCAGTAGCACTATGCAGTTGTAATACTCCTTTCAATTTAAAAGTATCTATTAAAAAACAAAGGTCAGAAATCGAGCCTAAATAAAACTGGTTAGACTTTGCCTTAATTTACCTAAAGATCTCATTCGTGAATATAATAAACGCAGTTGTAAATATCTTACCTCGTATTTTAAGGTATCTTTCGTTAGGAAAAAGAGATCGGAAAGTGAACTTTAAGAAAACTGGTTAGAAACGAAAAATTCTGTTAATGCTATACCAGAACTCAATTTACATTAAGAAATCGCATCTGAATTTGGGAGTATAAATGCAGTTGTATAAATCTCTTTTACTTCAGTAATACTATGCAGTTGTAATACTCCGTTCAATTTAAAAGTATCTATTAAAAACAGAGGTCAGAAAGCGAACCTAAATAAAACTGGTTAGAGATAAATACTTTACCTTAATTTACCTAAAAGATTTCAGTTCTGAATATAATAAATGCAGTTATAAATATCTTGTTTTGAATTTATAAGTACGTTTTATTAGAAAAAAGAGATCTGAAAGTGAACTTCAAGAAAACTGGTTAGAGACAAAAAATTCTGTTCTTGCTATACCAGACCTCAGTTCACCTTATGATATCAGATCTGATTTTGGAAATATAAATGCATTTGAATAAATCTCTTTCAATTCTGTAACACTATGCAATTGTAATACTCCTGCTTTCAATTTAAAAGTAGCTATTAAAAACAGATGTTGGAAAGCGAACATAAATAAAACTGGTCAGACTTTGCCTTAATTTACCTAAAGATCTCACTCCTGAATAAAATAATCACAGTTGTAAAAAATAAAATAACCTATAATTTGAAAGTATCTTCAATTAGAAAAAAAGAGATCGGAAAGTGAACTTCAAGAAAACTGGTTAGAAACAAAAAAATTCTGTTAATTTAACCTTAATTTACATTCAGAAAACAGATCAGAATTTGAGAATAAAGATGCAGTTGTATAAATCTCTTTCAATTCAGTAACACTATGCAGTTGTAATACTCCTTTCAATTTAAAAGTATCTATTAAAAAACAAAGGTTGGAAAACGAACCTAAATAAAACTGGTTAGAGACAAAAACTTTGCTTTACTTTACCTTAAGATCTCAGTTCTGAATATAATGAATGCAGCTATAAAAATCTTGCTTTCAATTTATAAGCATCTTTTATTACAAAAAAGAGATCTGAAAGTGAACTTCATGAAAACTGATTAGAAACAAAAAAATCTGTTAATGCTGTACCAGACCTCATTTTACCTTAAAATATCAGATCTGAATTTGGAAATATAGTAGATGCAGTTGTATAAATCTCTTTTAATTCAGTAGCACCATGCAGTTGTAATACTCCCGCTTACAATTTAAAAGTATCTAATTAATAAACAGTGGTTTGGAAGCGAATCTAAATAAAAATGGTTAGAGACAAATACTTTCCCTTAATTTACCTAAAGATCTCAGTTCTGAATATAATAAATGCAGCTATAAAAACCTTGCTTTCAATTTGTAAGTAGGTTTTATTAGAAAAAAGAGATCGGGAAGTGAACTTGAAGAAAACTGGTTAGAAAAAAAAAAACTCTTTTAATGCTGTACTAGACCCCAATTTACCTTAAGATATCAGATCTGAATTTGGGAATATAGATGCAGTTGTATAAATTTCTTTTAATTTAGTAATATTATGCATTTATAATACTCCCGCTTTCAATTTAAAAGCATCTATTTAAAAAAACAGAGGTTGGAAAGGGAACCTAAATAAAACTGGTTAGAGACAAATACTTTGCCTTAATTTACTTAAAGATCTCAGTCCTGAATATGATAAATGCAGTTGTAAAAACCTTACCCCAAATTTGAAAGTATCGCTCGTTATTTAAAAAGAGATCGGAAAGGGAATTTGAAGAAAACGGGTTAGAAACAAAAAATACTGTTAACTAGCCGCTGCGCGACCATCATGGTCTCTTTTAGTTTTATATTTTCTTTTGCAAAACAACGCAACTGAAAGTAACATATGTAAGGAATGTTACCATTACCTGTCATCATAAATATACGTTGTTAAGGGGTCTATAAGGCTGATTCTAGAACATCGTGATCAAAAAATGTGAATTTCCATTACCTCAGAACAGAGTTCAAGATAAGACTGAGAAACCCAACATCAATGATTTTAAAAATTACATCCCTCTTTGTATGTACTATTTTTCAAAATTAAGATATAAATACTTTATCATTACAACAAATAAGAAATTGTTGGGGGAAAATTTA
>OU015499.1:119296590-119479090 GCA_907164885.2 Dolomedes plantarius | reverse complement strand
TTAAAACAAAGCTAACCGATTAGCTTCGTGCTATTATAATACAGAGTTAAAACTGCAGTTAGGGATTTTGATTTTTGTCTAACTTTCCTAATGCAAATAGTGACCTTCCTCTTGAACAAACTTTCGGATTCCTTTATTTGAAATTTTTAAAATCTCCTTTATAAAACATTACCAGATAAAATTTAATTAAATATTTTTAATCATAATTCAATTTTAAAATTTATGTATAAAACTAATGTCTTCGAAAAATTTATATTCAATTTTTGAAAATTTTATTCTAAACATATTTTTTTTAAAAACAAAGCTAACCGATAATCTTCGTGCTATTATAATACAGAGTTAAAACTGCAGTTAGTGGTTTTGATTTTTGTCTAACTTTCCTAATGCAATTAGTGACCTTCCTCTTGAAGAATCTTTCGGATTCCTTCACTTTTGAAATTTCTAAAACCTCCGTTATAAAACAGTACCACATAAAATTTAATAAAATATTTTTAACTATAATTCAATTTTAAAAGTTATGCATAAAACTAATGTCTTCGAAAAATTTATATTCAATTTTCAAAAATTTTATTCTAAACATATTTTTTTAAAAACAAAGCTAACCGATTAGCTTCGTGCTATTGTAATACAGAATTAAAACTGCAGTCAGTGATTTTGATTTTTGTCTAACTTTCCTAATGCAATTAGTGACGTTCCTCTTAAAGAATCTTTCGAATTCCTTCACTTTTGAAATTTCTAAAACCTCCGTTATAAAACAGTACCACATAAAATTTAATAAAATATTTTTAATTATAATTCAATTTTAAAATTTATGTATAAAACTAATGTCTTCGAAAAATTTATATTCAATTTTTGAAAATTTTATTCTAAACATATTTTTTTTAAAACAAAGCTAACCGATTAGCTTCGTGCTATTATAATACAGAGTTAAAACTGCAGTTAGGGATTTTGATTTTTGTCTAACTTTCCTAATGCAAATAGTGACCTTCCTCTTGAACAAACTTTCGGATTCCTTTATTTGAAATTTTTAAAATCTCCTTTATAAAACATTACCAGATAAAATTTAATTAAATATTTTTAATCATAATTCAATTTTAAAATTTATGTATAAAACTAATGTCTTCGAAAAATTTATATTCAATTTTTGAAAATTTTATTCTAAACATATTTTTTTTAAAAACAAAGCTAACCGATAATCTTCGTGCTATTATAATACAGAGTTAAAACTGCAGTTAGTGGTTTTGATTTTTGTCTAACTTTCCTAATGCAATTAGTGACCTTCCTCTTGAAGAATCTTTCGGATTCCTTCACTTTTGAAATTTCTAAAACCTCCGTTATAAAACAGTACCACATAAAATTTAATAAAATATTTTTAACTATAATTCAATTTTAAAAGTTATGCATAAAACTAATGTCTTCGAAAAATTTATATTCAATTTTCAAAAATTTTATTCTAAACATATTTTTTAAAAACAAAGCTAACCGATTAGCTTCGTGCTATTGTAATACAGAATTAAAACTGCAGTCAGTGATTTTGATTTTTGTCTAACTTTCCTAATGCAATTAGTGACGTTCCTCTTAAAGAATCTTTCGAATTCCTTCACTTTTGAAATTTCTAAAACCTCCGTTATAAAACAGTACCACATAAAATTTAATAAAATATTTTTAATTATAATTCAATTTTAAAATTTATGTATAAAACTAATGTCTTCGAAAAATTTATATTCAATTTTTGAAAATTTTATTCTAAACATATTTTTTTTAAAACAAAGCTAACCGATTAGCTTCGTGCTATTGTAATACAGAATTAAAACTGCAGTCAGTGATTTTGATTTTTGTCTAACTTTCCTAATGCAATTAGTGACGTTCCTCTTAAAGAATCTTTCGAATTCCTTCACTTTTGAAATTTCTAAAACCTCCGTTATAAAACAGTACCACATAAAATTTAATAAAATATTTTTAATTATAATTCAATTTTAAAATTTATGTATAAAACTAATGTCTTCGAAAAATTTATATTCAATTTTTGAAAATTTTATTCTAAACATATTTTTTTTAAAACAAAGCTAACCGATTAGCTTCGTGCTATTGTAATACAGAGTTAAAACTGCAGTTAGTGATTTTGATTTTTGTCTAACTTTCCTAATGCAATTAGTGACCTTCCTCTTGGAGAATCTTTCGGATTCCTTCACTTTTGAAATTTCTAAAACCTCCGTTATAAAACAGTACCACATAAAATTTAATTAAATATTTTTAATTTTAATTCAATTATTAAATTTATGTGTAAAACTAATTTCTTCGAAAAATTTATATTCAATTTTCGAAAATTTTATTCTAAACATATTTTTTTAAAAACAAAGCTAACCGATTAGCTTCGTGCTATTGTAATGCAGAGTTAAAACTGCAGTTAGTGATTCTGATTTTTGTCTAACTTTCCTAATGCAATTAGTGACCTTCCTCTTGGAGAATCTTTCGGATTCCTTCACTTTTGAAAATTCTAAAACCTCCGTTATAAAACAGTACCACATAAAATTTAATTAAATGTTTTTAATTTTAATTTAATTATTAAATTTGTGTGTAAAACTAATGTCTTCGAAAAATTTATATTCAATTTTCGAAAATTTTATTCTGAACATATTTTTTTTAAAACAAAGCTAACCGATTAGCTTCGTGCTATTGTAATGCAGAGTTAAAACTGCAGTCAGTGATTCTGATTTTTGTCTAACTTTCCTAATGCAATTAGTGACCTTCCTCTTGGAGAATCTTTCGGATTCCTTCACTTTTGAAATTTCTAAAACTTCCGTTATAAAACAGTACCACATAAAATTTAATTAAATATTTTTAATTTTAATTCAATTTTAAAAGTTATGCATAAAACTAATGTCTTCGAAAAATTTATATTCAATTTTCGAAAATTTTATTCTAAACATATTTTTTTAAAAACAAAGCTAACCGATTAGCTTCGTGCTATTGTAATGCAGAGTTAAAACTGCAGTTAGTGATTCTGATTTTTGTCTAACTTTCCTAATGCAATTAGTGACCTTCACTTGAACAAATTTTCGGATTCCTTTACTTTTGAAATTTCTAAAACCTCCATTTTAAAGACAATACCGAGTAAAAAACTGTCAATAAATTGCGCCTGACAGTTCCATGCTACATATTTGCTCTTCCAGAGCCATTTACCTCGCTGAAATTTCCCCGCGTCCTTTTGTTAAGGAGCAAAAAACGTCAAAGTGAATGCCACTTCGGAAGATTCATCGCATGGGATTTTTCCACACACACTCAAATAAATCACGGCAACCCCTTACAGCTTTTTAAAAGGAAGGCACTTAACGTACCTCTGGCAGACATCGCAAATTGAACGCGATTAGACCGCGAAGCCAAGTTCCCATTATACCAGTTTAACTATCTGATCTATTAGATCAGGAAAAGCAAGAGTCGAAACTCTACACCACTGAGGGTGGTGCTTGAGTTACAAACCTTCGATTCCTGACATGTGTGCTCTTGCAGCTGCGTCGTTTCGAACCAGGCGGTTTTTTTGTATGGTTGCATCAGATGTTATGACAGACACATCCAGAAGTTTGTTGTAAGAATGTATATGTTCGTGTTTCGTTTCCTCGGCTTTGTACGTCGAGATATGATTTGCTGTTTAGAAACATTATTGGTTCAGTGCACTTGAAATCTTTGTGTAAATATTGACAAGAAGTTGAATCATGAAAGACGTACTGTTTAAGAAAATGACCAGTCAGATGAGCGGGAACTTATCGTCGATTGAAGATTAACCCTTCAGCAGGGGCGCTAATTTTTGGGCACAACAGCAGGCGCGCGTGGCACAAAGTGCAACGTCTCTTTCAACCTTGATTATTCCTTTTGTAATAACATTTTTATTTTCAAATTGAAAATTATAATTCTGAGTTATATGAGAAGATATAAAATGTTGATAATATTGAGATATATTTATAATTAAAGGCCAAAGAATGCAGTATAATCGCCTTATTTCAAAACTGTCCGGTTTATTGGATCTAAGGACAACTTGCGAATTGATTCCCATTATGTCCAAAAACCTAAAAAGCAATGAGATTGTCCACCTTCGTGATATGCGGGATGCCGTGTAATAGCTGCACATTTGATCGACTACATCAACTCCAGCTTTTGTCGTATTGTAATCCAGTATAATCGCTGGTTTACCACGGTTAAATCACGACTAACAATGAATGGAAAGGTATACAAGGGTCATAAAATCAGACCTGCATTAGAAAGGGTGTAGCTATAAATATAAACTGCACAGAACATTCAAACCTTATATGTAAAGACAAACCATTCAAAATTACGAAGAAGTTGCACTTTGTACACGGGCGCGCCCGCTGAAGGGTTAAAGATAAGACTGCCGTATACATGCTAACTAACACATATATGTCTGGATGTTAAATTTTTCTGTTCGGGACAAACGCTTTAACAGTATTCACCTACATCCATAAACATATCTCAAACAGGATGTGAGAGGCAAAAGTTCGATAAGTCTTCCTTTTTCTAGCGAAGTTTTAGCTATTTTACCTGCTTTCCAAATATATTTGTCGCTGGCGCTGATAATAGTGTTGCACAAATTCTCTTAAATCTCGACCCGAGATGAATAACACTGAGTGGTCACGTGATGCTCTAAATTACCGCGTTCACTTCGGACAGGGACGAATGACGTCAAAATGCAGGAAATTATCAGCCAACTTGACATTTTTAGAGTGAAATATATTTTCTACGAGTTACGTATAAGTGAAGGCTTTATCTTTGGAGATTACGATATTCTTGAGGTTTCGGCTTACGTCCGATTTTGAAATTTGCGTCCATGAATGTATTTTTTTTTAAATCGTAATCTGATCTGATTACTAAAAGGTCTTCGTAAATTTCTTTTACATATCTTTAACGTGAAAGTGGTATAATACGAGCTCCGGTTAGAACGCATATCGTTTCTTTCTCTTTTTTTTTTACCACAATATCGGTATGAACACTTTTATATAATTTTCTGTACTAATCGTACCATACAGCTGTGAATTGATCCCGTCACCTATTGCATAAATAAGGCACTTCTTCACCTACTTTGTTCAAAGATGTTCAGATTATTAAATAACATTCCCGGACAAATAAGAAATCTTCAAAATTTCTACCCACATCCCATCAGTCTGACGTCACACCGATCGACACATTTCCCGTTCGACTGGCTTGTAATAGTCATCCACTACTTAATCGACGTTTAATTAAATTTTGTTTCTCTTTTACCACAATATCGATATGAACTTTTCTATATAGCTTTCTGTACTTACCGTACCATACCGTTCTGAATTGGTCCCATCACTTGTATAAATCAGGGACTTGATTACCTAACGTCGTTCAAAGATGTTCAGATTATTGAATAACATTCCTGAACCAAGAAATCTTCAAAATTTCTACCCACATATCATCAGTCTGACGTCACACCGATCGACACATTTCCCGTTCGACTGGCTTGTAATAGTCATCCACTACTTAATCGACGTTTAATTAAATTTTGTTTCTTTTTTACCACAATATCGATATGAACTTTTCTATATAGCTTTCTGTACTTACCGTACCATACCGTTCTGAATTGGTCCCATCACTTGTATAAATCAGGGACTTGATTACCTAACGTCGTTCAAAGATGTTCAGATTATTGAATAACATTCCTGAACCAAGAAATTTTCAAAATTTCTACCCACATCCCATCATTCTGACGTAGTACCGATCTAAACATTTCCCGTTCGACTAGCTTGTAATTGTTGTCCACTACTTATCAGCCTTTAATTAAATTTTATTTTTTATTTTTTACTAGAATATCGGTATAAACTCTTTTATACGATTTTCTGTACTAGTCGTACCATAGTACTCTGAATTAGTCCCATCACCTATTGTATAAATCAGGGACTTCTTCACCTTAGTTGTTCAAAGATATTCAGATTATTGAATAACATTCCTGAACAAAGAAATCTTCAAAATTTCTACCCACATCCTATCATTCTGACGTAATACCGATCGAAACATTTCCCGTTCGACTAGCTTGTAATCAGTCTTTAATTAAATTATATTGTTTCTTTTTTACTACAATATCGGTATAAACTCCTTTATACGATTTTCTGTACTAGTCGTACCATAGTACTCTGAATTAGTCCCATCACCTATTGCATAAATCAGGGACTTCTTCACCTTCGTTGCTCAAAGATATTCAGATTATTGAATAACATTCCTGAACGATGAAATCTTCAAAATTTCTACCCACATCCCATCATTCTGACGTAATACCGATCGAAACATTTTCCTTTCGACTAGTTTGTAATAGTAGTCCACTACTTATCAGCCTTTAATTAAATTTTATTTTTTTATTTTTTGCTACAATATCGGTATAAACTCCCTTATACGATTTTCTGTACTAGTCGTACCATAGTACTCTGAATTAGTCCCATCACCTATTGTATAAATCAGGGACGACTTCACCTTCGTTGTTCAAAGATATTCAGATTATTAAATAACATTCCTGAACGAAGAAATCTTCAAAATTTCTACCCACATCCCATCATTCTGATGTAATACCGATCGAAACATTTCCCGTTCGACTAGCTTGTAATCAGTCTTAAATTAAATTATATTGTTTCTTCTTTACTACAATATCGGTATAAACTCTTTTATACGATTTTCTGTACTAGTCGTACCATAGTACTCTGAATTAGTCCCATCACCTACTGTATAAATCAGGGACTTCTTCACCTTCGTTGTTCAAAGATATTCAGATTATTGAATAGCATTCCTGAACGAAGAAATCTTCAAAATTTCTACCCACATCGTATCATTCTGACGTAATACCGATCGAAACATTTCCCGTTCGACTAGCTTGTAATCAGTCTTAAATTAAATTATATTGTTTCTTTTTTACTACAATATCGGTATAAACTCTTTTATACGATTTTCTGTACTAGTCGTACCATAGTACTCTGAATTAGTCCCATCACCTACTGTATAAATCAGGGACTTCTTCACCTTCGTTGTTCAAAGATATTCAGATTATTGAATAGCATTCCTGAACGAAGAAATCTTCAAAATTTCTACCCACATCGTATCATTCTGACGTAATACCGATCGAAACATTTCCCGTTCGACTAGCTTGTAATCAGTCTTAAATTAAATTATATTGTTTCTTTTTTACTACAATATCGGTATAAACTCTTTTATACGATTTTCTGTACTAGTCGTACCATAGTACTCTGAATTAGTCCCATCACCTACTGTATAAATCAGGGACTTCTTCACCTTCGTTGTTCAAAGATATTCAGATTATTGAATAGCATTCCTGAACGAAGAAATCTTCAAAATTTCTACCCACATCGTATCATTCTGACGTAATACCGATCGAAACATTTCCCGTTCGACTAGCTTGTAAACAGTCTTAAATTAAATTATATTGCTTCTTTTTTACTACAATATCGGTATAAACTCTTTTATACGATTTTCTGTACTAGTCGTACCATAGTACTCTGAATTAGTCCCATCACCTACTGTATAAATCAGGGACTTCTTCACCTTCGTTGTTCAAAGATATTCAGATTATTTAATAGCATTCCTGAACGAAGAAATCTTCAAAATTTCTACCCACATCGTATCATTCTGACGTAATACCGATCGAAACATTTCCCGTTCGACTAGCTTGTAATCAGTCTTAAATTAAATTATATTGTTTCTTTTTTACTACAATATCGGTATAAACTCTTTTATACGATTTTCTGTACTAGTCGTACCATAGTACTCTGAATTAGTCCCATCACCTACTGTATAAATCAGGGACTTCTTCACCTTCGTTGTTCAAAGATATTCAGATTATTGAATAGCATTCCTGAACGAAGAAATCTTCAAAATTTCTACCCACATCGTATCATTCTGACGTAATACCGATCGAAACATTTCCCGTTCGACTAGCTTGTAATCAGTCTTAAATTAAATTATATTGTTTCTTTTTTACTACAATATCGGTATAAACTCTTTTATACGATTTTCTGTACTAGTCGTACCATAGTACTCTGAATTAGTCCCATCACCTACTGTATAAATCAGGGACTTCTTCACCTTCGTTGTTCAAAGATATTCAGATTATTGAATAGCATTCCTGAACGAAGAAATTTTCAAAATTTCTACCCACATCCTATCATTCTGACGTAATACCGATCGAAACATTTCCCGTTCGACTAGCTTGTAATCAGTCTTTCATTAAATTACACTGCTGGCCACTGTAAATGCAACACCCTGAAGGAAACATGCAAATAACATGAAATTTACAACATGCATTAGCGGAGGTGAGATATGCAAATGATTAGAATTTCAGCGCAGACGCACATCACGCGCGCCTGTGGAGCCACTTCAAAGCGCTATTTAAGGCTTGGAGATTTCGACGATTTCAAGTTCGGCAATTGTGTTTTTCTTGTGGTTTTTTCAAAAAAACGATCAATTATGCCTCGTCGAAAACAGCGATCATCTTTTGATCAAGTATCCGAGTTCGACAGAGGAAGGATAGTGGCCTACCGAGATTGTGGATTATCTTTCAGGGAAATCGGTAGTCGTGTTGGACGAATCCAAACAACTGTAATGCGGATATGTGATCGTTGGATGCAGGAGGGTACGACGGACCGGCGTGTTCGATCGCATCCACCTCAGCGCACCACTTCACGTGATGACAGGCAAATTGTGCGCATGGCAATGACGGATCGTTCAGTCACATCACGAACCATAGCACAGCACATGCAGTCTGTAACGCATCATCCAGTGTCTGCGCGTACCATTCGACGCCGTTTACAGCAGAGTGGTCTGTCCTCAAGACGTCCATTGCTTTGTCTACCCTTGACGCAGAACCACAGACGTCTCCGCCGCCAATGGTGGGATGAAAGAAGGATGTGGACGGCAGAATGGAATGAAATTGTCTTTACTGACGAGTCACGCTTCTGTCTGCAACACCACGATGGTCGCATTCGAGTCTGGAGACACCGTGAAGAGAGGATACTGAACAGCTGCGTTATGCACCGCCACACTGGTCCTGCACCGGGTATTATGGTATGGGGCGGTATTGGATATCACTCTCGCACACCTCTAGTACGCATTGCCGGTACTTTAAACAGCCAGCGCTACATCTCCGAGGTGTTGGAGCCAGTTGTCCTTCCTTACCTTCAGGGCTTGCCCACAGCCATATTTTAACAGGATAATGCGCGACCACACGTGGCACGCATTGTCCAACGGTTCTTCGTCAATCACCAGATTGAATTGCTTCCCTGGCCGCCTCGCTCTCCGGATCTTTCGCCGATAGAAAACATGTGGTCCATGGTTGCTCTACGATTGACCCAGATTCCATCCCCAGCTGTCACATCAGATCAACTTTGGCAACGTGTGGAAGCTGCTTGGTCTGCTGTACCCCAAGAACTCATCCAAAGTCTCTTTGAATCAATGCCGAGGCGTGTGGCAGCGGTGATCTCCAACAATGGCGGCTACTCTGGCTACTGATTTTGGCAGGAACCACACTTCACAGAAGTCTATAAATTTAATCATTTGATACTTGGTCAACATGTTATCTACAAAATAAATTTTGTTGTGATATCTCTTGTCTTTCTTGGTGTTGCAATTTGGGTTGAAAGCAGTGTATATTGTTTCTTTTTTACTTCAATATCGGTATAAACTCTTTTATACGATTTTCTGTACTAGTCGTACCATAGTACTCTGAATTAGTCCCATCACCTACTGTATAAATCAGGGACTTCTTCACCTTCGTTGTTCAAAGATATTCAGATTATTTAATAGCATTCCTGAACGAAGAAATCTTCAAAATTTCTACCCACATCGTATCATTCTGACGTAATACCGATCGAAACATTTCCCGTTCGACTAGCTTGTAATCAGTCTTAAATTAAATTATATTGTTTCTTTTTTACTACAATATCGGTATAAACTCTTTTATACGATTTTCTGTACTAGTCGTACCATAGTACTCTGAATTAGTCCCATCACCTACTGTATAAATCAGGGACTTCTTCACCTTCGTTGTTCAAAGATATTCAGATTATTGAATAGCATTCCTGAACGAAGAAATCTTCAAAATTTCTACCCACATCGTATCATTCTGACGTAATACCGATCGAAACATTTCCCGTTCGACTAGCTTGTAATCAGTCTTAAATTAAATTATATTGTTTCTTTTTTACTACAATATCGGTATAAACTCTTTTATACGATTTTCTGTACTAGTCGTACCATAGTACTCTGAATTAGTCCCATCACCTACTGTATAAATCAGGGACTTCTTCACCTTCGTTGTTCAAAGATATTCAGATTATTGAATAGCATTCCTGAACGAAGAAATTTTCAAAATTTCTACCCACATCCTATCATTCTGACGTAATACCGATCGAAACATTTCCCGTTCGACTAGCTTGTAATCAGTCTTTCATTAAATTACACTGCTGGCCACTGTAAATGCAACACCCTGAAGGAAACATGCAAATAACATGAAATTTACAACATGCATTAGCGGAGGTGAGATATGCAAATGATTAGAATTTCAGCGCAGACGCACATCACGCGCGCCTGTGGAGCCACTTCAAAGCGCTATTTAAGGCTTGGAGATTTCGACGATTTCAAGTTCGGCAATTGTGTTTTTCTTGTGGTTTTTTCAAAAAAACGATCAATTATGCCTCGTCGAAAACAGCGATCATCTTTTGATCAAGTATCCGAGTTCGACAGAGGAAGGATAGTGGCCTACCGAGATTGTGGATTATCTTTCAGGGAAATCGGTAGTCGTGTTGGACGAATCCAAACAACTGTAATGCGGATATGTGATCGTTGGATGCAGGAGGGTACGACGGACCGGCGTGTTCGATCGCATCCACCTCAGCGCACCACTTCACGTGATGACAGGCAAATTGTGCGCATGGCAATGACGGATCGTTCAGTCACATCACGAACCATAGCACAGCACATGCAGTCTGTAACGCATCATCCAGTGTCTGCGCGTACCATTCGACGCCGTTTACAGCAGAGTGGTCTGTCCTCAAGACGTCCATTGCTTTGTCTACCCTTGACGCAGAACCACAGACGTCTCCGCCGCCAATGGTGCGATGAAAGAAGGATGTGGACGGCAGAATGGAATGAAATTGTCTTTACTGACGAGTCACGCTTCTGTCTGCAACACCACGATGGTCGCATTCGAGTCTGGAGACACCGTGAAGAGAGGATACTGAACAGCTGCGTTATGCACCGCCACACTGGTCCTGCACCGGGTATTATGGTATGGGGCGGTATTGGATATCACTCTCGCACACCTCTAGTACGCATTGCCGGTACTTTAAACAGCCAGCGCTACATCTCCGAGGTGTTGGAGCCAGTTGTCCTTCCTTACCTTCAGGGCTTGCCCACAGCCATATTTTAACAGGATAATGCGCGACCACACGTGGCACGCATTGTCCAACGGTTCTTCGTCAATCACCAGATTGAATTGCTTCCCTGGCCGCCTCGCTCTCCGGATCTTTCGCCGATAGAAAACATGTGGTCCATGGTTGCTCTACGATTGACCCAGATTCCATCCCCAGCTGTCACATCAGATCAACTTTGGCAACGTGTGGAAGCTGCTTGGTCTGCTGTACCCCAAGAACTCATCCAAAGTCTCTTTGAATCAATGCCGAGGCGTGTGGCAGCGGTGATCTCCAACAATGGCGGCTACTCTGGCTACTGATTTTGGCAGGAACCACACTTCACAGAAGTCTATAAATTTAATCATTTGATACTTGGTCAACATGTTATCTACAAAATAAATTTTGTTGTGATATCTCTTGTCTTTCTTGGTGTTGCAATTTGGGTTGAAAGCAGTGTATATTGTTTCTTTTTTACTTCAATATCGGTATAAACTCTTTTATACGATTTTCTGTACTAGTCGTACCATAGTACTCTGAATTAGTCCCGTCACCTATTGTATAAATCAGGGACTTCTTCACCTTCGTTGTTCAAAGATATTCAGATTATTGAATAACATTCCTGAACGAAGAAATCTTCAAAATTTCTACCCACATCCCATCATTCTGACGTAATACCGATCGAAACATTTCCCGTTCGACCAGCTTGTAATAGTCGTCCACTACTTATCAGCCTTTAATTAAACAAGCTTATGGAGACACTCAAATTATTTTGTTGCTTGAAAAAAAAATTCCGATAGATTAAACTAGCGACTAAAACAAACATTCTATATTAAGTGGTACAACACGAACTTCGTTTAAAAAGCATGTTGTTTCTTTTTTATTACTACAATATCGGTATGAACTCCTTTAGATACATTTTTGTACTAATCGTACCAAACAGTTCTGAATTGGCCCCATCATCTACCGTTCACTTACGTTGTTCACAAATGCTGTTCAGATTATTGAATAACACTCCTGTACAAAGAAATTTTCATAATTTCTACCGACGTTGCATCGTTCTGACGTCATACCGATAGAAACATTTCCCATTCGACTAGCTTGTAATAGCCATCTACTACTCATCAGCCGTTAATTAAACCAGCTTATGAAGACGCGGAAAACATTTTGCAGCTGGAAAAAAATGTCGATGGATCACAGCTGGCAATCGAAACAGAAGTTGCATAATAAACAGAAAGTCTCTTAACAAAACAAATGAAACGTTTGTTTGTTCAAATGTTTATAAGTTTAAGTAGGCAAGATTCTTTCAGGCATTAATAATTACAATTTTCGATATTCCTAGATATTTAGTTCAAAATTTTAATTTTTCTAATGTACAAAATAAAGATTGAACTAATACGAAAGTAGAAAAGATACCGAAAATGAAAGTTAGGTCAAATTTGCAGAGGGAGAAGTATTCGTGTTTCGAATAAAATAAAAACAACTAAATGCTGAAATTGTCCTTATGTTTTGGGGGAGAAAGGTCGGATATTACCTGAAAGATCTTGATGCACATAGGTTCTGTCTGATCACACAGAGGTTCTATGTAGGTAACTTTAGGTTTTCAGGTTAAATTCAAGGACGTAGAATATTGGTTTCTTGAATTTTTTTTCCACAGTTTTGAAATTTTCTATTTTTTGAAGGTTAAACGACTGATTAGATCATTGTTTCTTAACCTTTGGTACATGGACCTCTTGGGGGCTCTGTCGACTTGGAAGATAATTCTAGCCTAGGAACTCGCTCATGCTGCAAAACATAATTTTCAAAAATTTTTATGTGGAACTAAAATGGATGTATGCGTGTTAAATTTGAAATAATAAAAAACAACCTCACAGTAATCTTTGAATTTCAATTCAACCAAATGTACAACTGTGGAGTAGTGATCTGGTAAATTGTTTTGTAAATTGTAACCGTGACACTATTTCTCTTTATTTCAAGTGTTAACTTTTTAAGTATATAAATGATTAAGTGCATGATTAGCGATATTTTCCAGTATGTAAATGCTACATTTCTGTGTTTATCAGTAGCTGTTACAGGTGACTAGTATTCGGTGACTAGTATTTTGTTTTGTATAATTTTACAAAACTGATTCATTTAAATTTCGAGCCTTCACACATTGTGGATTTTCAGAAGAAGGGGTCCATAGCTTTCATCAGATTATCAGGGGAATCCATGACACTAAAAGGTTATGAACTAAGAGATTAGATGGATTGGAGAGGTAATTTCAAAAGATATGCGGTCCAACTGCATTAAGATGCTTATGTTCTTTTGGGTTTTCAAAATACTGAGGATATTTTTTGAAGATACTGATACTGAGGACATTGAAAATACTGGTGATATTTTAGCATATTGGGGATAGTGGGGATATTTTAGGATACTGAGGATATTTTAGGATATTGAGGATATTAAGGCATTGATACTTATACTGAGGACATTGAAGATACTGGCGATATTTTAGCATATGGAGGATATTTTAGGATATTGCGGATATTTTGGGATATTGGGGATATTAAGGTATTGATACTTATGTTGTTGTTTCCATTCCCCTTGGACTAGGAATGCCTACACCAAGTCCAAAGGACCTAGGTCCTCGAAGGGTAGTAAGCAGCTTCACTTTAAGTCGAGGTACCACCAGGGTGGACTTGACCTCGAAGAACATTGGTCCCGTAATTTTGAACCGAGTCAAGTGACGAGACCGGAACACTTGACCCCGCACCTCCAGAGGTAAATTTGAGAACTTGGAGGACATTGTAGCCACGCCCTATTTTACGTGCCCCGGCCACCATTAGTGAGCATGGTGGTGGATTTGCAGCGACGAGCATCGAACCAGGGATGTTCAGATCACTGGCTCGACGCCTTTGCCAACCGGGCCACCGCGTCCATTGATACTTATACTGATGACATTGAAGATAATGGTGGTATTCCAGGATACTGAGGATATTTTAGGATATTGAGGATATAAGGTATTGATACTTATACTGGTGACATTGAAGAAAATGGTGGTATTCCAGGATACTGAGGATATTTTAGGATATTGAGGATATAAGGTATTGATACTTATACTGATGACATTGAAGATAATGGTGGTATTCCAGGATACTGAGGATATTTTAGGATATTGAGGATATAAGGTATTGATACTTATACTGGTGACATTGAAGATAATGGTGGTATTCCAGGATACTGAGGATATTTTAGGATATTGAGGATATAAGGTATTGATACTTATACTGATGACATTGAAGATAATGGTGGTATTCCAGGATACTTAGGATATTTTAGGATATTGAGGATATAAGGTATTGATACTTATATTGATGATATATGAAGATACCGAGGACACTTTAGATTTCTATACTGTGTTTCTAAGCATAAAGAACTAATATAAGTGACTACTAAGCTTTTGGCCATCAGTGAATTTTAGGAAAAAACACACACGCACTGGCAAATCTGTTTTACTAAACTTTCTGATTCCCGTGGAACATGGCGATAGATTACGCTGTTGTAAACCTTTTTTTTGAGGTCAAAAGCGTATCGTAAGATTACGGTGCATAACCGCGGCGTTCCTAAGAATGTTTTCAGAGAAGAAGTGTTCTTAACCAGGAGCAATTAGACGCGTGATTAGTCAAGTTTTAATTAACAAACTTCGCACTCTTCCCTTTAAATCTTCGTTACGAAGAAAATTCTTCGAATGGATAATAACTTAAGCCGTAATAACCATAATCTAACGTGAAGGAAAAATGGCGAAAAAATTGGGCAATTATTTATGGCATCAAGAAGCATGAAAATTTCGACTAAATTCATTTCGAATAGGTTAAAATAAGTTTATAGGAAACGAGAAAAAAATTGATAAAATAAAAAATTTACCGCGGAAAATTGAAATTAAAATGCATTATATTCATTTCGTAAAGCGAGAAAAAATTACTAATAAAAAGAACTTTTACAAAAAACAAAGAACTTTTTATATACCACGTTTTTAAATTTTCTGTTCAGTCATATAAACTTGACAATTCTCTCTTAATTGCTCAAACCTTAATAATCCTTTTTTATTTTCTTTTATTTAATTTTAATCACTTTTTAGTCGTTTCCACTATCCACAGACTTTAAAAAAAAAATTATAAAAGTTAGCAGTTTATAATTTTTCGCACAATATTTTAGTAAACAAACTAAATTCACATGTATTCTGTTTTCAAAATCGTCAAACGCCGTTACTCAAAAATGAAAGATCGAAGCGTCACCTTGCGGATTTTTTCGGCTAAAAGTATTAAAAAAATGCATTGTCATCGTGTTCTGAGCTATTCTAAAAGTTTCAAATGCCTAGCTAGTCGGGAAGTTAGTTAAAAATCGATTGCAAGATTTGTACTGGACAGACACACAAACAAACAAACAAACAAACAAACAAGAAAGCAAGTTAATAAAAACACGGTATAAATTAAATCAAAGAAGCAGGAGCTTGTAACGCTATAAATGGTTTTCAAAATTTTGAACATTCTCAGTTGCAAAGTTAACTGCATGTTTCGCATCTCCCGTATGTTCTAGAGAAAAAAAAATCTGTAATTCTGGTCTAAGCTGTTTTTTTTTTAAATACATTGTTTGATTTCTAGAAATGTATACACATTTGTGAAGATCGATATAACTTTATAGAATTTATGCCGACTGATTCTGTATGGAAAATAGTTACAAGATAAAAAGAACTTTTTATATACCACGCTTTTAAATTTTCTGTTGAATCATATAAACTTGACAATTCTATGTATTAATAAATACTTTAAAAAAAAATTTTTGATGAATTATCCCATCAACTTGAAAGAAAATTATCAAATGCGTAATAAAGAGAGCAATTATAAGAAATTTTCAAACAACAAAATTGACTGAAAATGAATTCAATTCTGCTTAAAGATGGCTAAAAGTATTGAAAGAATGCACTGTCATCGTGTTCTGAGCTATTCTAAAAGTTTCAAATGTCTAGCTAGTTGGGAAGTTAGTTAAAAATCGATTGCAAGATTTGTACACAGTAGGCAAGATTTGTGCCAGAACCTTGCCTACTGTGCGAGATTAGGAGGGGGGGGAAAGAGAGAGAAAAAGTTTGTCAGGTTGGGGATTCGATCGTGCAACCTGCAGGACGGGAGAAGCCCGCGATACCGCAGTGCTACCGTTTACAGAGTAACGACAGGGAAATTACTATTTAAGAGCAAGAGACGCTCTAGGTCTAAAACTAAAATCGATTAATAAAATTTAATTAATGAATTAATATTTGAAAAAACTGTATTAACATCAAGTGTCATCCACTACAAGTTAAAAAAAAATGCATTTGAACTTGAGTGGGTGAATAAAAAGTACTTTTATTAACGATTGAAAATTTGAACATGGTCTAAAACTAAAATTGATTAATTAAATTTAATTAATGAATTAATATTTGAAAAAACTGTATTAACATCAAGTGTCATCCACTACAAGTTTAAAAAAATATATTTGAACTTGAGTGGATGAATAAAAAGTACTTTTATTAACGATTGAAAATTTGAACATGGTCTAAAACTAAAATTGATTAATTAAATTTAATTAATGAATTAATATTTGAAAAAAACTGTATTAACATCAAGTGTCATCCACTACAAGTTTAAAAAAAATGCATTTGAACTTGAGTGGGTGAATAAAAAGTATTTTATTAACGATTGAAAATTTGAACAAGATATATATAGGGAGAGTGTGAACTAATAGTAGGAATCGAAAAAAAAACTTCGTTTTACAGACAGGCTTTTTTTGTAACGGGTTAACATTTAAATAACATTTAAATATCATTTGATATTAACATTTCAATATCATTTTGTGTAAAAGTCCAGCAGAAAGTTTCGCACAGTAAAACATTTAGTTAAATGAAAGTTTATTGTGTGGAAACCTTTCCCCCATTAATTTTTTTTTTTTTTTTTTTTTTTTTTTTTTTTGTCAAGCACAAATATAAATTTACTGACCTCAGAGTTAGATTTTTCCCCCCGTATGCATCGTAGTAGATCTTAACTTTCCATTTCCTCTGTTCACTTGCCAGGAAGCTATCAAAATAAGATCCAAAAATTACTCAATCGGAATGCAAAAGTAATGAAGAATCGAGTTACTGGCGCATTATAGGACTGTAAGTTAAAAACATAAATATTTATTGCACATAAAAGCACTTACATTTAAATATTTTCGGATATTCGCGTTTTATCTATACTAATAAAGAGACAAGTGGAAGTCGAGAGATCACGTGACCGTAACTCATCCGGGCGGGCACCGATCCTCGAAAAAAAAATGGCCGACAAATATACAGGAAACGGTGTAATTTTTTTTTTCTCATGAAAGTACATAAATGTTACATATTTGGAAAGAGCTTCGAAAACTGATAATTTTTTCTGTGTACACTTATTCTGTTAATTCAATAGTCTTAGAGATATTTTCATTCTAAAATCACTCACTGCTGAGAAACTAAATCATCTGGTGCAGTGGTGCTGCCATCTGTCGGCAGCGACGGGAATGAAAATTGAAAGGAATATATTGACTTGAATTTAATACATTTGTAGGCTTTTTTTTTCTTTTGTGGGGCCCTAAGTACATAAATATGTTACACGGATGGCTTGAGCGTAGCTAGGGGAAGCCCGAGCCTAGCCGGGCGAATCCCGGCTAGTCACTAAATATTTGGAAACGCGTATTTCTAATTTTCCCAGGAGTTCATCATCTCCTGGCCAAAAATGACCAAGAGATGAATTTGAACTATTGACTTGATTCTTGATATTTGCCACAGATTTATTAAATAACAAACAATATTTTAATCTAGAGAATAAACTAATCCTACCACTTAACAGCCAAATTCTTATTATGGTAAGATGTTAACCATAAAATGAGTGAAATTATTGTTCGCTCAGTACTAATATCGTTTCTTATATTATACTAGCTGAATACCCGTACTTCGCTACGGAGTACATTCAAATTAAATACAACGGTCAATGTATGCAGTTAATGCCAAAAAAATATATATATTTAAAAAAAATCATAACGGATATTTTTATAGACAAAATAAGGTAGAAGAAAATATTCAAATTAAATCTAATAGAACATACTTCAGAATATAGTACAGTTAATATAGTACAGTTTGAGGAACATTTCTTTTACTGTATTTTAATATTTTTTTTGTATAATGACTAATCGTCTGCCTCATTAGCAAGAAAAAAAAATCTTTTTTGTCTATTTCGTTGTTATGCACGTGACGAAAAATTAGTTTAAAGTATCACAAAAAGAAAAGAAACCATGTGATCAGCATTTAATAAATTAAATTCTAAAATTTAATCTATAAAAATTCACCAAAAATCAGAAAATGTAGGTAGAGATTCGAAAAAGATTTCATTTTAAAGGAATTTTTATGATCTTTCTCGTGACATAAATTTTATAACCCTCATATTATTATTTTAAATTCAAACATTAAAGAATGTTGCAAAAACGGCAAAAACGAATGTTACAAAGACGAGAAATGGTGAAAAAAACTATCATGCAGAGAAACGCATTTACAGGTTTAAACAAATTTTGGCTGCTATTAGAATGTTGCCAAAAAAAAAAAGGTTAATATCTCCTGTTCTAATTAAGATAGAAATATGATTTAAACGTTATTTTAAGCGGAAAAGAACACAAAAATTTTTAATGCAATAATATTTTTCGAAAATTTCAGGAATTTTGTGTCCTGGACCCCTTAAATATTGTTTAAAATATTAAGTTTCAATATACATATTATTTTGTTTACGATTTCAGTAAATGTAATCGAATAATGTTATTTTTTTTAAATGGTGTTGTTTTAAAAATGAAAGCTGCATATACCTATTATTTTATTTACAATTTCAGTAAATGTAAGTAAATAATAATGTTGTCTTGAATTTTTGAAGTTACTTTACATATCGCTTAATTTATGATTTCAATAAATGCAAGTAAACAATGATGTTGTTGCAAATGCTCAAAGTTACTAAAAGTTTCATTTACATATTTTATTTACGATTTCTGCTAATGTAAATAAATAATGATGTTGTCTTAAGCACTTAAAGTTACTGAAAGTTTCATTTATATATTATTTTATTAACGATTTCAGTAAATTTAAGTGAATAATCATGTTGTTTTAAATACTTACACCTTAAACTTTATTGAATCAAAATTATGACATCACATTAATAGTGACTAAAATCAGACAATGATCTCATTATGTCTTCAGCAATTTTGAAATTATGTTTTAACTTTAGTTCTAATAGATAAATAAATTTGATATTAATAAATAATGGCGATAACTTTGGAACTAATAACACGTATAAATATTTCATCCATACTGGGACCACGACGAATTTTTACTTGATAAAGGGGAATTGATAAAGTGAAATTAAAACATCTTTCGCGGATTTTATCATTCAAGAGATTTCTATGAAGTTTTTGAAGCCTTACTATCCTCTGTTATGCTGAAACTAACTGAATATTAAATACAAAGATCAATGTATGCAATTGATGTAATTAATATATATATATATATATATATATATATATATATATATATATATATACACACAGTGGAATCTCGATCGATCGTTTTCGGATCCATTGTTTTTCCGTATGTGTCGTTCATTTTATCCAGTCCCAACGATCATATCGCTTTGTTATGTTTCCGCATCTATCGTTTTCCCGCATTTATCGTTCATTTCAATCGGTCCCTTCAAAACCGATCAATCGAGATTCCACTGTGTATATATATATATATATATATATATATATATATTTATAAAAAAATCATAAGGGATATTTTTATAGACAAAATAATGTAGAAGAAAATATTCAAATTGAATCTAATAGAACATACTAAAGAATATAGTACAGTTAATACAGTACAGTTTGAGGAGCATATCTTTTACTGCATTTTGATATTTTTTTGGATAATGTCCAATCGTCTGCCGCATTAGCAAGAAAAAATATTTTTTGTCTATTTAGTTCTTATGCACGTGACGATAAATTAATTTAAAGTACCAGAAAAAGAAATCATGTGATCAGCATTTAATAAATTAAATTCTAAAAATTAATGTTTAAAAATTTCTCAAAAATCAGAAAATGGAGGTAAAGATTCATAAAAGATTTCATTTTAAAGGAATTTTTAGGATCTTTCCCGTGACATAAATTTCATAACCCTCAAATTATTATTTGAAATGCAAACTCAAAAGAAGTTACTAAAACAGCTTAGAAATTTAATTTTTAAAAATCTGAGAAATTTTCAAAAATCTCTCATAGTGCACCCCTACACTACAAGAAGAATCGCCATGCAAAATTTCAGACCTTTAGGTCCAGCGGTTTAGCCATTGCGTTATATGTCAGTCAGTCAGTCAGTTACGGTTATCAGAACATTATATATAGACTATTCATAAAACTAAGATCTAAGAAACATAGACTAAGTTCATAAAACGCTAATCTGAACTAACTGTATATAACTGTGACTTCAGTTATATACAGTTCAGTTTACTCCTGTTTAAAAAAAGTCTGTTACATGTATTATTCTCATGTATCAATTGGTATAAACATATACTACATTGCATTTATTACTGTACGTGCTATCATATTTGCTGATTCGGAATTTAATATATCGTTGGCCGAAGTAAAAAACCGTGTAACTCCAAAAAATACGATGGAGTTACGCAGTTCTGTTAGTTAGGCCAACGATACGTATGTCACCGAAGATGCTGAATGTGTTGTTTTACTTTTTTGCCTGTCAAATATGAGGGGAAAATATTAAAAGTAAAAATTGGGAAGGGTGTAACCTAGAGATATTCTGGGACTTACCCTTTCCTGGACACCTATATAACCTTCAGATGTGTCTGGCGTCTGGCAAGAGGTCATGGACAGAACTGTAAACAAACAAAGTTGAGTAGATTGTCTTCGCGTACTTGAACGTTGAAAATCTACGGGTGGTTAGAATCTGCCACTGACATGAAACATTGGCTCTCTAATTGGCTTCTTAATATGACATCAAAGTAGACAAGCAAAATGATTGTTTTCTTTTTGCTATTCTTTCGTTCAAGACTTCAAAATGAATCGTCGTTAAAAAAATAAATAAATTCATGTAGTCTCTTCTAACGAAACTACCGCGGGTTATTAACGTAGGATTACTTATCGTTGCTTACCTCTTTTGTATATATGTATGTATGTGTTAAGTATATGTGTATCTATATATCTGTACGTATGTGTGTATGTGTGTGTATGTATATATATATTTATATTTATATATATATATATATATACATATATATATATATATATATATATATATATATATATATATATATATATATATATATATATATACATATATACATACATACATATATATATATATATATATATATATATATATATATATATATATATATTTATATACATATATACATACATACATATATATATATATATATATATATATATATATATATATATATATATATATATATATATATAAGAAATAAACATCGTCTCATTTTAAATTTAAACACCTTTAGTATTAGGTCTACGATTATGTAATTTTAGGCTATGAAAAAAAAAATACGCCGTGCCTTTTTGGGGGAGGCAATTGTCCCTAGTGCCCCCCCCCCCTGGAGCCGCCATTGGCGTAAGCGTTACTCGTATTGAAATATATTTAGCCAATTAGAAACCTCCAAACGATTATCAAAGGAATTCTTAAGGCCTGTGATTGGTTTAAAATATGCCAATACGAGTAAGGGCCTGTTCACATAGGAGTCCGTTGCGTAGCGTTAAGGGAAAGATGACGTTGAGACGAAAATAAACCAATCACAGGCGTTAAAAATTTCATCGCTAATCGTTTGGAGGTTTGTCATTGGTTAAATATATTTCAGTACTTTAACGCTCCGCAACGGATTCCTATGTGAACGGCCCTTACGCTGACGCTGACAGATTCTATGTGAACAGACCCTAAGGGCCTGTTCACATAGGAGTCCGTTGCGTTGCGTTAAGGAAAAGATGACGTTGAGACGAAAATAAACCAATCATAGGCGTTAAAAATTTCATTGCTAATCGTTTGGAGGTCTATGATTGGTTTATTTTCGTCTCAACGTCATCTTTTCCTTAACGCAACGCAACGGACTCCTATGTGAACAGGCCCTTAGAGTATATATTTACGCATGTTTTGTTACGTCTTGGTCCTTTTCGGGGGAAAAAGGCCACCCAAGCAAAAGCCCATCCCTTTGCGAATTCTTCCCGTTTCCAAGAAACGATCGGGGGTGGCTCCCTCACGCCGGCCAGCTGGCTGAAAAGGAGACGCAGAGATTTTTGGGGAAGCAAGGAGAGAGGTAGCTGATTATTGAGCCTCGCATCTGTCCGTCGACAAGCAGGGCCGATAGGGCGCTGTGCGGACCGAAGGCCTGAAAATTCCTCTCTCGGCTCCCGTTTTTACAAGTGGAGAGATACATCTGCTATTGTAAACGATATTTTGGTTCCTATAGAACCTCTCATATGCAGAGGAGCCTTGACTCTCTGTCTTGTACATAGTGTACAGTTTTATTGGTTTAATACAAGCTCTGTGTTACAAAATTGTCTCTCGTGTGACTTCTTTTTCCACCGAGGACGTTACAGTTTGCAATTAAGAGCAAGTTTATTTCTTTTCCCAGAAAAAGATTCAACAAAAGACATCACGAAAAGAAAGAAAAAAAGATACGAGTATCAACTTAAATATCCCTACCCATTGTTCAGTTAGAATACAAGCTTGCTGAACGGCAGAATCTATCCGCTGGTATATTGCCACTCTATGACATCAGCAGCCGCCCACGCCGTATCGACCATTTATTCACCAAGGTAAAATGCTTCAATCAGTTTTATTTGAAAAAGTTCTGATTCCGATAACTAGCACAAAAGAGATTTAACTAAGGAGACAATGCTGTTTTCCTATTCGTTAAAGTTTAATTGAAGTACAGTGATTTCCGCTTATAAGAATCACGTTTGTTATTACTGTTTTTGATTCTTATAAGCGGTTGATTCTTATAGCCGATATTTAGGTTTTTGGACAGGCACACACACACCTATATATACATATATTAGATAATTTACCATAAAATACTCTTTAATTTGCGTTAATTATCTTTTATTAAAATTATTTTTTATAATTTTATAAATACAACTTAATTTCTAGACCTACAAGTAGATACACATGATTATAGTAAGAGAAGAAAAAAAAATCCAATATTTGTTACAACATACCTGCTTAACAGTTTTAACATTTCAACTACAGGAAGGGAGCAAGAAAAAGTTTTCTACGGTAGTTTGACGTAATGAAGTTTTCAGAAGGCTGTTTATACCTCTTTCAATACTAATAGTCTCAGAGGAAGATTCACCTTCTACCTTACGTTTCACGGTTTGATAACGTGCTGAATCTACTAATGTCACGTTTGCCTAAGTGATAGTAGACACTTCGCTGAAGATTTATGTGTTTTAGGGTCCAGGAAGCCGCAATCAGGATGTGGGAGCTAGGAAAAAAGAGTCCCTATTTTTGTTTGTCAGTGGAGAAAAGTGAAATCGGACCCGGAAGGGTAAAGATGCCCCCGGGTCAAGCTAATAGGACAGTGTTGTGCTAAAGCGTTTAAGGGGAAACTATTATGCTATGTCTAATAAACAAAGGGATGAATTTTAAGACTATATTCCAACCCATCTTATCAATTTTTCTTTTTAAAAAAAAAGAAAGAATTTCGTGCCTTTTGAGGGTTTAAGTGGCTTTTTTGGATAAATGAAAGTATAGCGAAGAGTGTAAGCTGATTCTTTGGAAATAATACATGGAAATAATACATTTGTTTTTGTTTTCGCGATATTGATTCTTATAAACGGTTGATTCTTATAACCATTCATCACTATAAGCGGTGGTTACTGTATTGCATCTTCCCTTTTACTAAAATTTAGTCAAATTTGTAAAAACTGCAATCTGATCACAAACTTCTGGCTTCCACCGCCGTGACGTAATCCAAAATCAGCAGACGACTTCCGACCATTAAACTAGGTTTTCCCATCAGGGAGAAAGATATAGCTTGGCTTTCAAAGCATGACGTAATATAAAAATAATCAATTTAGCCTAGTGCAGTTTATAATTACTTATTAAAAAAATACATAAAGAATGTTCTTCAAATAAGATTTTTACACGAATTTTCTTATTTTATAGAAGTTCAAGACAAAAATCAAATATAAAATCATTCAAAATTAATTTCATATTTAATTGATACAATTAATTTTAAAGAACTCATAACGATAAATGTTCTAATTTCAAAATATGAAACCCCACTATCACCTGTTCCGCTTTATAGGAGGATATTTTGAATTTTTATATTTGTGAAACAGGGGTTAGTTTGGTAAAATATGAAATCTCATTTTCTGGGGATAAAATATTTCGTCTTTTGTTTTAACAACTAAAATTTTATACCATGTATTCCACTTTAGATATGTTTTGAAAAAGGCATTTAAAAACAGGGAATAGTTTGAAAAAAATATGAAATTTCGTAGTGTCAAAAAAGGAAATACCTACGAGACATAGCTATTAATTTGGTTAAATTTGAGCATTGATACGGATTAAAATTTGTGACTACGGGGAATGGAGATCACTGTCAATAAAATATAAACTCAGCCACTTTGCTGAAGTTCTTTAGATGAAATAGATATTTTGATGTCAATGTATGAAATCAGATGGATTCTGGAGGAATTACTTTGGCGAAACCGATTACTCTGGCAAAATGTAAAAGTTAATAATTTCTAATAGAGGGTAGTCTGCAAATATACAAAATCGGGTATACTCATAAGAAATTATCTTGGCGCAATCGAGAACGGAAAATTGATGTAGCCTGCAAAAATTTTTTAAGTAAGATTAGCCTGGTAAAAAAATCAAACTTGATAGGCTCGGAAGAAAATATTCTTCACGAATTAAAAGTTAGCTTGGCAAAATGTACTATAATTGCACAGACAGGGGATATTATTTTTCGTAAAACAGAAATTAGTTTGGCAAAATATAAGGTTTCACAGACTGTAACGAAATAATTTTTGAGAAAGAGAAATTAGCTTGGCAAAATATAAAATTATGCAGAATCAGAAGAAATTGTTTTCGTGAAACAGAAATTTGTTTGGTACAGTATAAAATTTTGTAGACTTAGAATATATTGTTTCTGAGGCGCAGAAATTAGCTGGGCAAAATATAAGATTTTACAGACTCTGAAGAAATTGATTTTAGGAAACAGAAATTAGTTTGGCAAAATATAAGGTTTTATATACTAAGACGAAATTATTTTTGAGAAACAGAAATTAGCTTGGCAAAATATAAAATTGTGCAGCATCACAAGAAATTGTTTTCGTGAAGCAGAAATTTGTTTGGTAAAGTATAAAATTTTATAGACTCAGAATATGTTGTTTCTGAGGAACAAAAATTAGCTTGGAAAAATATAAAAATTTTACAGACTCCGAAGAAATAATTTTTTGGGGGAAACAGACATTAGTTTGGTAAAATATAAGATTTTATAGACAAGAAATTATTTTTGTGAAACAGAAATTAGCTTGACTATATATAATCTTTTACAGACTCAGATAATATTGTTTTTAGAAATAGGTATTAGTTGAGCAAAGTGTAAATTTTTATAGATTCGGGTGAAATTATTTTTCGTAAAATAGAAATTTCTGTGGGAAAACATAAAATTTTCCAGAGTCAGGAGAAATTATCGTTGCGAAAAAGGATTAATTTCGCAAAATATAAACTGATATGAAACTGGTACGATAACTTATACGAAAGTATACTAAGAACGTTACTCAAATATTTGGGAAAAACAGAAATTAGTATGGTAAAATATAAAGTTTTACAGACTCGGAAGAAAATCAGAAATTAGTTTGGCAAATTATGAAATTTTTTTTTAGACTCACGAGAAATTATTTTCGAGAAACAGACATTAGCTTGGCATAGTATAATACCTGATACACTAGGTCAAAATTATGGGGCGAAATAATGATCAGCTTGGTTAAATACTACAATACTCTCAAAATAAAACAGCACTAGTGATGTAAACTCGAGTTTTTTTTATCCCAAAACAGTAAAGATTCTTTTGGAAAACTTTGAAGTTTGCATTACTCGTGTAAGACTGGACTGGAGGATTTAAGAAGTCACTAATAATCCCCTGATACTTGTATTTACCATTTCCTTACGGGGTGGGATAGCATGTTTCCCAAGAATACGGGCCCATCAATCAATATATATATATATATATATATATATATATATATATATATATATATATATATATATATATATATATATATATATATATATATATATGTATGTATGTATGTATGTATGTATGTATGTATGTATATATATATATATATATATATATATATATATATATATATATATATATATATATATATATATATATATATATATATATATATGTATGTATGTATGTATGTATGTATGTATGTATGTATATATATATATATATATATATATATATATATATATATATATATATATATATATATATATATATATATATATATATGTATGTATGTATGTATACATATATATATGCATATATATATATATTTGTATATATATATATATATATATATATATATATATATATATATATATATATTCATGGGGCCATATACATCGGATACATGCTATCCCACCCCCGTAAGGAAAAGGTTAAAAATGAAACATAAAAATGTGAAAAGTGCTTTAAAAATCATGACGTCACATTCAACACAGGCCAGTCAGAGACAGCGTTTCAATAACTACCCTCAGCGATTATCGTCTGCGTACCAACAATCCAAATATTCTCCTTTAGCGATCCTCTGATTCTTTAATAAACAACGAGAAGAATCAAACCACAGATATACAAATATTATGTATAAATTCCCATTTAGCACACCAAAAAAAGAGAGTCATATTTTCCTTTCAATTTTTCCGCTAACTCGTGTCCGTTTCTCTACTACCTGGCGGAAAAAAAAAGAGAGAGAGAGGGGGGAAGAAAAGCAAAACCGTATCACTGGGCACGTGCTCTGTCGCTCGCCATATGTAAATGAAGCGGGTTGCGCCAGCGGCTCTATAAATCCTTCGCCAAAGCTTTCATTCTCCATTACGCCTGCTAACACTGAGGATATCGCTTGGTTTAAAACTTTATTAACTACTTGTTGAAAGGATCGCATACAGGAAGGTAAGTGGGCTTACCGTTCAGCCCTATTGTATCGTGTTATTTTAAACTGAGAGCATTTAAATATTTTTTTTCTCAAATATAATTATTTTAAATTTAGGTAATTGTATTTATTTGTTTTGAAAGTTTTTTATTGAGTAATTTTTTAGTTTTATGAACTACATTTTTTTTTTTAAGCTTCGATAAACAAAGACATAACTATAGAAACACTGTCAATTACTTCACTAAATCTACTTTTTAGGAAAGGAAGAAAATTCTCCATTGTTCTATCGTATAACGTTTCTTAATTTAACATCCTAAATGAACTTTCCGCTCAACTTTTAATTGATTTCACTTAACTTTTAGTTTACGGGGCCCATTTTTCCGATTCCTTCTTTAGAACGGGAAATTTCATACCTCTTTTGTAAGAACTGTCATTAAGGGGGTTATATATATGTGTGTATATATACATTCATTCTTAAGCCCGTATTCTATTAAATATCCCACCCTGTAAGGAAAAGATTAAAGTATATCTTGGTTTACCGTGCAACTGCTTATGTGTATTGGTACAGCTATTTAAAGTTGATTAGTTTTAAATTGCTATTAACTTTAGTCAATGATAGTGAGGATAGATGAGCGCTTTTGACTTTTTAAAATTCTCGTTGAAAGCCCATTTTACTTCAATAAAATCCCCTACGCGGATATAATTGAAGAAAAAATTCTGCACGTTGAATTTAATCCTACAATTAATGCATAATGTTTAATTAAACAGCCTTGATGAACTTTCCTGACTACTTTAATTGCTGTCCCTTAACATATCTTGGCTTGCTCTGCAACTATACATGTGTACTGGTACATAGCTATTAAAACCTGATTAGTTTAAATGTACTGTTTAACTTGGTGAATGAATAGAGGCAAGATAAACGCTTTTGACTTTTTAAAATTCTCGTTTAAAGCCCATTTTGCTTTAATAAAATCCCACACGCGGAGGTAATTCAAATTTTTAAAATACCGAATTTAATACTGCATATTGAATTCGATCCGAAAACTAAAGCATAATGTTTACTTCAACAGCCTTATTGAACTTTCCGGACTATAATTGCTGTCGCTTAACGTATCTTGGCTTGCTCTGCAACTATGCATGTGTACTGGTACATAGCCATTTAAAGCTGTTTAGTTTTAACGTAGTATTAAATTACAGTTAATGATAGTGAGGATATGTAAGCGCTGTTTCCTCTTTAAATTTTCATTGATGCTTATTTTACTTTTTAACAAAAATAGCATACATGGATAATTCTAGGGAAAATATTTAATTTTAAAAGTCTCTAATTTAATCTTTAAAACCAGAGTATAACATTTCTTAATTCAACATCTTTAAGGAACTTTTCCAGAGTTTTAACTGCCATCGCTTAACATATCTCGGTTTACTCTGCAACTATATTGACACGTAGTCATTTAAAGTTACTTTTATCGCAGTATTAACTTGATTAATAAGTGAGGATACATAAGCGCTGTTTCCCTTTTTTAAAACTTCAATTGAAGCTAATTTCCCTTTCTAACAAAATTACATGCACCGAAATATTTCCAGTAAAAATGCCGAATTTTTAAAAACCTGGGATTTAATCTTAAAACGTAGAAGCATGCTTTTAATACGCTTTATCATAAATAAAAACTACGCATTTCTACCATAGTGTCTGCCACAAAATACTTTTATTCAAAACTGTACAGCATACTATTGAACGAGTATCGTAAATTTAAATTAGTTTCGTTCTCATATTCGCATTGAAAGCTCTAACCAAAATCTCATACATAGAGTTCATTTCAGTACAACGTTAAATTAAAAGCTTTAAATAGTATGTTGTGACGTATTAAGCTTAAATTAATGCTGTGTTATAAACAAAATGTAGATTTTTACAATGGTGCGATTTTTCAAAGACCTACCGAATGCTATTGAACGGGTACTGTTGTAAATTAAAACTGTGCGTTTAATCTCCAGTTTCAGATTTCTACCGATAGCTTTATTTTTATAAATACCCTAGTACGCAGTCTCTTTCTTAATTTTCCCTATTATTTTTCTGAATTCCGAGGAAATGCTCACTTTATTTTGTCTTTAATTCATTTTGGTTCCGTTAAACATCTAGCAATTACGGTTAGAAACTTTAACCCGTAAAGCTTGTACTTCGTACATCATTGCGTTCAGGGTTTCAACTTCATGTATGTATATATACAGAAACTAGCTGAAAACCCGCACTTCGCTACGGAGTACATTCAAATTAAATACAACGGTTAATGTATGCAATTAATGCCAAAAAAATAAATATATATATTTATAAAAATATCGTAAGGGATATTTATTTTTTTTGGATAATATCCGATCGTCTGCTGTATTAGAAAGAATTTTGTCTGTTTAATTGTTATGCACGTGACGATAAATTTATTTAAAGTACCAGAAAAGGAAATCACGTGATCAGCATTTAATAAATTCTGAAAATAAATCTTTAAAAATTCACCAAAAATCAGAAAATCGAGGTAAAGATTCGAAAAAGATTTCATTTTAAAGGAATTTTGATGATCTTTCTCGTGATGTAAATTTTATAACTCTCAAATTATTTTAAATGCAAACTTAAAGTTACAAAAACAGCTTAAAAATTTAATTTAAAAAATCTAAGGAGAATTTATCAAAAATCTTGGTGCACCCCTACACTATAATAATTGCCATGCAAAATTTCAGACCTTTAGGTCCAGCGGTTTGGTCTGTGCGTTGTATGTCAGTGAGTCAGTTACGGAACTGTTTTATATATAGATTACTGCAACTGAAAGTTTTAACGCTTCACAGCATTAACGTAAAGTCTTGAGGCCTTGGGTTGTTATAATCCCGTATCAATTTCCCCTCGCTGCTCCATTAGTTTCGGAAACTAGTTTTAGCGTTAAATAACTGAACGGTTTAAAATATCCACGAATTATTCCAGATTGCTTATTTTATTGCTGTTGTATTTTATGTTAAAACTAAACTATTGTTTCAAAATGTGTTTACACCATAATGTCCACATGCAATAAATGTCTCGAGATTTAAAATTCTCTGATGTATAGGAGAGATTAGCTAAAGGTATTAGGTTTCAAATTCCGATAAAAATTTATGTACAAGAAAAGACACAAAGCTAAAATTATTTTTTAGAGGAAATTTCAAATTCAGTGGAATAGGGGAAACGGGCGGTGTTCTAGAACGTTTAAGTATCTTTTTTTTTCCAGCATATAAAATGGTTTTTAAATTGTGTTGATTATTTCCAAAATTGAATGTACTAAAAGTTCTGATGTTATAAATTAGCCCGCATCTGGTAACCTTAAAAATCAACTAATATTGTCATCGATGTTAGATTTTTCGTGTTAGTAGTTTCAGTAAAATAACTTCTGGGTTAAGGTTAGATTTGCTATCAATCTACAATTTATTTTAAGCTCACGTCTTTAATTCTTGCTTAACGCCTTAATTTAGGCGGGGTACTACCCACATCTTAACCTACGTGCCACGGGCAATATTTCGTGAAGTACGTTATATCTTAAACTATGAGACATGTTAAAGTGAATAGCATTCGAAAGTTGTCGTCTGAATCTTCCTATAAAATGTTTAGATTTATATACTCCACTAGCTGAAAACCCGCGCTTCGCTACGGAGTACATTGAAATTAAATACAACGGTCAACGTATGCAATTTATGCCAAAAAATAAATATATATATTTATGATAAATGCGATGATCGATGTATACAATTGATGTAAAATATATATCTATATATATTTATAAAAAAAATCGTAAGGGATATGTATTTTTTTGGATAATATCCAATCGTCTGCTGCATTAGAAAGAGAAAAAAATATATTGTCTACTTAGTTGTTACGATAAATTTAAAGTACCAGAAAACGAAATCACGTGATCAGCATTTAATAAATTAAATTCTAAAAATTAATCTTTAAAAATTCCCCAAAAATCGGAAAATCAACGTAAAGGTTTGAAGATTTCATTTAAAATGAATTTGTATGATTTTTCTCGTGATAAATTTTATAACCCTCAAATTATTATTTTAAATGCAAACTTAAAGTTACAAAAACAGCTTAATTTTAATTTAAAAAATCTCAGAATTTTTCTAAAATCTTTCTTAGTGCACCCCTACACTATTAGAATCGCCATGCAAAATTTCAGCCCTTTAGGTCCAGCGGTTTGGTCTGTGCGTTGTATGTCAGTGAGTCAGTGAATGAATGAGTCAGTTACGGAACTGTTTTATATATATAGATTATCAGAAATCGTTTAAATTTGTTGGCATCGCCACAAAGTTTAAATTCAGCTTAAAAGTATAATCTTATTATGAACATAGCAAATAATTAAAAGAATAACTTATATACCACGTTTTTAAATTCTGTTGAATCAAACTTTACAATTCTATGTATTAATACTTAAAATTTTTTTGAATTATCCCCTGAACTTGAAAGAAAATGATCAAATGCGTAATTAAAAGCAATCGTAAGAAATTAATTTATTAATCGAATTACATATGAGATTTTTACAACATTAATACTAAATTTCTTTACAAAACAAAATAAACTGAAAATGAATTCAAATCTGCTTAAAGATGGCTAAAAGTATTAAAAGAATGCATTGTCATAGTGTTCTGATCTATTCTAAAAGTTTCAAATGTCTAGCTAGTCGGGAAGTTGGTTTAAAAATCGATTGCAAGATTTGTACTGGACAAACACACAAACAAGAAAGCGAGTTAATAAAAACGTGGTAATAACTAGTAATGCGTCGCCAGTAAGCTAGTTTTAAGCCCATAAAGCAATCCCGACTGCCGGAAAAACGCGCGGATCTTGTAAAAGCAAATTTTCCTCACCCGAAAACGAGCGTTGTAAGAGTAAACTCTGAATAGTTCGTCACCCTCGTATGAAGCGTTAATAATTGGACGATTTCAACGCTTTATGAAAGAAGTTTTTTCCACCCGTATGTCGTGGTTTTCTACATTATCTTCCAACATGTAGGCCTTGGTTTTTTTAATCGGCCGATGCCTATTGCTTCACTATCCCCTCGAAGGGAACAACTCTGGACCTCCCACTGGATGCTCCCGTAAAGAAACTGATAACAAGTTCCGCTGTACGTAGGCGAATGTCCTCGGGAAAGTGCCTACCGCAATTGGAGGGGGGGGGGAATAGACTATAAAGACAAACTGTCAAGATATCAACTCGTGGATAAGTTATGTAGCAATCTTCCATCTGAGGTCTTCAATAAAAAAGCTAAAGAGTACTTATGGTTACTGTTATAAGTCACTAACTGAACAGATTATAGGTTTAGCTTTTAGGAGAAATTAATCTTCCAAAATGGAAGTCCTAACCTCTTTAGTTTACTTCGCAATTAGGTTGACCAAGGATATTTTTAACGTTATCTGTATGAAACCTGTGTGAAGAATTAACAAGTTATTGTTTTTCCTCTTGTCAACTGCAGTTCGTCACTAAATAGGAAGCTGGTGCAAGAATTCTCTTACCTAAGATAAGATCTTAAGTGGAAGTCGTATCGCGTAGTTTTGGTGTAAGGACAAGTAACTAATTTCCTATGCTAAAGGTGCATCCGCTACCCTTGTTCACATTAATGTGGATCAAACGACAGTTTCGACCTTAACCTCCTCATTAAAATTGAAAGCACACACTTAGTCTGTGAAATTTGGTCGTCCTGACACGCGTTTAAGTTGCTGGATATAAACAAATGTGTACCAAGGTTTAAGTCGGCGGTATTTTCCGCGCAAAACAAGACTGTAGTGAACTTGGCGTTAAAGATTTAAGGAAATTTTTCTGGTGTTATTTGAAATAAACATGGTCTAGTTTGTCTTCCTGCGTAGCTATCACGGATAGCAATTTAGGGAATGTATATTCGGTATTGATGCAAATAACGAAAGTTTTGCCTCCATGAGGCTGTCTTCAACGCGGTAACAAGAAAGTTGCCGCTCATTTGGAGACTTTCGCACTCCTTATTTTTTTTTCAAATAGGTTATTGAGAATGAACTGCCCTGAATATCAATTGTGTTAGTTGGGCGTTGCAAAAGTAACCTTGCGATAAATAGTCTGGAGTGTTTAAAAATAATCTTAATGTAAATGTTAGATTAAGGACTCATGTTTTTAGCCTTTAGTTAACGTGCAAATTTTTTTCATTTATTCCGCTGAATGTCATGACTTCAAAATCCCAAGTCTACGAAAAAGGTTCTAACGAAGCAAGAACTGCTAAATTGTCAGTTTTCTTCGGAGAAATTTTAATCATGCTATAATGTACAAGGGCCCAAAAAGTAATAGCAAGGCCAAAACTGTGCCTCGTGTAGCTCGAGGCAAATTTTATGCAACATCATTGGCTCCTTTCAGCCGCCGTTCATCATCGGATAATGCCAACTCATGTCGAAATTTCAGAGTGTCCCCGGAAACGAAAAGCCTTTTTAGCAGCTGTGAAACAACGTTATCAGCTGAGGCCTTGCAAATCTTCCTGGCTTACATGCTAGTTTTGTTTATCATCCTCATTAAGAAATATTTATTTCCCCCCCAATTGACTCAATGTGGATGGGGGAAAAACCTAGATCCGTCTCGTAAGGTGTTATCTCCCGAAAGGGACTCCGTCCAAGAAACTTTTATGGCTGAATTTACAGCAGGGCGTCCAGACCGCCGCGTGACGAAAGACTATAAATGATCGCCCTAAGTACACAGCTTAAACCTTTTGGAGCTTCCGAATTGCGGATTAGAGCGCTGTCCGTATCGCAAAGCACTGGCGGCGCGCACTTGGCATGATGCACTCTTAAGCCGTGCGGGATAAACGGGTGTACTTGATGCTTATACAGCTATCGTGCACGGATTAATTTAGGAGACGTTCAGTCTCTGCAGTTCCGTCTATGCAGGCAACTTTTGCCGGGAACTTGTTACGAAACGGTTAAATGGTTTTTTTTCGTATCTCCGATTCGAGAAATAATTTACTTTAAAAAAAATCCGATTGTCATTTTAAGAATGAATAATAGAAATTGAGCACATGGAAACAAAACAAAAATTGACATTTATTGCAACAGATGCTAAGTGGATTTTGAAATGACATTGTGTTGCACTTATGCAACATATACAATTAGTCAGTGATACGAAAGGTTAAGTTTGTGAATTTTCTTTATTTTCGACAGAGCGTTTAAAATGTTAATCCCGTGTTTGGCGATTTGTCTAGGTATTCTAGACAGTCTTTCAAAACATTAAATTCATCGTCGGTATTTAATTTAACCCTTTACTGGGCGCGTCAATTTTTGGAACACCAGCAGGCGCGAAGTGCAACATCTCTTTCAACCTTGATTATTCATTTTCGAATAAATTTTTTCTTTTGAAAATGATTCAGAGTTTTATGGCAAGATAAAACATGTTGATAATATTGAGATATTTACAATTAAAAGCCAAAGAATGCAGATACAATCGCCTTATTTCAAAATTGTCCGGTTTGTTGCATCTAAGGACAGCTTGCGAATGGATTTCTATTATGTCCAAAAACCTAAAAAAGATTGTCCATCTTCGTGATATACTGGATACCGTGTAATAACTGCACATTTGATCGGCTACATACACTTCTGCTTTGTCGTATTATCCTAGTACTAGCGGCTCGTCACGACTTTGTCCGGGTTGAACAAAATATTATACCAATAAATTTCCAGTTGATAGCCAATAAATTGTAAATCTTCTTTTTACCTTAATAATAACCTAAATAATACCTTAAATTAATTTTATGTTAGTTAATAATTAAAATAAATTTTTTTTAAAGAAAAAGGCGTGCCGGAGAACGGCTAGGTTCGAACCGCTAGCGTCAGAACAGAAGCCCACCGCGATAGCACCACGATGAGGATCGTTGAAATCTTCGGAACAAAAAGCGGTAGAAGACAGTAGCGGAAACAATGGAGATTCTTAAGATTAAGCCCCTTACTTTATTTCTACTGATCAGATATACATAATAGCCTATGTCCATCTGGAATAATGTACCTTTCAAACAGTGAAAGAATTTTTCAAATAGGTACAGTGGTTCTGAAGATTACCCTCCACGTACAAAATTGCTCTCTTTATATATAAGTATAGATAATCGCTGGTTTACCACGGTTAAATCACGACTAACAAATGAAAGGAATACATGGGTCAGAAAATCGGACCTGCATTAGAAAGGGTGTACCTATAAATAGAAACTGCTTAGGACATTCAAATCTTAAATGTAAAAAGACCATTCAAAATTACAAAAATCTTGCACTTTATACACGGGAGCGCCCGTTGAAGGGTTAAAAAATTTAATTTTAAAATTTTAAATTTAAAAATTGTACAGGTCATTACTGGAAATTACGGTTTATTGGCATCGCGTTTAAAAACTTCATATGGCATAAGCATGCGTCGTCCACGAATAAGCTAGTTTTAAGCCGATGAAATTGTCCAGATTCCGAGCGAACGCACAGATGAAGCGAGATTTAATTCACCGATGCACGCATTTAGTGTTGAGCGCCGAAGTCTGAATTACGTGGGGCATGGGTGAAACAGCTCTCGCTTTGTGGAGTATTTTTAATTTTAGTAGACTGAATTAGCATCAGACGAAAACAAATTTATGCTATTCTCCTTGGCCGAAAAGACAATCTTCCAAAACGTCAACGCTCAAAGGCACCTTAGTTATGCAGTATCTTGAATTACTGAACGTGAAATCAAATTTAAGAGTCAAATTTAGAGAGCGCTAATTACCCGAAGTACACTTGATGATAAATTAGTTTTTTCGCTGACGTTGATGCTAAATGACTTTAGGAATTTTATGTTTCCGTTGGACATATCTAAAACTTAAATAAATGGGGAAACCTAAGATTTTAATTTAAAAGCATCTTAAAATGATTTGACTAAGGTTCCAAATTTTTCTCGCAGATCAAATGTAACGGCTTAAAATAGGCTCCAAAGCATAATTACAAGATAAAAAAAAAACTTTTGATATACCAAGTTTATCACTTCCTTTTTAATTTTAATCACTTTAGTCGTTTCCACTATCCAGACTTTATAAGCTGCTAACTTTATAATTTTTTACAATTTCTCGCACAATATTTTTGTAAACAAACTAAATTCACATGTATTCTGTTTTAAAAATCGTCAAACGCCGTTACGCAAAAGTGCAAGCATTGAATTCGATCGAAGCGCCACCTTGCAGGGTTTTTTCGAACTAACTTTCCATACAAAACAAAATAACCGAAAATGAATTCAAATTCTGCTTAAAGATGGCTAAAAGTATTAAAAGAATGCATTGTCATCGTGTTCTAAGCTATTCTAAAAGTTTCAAATGTCTAGCTAGTCGAGAAGTTAAAAATCGATTGCAAGATTTGTACTGGACAAACACAAACAAAAAAGCGAGTTAATAAAAAGTGGTAAAGTTCTGTATTTAGAGTTTTAAAATTAGGCTATTAATGCTATGTACTAACCTTATTGGATTCGCTCACCTCAATGTTAATGCAGACACTGTGTGCAAGGATTGCAGACTAAGATTGGAAGAATAAAAAAAATATTTCAGGTAGTCTAATCTTTAACGAACTACTGCGGATTATTAACATAGGATTACTTATCGTTTGCTTACCTTTATTATGCTTACCTTTATTACGCAAAAGTGCAAGCATTGAATTCGATCGAAGTGCCACCTTGCAGGGTTTTATTCGAACTAACTTTCCATACAAAACAAAATAACCGAAAATGAATTCAAATTCTAAGCTATTCTAAATAATAGCTGATGAATAATGATAAATAATAGCTGATTTTAAATAAATGGGGAAACCTAAGATTTTAATTTAAAAGCATCTTGAAATGATTTGACTAAGGTTCCAAATTTTTCTCGCAGATCAAATGTAACGGCTTAATAATATCATTAAATTTAATCGGCTTTATCATTAAATTTAATCAGCTATTATTTATCACGACTAACAAGGAATTGGACACTTTGGTACTTTGCTGTTTAACTATTTACTGCATCTAGATTTGGCTCACTGCCACAATTAACTCGCGACGCAGGACAATTTTTTTCTCGAAGGACCGTTAACGTGGAACCTAATCCCACGTTAAAATTTTACTCCGTAAAAGAATTTTTACGTTATGGACATTTTTCGTTATAAAAAAAATGTAAATATACAGTCAAATCCGGTTAACAAGACCAGCCGCTTATTCGGACCTCATCCTAAAGAACCGAAACAAATCCTATTGCATAAGCCTAATAGGGCATTTCAAATTGGAAATAATTCTGCGTCTTGTGACAAGAGAAGTGTTTATAATGAGATATATTTATAATTAAAGGTCAAAGAATGCAGATACAGTCGCCTTATTTCAAAACTCTCCGGTTTATTGGATCTAAGGACAACTTGCGAATGGATTCCTATTATGTCCAAAACCTAAAAAAAACAATGAGATTGTCCACCTTCGTGATATGCGGGATGCCGTGTAATAGCTGCACATTTGATCGACTACATCAACTCCAGCTTTTGTCGTATTGTAATCCAGTATAATCGCTGGTTTACCACGGTTAAATCACGACTAACAATGAATGGAAAGGAATTGAAGGGTCAGAAAATCGGACCTGCATTAGAAAGGGTGCAGCTATAAATAGAATCTGCTTAGAACATTGAAACGTTACATGTAAAAACAAACCATTCAAAATTACTAAAGTGTTGCACTCTGTACACGGGCGCGCCCGCTGAAGGGTTAAAGGACTAAATCTATGAAATGAATCTTGCCGCAAGGTGCAGTTAAGTTCAGCCTATCCGAAAATGCCATTTTTATTGTATTATCAGCATTTATGTAGCAGAAAATAGTAAACACTTTATCCATAGGTTAACACTGAAGGGAGCGAATCCAATAGGGTTGGTACACGTCAGCCATAATACTTCACTAGCTAGGCTTTAAAGTTTTAACAGATGGGCGTTTAGTTGACCTTTAGCTTAAGGGGCCCATTTTTCTGATTCCCTCTTTAGAACGGAGAATTTCATACCCCCTTTTAAGAACGGCGATTAAGGTTATATCTATATGCAGGTATATCAAACAGTTCCGTGACTGGCAACGTACAGACCAAACCGCTGGACGTAAAGGACTGAAATTTTGCATGGCGATTCTTGATGCCATGTGTAGGGGTGCACAAAGATTTTTGGGAAAATTCGTAGATTTTTAAATTAAATTCTTAAGCTGTTTTTGAAACATTCTTTAAAGTTTGAATTTAAAATAATCTGAGGGTTATAAAATTTCCTTTAAGTGAAATCTTTCAAATCTTTACCTCAATTTTTCGATTTTTAGAGAATTTTTAAAGATTATTTTCTAGAGTTTAATTTATTAAACGCTGATCACGTGGTTTTTCTTTTTGTGATGCTTTAAATTTGTCACGTGCATAACAACGAAATAAATTGACAAAATTTCTAATGTGGCAGACGATTAGACATTATCCAAAAATTAAAATACGTTAAAATGTTCCTCAAACCGTACTATATTAACTGTACTATATTATTTACTATATTCTATTGGATTAAATTTAAATATTTTCTTCTACATTGTCTATAAAAAAAAATCCTCTACGATTTTTTTTTATGAGTATATTTTTGTTTTTCGCATTAATTGCATACATTGACCGTTGTATTTAATTTGAATGTACTACTCAGCGAAGTACGGGTTTTTCAGCTAGTATATCTATATTCATTCTTGGGATACATGCTATCCCACCCGTAAGCAAAAGGTTAACTCTTAACCACACGAAATCTTGAGCTAAACGTATACACAAAATTCCCTTTTTGTTTCACGCTACGAATTATTTGAATCGCCAAGCCGCCGTGAATAACAGGAAAAACCCTTTTACCCCCGCGCCAAACAGTCCATAGCTTATTTCCAGTTATCTCGATTTTTAATCCGTGGAAATAAGTCTCGCGAAGTGCATTACTTAAAATGGGCGTGGCCCCTGAGCGGACCTGTAAGAGTTAAAATGCTGTTAATCAAGCGAAGCCTGAAAAAGATGAGTATTAATAGTAACATGCAAATAGCCCTGAAGTCACGACTTCGTATCTTTTTTTTTTTTTCGCGAAAACAGATTTCACCTCTAGAAAAAGAGATGCATGGTTTAAAATTGTTTCTTTTCGAGGTTAATGTACCTTTTTTCTTCCGTAGGTTATCACTGAATATGTATAATTCGAAGTGTCACGTGCTCTTTAAAACAGCTCTTGAAGATTTATACAGGCGGGTCTGTAGAATTTTAGAGACCCAAAACAACTTGCGGTAACTTGAACCCTTTTTGGAGGGCTGGTATTTGTTGGTTCCCGACTAAGCTTGGCTGTGAAGGATAGGATTTTAAACCGAAGCTGAGAACTTTTGTGAAACTTGTATTATGCTTTAACGCTGTGACTAGTATAAATAGGTTAACTCAGGACGATGTTAAAACCTATGGAGAGAATTTTTCCCGATTTAGACTTGGATTCCAAGATTTCTTTAATTGTACCCCGTAATAAAAATTTTCCTTATTTTATAAATGTCGTCACACGAAAGGAAGTGATGTGCATTTAAAACGCGTATCTATTTCAAATCTAAAAATGTTAGTTTCTTTTAGAGAATAAGATACTCGAGTATGAGTTCCTATTGCGAAGTAAAATTTAAATTTTTAAATGAAGTCTACAATCGTAAGTTTTCTCTCTGCAGTCTTATAATCTACCTATAGGTAGAAAGTGACTTCAACTATAGGTAGATTATAAGACTGCAGAGAGAACTTACGATTGTAGACTTCATTTAAAAATTTAAATTTTACTTCGCAATAGGAACTCATACTCGAGGATCTTATTCTCTAAAAGAAACGAACATTTTTAGATTTGAAATAGATACGCGTTTTAAATGCACATCACTTCCTTTCGTGTGACATTTATAAAATGAGGAAAATTTGTATTACGGGGTACAATTAAAGAAATCTTTGAATCCAAGTCTAAATTTATCGCAAAATTATTTTATAGGATTTTTTCGTATCGTACGAAAACATAATGGGATAAAACACTGAGCTACGAATTTTTCAATGTCATTGCTCCAAAAGTTTTAAGAAAAGGTCCCGCGAATTTTAACGAAATTTCGACGGAGACTGATTTCAACTATTTTTTGGCGTTATCATTAAACCTTAAATCGGTTAACATCAAATACTTGTTCATGAACTTCAAGTGGTTCTCGCCTAGACGTACTCAATTATCAAAGTCTTAATATTTGAGTAGCGTTTTATCTGAAATCGCGATGCTTAGTATGCATTTATGCTTTGAGTGGGTTAAATTTTTACATCAATACACAGAATCTGTCCTTTTCAGTAAATATCTCGGAAGCTAAGTAAATATTGCAGAGCACTATCACATTTATCAAAAATTCTGTCTATTTGTAAACATTAGGCAACTCTAACTCGGATACGTAAACTATAAATATATCCTATACGGAAACATCGTTTGATTCAAATTTCTTTTTATACCTTGATGCTGGATAATAGACGTTTTCAGTCGATGCTGGTTAAAGGTGGATCTCATCACCTGCTAATAGCGCCAGGTGTTAGCATCTAATGGGCAATTACAGTTAAGAACTAAATCTACAAATATTAAAACCAGTCATTTTGACTGGCTCGGTAGTTACGAGTTCAAAGTAAACTTGCTATAACTGCTACGGTTAGTTTTTAAAGGAAACTGTCGAAAGACATCACTTGTTAAACCTCTCTTAAAACGCTTAATTACACTCAACCTTAATTTAAAATCTATTTTCAGATAAAAAAAAATTAGATTATCAGTTTCTTGCAGAATTTCCTCTAAGTCTGCCGTCTCTACAACATGTAGGACCTACGTTACTCGGTCCAGAAATTTGCTTCTAATACAATAGTGGAAAGACTAGTACGGTCTCCAGAGCTGCCTAAATTAAGTTCACCCTCACTTAAAATACTAACAATTGATTACTAATTACGGATTTATTTCCATATTTAGGGACTTAAATTAACCTCCGGTAATTTAATAAACGGCGCTCTCCCGGAATGATGTGCTTTGATAGTGTTAATTGGTGAGGTTTCAAATATTTCTATACGCGTCTATTAGGCTCCAGAATTGGTTCTACAACATCCAAAGTTTCTGAAAAATTCTTCCAAATTAACTTCTGTACCTTCATAATATGAAGTGGTGTCCAGAGTCAAGGAATACAATCCTTAATTTGATACTTCCCAAAAAGGTTCTTTCGTGACACTGGACATAATTTAAAAAGTACCCTTTTAGGTTTGTTGGCGTTCAATTAAGTCTAGCCATTTTAAGTGGATAGTTTCTGCACATGCAACTTCTTAAATGTCTTTCTGGAAAACTTAATTTGAGGTTAAGTTCAAATGGTTATCTAAGCTCTATTCTAATAACGTAATCTTTAAATTTTAGGCATTAGATTCACATGGGACATATTTACAAAAGCCTAAAAATCAATTGGTATTCTCTGGGGATTGCGACTGTCTGCATTTCTTTTTACAAGATGAATGTCCTATAAATTCAGCCAATACTGTCTCGAAAATGAACACGATACTTAAGTTCCGTCCTCGCCGCAGAAACTTCAGACTCAACTTTGCGGTCGAGGTCTGGGGTTATTCTGTTACAGAATTTTCTTGCTCTTCCAGGTTTTATTCTGCGGTATTACCTTTAGGGGGTAGTCTGCAATAATCTGATTTGGCAGTGCAACGCAAATCGAACATTTCGGTCTTGGGCAGGCAATTCCGAGCGTTGTATGCAACTGTCAGCGAGTCAAGGTAAGGCCGTCTGCACACGGGGCAACTCAAAAGAAACTGATAACTGACTCAAATCACAAACCAGTCCCTGACGAGTCGCAACCTATGTAATTGAATGGAGCCACGCACACGACGCAACTGGTTACAAACCCGTCCGACGGGTTTGTAACCAGTTGCGTCGTGTGCGTGGCTCCATTCAATTACATAGGTTGCGACTCGTCAGGGACTGGTTTGTGATTTGAGTCAGTTATCAGTTTCTTTTGAGTTGCCCCGTGTGCAGACGGCCTTAGAGTTAGTTGGCGACGAGCAGCGGAAGGATCTTGCAGGGGGGGGGGGGGGAATTTTTAGTTTTGACTTCGTACCATTCTCGTATTTCCTTTTTGAGATATGCGAATGGTTTCCTTGAAATGACGTTAAGAAGAGCGAGGTGACATCGCGGATGTGCTAATGGCAATGATTTAAAAAATGCACAGGAAATTGGAATAATTGCTGTCAGTCTGCGGCTGAATTTCCAAGAAGCAAATTTCTCGGCAATATTAAGTTTGAGATATCTGTACTCGAATGAGACTTATATTTTGCGAAGCTGTCACGGATAGCAAAATTAAAATATAAAAGGTAAATGTATTGCGACAATATCCTTAAAATAAAATTTCGTTTGAGTGAAATCGCGTATGTTTTGTACAACCAGTCTCTCGAAACCTCGGTGAAAACCTCTGTCCAACGGGACACCATGTCCAAAAAGTTAACAGAGCAAAGTTAAATTTTCAAAACTCGAGTAATGCGTACATTTCAGAGTTTTAGTTTTTACATATTTAGAATTTCTTAAACTTTTCCTTGCGAAGAAGCCAGGGGATGACCAAATGGCTAGGGAGCTGGCATTTGGTTCAGATCCTGTGGGTTCAAGTCCTACTGTTGCATGGATGTTTGTAGCCGTTCGGAATTGGCTTTAAGCAGTAGGTCCCAATCTAATTGGTCCTCGTGTGGCAGAAGTTGACCGTAGCGCTCCAAACCAACCCTTGCGAAGAATAAGCCGGGTATATTTTACTGTATTACCTCAACTAAATTCTATTTACAAGCTAAGTCGTCCTAGTGTAACAGCTCTAGTACCTGCCTCAACCAGACGTAGCCTTAACTGTTCAAATGAACATTTTTATCACTATTATCCTCATACGCTTGTGCGATAAATTTTAAATAAAGAAAAAGCCTCTGTCAAAAGCATACTGAAACTGAATTTCTTTGTAATTAACCTAAGTAGTTTTGGGACAAATTTTGGATACTCTTAAATGTTAAGACCTAAATATTAAGGGTTAAATCGTGGGAGCCATTCTATGCTTTGCACATTGATAAGCCTTTATGAATTCTTTCAGGTAGTTATCAGCTTCTGTAAATATTTCCGCTTTTTAATGTTGAGCTACATATATTAAGCTTGCGATGTTGTTTCTCGGGCGGAAGTTTAAAAATCTTCATAAATGTTTTGAAATATCAAAGCGGATAACGATTTCCGCTACTGTTTAGCCAGGAATTTGATAACTTAGATCCTTTTTAGAGTTATCAATAACTCAATTTTTAGAGTACCTAGAAAAATGAACGTTTTCGTGCTAGGTGAAAATTTATCGAATCGCGTAGCAGACGGCAATATCCTGCATTCTACGAATCTTTCTGAACAGACACCGCTCTTATGTTCAGGTTAAAAATTAAACTTCCTGGTTTAACTTGAATCGGTTTTTCTTTAAAACACAATACTCCAAGCCTTGTTTTAATAATAATAAAAAAACATGACCGGCATCCGAACTGTAAAATGTAACAGCAGAGAGATGTCAAGGCAAAACCTCGTAACTATCTTCTGACAGGTAAGGGTGCAGTTACCTCTTTTAAAATGTCACTTCATTGTCTGGCCTTGCGCAAATGTGACTTATCAAAGTCTCGCCATGCGGGTCAAAACCATGCGCCGGAGATCCATTACCGCGAGTCGATCTCGCCCGATTTCATGGTATCGGGAGCTTGAGGGTCGATATGCGTATGAAATAACAATTTTTTCTATTTTTCGCGAGTGTTTTAGGCTCCTGTGTACTAACCCTATTGTATTCGCTCACCTCAATGGTAACCTATGGATAAAATTTGTCTATTTAGATGCATAAATGCTGGTGATCCAATAAAAATGATATTTTCAGATAGCCTGAATTTTTCTGCACCTTGCAACCGGATTCATTTTAGAAATTTCGTCCACCAAAGGAATTTAGGAGCGTTTAAAACACTTGGATTATTCAGGGAAGAAATCTGGTAGTTTCGTGACTGACAGACGGATAAGGCACATGCCAAACCGCTGGACCTAAAGGGCTGAAATTTCGCATGGCGATTCTTATAGTGTAGGGGTGCACCAAGAAAGATTTTTGAAAAATTCTTGGAATTTTTAAAATTAAATCTTAATGTTTAACGTTTTTAGGTTTACATTTTAAAACAATTTGAGGGTTATAAAATTGATCACAAGATCAAAATACCTTCAAGATGATCTTTTTCGAATCTTTACCTTAATTTCCTTATTTTAGGTGAATTTTTAAAGATTAATTTTTAGAGTTTAATTTATTAAATGCTGATCACGCGATTTCTTTGATACTTTAAATTTTGCGTCACGTGCATAACAGCGAAATAAACTGACAAAAGAAATTAAAATACGGTAAAAGAGAATTCAACCACTAGACTGAGATGGAAGTTTTTTTACGAATTTAATTCAAATTAGTATGTTTTATGGATATTAATCATACAAATGCATTGCATACATTGGTCGTTGTATTTAATTTGAATGTTCTCCGTAGCAAAGCACGGGTATTCAGCTACTTTAAATTATAAAATATTACTTGCATTTTTTATTAACTAAAAATCCTCCAAGGTATAAAATTTCTTACTCTATTACGGATTACAACTAAATTTTTCATGTAAGTTAGCAATCCTTGGACACATTTTTCTCTTTAAGTTAATATTAAGGTTAGGGGATCCAATAGTTGGTACATAGTACTTAACTTTCATTGGTCTTGGTACTACCAACAGTGTAGCGATTTGTATCCAACAAGGAACGACTGCGTCTGAGACTCTACAAATTTTGGTTGAAACTTAAGATTTATACGGAGTCGTCAAATGTTTATATTTGGGGTGTCAAAACTACGGCTTAATACTTTGAGACTCTCCACTAGAGTTTGCAAAACTTGTGTTGCAATAAAAATGCCGAAAATTAAAATGATCGGCGTCGAATAACCTAAATTTTTGGGTTCAACTTACAACTGTGGATCTTGTCTGGATTAAAAAATAAACGCTTAATGTTGATACATCGGCATTTCACTGAATGGTTACGAACTGCAACACCTCAAAATATGCCAAGCCGGGCGATGGCCAAATAGCTAGGGCGCTGCGTTAGGTTCTAGAGCAAGGGTGTCTAACCTTTTAGCTTCTTTGGGCCACATTGAAAGATATGTTCTAGGCCACGTTAAAATATACCTAACCTTAAAAATAGTTAATAAGTAAAAGTGTAAAATTAACATTTCATTACAAATGTTGTTTATAATTATAAAAACTATAGGAGTAATACTAATGTATCAATATAGGATACTAATGCATCAATAAGAGTCAATTGAAGTGGTTGCAATTCTCAAGATGTTCATCCGATATTTTGGTTCTAATTTGACTCTTAGTGTGCTTCACTCTTGTAAACAGTTGTTCACAGATGCAAGTGCTTCCAAACAATGACGTAACGCATGACTATGCAGTGAGGGATATTTTTCGGCAGTTCTGATTTATAAAAGTCCAAAGAAACTTTAATTTCTCTTTATGTTGGATGTCAGATTGTAACTATGCATTCCATTTGAAAATTTGCTAACAGCATATCAAACTTTTGTTAATTTTCATGTGTTTTGTCATTTAAGGTCAAACTAAACCGCTCCTTGGTACTAGGTATACCGAAAGAGCCGCTGTTCTAAAGTTAATTTTACAACATTGTGGGCCGCACTGATGCTTGCTTCGGGCCGCGGGTTGGACACCCCTGTTCTAAAGTCTATGGGTTCGAGTCTCACTGTTGGCATGGATGTTTGCAGCCGTTCGGAATCGGCTTTAAGGCTGTCTGCACACGGAGCAACTCAAAAGAAACTGATAAATGACTCGAATCACAAACCAGTCTGTAACCAGTTGCGCCGTGTGCGTGGCTCCATTCAATTACATAGGTTACGACTCATCACGGACTGGTTTGTGATTGGAGTCATTTATCAGTTTCTTTTGAGTTGCTCCGTGTGCAGACGGTCTAAGCAGTTGGTCCCGGTCTAATTAGCCCTCGTGTAGCAAAAATTGAACTTAGTTTTGGTTCTTTTGGTTTAGAACGCTGACATATTGGAAAAAATGAAAGCTGAAACTATTTAGGAATTTAGAAATATTAATATGCTAACAAGTATTTAGTAATATATTTAAATAAAATTGGAAAAACGCGCTTTCTGGTATATGAAATAGATAAAATCTCCCAAAAAATCGCTATAGCCACCTCTGATACTTAAGCAAAAGCCAAAATAAATGTCATGGCTAAAAGGAAAAACTCTAAATTTAGCAAACGTACTTGACTTTTTAGTATTTGATAGGTAAAAGAATCTCAAACACTAAACTGCTAACGAAAACTGCAGTGAAAAAGCTCACGTTCAAATTGCCGGAAGTTGTCTTCACTTTCCATGAAAGAAAATATCAAAGGGACCAAGTGACTTACGAATAGGGAATATTTAGACACTTTTGTAATTGTGTAAACGTGTTCGAAGCTCTAATGCGTCGCTCGAAAAAAATCAATTTGATAAACTATCACGGCAGGAAATTTCTAATGGAGGTTCTTTTCACAAACTTGTTGTATACCTTTTCATTAAAATACAGAGCATAAGATGAATTGTTCTTTCCAATTGAGGTTTAGAGGAAAGTAGGGCTCTACCGTCCCAAAAAATCGATTAAAAGTGCTCGCTGGGCTAGTTAATATTTTCTCCCTTGTTACTCAAAATTTTTCTAGGGTAATAGCTTTGGAATATGCAGGGGTTGTTCGCAATTATTGAAATCGTAGTTTCAGCGATTTCACAAATTTTTAAGATTTAAATTGAGGTGTTTGATTTACATCTTTAAGGCTTCGGGGACGTCCACAATTAAATGTTTATTAAGTCATCGGACCATAAGATCAGTTTTAATGACTGCCTAGGATTGGCAGTTAATAACTTAATATGTTAGTATAGCGTTGCTAGGTGTTTCCTGTAATCCCGTGGAAATTCAAATAAGGTTTAGTATGCAGCCTTGTAAATGTCGAACCTATTTAGAGATTCATCGTTCGGCTAATAAAAACTTGGCTATAGCGGAAATTTTTATTTAGAAAACCTTAAGTTATCTAAATGAATTTAATAAAAAGTTGAAATTACGATTTATAAGATGCATGAAACGTTTGTTGATGTAAATTCATAAGTTTTATTTGTCCTTTATTTAAAATTTTCAGAAATCATCTTTTATCAAGGCAAATATAAGTTGTATTTAACGGCGCTCGTATTTCACATCCCTGAACTGTGAAATGTCATTCTCCTTTTGTAAATGTTTAAAAAAAAAAACACCCTGAGGACCGGCAGTTTTGTGCATTTCTAACCGTTGTTCCCTGAGTATTTTAACGAGACCTTTTAAAGGAGAGAGGTCACTTTTACATACCTAGGTTCGATTGTATGTACTAATGATTTATGCTCGATTTACATGAAATTTTTTGTATTGCTGCCTAATATACTGTTTATTTTATATATATATATATACACACAATATTTCAATGTATTTAAAAACAATTTTATAGATAAAAGTGAATATTTGTGCATAAAAATAAAAATTTGCACTAACTAAAATCAGTTAGGGGCCCTCCTCCACGCAATGACTGCCTAGCGGTCCTTGAAATGATTTTTTCAAAATTGAATAACAATAGAATTGATGTTTGAGTAGTATTCAAAAGTTATACAATGAGAAAAACAAATATAAATAAGAAAAATAGCATAGAATTTTCGTGGATCATATCATTGTTAAAAACTTGAAGCTAAAGACAATAGGAATCTTCAGTTTTAAAAGCGGGGGGGAAACTAATTTTCTTCAATTACTATCGGAAAATTATACAAAACTTCTATTAACGTTTAATTTATTTCAGCTTAAGTTGGGGGCACGTTCCCCCGTGTCCCCGCCCCCCTCCCCGAAGCTACGCCTATGATCCTAACACGTTAATCTTGCGTCTTCCATCCCGCTGCAAACCGAATCTAAACGCCTCTCGTTAAACGCTGCCACCTAAACAAATTTGCCCGATCCGCGGCTGGCATTAATCCAAATGCTTGCACCTCTTCAGTCGCGATCTGACCCGTTATGTGTCGGCGGCTGGGTCATCCCGCGATCGCCATTTCAATTCCGTAGACGTAGCCAGTTCGCCTTGTTTCGCCGAGGCCCTGCGTGGGTCTTGGCGCTTATCGGAGCGAGCAACTTCTTGGTCCACTCATGTCTCTTTATTTTTCTCCTTTTTCAGATATAATGGGAATCGCCTACGTCGTCTGTTTTGTGGCTCTGCTTCAGGTAAGCGAACTCTCACTCATGCGGCTTTGCGTTACGTAACTCGCGGAGTTTTCTACCGGTCGGGGCAAGTAGATTTGCATGCGTTGATCGTATCATCTGCTGGTCACGTGAGGTTCTCGGTCTAAATTTATACGGTTACAGGTCTTTCTATCTTTTCGATCTCTGTAATTCTTGAACATATAAAGATTGCCTAGGCTTTGTACATTACCCAACTTTCGGGTCTTATAGGCGATAGATTATTGAATATTTACTTCCAAAGCTTAAATAGAATGGCACTCATTGAAATGCCCCTAAAACTTCATTTGAGCGGCACTTCTCAATTCTCGGAAACTTTATATGGTAATGTCTTGAACTGATATATATATACCAGAGGTTACTAAAGTGCAAGTTCATTGGTTTGACAACAGATAAACTGAAAGAATCTCGTTAGACATTAGGCTAATAAGATCTTTGGATCTAAACCGGAAATCCAAAGTAAATACAGTACAAATAGCAGTAAAGTGCAATTTTGCATACGGCCGTTGCGAAGCTACAAAGGAGCTTCATCAGTGCAAAGAACTTTGTGGCAGATCTAAAAGCCTAAAACTAAGCTGGCTTGGTGACAGCTCAAAAAGCCGAGAACCAAGTTCTTTGCACTGAAGCCCCTTTGCAGCTTCGCAACGGCCGTTTAAGGTTGTCTTTTCTTTCCAAAATCTTTGTATCTAATTGATTTGACAATACATTTTCACGAGTAGCTCTTTCAATTTGACCTTAAACCCTTCGCACCCGGGAAATATTCATAAATCCTAAATTCGGTAATAAGTCATTCTTGTAAGGAAATTAATCTTCCACACATTTGACAGATTTCGCACTTAATATTAAACTTATTCCAGGAGCTATACTAATTGAAACAGTCGCCCGAACAAAGGGTTTTCTTTGACAGGTGTCGCCAAAAATAATCCGCCCACCTTTGGCCAGGAAGACCGGGCGTGGATCACAAAGATTTTTAGGTTCTGCCTCCAGATAGCCTGCAAAATATGCAGAATGGTCTCTAGCCATTGCTCCTTATCGGTATCAAATTTTACCCAATAGATCATACCATGGGCGTGTCAAAAAAGGCTAATCTTTCCTGCTGATGGAACAGTTTTCGCTTTCCTTAGTACACGTTCCCCCGCTTCAACCCAACGGTTTGACTGCTGTTTCAATTCTGACGGGTAACGATGTATCAATGTTTAAATTGTCACGAAACTGCGTAAAGATTGTATCTCTTTGAAACAGCTTCAAATGGGCTTCGAAGTGTTCACTCGTTTACGTTTTTATCGAATGTTGGCAAACGCTCCACCCACCTTCCCGACAGCCTTCTCGTGTCCAAATATTCAGGCAAAATGCGTTTGCTCTGAGATACCAGCAGTCTCTAAATTCTCGCGCTTTTTAACCGTCACAGAGTACAGTGGTTTAAGACTAACTGTGATGGTACGGTAGGATCCGATCTCTTTTGATGTTTTTGGTAGAAATAAGTACACAATTTCTGTTGTGTAATAACATTTATTGATATTTTACATGAAATAAAACCCTTTTGTAGAAAAGACCAACGAATTGTAATTTTGCTAAACAATCTCTTTGGCATTTACATTGTTGTATATTTGGTCTAATATTTAAGTCTACCTAGTTTTAGAAGTTGGTGAAACGGACTTTTCGGACACAAATGTAAAAATATATACTGACCTTTTTTGGCCTTCAAAATCGCAATTAAAAAATCAAATTGTAATTGAAAGACTAGGGATCATTAGTTTCAACAAACACTCTTATTTATTCCTATATCTAGTAGGGTGGTATGGTAGGCCTATCTCGTAGGGTTCCTTCTCAACTCGATCTCTTGCAATGAGAAAGGCGAGTACGGGAGGGGAAGACGCACCCTTGGGTCTAATCCGACCCTCCCTGTACCGTTTGAGGATTAAGTCAATGCGGATTTTTTCAATAATTCCTACCATAGTGACCTCGGAAGAGCAACCAAAACGTTTAGCGTGACTTGCACGCTTTCGTCCGCAACGAAAATCGACAAACTTGTAAATTGTTCTAGAGGAAGGTGCGTCGACGTATTTATCTTCTCTCGTACTCGGCGAATAACTATTTTACCCCACTGTACTTGGAGTTCGAGCTGTGATGGCATGGCAAAGTCAAGAATCACGGTGACAACTGCGTTGGGTTGAACAAGACTATTTGTCAGCATAGGAGTATGAGCAGTATCGCCAATAAGACCCGAATAATGACCAGGGCTCTAATCTGACGTTGATTAGGAGCAACGGATCCCTAAAATTGCTTCAAACGGTGTTCACACCAAAAGATTAAAAGGCAGAACTAATTCTATCACTTAATTTCGTATTATAGGCTGAAAAATTACGTCATAACGCTTAGTTGTCAAGTCGTCGTGGGGAAATTTGAGCAAGTATTGCTAGAGTACAACGGGTTGTCAACTTGGTTACTAGATGACATAAAACTTGAGGAAACGTGTCCCTAGAAGTGACAAGTTAGTCATTGTGATTGGTTTTAACATTGGTGGAAAGGCTGGAGTTTGGTTCTGAACCAACCGTCTCCCTCCCCCGATGTAATTAAGTGTTTAGTCAGCGATCTGGTGTTTATTTAGACTATTAGTACAGATACGAATTTCGGTTAACTCTTGACTATTAAAGTAAGGGTAAAGTCCCTTTTCAAAGTATTTTGGACGTTTTTTCTTGCGAAACCTTTTTTCAGAGAAATGTTAAAACTGATTTTCAACTAAACTCAAGCATAGGCTTACCGATATTTTTGTTTTTGCAGTACTATTCTTAATATTAAGCTATCCGCATTCAGAAGTGGGGCTTCCAAGCTATGGTGGACATTTTTATTTCTAAATATTCAATACCGAATTCTGACTTTGCATTTTAAAAAATAAATGGAAAAGTTCGGAAGAATCTTTAAAACTGACGCTGAAAATGAAATTCTTGATAAAGTATGGTTTGAAATGATTAGATTCCTATTTTAATATTTGCTTAGTCGCATTTAAATCATTTGAATTTTTAATTTTTCTTCATATTTCGTACTGAAATTAAAATATATTGCTGTAGGACTTCAGATTAGGCTTCAACGTCTTTATTTCCGAATTAAGTTTTGAAATAAACTTACTTCATTTTGGGGGTGAAAGCCCATAAATCAAGAATGATACTCAAAAGTGGTCGGTAATTATCCTTAAACTTCGGGGAACAATCCTTAAACTAATCTGCCCGGAGTCGCTGGCGTGAGAGCTGGAAGTCGCCAAAATTCCCCAAAACGGAATCGATACCTCACTCCAGCCAACAAATAGGTACATCTCAATTCCCACGATTTAGAACTTTGAAATATCCCTTGCTTGGCACTCTCTCCCTGTCATTCGCAATGCGTGCTATTCCTCGATTCTATCGTGATGTGAATACTATGAAATTGCTTCTTCCAGATCTCCTTATGCATGCCTACAGAAGACTCTACGCTACCAGCAGAAACGAGCCCCGTACCGACATCGCAAACAGAACTAGATAACACGACCATCTCCGAGATGTCCGCGTCCACAGAACAACCATCTACTGTCGCGAGCGAAGCCGGCCCGACGACAAGCGACACCGAAGAGGAGACCGTGTTTTACACAGGGGTGACGGACGGCGACAACGACACTAGTACCGCAGAGCCTTCGACGACGACCCAGGCCGGCGGCAACGCAGCCTTAATCTTCCCGAATGCCCTGGTTCTCGTCGCATCCGTGTTCATCCGCATGTTCTCCACGAAGCTACTCGGCCTTGTATAGTGGACAGGGCTGTTAATTTATTCGTTGCTGTGCATTATTCTGCTAAGTTGCAATTTGTATATAGTTTAATAAAGAGTTTTTGTTTTTTTTCCCCAGACTGTTTCCTGCTCGTGTGTTGGTATGTTTTAACCCAAAAGTCGCGTGGGGGACGGGTGTCAACCAGTGAACTTTGACGCGATTCAAAGAACAGTTAGAGACTAACTAAAAGGGGACAAGAGGGAAGGCTCATTTGAAGGAAAATTGAAGACTTCCAACCTTCCGATGGCCGCCATTAGGGAAGATGAAAGCAGGTGGATGTTAAAGTCCCCCCCCCCATGCGACTGTTGGAGGGTTAAGGGTGGCATTAGCATTCTCGCCATACGGCTGATCCCCGATGTCGGTTTCGCTGAAAGCATTAAGTTCGGGCCTGAACGCATGTTCTCAATACAGACTGTGCTTGTATGCCTAGAGCGAAAAGCACGACACTTAATGATTTTCTTGTTGATTCATCTCGTGCTTCATAAAGGCTGTTCATTAGACATAAACATTTGTTGCGGGATTAAGGTAACATTTTTAACCAAGTTTCGAGACGATCATTGCAGGTACGATCAAAGATTTTCCACCAAACCTTCAAATTTATTTGGCCCATGAAGCCCTTTGTCGCAAAAAAAGGGCTGCTCGTGTTGAACTCCAAACAGCTCATCTCTAAAAGGTCCATACTCGATAGTTTAAACACATACAGCTGCAATGCAAAACTCGCCCCCCCCCACTACCACTTGCTTGTACTTTCAACTACTGTCACGAACACGGTGAAAACCTATGTTCGGGCCGGTGCTTGAAGGTACAAAGGGAATTTTAACTACAGTCAGTCTTTCGGCTTGAGATTTCTCAGCCAGCTATATGAAGAAAAATTTTAGAGGTGGGAAGCCTAGATTAACGCATGCTGCGTTGCTTTGTTAGCAAAACTGTTCGTGGTTAAAAATTTACGTACTGGATACTCTAGATATACGGGATTAAGACTGCCAGATCCAAAGTTGTCTTGTCTTGAAATATACTCCGGACTGAGGCCCGCTAGGCATAGTCGATTGGGGAAGACTCTAAATAAGTTCCTAAATAGCTGTTAGTAAGTTATGAGTAAAAACTTTAAAAGTTGGCATTTTAGTCATCTTTAGCCCCTAAATGTGGTCCTGAACTCAATTAACCTTTCTCTTTAAGCATCCTCTTTAACCTGCAGGTTTTCTCAATTTAACCTTCCACCCGCAGGCGATTCTCAATTTTTCTGTAAAAAATCGCGGGCGAAACTGTGTTCGGATGGCAAAATGCTTGAAGTCCCTTTTTAGATTTACGTGGCAGCAATTCTAAGATTCAAGATGTCATGAAAAATCAATTTTACATGAGCAAAAGGGGTACCAATGTTTCAGAAAAATAGCTGACTATTACTTGCAGTAAATAGCAAATATCGGCGAACGAGAATCCGGAATGTGAAACTCAAAATTAAGTGACTTATGAGTTTCACATTACGGATTCTCATTCACCGATATTTGCTATTTAATGCTACAACAGTAATTTAACTTTTCTGAATCATTGGTGCCACGTTTGCTCATGTCACGAAAAGTCAGTAAAACAAATTACGTGACATCTTAGAATTGCTGTCGCATAAATTTTAAAGTGACTTAACATTCTGCCATCTGAGCACAGAATTTGTCTTTGATTTAATTTAGATTTAATTTTCAAGGCAGTAAAAAAATTAAGATTTTCTTACAGAAAGTGCTCTTGAATAACTATTTGCTTGTAAAACAACTTGGCAGGCAAATTGTTCTAGCAACAATGTTATTTAGAATGATACGCATTCCCCTGAGGCATTGTCTCCCTCTGTTCAAATACATAACTAAATTCATTAGGTAGGGAAATTGCGTTTACCTCTGTTCAGTTATTTTAAGAATTCAATGGGGTACGATCATAGTACGACCCGCCGAATTGAATGAAATATATAGATCCCAAGTCTGACGTCGCTCGCTGCTGGAGGGTTAAAAGGTAGTTCTGAACTCAATTCTACCCCTCCCCCGAGAAAAAACCCTTTATTCTTTTCTTTAAAAGTTCATAATTTGTCGAATGGTGAAATCTGTATGTTTTATTCGATAATTACATTGGCAGATATGTGCTGTACCATCGAATCCTGCTCTACAACAGCACATGGCTCGCTTGTCTACTAGTAGAATGTTTCCCCGTTTGCCATTTTCAAAAGGATTTATCCATGATCCCTTGCGAGGTACTGTAGGAAACTTTGTATAGCATTCCTTTTATCTCCCATTATATTGTCTTCGGGACTTTTGATCTCTAGAGTAAACTAATTTTACCCCCGAATAAATTACCCTTAAAAAAAATTCTTCAGTTATCGGACGAGTCACACTTTGTGGATTGATTTCTCCGAAAACTACGATAAATTAACGCCTGCTTGCCAAACTTCAGCTTTTAAGTTTAATGTAGATTTGCAAACGCTTAATAAAATAACTCCTCGTTGAAAAGATATTCTTAAGGTCTATTTTCGCGAGACAGTAACGCGTAAGTAGACCTTATGGATACCATGTTTTTCAATGTCAAAACAAAATCTACATTAAAACTGCCTTTTGTCGAAAACTAATAGAAAAAGCATTTTTTCCAGCCAGCTAACCAGAGTTGGATTATACCGGTGGGATTCATCCCAGGAGGGGCCTTGTTGCTATGTCGGGCACGCCGTGTGCGTTTAGGTAAAGCTGACGAGTTGGAAACTAAGCGAGTCCCTTCAAAACCCTGCTTTTCGCTAGCAAAACATGAATTCTACGAATTCTGAAGACTGAATTTTTGAAAAGCTCCCTATGACTAGTAGAGTCGTTCAGACACGAGACTTACTTTTAAATTGGAATTTTAAACTTTCTTTAACCCTTCAGCGGGCGCGCCAATTTTTGGGACACCAGCAGGCGCGCGTGGCACGAAGTGCAACTGTTCTTTCAATCTTGATTATTCCATTCGTAATGAACTTTTATTTTTCAAATTGAAAATAATTCTGCGTCTTGTGACAAGATATAAGTGTTTATAATATTGAGATATATTTATAATTAAAGGCCAAAGAATGCAGATACAATCGTGATTAACTCTTTATAGGTGGGAAACTAAAAATTCCATGTTTACTTTAACCGTGCATTTTCTGGGTGTCTGGACGATTTCACGAGCTCAAAACTAGCTTGTCGAATTGAATTCAGTTAGGGCCCTCTTCAGCGCATTAACTGTCGGACGGTCCTTAAAATATGAAGTATTATGATTTTTTAAAATTGGATAACAATAGAATTGATGTTTGAGTAGTATTAAAACGTCATTCAATGAGAAAATAAATATAATATAAATAAAATGAGAAAAAAAATATAGCATCGATTTTTTGTTATAGATCATATCATTGTTAAAAAAAAAAAACTATGTTAAAGCTAAAGGACATAATCGGAATCTTCAGTTTCACAGTTGAAAAAGCGGGAAAAAACCAACTTTCTTAAAAGTTTTCCACAATTTTCCCAATTTTAACTGAACTTCTATAAACTTTTTAATTCATTTCATGTTAAGTTGGAGGAGCACATGACCCCCGACACGAAATACTATGGACTATGCTACGAGTTGCCATTTCATGAATACAAAACTATCAAAATTCTAAATACATTACGATTACATTGATTGGGATGACATCTAGGGGAGAAAGAATAAAACTATAAGTACTTTCAAACAAGGCGTCAAACTCCGAATTGTCTGAAAAAGGTTTGTAGTGTGCACCGTGACGTCTTAAAGATATGGCAGTTTTCCTAAATTATACTGCGAGAGAGAACCTATCTTAAAAGGAAAACTCACAAGCCATGAAAGAAAGTTTACGTTTGGGTAGATTTCTTTTAGTCCGTCTGCACACGAAGCAACTCAAAAGAAACTGATAACTGACTCAAATCACAAACCAGTCCGTGATGAGTCGCAACCTATGTAATTGAATGGAGCCACGCACACGGCGCAACTGGTTACAAACTCGTCCAAATCACAAACCAGTCCGTGATGAGTCGCAACCTATGTAATTGAATGGAGCCACGCACCATGCGCAACTGGTTACAAACCCGTCCGACGGGTTTGTAACCAGTTGCGCATGGTGCGTGGCTCCATTCAATTACATAGGTTGCGACTCATCACGGACTGGTTTGTGATTTGAGTCAGTTATCAGTTTCTTTTGAGTTGCTCCGTGTGCAGACGGCCTTAATCGCAAAAAAAAAGTTTGAAATCTTTCCTTTGTTCTGTTACGTTTAACCGAAATGCTACCTGGGGGTTCAGGTACACCCTAAGTGAAATACAAAGTTCAAATTCTAACAGGCAGCGTGAACTGCCCGTTTACCTCCCTCAGTAGTTTCATTGCACAGTATGGTAGTCTTAAAGTAACCTCCAACTTGTTCGCATCTATTCTCAGTCGTTGCCTACAGACTGTTTTAGTGTACACACGTCCTACCTCAGGGTAGCAGAATAGGAGAGTCCTTATTTTCTATTGTCCCAAGTCTGGTATTGATTCTGAACACGGCTATACAACAAACGGATCAACCCGAAAAAAACTCCAGGAAGAGGCGACAGGTCAAGGAACAGAAAATAGAGTTAAATGTGACGAGTGCAAAAAGTCTATAATTTCGGGAGCACCAAGGAAATTTTTTTTCGTAGGTTAATGTTTTCATTCAATTTTCCATTCTTATTTGTAGGCTTTGTTTTATAAGCAATTTAAAATACTAACTCTAACTCGTGGCACAACAGTCCGAATTGCTTTTCAGCGCTGTGGACCAAGGCCTGAGGTGCCCATCCCCGCTTTCATGACCGTGGGCTTGGGATGCCATACAGCATGTCTCGGTCAGGTGGTCAACCGGACGCGGGACCCCCAGAGTTAGTGCCCAAGCATCGTTGGTCCTCATTTTATCGACCCACTCAATGGATGAAAGGCATGAGTCGACCTTGCCCAGTCGCAGGGTCGAACCCTGGACCTGTGGGTGTGGCAGTTTGACGCTTTTAAACACTACGCCACTGGGCGTAATTTAAAATATCAGTAGTCCCTAAAATTTTGAAATAAATTTGTCAAACAAAGTACGTGATCCATTTTACTATGGGGTTCACTCCTACCCTCGGGGTAGCATTCACAGTGTGTAAAAAATGCGGGTAGCATTCCGGGGTTAAAAAACTGGACTAGTAGTTCCCCTTTCCCGTTAACCACTTCCTTCTCCATGCGGCGAAAGTTCCCTAAACTTGAAATATGCGGAGATCAAAGCTTTGGCGAACAGCTAGTTTATATTCCTTATCTGCATAGCAAAGCGAGCACTGAAGGCCGTTCAAGAAACTAGACGCCTGTCTCGTTCCTCAAGACAGACACGACATCCATTGAACAAAAAGGAATTAGGCTTATGAGTCCTGTCCTTTTTGATATGAAGCTAGATATTAGAATTGTAAAAATGGCGAACAAGAGTCGATCCCGAAAAAGCTAAAAAAGAAGTTTCATGCATATTTTCACGTTTAATCATGGACATCTAAGTATTATTTTTAATTAAAACAATAGCTTGGTTCTGCAGAATCTCCGACCTTTCTCAGTTTTCTGGCTTCCCACAAGTGAATGACAAGCACACAGTTGTGGTCTGCGAACCATTCATAACAGCGTGTAGGGTGTGTGTTTGCGGGGAAGGGATTGGGGCTTATGTATGGAATTATTTCAATGAAATTGATTTTTGGGCGTGGATTCTATGGAAAAATGTCCGAGGAGAATGGATGACATGAAAGTAACTAGTAAAAAGCCGCACTTTGAATGGAATCGCAGAAAGAAAGTGACAAGGGCTGTAAATTTTTTTCTTTTCAATTACGGTTTTATTTTTTTATTTCGAAATTAGTAATCGTATGGTTATATGGTTATTAATTGCCTATAGGTCGAACTACTTACGGCGTTTTTTATTTTAAGTAAATCATCTACAATTTTGTTATTCATTTTCAAGTCAAGATGTTTTAATTACAATTTTGTTTTGGCCACTGAAAAACGTTGCATTCATAAGGTGTACTTCCGCGTAACTGTCTTTTGCTCACACTGCTTACAACGTTCCGTATTTTACATAATTTATTTACGATTTTGTTATTCGTTTTCGAGTTAAAGCCATTTTAATTACGGTTTTGTTTTGGCACTGAAAAACTTTACAATCATAAGGTCTACTTCCGCGTAACTGTCTCTTTTTCTACTTACAACGTTCCTTATTTTACATAGTTGATTTACGATTTTGTTATTCGTTTTCGAGTTAAGGCCGTTTTAATTACGGTTTTGTTTTGGCACTGAAAAACTTTACAATCACAAGGTCTACTTCCGCGTAACTGTCTCTTTTGGCGTCACGGTTTTGTTTTGGCACTGAAAAACTTTACAATCATAAGGTCTACTTCCACGTAACTGTCTCTTTTACTACTTACAACGTTCCTTATTTTACATAATTGATTTACTATTTTGTTATTCGTTTTCGGGTTAAGGCCATTTTAATTACGGTTTTCTTTTGGCAATGAAAAACTTTACAATCACAAGGTCTACTTCCGCGTAACTGTCTCTTTTGTGCGTCACGGTTTTGTTTTGGGACTGAAAAACTGTACAATCATAAGGTCTACTTCCGCGTAACTGTCTCTTTTTCTACTTACAACGTTCCTTATTTTACATAATTGATTTACGATTTTGTTATTCTTTTTCGAGTTAAGGCCGTTTTAATTCCGGTTTTGTTTTGGCACTGAGAAATTTCATATTTATAAGGTGCACTTCCACGTAACTGTCTCTTTTGGTTACACTACTTACAACGTTCCTTATTTTACATAATTGATTTACGATTTTGTTATTCGTTTTCGAGTTAAGGCCGTTTTAATTCCGGTTTTATTTTGGCGCTGAAAAACTTTACATTCATAAGGTGTACTTCCGCGTAACTGTCTCTTTTGGTCACACTACTTACAACGTTCCTTATTTTACATAATTTATTTACGATTTTGTTACTCGTTTTCGAGTTAAGGTCGATTTAACAACAATTTTGTTCTGGCGCTGAAAAACTTTATATTCATAAGGTCTACTTCAGTATAACAGTCTCTTTTGGTTACACTACTTAAAGGGTTTTTTTATTTTACGTAAATCATTTACGATTTTGCTATTCGTTTTCGAGTTAAGGCCGTTTTAATTACAATTTTGTTTTGGCACTGAAAAACTTTACATTAATAAGGTCTACTTCAGTATAACTGTCTCTTTTTGTCACACTACTTATGACGTTCCTTATTTTACATAATTTATTTACGATTTTGTTATTCGTTTGCAGGTTAAGACCGTTTTAATTACGGTTTTGTTTTGACACTGGAAAAGTTATATTCATTTAGTCCACTTTCGAGTAACTGCCTCTTGAAAGAGACCCTGGGAACATCTTTTTAACGACAAAAGTTAAAAACTGCATACTGAGGTACAATCTATATTAAATTGAAAGCTCGTATTCTGCTTCTAATTCGTCGTAGTTTTCATGAAAATAAATTTATAAAATGTGAGTTGTTGGAAATTAGAAGGGACTCACTAAGCGCGTTCAATATATATTTAAATTCACACGGCCCTGTAAGATTTTCTTTTATCTATCTGAATGCAAAACTTTAAAATAACATAATTCTTAAAATTTTTACTGTTTGGAATCTTTACATGAACTTGGTGTATCTGAGGCTATTTGTATACTTTAAGCTAATTTTTCAAACTAGCAAATTTTATTCTTATACATGCTTAAAATTTTAAATTTTTAAATTTTTTTACAGCAAAAATTGCAGAATGTTCAAATATTTTTCATACACATAACGACACTTTTGAGGTAGAAAAATTTTATGAAATGCTCTGTGTATGTGTATATATGTATATATATATATATATATATATATATATATATATATATATATACATATATATATATATATACACACACAGTCAAACCTCCATATATCGAACTTCCCCATATCGAAATTTTCTATATATCGAACTCTTAGCAAATCTCCATGTTCATTACATAGAAAAATTGTATCTATATATCGAAAAAATCTCTATATATCGAAATTTTTTTCAAGACAAATTTGGAGATTTTATTCCACTTTAGAATAAAATCTCCCAATTTTTTGTCATTTGAAACAATACGTCGTGGACGTCAATTCGCGGAAAATGTCCCTGATGAAGTTTTTAGTGGACTGAATAAGTTTTTAGTGGACTAAATTTCTTTGAACTTTCCGCAAAACTAGCTGTTCAGCAAGATATTCGTAGTTTTTTTTTTTAAAGAATGTAACTGTGATCATTGTAACCACAGTCAGCATTATTTTTTTTAAAGATATGTAGTACTCAATAAATCTTTCATATTAATTAATTTTTTAGTTATTAACTTTCATTTAATGGGATTCGCATATAAATTAGAAATGGAGTTTCGTATACGAAAATTAGATTTAATTTTTTTTTTAGGAGAGTTATGATAAAACTAAGTTCAATTCTATATATCGAATTTTTTTCCGGCAATTTGCTACTTCGATATATGGAGGTTCGACTGTATATATATATATATATATATATATATATATATATATATATATATATATATATATATATATATATATATAGCGTCATAGAATATATTAATTTAGAGAGATATCCCAAAATAATAAAAGTAGCCCTAACAATGAATACATTCAAACTTGCTGGGGAAAAGGCCAATGTTTTCAAATGCTTATTTTTAAAACACAGAGTAGTCAACGTCCATTGAAAGAAATGATTTCTTTCACACGCTTCACCAGCTGGGGGGAACTATGCAGTGTGATTTTTGAGTGATGATTTAATATCTTATTAACATGAAACAATAGAACAAGCACTTCCTTTTACACACTGCGAGGTAATGATACTTGATTTGGAGTGATGACGGAACTGTAAAATATATTCACGTTTAAACTGTAACACGTAAAAATCTCTTATTTTTATCTCTGTAAGCTGTTAAACTCGCATAACGATTCCGTAACAATTTATTTTGACAGCTTATCGTTTTGACTTCTGCTTAGTAATCTTTTCGTCTGAATCTCGTCAATTGTCGAAATTCTCCCCGTAAAGATATTCTTTCGTTCTCCTGTTATAAACTTTTATATTTGTTTGACTCCGATAAGCTTACGTTTTAACGTTTTTACAGTATTCAAAGACATCATCATCTCTGAAACATCATAAATCCTCATTCTTATAGCTTCATGATAACAGCAAAGAGAGAAAAAAAAATCGTCCCGCATCATAACAATAACTTCCTGGTGCCATTCACACAAACAAGAAAAGGCAATGGTATGAAAACAAAATATATAACGTCAACAGAAATGATACTTCGCTACTTTCAACATCGATTATGAAGTTAAAAAAAAACAATTCTAGACCCTGTGCGGTAAGAGGAGTAAGGGCCTGTTCTCATAGGAGTCCGTTGCGTTGCGTTAAGGAAAAGATGACGTTGAGACGAAAATAAACCAATCATATGCCTCCAAACGATTAGCAATGAAATTTTTAACGCCTATGATTGGTTTATTTTCGTCTCAACGTCATCTTTTCCTTAACGCAACGCAACGGACTCGACATATTTTAAACCATTCACGGACCTTAACAGTTTTGTGGCTAATCGTTTGAAGTTTTATAATTGGTTAAATATATTTCAATACGAGTAACGCTGACGCTGGCGTGTTCTATGTGAACAGGCGTTTAATGTGTTTTCAAAAGATTGTGTGGGAGAAATCTCAATTGAAATTGGTTAGGTTGAATATTTTCCGCTGCCATGGACCCTGCAATAAGCGATAAATGAAAGAAATGCTGCCACCGTTTGAAGGTAAAATTCTAGCCTTAGGGCCTACATCATCGATTATGAAGCCTGTTCATATAGGAGTCCGTTGCGTAGTTTTAAAGAAAAGATGACGTTAAGAATAAAATAAACCAATCATAGGCGTTAAAAATTTCATTGCTAATCGTTTGGAGGCATATGATTGGTTTATTTTCGTCTCAATGTCATCTTTTCCTTACGCAACGCAACGCATCGGACTCTTATGTGAACAGGCCCTTCCTCTTATTTTAGAATATGCGAAATGTTTGTTGTTTCTACATTAAACCGATGTTTAGAAATACTGTCTTGGTTTGAAAAAAAATCTAACTTTACATTTTTCTAATTTTAGAATACGTGGAAATATTTGCCGAATAATTCGTAAAATAGATGTGTATTTGGCCAAACGTTTAAATATGCAAACTTGCAAAACTTCGTTTTTAGATTAAACGTATTTTTAGATATACCGCCTTTAATTAACAGTAGAATCGCTAGCGAGTCAAATTGATTAGTTTTAAGAACAGTAGGAAAAGGTATAACTCAACTGTTGATAGTTCTAATGTTAAAAAAGAAAACAAATCTCCTAATCCTTAACATTAATTTTTTTCCAGTTTTGGAATATAAAGAGGAATTACTTGCAAATTAGATATATATCCGCTCTAAACAAATTTCTCAATTAGTGTTGAAATTTAGAGCTTTAGTTAGGTTTAAAAGTTCCAGTCTCAGAATTTTTTGTTTGGAGTTCAAATAACGGGTTTATATACGTGTTACAGCTTTAAATCTGATTTTGTTTTGATTTCCCCATTTCTCAATAACCCATGTCATCAACCATTCAGAATGTGACAGGAGAGGATTTAGCTGTTGTTTCATACTTTATGATAAAATCGCCAAGATAAATTTTCAGTGCCCTATTTTACCAAATATTATCTATACCACAATGTTAAATTTATCTATTTTCGGAACTTACTGCGAACAGAACATAACGACCTCGTAGATAACTATAATTACTTTAAACAGGCAGTATTTTCCAGTAAAATAAACGTACAATATGTGGAATTCTTTGACAACAGTTTATCTCAGTTTATTTCAACGTTATAGATCACCACACTGATAAAGAGGGCGGCATACAGAGTTTTTCGGGCCCTAGGCATACAAATGAATGTCGGGGTATTCAGTCTTCATAAAAGACTTCCTAGTTTTATTTTTATTTTTAAATAATTCATTATAATAATTGTTTCACTTTATTCGTCATATTGTTTGTAGTTTGTATTCTAATTGTGTTTCTGGTCAATATATGGCATCACTATGTAACTTTTTTTTTACTTCAAACTAAAATGTTTTTTTATTCTGTTGTTGCACATTCGATTCTGAGTAATGGCAAGAAAATGGCTAAGAAATGTTTAATCTGTTGTGGTGTACGTATATTCTATTCTAAGCGATGTCATGTAAGAATTCCAAAATCGCTATGTTGGAAGCGATTCCGTTTTTCTTTTTCTGTTAAAGATTCTGTGCAGATTATTGTTCAAACTGTTTACATTTTACAGTCAATTATTCATTTTGTAAAACCTAATTCCGAAGGGTTATTCAGTGTGCCATGAATTCAACAGTTATGTGTTAAAATGAAGTCAATTATTAAATGCATTTTAAGGATACATGCATGGAACTAATTTTTTTAGTGTTGACTTATTATTCAAGTATTATTCAGATGATGTTAAAGGTAAGCCATTCCAGTATTACCTTTAGTATTAAAAGAAATAAAAAGATTGATTAGTTGCACTTAAACAAGAACATTGAAACATTTTTCAATGGATTCTTATACAGATGTAAAGTTATATTAATAAAATAACTGACCCCACACGGGGCTCTTCTTATATAAACTAGAATGAGTGTGATATTTGTTTAAAAACAAATCACAATTTTCGAAGTTGTGTTAATGTATATTGTTAGTTTTAGGTTACAAAGAATAAATAAATAAATAAACGAAAATAAAAAATCAATAGTAAATTCTTTTAAGCAATTTTAAAAATTTATTTTCTAATTTTTACTTCTGTAAAATGATTAATAGTACCTCCATAACAAAGTTTTTTTAGAATATCCTTTTATATGTACGGTATTGCCAGAGCGTCAAGCTTTTGTTCCGTAGATAATTCTTTATCAGTTTAAGTACGGAAAATGAATGGTCTCCTTCGACATTGGTAATGTTAAAAACAATCTTAGAATTATTCAGACGTTAAGAAATGTGGCTATAATTTTGTTTTCGATTTTATAATTCAATTTTTCAGAGGCAGTGACTCCATTCTCGGCTTAACTTAATATATCAAACCGTTCATTTCCATTTTCAATTCATCAATATTTGCATCTTTAATATAAATTCCTTCAGTATAAGTTTTACAGTGCATGAATGTTTCTTCGCTATAACCATATATAAATTAAAATTAATTGTTTATATCTCTATGTACGTCACCTCTTTTACATAAATAATTACAAGATAAAAAGAACTTTTTATATACCATGTTTTAAAATTTTCTGTTGAATCATATAAACTTGACAATTCTATGTATTAACTAGCTGAAAACCCGCGCTTCGCTACGGAGTACATTCAAATTAAATACAACGGTCAACGTATGCAATTTATGCCAAAAAATAAATATATATATTTATAATAAATGCGATGATCAATGTATACAATTGATGTAAAATATATATCTATCTATATATATATATATTTATAAAAAAATCATAAGGAATATTTATTTTTTTGGATAATATCCAATCGTCTGCTGCATTAGAAAGAGAAAAAAATATTTTTTTTGTCTATTTAGTTGTTACGCACGTGACGATAAATTTATTGAAAGTACCAGAAAAAGAAATCACGTGATCAGCATTTAATAAATTAAATTATAAAAATTAATCTTTAAAAATTCACCAAAAATCAGGAAATGGAGGTAAAAATTCGAAAAAAATTTCATTTTGAAGGAATTTTTATGATCTTTCTCGTGATATAAATTTTATAATCCTCAATGTATTATTTTAAATGCAAACGTAAAAAAAGTTTAAAAAACAGCTTAAAAATTTAATTTTAAAAAATCTAAGAAGAATTTTTGAAAAATCTTTCTTAGTACACCCCTACACTATTAGAAAAATCGCCATGCAAAATTTCAGCCCTTTAGGTCCAGCGGTTTGGTCTGTGCGTTGTATGTCAGTCAGTCAGTCAGTGAATGAATGAGTCAGTTACGGAACTATTTTATATATATAGACTAGCTGAAAACCCGCACTTCGCTACGGAGTAAATTCAAAGTAAAAACATCGGTCAATGTATGCAATTAATGCCAATATATATATAATAAATACGACGATCAATGTATATAATTGATGTAAAATATATATATATTTATAAAAAAATCGTAAGGGATATTTTATAGACAAAATAATGTAGAAGAAGATATTCAAATTAAATCTAATATAAAGAATACTAAAGAATATAGTACAGTTAATATAGTACAGTTTCTAGAACATTTCTTTTACTGTATTTTAATATTTTTTTGGATAATGTCCAATCGTCTGCCGCATTAGCAAGGAAAAGAAAATTATTTTTTGTCTATTTAGTTTTTATGCACGTGACGATAAATTTATTTAAAGTACCAGAAAAAGAAGTCACGTGATCAGCATTTAATAAATTAAATTCTAAAAATTAATCTTTAAAAATTCACCAAAAATCAGGAAATGAAGGTAAAGATTCGAAAAAGATTTCATTTTAAAGGAATTTTTATGATCTTTCTCGTGATATAAATTTTATAACCCTCAAATTATTATTTTAAATGCAAACTTAAAAAAAGTAAAAAAAACAGCTTAAAAATTTAATTTTAAAAAATCTAAGAAGAATTTTTCAAAAATCTCTCTTAGTGCACCCCTACACTATAAGAAGAATCGCCATGCAAAATTTCAGCCCTTTAGGTCCAGCGGTTTGGTCTGTGCGTTGTATGTCAGTCAGTCAGTGAATGAATGAATGAATGAATGAATGAATGAGTCAGTTACGGAACTGTTTTATATATATAGATAAATACTTTTTTTAAATTTTTGTGATGAATTATCCCATCAACTTGAAAGAAAATGATCAAATGCGTAATAAAGAGAGCAATTATAAGAAATTTCCAAACAACAAAATTGATTGAAAATGATCTCAATTCTGCTTAAAGATGGCTAAAAGTATTAAAAGAATGCATTGTCATCGTGTTCTGAGCTATTCTAAGAGTTTAATATGTCTAGCTAGTAGGGAAGTTAAGTTAAAAATCGATTGCAAGATTTGCACTGGACAAACACACAAACAAGAAAGCGAGTGAATAAAAACATGGTAAAAATTACTAACTATTTTATCACAAAGGATTAAAAATATGTGCTCACTCTGAAAGTTTCATCTCCTAATTGTACGTTGTTCTCATTTTTACTATCGAAAAATATTTCTTTCGTATTTCTGCGTTTTCGGGGGCCTTATTTTATACGGACACTAGGCATATTTTGAATTGAATTGAATTGAATTGAAAATTTGTGAGACATATGCTACAACCAGGCGGCCGGCTCTAGGCATATTTTGTCAACACGACCCCGCCGATAAAAGTACGTCAATATTGCCATTTCACATTTCTTATTATTTGAAAATACTTGTGGCCGCAAGATAGCTAATTTCGAATTCAGCTCGACTTGCGATTTCAAGACTTGCTATGCGGGGAAGTTTTATATAAAGGCGTTCACGTCACGAAAAAACAGGTGAAAAGTCATTATCAGCTGGGAGTTCAGTGAACAGAGCCGCGGCACAAAAATTTATGAAGTGAAGCAGAACTTTTCAAGTGGCCGCTATTTGCGTATCTCTGATTGTGGACAAGGCTATTTGAAAACCTCCCTTTTCCCGGATGCTCCATTACTAGCAGCGGCCGGCCTTCGTTGTCGTTTTAGGTACGTGCATAACTGAGGCAATATTTCGGGTTCCGCACTCACCCGGCAGCTGATATCTGGCAGAGCATGCGTGGGCCCTCCCGTTTGGACATTTCCGTGGCGGCCGCGTGACGTTAAAATGCCATACCAAGGCAATGGAATCAAATATATTAATGTAATTAATTTAAAGTGTGATCGTGAGGGGTAAAGTGTGATCGTTGTCAATGGTAGTTAGGGAAATAATTTTGGGTCAAAGCACTGGAGAACTTTTTTTATTACACCTGAGAGAGAAGGGAGTGGGGGTTAAAGACACCGACGTATCATTATGAAGATCTGATTCTGTGGAGTAGTTAGTCGGAAATTTGTCGAGACAGAATTATTTTCTCTACCTATAAAACTCAACGTATGTCCGTTTCCAATGGCGGATCCATGGAGGGGGCAGTAGGGGCAATTGCCTCCCCCTCCCCCCCCAAAAAAAGCCCTGCGTATTTTTTCCCCATAGCCTAAAATTATATAACCATAGACCTAATACTAAATGAGTTTACATTTAAAATGAGAGGATGTTTATTTCTTTTATATATATATATATATATATATATACACACACATATATATACACACACACACACACACACACACACATATATATATATATATATATATATACATACACATACACATACACACATATATATATATATATATACATACAGGGTGTAACGAAACTCTTGGGCAAAACTTTAAGGGGTGATAGTACACATCAAGACAAACAATATTATATAAGAAACTTAGGGTCCCAAACGTCTTCCAAAGGAGATAGACGCCATTAAAGTTTAGGGTCCGAAATTTCAAATGATTATAAAAAACGGAAAAATGGGTCAATTCGTTAGCGGATTTAGCTAAAATTATTCTTTTTGTCAGTTTTTTCTTGAAAAATAAATTTAAAGATAAAGTAAAAAAGAAGTCGATAGAGGGCGCTTTAGACTTTGGAGTAACGAACAACTATTTTTTACCGTTATTTTTTGTATCAGATTAAATGCTTTCAAAAGCTTAGCCTTAAACTTAAATTTTGAGCTCAAAATCTGATTCGTTGGGGGTGGTTAAGTAGCCCAAACGGAATTGTGTTCAGGAGTTGAAATTTGAAACTCCCTCCCTGCTGACAGAGTTTAGTTATTCCCGATCTTGATGTCGTAGGACTTTGTGTCGTAGACCAGGCAGCAACTACTACCTCCTAGACGTAAAATAAACTAGAGAGGGATAACAAAATTAAAAAATTTATTCATAATACTAGACATGAGCAATTTCTCCTCTCGAAATAAAAAAAAAAACAATTTGATGTACGCACGTCGTGCGCATGAATGAAGGTTGAATGAATGATGACACGTAGAAAATGGTACACGCATGATTTTCTTGTGGAATCACAAAAACTGCTCGAAAGAGCGCCCACCAGCAAGGATGCAGGCCTCACACCGCCGGCGGAGGGACTTTCGAACATTAGCAAATACCCCGGGCATCTCCCGGATATCGCCTGCTACGACGGCAATTCTCGCAACCAGTTCCTCATTGGAGTCGACAGGGCTTGCGTAAACAAGACTCTTCATATGGCCCCAGAGGAAGAAGTCTAGACAGGAGAGGTCAGGCGAGCGTGCCGGCCAATTTACCGGACCACCCCGTCCAATCCATCGCCCTCGATATGCTGTATCCAATGCACTTCTCACATTTGCACTGAAATGTGCAGGCGCTCCATCATGTTGGAACCACATACGAGCCTTTATGTTGGCTAGAACACTTTGCAGCAGAACTGGAAGCACCTCTTGTAGGAATACCAGACACGTTCCACCGTCCAGGCGACTTGGCAGAAGATATGGCCCGATCAAATGATCGTGGATAATTCCGGCCCACACATTGACACTGAAACGGCGTTGATATGAATGAGGGCGGGTAGCGTGTGGGTTAGTGTACGCCCAGTTGTGTGCATTGTGCGCATTGAAAATGCCTTTTCATCGGTGAACAGCACGTGTGCGGCAAAGTCTGGTTGCACAGCCAATCGTTGGAGGAACCATCGTGAAAAATCGACACGTGGCTGATGGTCGGTTGCTTTCAAGTCTTGCACACGCTGCGCATGATAGGGTCGAAGGCATTCTGCACTCAATACTCGCCAAACAGCCATGTGGATCACATTTGCGGCATTGGCTACAGTCCACGTGCTCGTCTCCGATTGCTCCTCGAATTCACGCAACACATGCTCTTCAAGTTCCGGTGTCAAGGAACTCCTGGTACGCCCAGTGTCGTGCATCCCACTGAAAAACGAGCCGGTTTCTCTGAGACGTCGATGTAAGCGTTCGAAAGTTTTTCGGTTTGGCAAGCGTCTTGAAGGAAATCGTTCCCCGTACAATCGCCAGGCCTCCAGGGCATTCCCATCTGCAACGCCGTAAATGAAATGGATATCGGCCATTTCTTGACAAGTGTTGCTGGTCATCCTTACAGCCGTCAAAAACGAAAGCACGATGAATGCAGACAACAAAAGCTTTTACAGCACTTTACATCCTTACATACAGTTAGAACCATACAGTTAAATCCTTGTGTACTACACTTTGCATTCAAATCGGGTGATTTGCATAATCGGGTATTTTGCGAGGAGAAATTGCTCATGTCTGTTATGAATATTTTTTTTTTATTTTTTGTCATCCCTCTCTCGTTTATTTTACGTTTAGTGGGTAATAGTTGCTGCCTGGTCTACGACCGAGCATCCAAAATCGTGAATAACTGAACTGCGTACAGCGGAGGAGGGGGGTTCAAATTTCACCTCCTGAACACTGTTGAGTTTTCGCGACATAACCACCCCCAACGATTCAGATTTTGAGCTCAAAATTTAAGTTTAAGTCTAAACTTTTGAAAGCATTTAATCTGATACAAAACATAACAGTAAAAAATAGTTGTTTGTTACTCCAAAGTCTAAAGCGCCCTCTATCGGCATTTTTTTAACTTTATCTTTAAAATTTATTTTCCAGAAAATCTTGACATAAAGAATAATTTAAGCGAAAACAGCAAACGAATCGACAAATTTTCCCGTTTTTTATGATCATTTGAAATTTCGGACCCTAAACTTTAATCGCGTCTATCTCCTTTGGAAGATGTTTGGGACACTAAGTTTCCTATATAATATTGTTTGTCTTGATGTGTACTATCACCCCTTAAAGTTTTGCCCAAGAGTTTCGTTACACCCTGTGTATATATATATATATATATATATATATATATATATATATATATATATATATATATATATATATATATATAAATATATACATATAAATATATATATATATATATATATATATATATATATATATATACATATAAATATATATATATATACATATAAATATATACATATATGTATGTATATATATATATATATATATACACAGGGCTAGATTTGAGGCGGAACGCGCCGAAACGGCGTTCCGGTACCTCTTTTTAGATAACTCTCTTTATCAATAAATTGGAATACCCCCCCCCACACACACACACACACACACACCTGAAGTTTACCGTTCCGCCACCTCTATTTCTAGAAATCTAGCACTGTATATACATATATATATATATATATATATATATATATATATATATATATATATATATATATATATATATATATATATATACACTGAAGTGCCACTGAATTAGGGATACCTACCTAGTAACGAGTTGGGCCTCCTCTGGCCTTGATAACGGCTGCCACACGACGAGGCATAGATTCAACAAGTTTCTGGAAACGTTCCACGGGAATGGCTTGCCAAATATTGGCTAAAGCTGTCCATAATTCAGTAAGGTTCTTTGGTGCTGTGTGATGGCCTTTCACGCCTTGTTCCAAAACATCCCAAAGATGCTCAATAGGATTTAAGTCTGGGCTTCTAGGTGGCCAATTCATGACAGAGAAGTCAGAGGAATGCTCATCCAACCAGCCAGTAGCCAACCGGGACTTGTGAGAGGTACAGTTGTCTTGCTGGAAAACTCCATTACCGTGCGGATAACAGAACAGCATAAACGGATGGAGGTGATCACCCAGCAACTCTACGTACCGAATTGCATTGAGGAAGGTTGGTACACGCACCAAAGATCCCAAACTGTGCCACGAAAAACACCCCAAACCATGATTGAGCCACCATGCCCTTATACAGTTCCATCCAGGCATGCAGGATCCATGGCTTCATGAGCCTGACGCCATATTCTCAGCCTCCCGTCGGCGGTAAGTAGTCGGAATCGAGACTCATCACTCCATGCTACTCGTTTCCAGTCCTTTACACTCCAGTCTCTGTGCTCTCTTGCCCAGGCAAGACGTGCAGCCCGATGGCGAGTATAGAGCAATGGTACTCTCGTAGGTCGATGGCTCCCGAAACCCTTACGGTGAAGCGAGCGCTGCCCAGTCCGTTTACTGACTGTACGACTGGCACCGTCATTAAACTGGGTGGTAATTTGAGCTAATGTTTGGCTTCGATGGCTACGTACAATACGCCTGAGCCGTCTCTCACCACGCACTGTCTGTTGGGAATATATATGTTTTCACCGCCAGATAGCGCTGTACGGGTCAATGCCCTGGGGGTGTCTGTCGCGGTTTGTCACTTTCTTGTTGTTTTGGCCGAGCATGATGACTCGGAAGATTTTTACTCTTGAATCTTGAACGTAAACCCTGGCCCAACTTTGTTGGGAAATAAAATGTTGTTATTGTTACTAATTCTTTGTTTAGTTAACTTTAACCTAATTTACATTTTACTTAATATTTATCTTCATGGCGCCCAACGTGGGGCACGATCTTAGTATTAAAATTGTGCCAATTGAAAATGGATTATTGAAAACCATACATGGATCTTGAAGACGTCTGAATAAGGTAGGACATTATATTTTTTAAATATGGAAGAAGATATGTCAAAACTAAAATCAAAAAGAAAAATAATAAGGACCGCTGTGTCCAAAATTTTAAATAAACTACAATCAGAAATCGAAAGTGAGGACTGTGATTGTGAAGTTTTAGAAGAAAATTTAAATTTGTTATCAACAAAATCAGAAAATTTAAAAGAATTAGATAAAGCAATAGAGTTGAATTTAAATGTTACTGAAAAGGAATTTGAAGAAGAACTAATTTGTGTACAAGAGTACGAAGAGAAAATTACGATCTGGTCATTTAGAGCAAAAAAGAAGCTCAATAATGAAAACAAAAGTAAAATCGTTGAGAACTCTCAGACCTCGGTTGCTTCAACTTCCGGAAATACATTTAAACAAAGCATCCAACTTCCTAAATTAACTATAGGAAAATTCTTTGGGGATCCTAGCAATTGGTTAGATTTTTGGAACCAGTACTTAATAACTATACATAATAATGATGACATAACTAAAATTGAAAAATTTAGTTATTTAAAAATGTATTTGGGAGGTCCGGCTTTGGCGGCTGTTTCTGGGTTCTCCTTGTCAAATGAAAATTATGATTCATCTATTGAATTGCTAAAGCAGCGGTTTGGAAGGAATGACATGGTAATCAGCTCACATATAAAACACTTATTATCGGTAGATCCTGTAAAAAATGTTCGTAATGTAAAAGCCCTCAGAACGTTTTATGATAATTGCGAAATTCAGATTAGGAGTCTACAGTCTTTAAATGTGACGTCGGGCTCTTACGGTAACTTGTTATGCCCAATAATACTGCAAAAATTACCAGAGGAGTTAAGTTTAGAGTATAACAGAAAACGAAAGTCTAATTCAGATTTTGATATTTCAGAGTTAATAGATTTCGTACGAAAAGAAGTTGAATGCAGGGAAGCGTCGTATCTATTTAGTAAAGACTGTAATACGAAAGATAATTTCGATTTCCATCAGAAAAACAAAACGGGATTCTTAAACAAAATAGTTATTTGAAGGGTAAAATATCCCAACTGCGTCTGCCTTTACTACAGTAATTAAACCATACTGTTTTTTCTGTAAAGTAAATTCCCATAGTGTTGTAGATTGCGAAAAATCCGACGAGGATAAAAGAACACTTTTGAAAATTCAGGGTAGGTGTTATAAATGTTTTGGAAAAACACACATGTCTCCAAATTGTAGAATCAAAATTTCTCCCTGCCAAATTGTAATAGTTCAAGTCATAACAAATTATTCTGTAGGAAAGTTAATATTGATATACCAACGGAGGACAAAGAGTCTGTTATTGCATCTTTGTCTTTAAATTCCGAAAATACTTGTAAGGGGGTATATTTACAGACTTGTTCAGTTTTAGCAGAAAATGTTGACACGAACAAAAATAGTACCGTTAGGATTTTAATGGATGGAGGATCCCAGAAATCATTTATTAGAGCCGATCTAGCTAAACAATTAAATTTAAGATGTTTGAGAAAAGAAAAACTGTATGTTTATTCATTTGGGTTTAGTGAAGGTCGTGAACGGGATTTTGAAGTCGTTCAAATAAATCTTAAAAATGTTAAGTTCCCCCAAAATCCATAATAATGAAGCGCTTGTAACAGATACTATAACAGGAGCCTTTGTAAAAGTACCAACTAAAAGCATTCGTGAAATCTTAGATTCAAAGGGGCTGCAGCTAGCCGATAGCGGAGAAGCATCGGAGATAAGAATTCTGGTGGGGGCGGATTACTACTGGAATGTCCTGGCTGTGGGGAAGGAGAAACTAGGCAATAATTTGTTCGCAACTGACACCTTGTTTGGGTGGACTATTCAGGGTGGAGGCTACGACAAGCTCTTGGAGAACGCAGCTGTGATGAATATCGGTGTACAGTATTTTGCCGACGCGTCGAAGAATGTTGAGATTAATGACATCGTAAAGCGGTTCTGGTCTCTGGACACACTGGGGTTGACAGAAAACAAACAGGAGGTTTCCGATGAATCGGTTATTCAGCAATTTCAGAGGGAATTGCAGTTTGATAATGGACGATATGTTTCTCGCTTGTTATGGAAACAAAATCATGAAGCCTTAAGTAATAATTTTGAAAACGCGAAAAGTCGTTTAATGTCTTTAGGAAATAAATTAAGGAAAAATTTTTGGCTTCGTAAACATTATAATGAAATAATACGTGATCAGTTAGATAACCAAATTATTGAAGAATGTTTTTTTGAAAGTAGCAGTGACAAAGCTTATTACATGCCACATTCCCCAGTTGTAAGAAAAAATTCTACGACAACTAAAGTAAGAATAGTTTATGATGCCTCTTCAAAACAAAACAATGCCGCATCCCTTAATGATTGTTTAGTTCCTGGGCCGAATTTAAATCCTTCAGTGTTAGATATGATACTGCGTTTCAGACAATTTAAATATGCCTTTTCCGCAGATATTGAGAAAGCATTCCATCAAATTGGAATAGCGGAAGTTGACAGAGATGCTTTGAGATTTTTGTATTTTGATAAGGATTTTAATTTGAAACCATATAGGATGACTAGAGTACCATTTGGCGTTTCATGCAGTCCCTTCATTCTGGCTAGTACTATTAAGTATCATATATCTAAGATAGCCCCAGAGAAACCCGATGTTTATGAGATGCTAAATACTTCGGTGTATGTAGATGATCTTTTTATGGGGGTGATACTCTTGAGCAAACCTTCAAGCTTAGTTCTGAAGCATGTAAAGTATTTAGGGATGCAGGGATGAATTTAAGGAAATTTAGTTCTAATTCAGAGGCTTTAAAGAGTCGGTGGATAAGTAATGGGATAATAAACGGAGAAGATTCAGAGAATTCATTAAAGGTGCTAGGGCTTCACTGGTGTACTCGTAAAGACCAAATTTTCTTAAACTTTGAAGCTTTGTGTGAAACATTAAATAATTGTGAGAATATTACTAAAAGAAGCATATTAAAGGTGACTGCTACAATCTTTGATCCTGTTGGTTTTATTTCGCCTTTTGTAATACGTGCAAAATTGTTAATTCAAAATCTTTGGCAATTAGGAATAGATTTTGATGATAAAGTTCCGAAAGAATGTAAGCAATTGTGGTCTGAGTGGTATCACGAAATAGAGAATTTGAAGAAACTGAAATTAACACGCGAATATTTTCCTGGGAAACTCAGAAATTTCAATGATTTGGAACTACACATTTTTTGTGACGCATCAATAAAAGCGTATGGAGCTGTCGCATACTTTAGGTGTCCCAAAGAATTCACCACGTCATTTGTAACATCCAAAACTAGAGTTGCCCCAGCAGGTAAAGAGCTGACGTTGCCTAGATTGGAATTACTAGGCGCGTTAATTGCCTCCAGACTTGCAAAATATTTGAAGGAATTGTTTAAGATTCCAGACGAAAGAACATTTATGTGGTCTGACAGTACAATAGTTTTACATTGGATCAATGGGTCACCACATAGGTGGAAACAATTTGTAAGAAATCGGGTAACTGAAATACAGTCCCTAACAGATCCGGCTTGTTGGAAGCACTGTGATGGAATTTCAAATCCTGCTGACATTCTTTCACGTGGTTGTTCCGCAGAATATTTGTTGTCGTCAAAGGTTTGGTGGTCAGGGCCACATTGGTTGAGTGAACCAGACTGTATGTGGCAAAGAAGTGTACGAAATATAACGCAGAATTCCGAATCCATGTTAGAGAGAAAAAAGGATGCAAAAGACATTACAATTTTGCAAGCTAGTGTCGACGATCACAAACCCCTTTTAGATCTTGAAAATTACAGCAAATTAAGTCGAGCTGTTAGAATTATCGCATGGGCAATGCGATTATTCATAATGCAAGAAAACATTTACCGAAAAGAAATGGCACCTTGACAGCTGAAGAAATATTCTCTGGAGAAATTCGATTAATTAGAGAACGCAAGCTGAACATTTTGCAGTGGAAATTCATAATCCTAAAATTGGGACAACCAGTTACTAAAAATTCTAACATTTTCGAGCTCAATCCCTTCTTAAATGAAGATAACGTCTTATTAGTGGGAGGCAGACTCCAAAAATCCTCATTGAGCTACTATGAAAAGCACCCGATAATCATGCCTCCTAAAGCAAATTAGCTGAACTTATTGTTCTTGATGCACATGAAAAGGTGTATCATTCCGGAGTATCAAGTACTCTCATTTACATTAGAGAACGATATTAGATGATAAAAGGTAGACAGTATGTAAAAAAACATACTAAAAAAATGTGTTGTGTGCAGACGCATGAATGCTCGACCTGTAAATCAAGTTGTGGCTCCACTACCGGCTGCAAGAATCGAACAGTCACAACCGTTTGATTGTCGTTGGGTTAGACTTTGCTGGCCCACTTTATGTGAAAAATGAGCATACCAAGTTCTACATTTTGTTGTGCACGTGTGCAGTTACAAGAGCTGTACACTTAGAACTAACGAGAGATTTAACAACTAACTCATTTCTCTTAGCTTTTCGCAGGTTCGTCTCTAGAAGAGGAATCTGTTCAGTTGTGTATTCAGACAACGCTCTTACCTTCAAGGCTGCAGATGCAGAACTTAAAAAGGTGTGGAAGGTAATAAGTCATCCAGACGTTAAAACGTATTATGCTTCCTCGGGTATCCAGTGGAGATATATTGCCGAGAAAGCGGCGTGGTGGGGCGGTTTCTATGAGCGACTAGTTCATTCCGTGAAAGTGCCACTACGAAAAACCCTTGGACGAACATCCTTAGGTGTGGACGAACTTCACACCTTGCTAACTGAAATTGAAGCGGTGGTCAATAGAAGACCACTGACATATGTCCCTGATAGTCTCAATGATCCACAACCACTTTCACCCGTTCATTTCCTAATAGGTAATAAAGTGTCCAATTTACCTCCAGTAAAATTCAATAACATTGTGGGTCAAAGCCGTAAAGAAACTTTGCTAAAAGCATATTTGTATCGCGAAAGACTGCTAAATCAGTTTTGGCGCAAGTGGACTAAAGACTATTTATTGAACTTGAAATCTGCAAACTGTAATAAAATCAGCAGTCTAAAGGTGATTTGAAAGAAAATGACATTGTGATCATTCATGATGAACATTTACCACGAAATATGTGGAGATTGGGAAGGATTGTAAAAACCTTTCCAGCTAGAGATGGTCGTATTCGTAGTTGTGAAATTAAACTGAAAGAGGAACAATTAAACGACCAGTTCAACTACTTGTAAATTTAGAGTGTTAAATGTAATCATTTTCCTACAACTGTAGTTCAAATGTCTCATGTATATAAAATGTATATAATATTGATTGTATGTTTATTTGTAGCGAAATTTTAAGAATGATTCCATTTGGTGAACGTGTAGTTAGTGTAAAAATATAGTATTTAGGTAAGTGTGTTTAAGGATCTCCAATGAAGTGAGAATAGTAAGTTCCTTACTGATTGTATATTGTTAATTCTTGTATAGGTTTTGTTGCATTTTTATAGATTGTTAGTCTTTGGATATAATTAACTTATTAACTGTTAGAAAATATTTCATTCAAATTGAATTTTAAACTTTTATATTTTTGAATTAAGGTATACTTGAATTTCTTAATTTAATATGTATATTGATTGTATAATTTTGGAATCATGAACATTAATTGGAAACTTAATTTTCTGAATTTAATATTATATTGAAATGTGATTTTTTGGAAACATGAACATTAATTGGAAGTTTTGAATGTTTTGGTCTCAACTCAAATGTTGAGAAATTGTAATTGAAATGTGAACTCTTGAACCTAAAATTATTTTGAACTGTTGTAATAAGTATTGTCCTGAACATTGCTGTTCAGCCCGGCCCAGTTTGTTGGGAATATATATGGTTTCACCGCCAGATAGCGCTGTACGGGTCAATGCCCTGGGGTGTCTGTCGCGGTGTGTCACTTTCTTGTTGTTTTGGCCGAGCATGATGACTCGGAGATTTTTACTCTTGAATCTTGAACGTAATCCCTGGCCCAACTTTGTTGGGAAATAAAATGTTGTTATTGTTACTAATTCTTGTTTAGTTAACTTTAACCTAATTTACTTTTTTACTTAATATTTATCTTCACTGTCAAGGCTAATTGTCCTTTGCAGTTTGCCCGATCGCTAGTTTTTTTTTTCCACCATCCATGTATTCTTGGTATACTCTTGACACTGTCGACCTTGAAAATCCTAGCTGTCTGACGATTTCGGAAATTGAATGGCCCATGCGTCGCTCACCTACGATTTGTCCGCGATCGAAGGCGTCTAAATCAGGCAGTTTACCCATACTGTCAATTCCAACAACTTATTCAGAACAAACACAGTACACGCTATATATGCAGTTACCACAGCGCCCTCACTTGCGCATACATGATGCGCAGCGCTACACAGTTTGCATAGGCTTGCTATCCCTAATTCAGTGGCACTTCAGTGTATTATATATATATATATATATATATATATATATATATATATATATATATATATATATATAATATATATATATATATATATATATATATATATATATCCCTAAGAGCTGATGTTGCCCCCCCCCCCAAAAAAAAACTGTGGACTGGAGCTGCCCCTTTCAGTTTGCGAGAAAAAAAAGACCAATAATATCGCCATATTGTAAGAACACAATACTATGTGATAGAAATCTAAAAAAAAAGTTCTATTCACGGAAAAACAGTTTTATTTCCATAAAAAAAGCTCTTGCTTGGTGACATGGTTCTAGATGCGGGAAAAGAGAGAGTTTTTGAGTTGAAAGAGAGTTCTGAAAGAATAAATCAAATCAACAACAACTGTTATGTACTTGCTAACTGGTGATTATCTTAATTTCTGAGATGAAAATTCCCCATACACTAATTAATATTGTAATTAAGATCTGCTGTGTCAACTGATGATGAAAAATTCAAAAATCAGTTTATGAAATTGAGCATGAATATGCAGCGTTGCCCGGATGAAAAAGGTTGCCACATAGGGAGGAATAACCCAGGATTTGTTTTTCTACCAGTAACTGGTTTTAGCTGATGTAAATAACTCGTTGATTTGTTTATATATTTTTTTTTATTAGAAACATCAAAACAGAGTTTCTTTTAAAAAATCTATTTTAAATGATTGTTTGCGCGATTGTTTTCCTATTTTAGAAAAACAAATGAAGAAAAATTTTGCGAAGCAATGAGAATATCGATTAGAATATCTTCTAAATAGTCCTGGAAGCAAAAGTCTAAGTCACAAAGCTTAGTACTCTCCAGAATATTCCATTGAGAGGTAGTTAAGAGGTTGAGATATCTCCTTTCGAAGCGCCAACATCATTTTAATATTTACAGTTGCTTTTAGGGTAAGTTCAAAAACTAAACCTGTTTTTCTTACTAGAAAATAGCAATGTTAAAAGGATATATTTTTTCCTAAAAGATATTACCATACTTTTCATTAAAATATTTTCTATTCTATAGAATCGATTACAAAATGGTATACACTTTATTTTGAGGAAGAGGAATAGTGTATTTACGTTCATTTATTATCGTCTGCTATGATTACGAGATGCATAGATTATGGTCACTTTTATAATTGTATTTTGCCCGAGGTAGCCTAGTGGTAGAATAGTCCGTAGACGGGAATGTTCTTCTATAAGGTCAGAGAGGGTGGTAGAAAGTACGATCTCCCCTCACCCCCAGATGTAGTCCTTGAGGGTGCTCGGTCAAAATGCAGGTGGCACTAGGCGGTGGTGTCGGTTCACCTATGCGATGTCCCCATTTGAAAGCAACCAACCTCGCGGATTCTTCAGTACCTTTGCATCGTGTCGTTTAAAATTCTGTAGTGCAGTGCGCCTGTCGAAACGTTTAGATTTTAAAAACTTGTCCAGAATTGTATAAAACTCTCAGAGGAGAATTTGTCCTGTTAAAACGACAAATATGGGCAGACAAGCAGTCGTGCCCTGTCAAAAGTCCAAAATGGGCAACTGCCGTTGCACGAGGGTAGGCCCGGTACAAGGTATTTCTCAGAAAGAAGTTTCAATTTGCAAACTCAGATAGCTTCAGCATCATCATATAGCTGCTCTTTCTATTCGTAAGAAGTCTAGCTAAATGAAAGGGAAAAGGACGTCTTGGTCTCTGAAGAATAGTGGTTTTCCTTTCCACCAAGAAACCAGCCATTTCATTTCCTTGCAGCCCACAGTGGTCTGGGACCCACTGTAGGGCCGCACTCTCATTTAAACAAGTCTACCCTCCATTAAGCGAGGATTATCTGTGACTGTAATTAACTGTGGCCTGAAGGACTGAACTTTAATCGGAGAGGACCACAGCTCTGATAAAATCCTCTTGCTATAATTGTGTTCAGCTGCTGGAAAGCAATAAAAGTAGTTTGGCCTCCCCATCGAAATGAGTTGTGTGAAATCCTATAGGCAAGTAAAAAGGAAATAAGGTCGCTAAAACATGCCAGCCCACCTCCCTCGTCTCTGTCCAACAAGGAGCCATAAGTCGTTCGGATAACGGTTTTCAATTGTTGTCATCGCTATAGCATGTATTTGTTCAGAGCTCATCTCTTCTTATTAACATGCATATCCAGATCTAAGAAAACATTAAATTTCACAAGGTCTAAAGGACATTCAGGAGAGGAACAATTGCTATTTCAGACAAGACATCAAGTTCCTTCGCGATCCTTAAGAAGCACCCTGAATGAAGCCCTTTCGGACTTTAAGGATCTCTGTCTTTCAGTACATCATAATCCCGCAACTGGAGATTATTAGGAAGTCTTATTAATTTCTGCTAGGGGGATTAACCTTAACCTTAAAGAGTTTGTTTTTGTTTTCTTCAACGTCTGTATTAACTTCTGATCGTGATATAAAAATGGTCTGGATAATACTAAGCGTAGTCTGTGCGAGTCTGTTACATTAAGAGCAATTTTTTTTAAATTACCATTGCTTTTCTTTAAATAGTCAGAAATAAATGTTGTTCAAGCGCTTCCGAGCAAGGAAATATTTCTCCGGAAAAGAACGAATCTACGAAATTCTTGGTTTTAATAAAACGTTAACGTGAGGAGTTTCATTTTCATATATATGTGTGTAAAACCATAACTCCAGAAATAATGGGGATTTTTGCACTCGGTTCGATTTAAAATGTTAAGAACATCTTCTAGTTTAATATATGTTTTTCGATACGCAGATAGAATTTTAAAAAGAAAATCTAGTTAGAATTCCAACTGTTTTATTTCTATTTTTGAACATTGATGCCAAAAATCTTGCGATAAAATTTCTTTTAAATAGTTTCGAAGTAAAATCATGTCACTATGGAGGTTCCTCCGCCAAAATTTTGAAAGCATATAAAAATGATATTCATGGATTCAATGATTTATCAACTAGAATTAAATTTTTGTAAAAACAATTTGAAAAGGGGAAAAAAAGACATTTAAAAGAGAGAGAAAATATCTGTTCTTTCAAGATTTCTAGTGTAAATTATTTCAAATTTCTATTCAGTAATATGAGCATATATATATATATATATATATATATATATATATATATATAATATATATATATTTGATTGATTGTATAAGCACAACTTAGTGCCTTTTAAAAATTAAATGGGCAGTTTTGAGTTAACGGTCGAGTTGCCTACCTGCTGATAGTTCGCCAAATCACTTAGGCGTAACTAATTATCCTTTTCGCTGTCTAATAAGTCCTTAAACCCTTTAACGATCAGATGATAAAGTAAAACAGTGTACTAGGTACTCATTTTATTGTGCGTTTTATTCAAAATTTAACTACATATACATGGATACGTGGGCTTTTAATCTATCGCAGAGACGGCGAAGTTGTCTGGTCTTTTGTTTTCTTTCAGGTTCTAAATACCTTTTCGATCGACTATCTTGCTTCATGCTCTAAAAACCTTGTGATCGACCAAATATGCATCCATTTTGTATAGTATTTGCCTCAAAGTAAACTTAAGTTTTAAAATTTTAATAAAAGTTCTCATGGAAAATTGCTCACCAATAAAACTTACTGTTTTTTTAATTTTAATTTTCAATTTTTAAAGCATGAGATTATAAGGCAATTTCATGCAACGTCACATATGCAACCTCGTGAAAGAAAGGGCAGACAGTGAAGGCCATTCATTTTACAGGTGGTAGCTCTAGTATGCATTTCTGTATGTGTTTTAATACTCTAGCTTTTAACTAGAATCGTTTAGCTCTCCTTTATGCACGAGTTGAGTTGTGACATGCTACGTGCAACTGCCTAATAATGATGTTATAATTCCCATTTCCTAATAAAATATTTAGATGACTCTCTTAAAAGAAAATTACAATGATTTAGAATCTTTCTATTTGATTTTTAATCCTTAATGAAACAACGTTTTGTATATATTTATTTGATTTCCTGAGTTAATTATTTTCCTGATATGCATATAGCACTGAATTCCATTAAGTCAAACAGCTCTACCCATGTACTTAAAGTTAGCTTAATCATAGTTATTCATATTAGTTCTGAACTAGTGACCCCGTTACTCGAAATAGAGCAAATTTTATTTAATTTTCGGTATAACAAATGACTTTTTAACTTACCGAGCGCAATGCTTATTGAACTCCAGCATTTCAGTCTTTGTATGTAATTTATCAACTTTAACTGATTACCACGAGCTGTCCAACTGAACAGTTATGCGGGCTCCTTAGCGATAAGAAAATTTTTCACTTTGAACACAGATGCCTGCTCTATAGGTGCGGTTTCTCGTGGTTGCTTACATCAAGCAAAAGATTTTGTTTAGTTTCAAAGGAGCAACTTGACGACAAATCGTGTTGCTTGCAAAACTATGATGCCACCTTGTTAGCCTTCTCGTCGGCTTGGACATTGACTTTTTTTTTCAGCTTGTGTGGGTTGACATATTATTGCCCTTAAATAGTTTAGTAGAACCCTTCGAAGTCAGTGGTTTGAATTTTTTTTGAAGGAATAAACTGATATTAAGCAATAATGTAAACTTTATTTGATTCAGAAAAAGGAAGTTTCATAGTCATTCAAGAACTTCAGTAAATACAATATTTTGAGTCCATCCATCTATAGAAGGCAATCCAGGTGCTTCTTCGTGAGTGATCGTTACCACAATATAATCTTTGATCTGGCTCGAGACAGGACAACATAGAGCCATGTGAGAAGACTGGTTCTGGCAAGTATAATCCAACTTGGCAAGTGTCTGTTCTTGACTCTTGTTCAATGTCATCGCAAAGGGACATTATGATCGAAAATTTGATCCGTTTGATTCGCTAAAGGGAAAGTGCTGTAGCCTGCAGTATTACCGTCTTTAGTCGGGAAAATTTCAGCGATTTCTTCTGAGAAAGCAAATTGAATCCGTTCTTGCTCTGGTCACGGATTTCAGGCTGTTCTGATAGCAAAAACATTCGAACTTTGTCTGGTTACCAGTCTTCTATAAGTGCTAGTTCGTTCTCAGTCTTCTGAACTTCTGCCATTATCTTGTATTTAATTTTTTTACTAATCCCATATTGTCTTGCAAGGCTAAACAATCTCCATGAAACCAAAAATATCTAAAAGTCTAAAAACAGTAGAGGGTCCAGAAGGACCTCGTCCTTTGTAAAACCCAAACAAGCCAAAAGATGGGCAGGGGAGGCCATGTCGTCTGAGCACCAGTGGCACTCCGGGAAGATCTTCTGACCCTGCCGAAAAGTGAGTGCTTTTAAATGACCACTCGTGAAGCGCGAGAAGGCCGTTTGATATTTTCTGGGCTTGAGCAAGAAAGACCCGCCCGGACTTCTTCCAAAGTATCTTGTATTTGTGCACTTAAGGGTTGGTTTCCTAGCCATAAGGTTAAGATCGCAGGCTAAGTTCGCACAGTCATCCTTTCTGTTGCAGCAGTTTCGATGATACATAATGCTGAGCATAAGCTGTCTCAGAAGCGTTCTTGGTTGCAAATGGAAAATTTTGTAACGAATCTGACCATTGATCTTAAAATTATATGGGTCACGTCCTACAGGTAAGCAAGCTTAACTTGCAGCAAAGAGGCTAATGGCATAGAGCTGTTGTATTTCCTGATGTTGTCAGGATATGGCGCTTTTCAAAGTCAAAATCTTCCTTCAGAAGATTTTCAAGTAATGGGCGAAAAAGTGTCAGTGGCAGGATAATTTTCTCAGCGTGGCAACAGATACTAAAGTGAAACTGCGCCTTGGTTCAACCTTTTCGCAGTCGAAATGTAAAGGTCTGCAGAACTCACATTCGAAGGACAGAGGGCCTAGATCATAATTACCCACAGAAATATCAGGATTTAATACGCACCGGAGGCGTGGTTTACGCTTTCTTATAGTTGGCGTCAAGAAAGGAATCACCACTGCTTCTCCTTCCTCGAAGTATCAAACAAAACGAAATCGGCACAGTTGAAGTACCAGTGGTTCAATGTCTCACTGATGTTTCAGGTGGAGGGATGACAAGGCCCTGTTCAAATAAGACACATAGCGCTCACGCCTTCCACTAAGGCTCTTGATCTTTCTTTTTTACAGCGAGTGTGGCGTTCAGTTAAGGATGATTACAAAACACCGTTTACACACCAAATCTAACACTAAGCTGACCTCTTATGAAGTAACGGAAATAAACTATTAGAAATGATTTACGAATGGTATGTTTTTTAAAATTTAAGGGGGCACACTACCTTTGACTGCACTGAAATGACCGGTAAACATGATCAAATTCGAGCTATTGAACTCCAATAATATTAATAATACATATAATTTTTTTGTTTTATATCAAAACTAGCTGAAACTCGCACTTTGCTACGGAGTACATTCAAATTAAATACAACGGTCAATGTATGCAATTAATGCCAAAATATGTATATATATATATATATATATATATATATATATATATATATATATATATATATATATATATATATATATAAATATTTATATATGGTGTGTGTATGTATAATAAATACGACGATCAATGTATACAATTTATGTAAAAAAAATATATTTATAAAAAAATCGTAAGGGATATTTTTATAGACAAATAATGTAGAAGAAAATATTCAAATTAAATCTAATAGGACATACTAAAGAATATAGTACAGTTAATATAGTACAGTTTGAGAAACATATCTTTTACTGTATTTTCATATTTTTTTTGGATAATGTCCAATCGTCTGCCGCATTAGCAAGGGAAAAAATATTTTTTTGTCTATTTCATTGTTATGGACGTGACGATAAATTTATTTAAAGTACCAGAAAAAGAAATCACGTGATCAGCATTTAATAAATTAAATTCTAAAATTAAATCTTTAAAACTTCACCAAAAATCAGAAAATGGAGGTAAAGATTTGAAAAACATTTCATTTTAAAGGAATTTTTATGATCTTTCTCGTGATATAAATTTTATAATCCTCAAATTATTATTTTAAATGCAAACTTTAGAAAAGTCACTAAAACGGCTTAAAAATTTTATTTTAAAAATCTAAAAAGAATTTTTCAAAAATCTTCATAGTGCACCCCTACACTATAAGAAGAATCGCCATGCAAAATTTCAGCCCTTTAGGTCCAGCGGTTTGGTCTGTGCGTTGTATGTCAGTCAGTCAGTCAGTCAGTCAGTTACGGAACTGTTTTATATACAGATTACAATTCTTCAGTTATATTTTATACAAAAATAGAACTTGTAATCCATAAATAATTTTTAGATTTATTTTTAAATGTACACATTACTAAAGAGGGAAAAAAATCATTCGATGCTTCGCGGGTCATAAAATTAAAAAATATTCATACAGAAACTATTTTTTTCGTCAAATTAATTAATAATATACCCAAGTTATGTAAAACCAAATAATTACAGGATAAAAAGAACTTTTTAAATACCATGTTTTAAATTTTCTGTTGAATCATATAACTTGACAATTCTATGTATTAATAAATACTTTAAAAATTTTTTTTGATGAATTACCCATCAACTTGAAAGAAAATGAAGCCAATTGGAAGTTAACTTGCGTTTAACTTTTTCATTCCCGTCCCGGCCGATAGATGGGTGCACCATTCTACAAAACAAAATCAGCTGAAAAAGAATTCAATGCTGCTTAAATATGGCTAAAAGTATTAAAATAATGCATTGTCATCGTGGTTCTGAGCTATTCTAAAAGTTTCAAATGTCTAGCTAGTTGGGAAGTTAGTTGAAAATCGATTGCAAGATTTGTACCGTACAATCACACACACACACAAACAAACAAAAAGCGAGTTAATAAAAACATGGTAAAAAGTATACAAAAATATAGTTTAATTGGAAAATATACATAAAAATTTAAAAAAAATTAAAATTTAGCAATTTTTGAACATTTTTCAAGTGTAAAATTTTTTTACAAATTTATTTTTATTTTTTGGTTTTAGTAGTAAAGAAGCTTAAAATACAAATCTGATAAAATTTTGTTTGTCTAACACACATAGTTTAGGAGTAACAGTGCGCGTAATCCAAAAATTTACATATTGAGAAAACTGAAGTTAAGTTGGAATATAAATGGCCATGGCAACAGAGTGAGCTTACATAAACTCCCATAACTGGAGAAATAATGCGAATTTTTTATGCGGTTTTTGTATATTGTTCAGAAATGTCCCAAAAATCAGAATATAGCAAAAACCAAAAATCGATTTTTTTGAATTTTAAAGGTGGTGAGCCCCCTAAAGTTTAGTGTTAAAGAGATAAAAGTAGAAGTAAATAAATAAGTGAACGAGTACGTGCCATCTAGCGATAGAGCAAATGTTTTATATACCACGGTACACACTTCTACCATACATTTTGCATAAGAATTTGCTTATTCGCCGCGTTCCAACCGTTGTCCATTCTCCCTTTTCTCTTTCGACTTGTATATCTACATTGTAAAACCTTATTTTAATACCTGAACCATATTTTTACGTCCAGCCTTTCTCTCAAATAGGTCTCCCAGTAATGAACCTTATACAATAAATCTAACAAATCTGGCCTTAAAAATGAGCGCCATATGTGGATAAGGACAATGACAATTAAACAGGAATTACAAATAACATGTTTCTAAAATTTAAAAGTTTTGTGTGCGAACGATTACAATTGAAACAAAGAAGCAAGTGAGCACAGGCCGTCTAGCGGAAGAGGAAATGTTTACATTTTCCGTACGCGATTTTCCCCTCAACTTTAAATGGGAACTTCGACGATCCACCACGCCCGAACCTTTGATCCAATCTCATTTTTTCTCTTCGGCTGGCACATCTAGTCACTAAGACCTTATTTTGATGCCTCAACCATATTTTTACGGTCAGCCGTTCTCTCAAAATAAGCCTCCAAACAAAAATTATGCGGTCGGGGGACCCCCGTCAGGAACGAAGTTCCTTACGCTATTTTTTCAGCTCTAAACGTGATTTAATATGTAGATTTCTATTGATTATATTAGTGTATTTTTGTCACGCCAAAAAGCGCAGCCCTCTTTTATTCAACCGACCAACCAACCAACCAGGGAAAGACAGGGCCCGATTATGAACGCTGGGGGCCCTGGGCAGATGCTATTTCGGGGCCCCCCCTTACGGACATTTATAAAAATACATACTATTAGAAGTACTAGGTGCATACACCAAGGGGGTTTTGGGGCCCCCTAGCATCAGGGGGCCCTGGGCAAAGTTCCGATTTGCCCATGCTATAAAAAGGCCCTGGGGAAAGATGACGTTGAGACGAAAATAAACCAATCATAGGCGTTAAAAATTTCATTGCTAATCGTTTGGAGGCCTATGATTGGTTTATTTACGTCCAACGTCATCTTTTCCTTAACGCAACGCAACGGACTCCTATGTGAACAGGCCCTTAGTCTCAGGGCTTACAAAAATTTGAACGTGCGAAAATGGCGTCATCGTGATGTATATTTGTTATTGACAATAATGGTAATTGGTACATTTTACAAATATGTGCCATGATACCATTTTCGCACAGCGAAATTTTCATGCGCCCCGAGACTACGGCCTCTTAATATTATATAATGAGGTTGTGTACTTTATTCAGAGAGAAAAAATTCTTCCGTGGAAAAAAAAAACAAGACGACGGGCACGCAGCATATTACATCTTAACTGGGGCGAAAACGAAGGGCAAAACATCTGAGGTTAAATGCATAGATTGATAAAACTTGTTTAGAAATGCTTACCACAGATTCAAGTTTCAAGCGCATAGTTTCTGCCCGTCGCTCTTCCTGTGTTTGCATCGGTGACATTGCATGAAACTGCGTTTTAGAGGAAAGCTGAAGTAAAATATTTTGTCTTTTAAAGAAAATTGTGCCTCAGGAGCAAATTTATTAAAACTGGAGCAGTTTGTTGGGTTTTTGCAAATGTACGAATCGATAGAGCATTCTCAGATGTGAACGGAATCGGGTCGGCGGAAAAATTACTAAAATCTATTTGGACTGCAATCAGTGCTGGTTTCTGAAACCAACTTAATTTATTTTAGTCGGTTTTTTGACAAATTTGTTCGAAACAAACAAATATTACATAACATAGCAGCTCATGTAAATTCAAGCTTGGCGAGTAAAAATAATTGATGATCGTTTTAATTCGTCTGAGTACTTCTTTTAAATGCGTTTACTTTAAAATTCTTTTCATATTGTGAATTTTTTACAGCTCATATTCAGTATAGTAGCTTCTAGTTTTTCTTTTATGTAGAACTGGCTATACAAAGCTTTTTTTTTACTCCCAATTCTACTACTTAAAATTTGGTCGGCTTAATGTTGGATTATGTAAACAGTGTACTGAAGACTAAAAATGATGTTGTGATGATCTCGTGATGCAAAAGATGATGCCAACGCTTCATACCAATCAATGTTGTGATCAGTAGAACCAAATTTGCTTGTAAATGTACAGGGGTACTAGTCACTTGTACAGGAGTAAATTCTTTTCGTTCTTTTTGGAGCAGACGTTAGTTTTGCTCTAAACGGTGAGATCTTATTCGTTTCCAACTGTCTCTCCTCGCTAAACATTCAAAATCATACCAGGAAATAGAATCAAAGTAATTACTAATCACTTCATGAATTTAATTTTTTTAATTCGAGTCGTAATTTTAAAGTGTTTTAATTTCACCGGATCGAACTTTTTTTTAAAATAGCTCTGGAACGTAAAATTATTTTAATCATGACGAAAAAAAAATATTATAAAATATTTTATGCTACATAATAGCGAAAAAGCATCATAACAAATCATTCTTTTAATGTGTTTATATTTTCTTTTGATGTGTTTATTCTTTTTATGACCTAAAGAGAAATTTATTTGCTCAATACTTGAGAATGCGGCTTTCTCTTTGTGTTCAAGTTCTAGCTCAGATAATTTCTTAATTAGTATAATAGAAATGGCAACACTGCCTTTTTGTTTGTAAATGTTTCTTTATTATTTTGAGATCTGCTATTTTTGGCGGTGAGATTTTCGTCATACAATGAATAATTTAAATGAAATAAATTTTAATTTTGAGTGTCAATAATAGTAATGATGATATTAGTATTATTTGAAGCATTTCTGCGTTAGTTTTATTCAAAACGAGTAAAATATTTTAATCTATTTTTCTTCTCAAAGGTTGGTTTTTGCTTTGTCGTTATGTCTTGAATTTTAAAGTTTCTGTACTTGTTTTTCATCGTGATATTTTTTGATTGTGTTTTAAATTTCTTAATTGATGGTTGGATATTGATATCAAGGACTATATTTGATATTTGCCCACGCCCTAATTTCTTATCTTGCTTTTTTATCTCATTGTTGTCTAATTATTGATTATGTTCTTAAACGATATTTTAATAATCCAGAACTGATTTTAGTGAAAAAGCGAGACTTGAATTCAGTTTTATCCTAATTTAGTTACAAAATGAGAGTAAGACGTAAGTTTAGCTTTTGTATATGTGATTGATTGAGATCAAGATTCGTTAGATCTTACACGTTACTTATATCTTAAATTTCAGTTACTAAAGCTAGTTTATGTTCAGTTTTCAATAAGTTTAAGAACTTTTCATGTGTTTAAGGTAATTCTGACAATTCTGAATATTTTTCAGTGGTTATACATATTTTTGATTTATGTGATATGAATGTTTTTATTTTGTGGAAGATTTCAACTGTTCTTTGCTTCTGTGAGCTGTCATTAATAAAATTTCAGGGCAATTTACTATATTAATTATAGATTTATAAGTTTGTTGTCTAATGTTGTAATTGTACCTTATAATTACATTTTAAAAACTTTTCTATAAAATTTTCTATAAAGTTTTCTATAAAATTTGTTAATATGTACCATTTTATTGAGTTGGATGGGGACATGTAAGGTTGTAAAAAACAAATTTTCTGGAAAGCACATGACATATATCATATCTGGATGGGCTTAAGAAAATTTGGCATGCTTTAAGTTATTTACAATATTTAAAAAGGATCTAAAATATAAAAGTTTGCTGTTAAAATTTATTTTCTATGTATTTCTTAATTGCTTTGTGTATATATATATATATACACATGCTAAATTTAATACTGACATTATGAAAAAAATTATGGAATTAAAAAGATCTGTTTTAGAAAAATCAATTTCTCACATTGTTATGCTTTTGTCAATTTAGTTCATAATATTATCACATTATTATGTATTTATAGGGTTTTTCTATACACTCTTTTAATCATGATAGACTAAAAATAATGGTAATTAAGTGATTACCCTTTCAGAAATAACAGAAACAAGTATTTAAGAATCTAAGTTTAATATTACCAATGTCAAAAATATCAGTTTAACTCTTTTATCCCTAGACATTATTGAGAGTGGAAGGGTGGATGAAAGGGAAATTAAAAGGATGGTTCCGTAATATCATTTTGTATTTGTGGAGATAGAATAAGAAGGTTTATGAATCATTGCTTTGTTGTTGGCTTATATGTATTAATTAATATACTCAGCTATTTCCACACTATGCATGTTTTAAATAATGCTGAATATTGGTCCTTAATACTCTATAAATATTATATGTATTACTAATGGAACATTAAAAAATACTGATATGAAATATGTGTAAAAATGGAGTAATTTATTTTTTAATAGTTTAGGCTATAATGTGGTAATTTTCTTATAGTATTAAAAATTAAGCATATTTCTCTGTGTTACAAAGGTATCTATTTAATTCATTAAAGTATCAAAAGCTATAGATCAAAACACAAATAGGGTCGGACGATGGCCGAGTGGCTAGGGTGCTGGTGTTTGGTACCAGAGTTTGTGGGTTTGAGTCCCACTCTTGACATGGTAGCTGTTCAGAATCAGCTTTAAGCTGTAGGTACTGATCTAATTAGACCTTGTGTAGAAAAACATGACCGTAGCGCTCTAAACCAAAACGCAAATAGAACATGCTGGGAAAATATCACTGAATGTTTATCAACATAGAGTAGATAGAAAATATCTTGCTGAATCAACCATAGATAACACTTTATAATCATATGACTCAGTATCATTCTGAATATTTTTGTGTATAACTCAGATTTATGACTTTTCAAAATTTAATGCTTTGGTAATTTGTTATAAATAAAGAGCTACTTTGGCATGAAGATTTAATCTATTTCTTATCATTACTGGGCCCCTGTGGACAGGAGGGAGATGAAAGGGTTTGGGGTTTGATTATCAAAGCATAGGCTTGCGCTTGGGGTTTGATTATCAAAGCATAGGGCTCTAGGCTGGCTTTAGTACACTCTCAATGCTCCTGATTACTACATTTTAACTGTGTACCTTTATAATATTTGCTTATCTTTTCTATCAACAGTATTTTTGTTAATTGGTATTGTCATCTGTTTCATAATTATATATAAAATAGTTTTTAGTTTCAATAAATAGATATGTTCCTTTCACAGAATATTTGTTTTAATATGCGATCAGATGCTGAATGTATTATTTGGTATTTATATGTTCTATGATAGCTGATGAAAACTAAACCCGGTCATACTAATGACTAGATTTACTTATTTCTTTGAAGATAATGTTTAATAACATCATTGAATGAGATATTAGTAATATTAAAAGTAGATCAAATCAACAGCTTTCATATATAAGAGAGTATTACAAAAAGATACTGAGTTTTATTTTTTAACAGCTCTGATGATGATCAAGCGTATTTGAATTTGTATTAATATATCATTACAAATTTTCTAAATAAAATTGTTGTTCTGATTGTATATTAAGTTGTATTATTTGGTGTAACAACACATTTCCAGTTATGCATTTTCCTGCTTTAAAAATTACTGAATTTTTTTCATAAATGTATTTTCCTGACCTTTTGAATAATTTTTATTAAATTTGCAGTCTTATTGAATGTACTTCATAAATATAGCCCTTATATGTTATAATTAAAATACCATGATACGTTTTATGGAATGATTAATCAATATTTTCTGCTTTGATGTTTGATTACCTGTTGGTGAGTGGTTAATCTATGTAATAAAAACAATACCATTATTCATTTTGTAATATTTCATGTTTTCTTATTTATTTTGAAGTTAATGATTACTTTCACTTTTAGGCTATACATGTCATCCTTTTTGATACTGTGATATATATACAGTTTTTGGCATCTACTTTTTGTTACAATGTTTTCTATTCTGATATTCGTTACTTCTTTCTTATCCTTGCCCTTTGGTAAGTACATTAAATATCTTTTAGACTGTTTAGCTCTTAAAAGGAATCATGTATAAATGTCTTGACATCATCTTTATTAGGCAATTTTTTATGTTGTAACAATGATTATTAAGTTTTAATGAGAGGGTATGGTTGTAACTAAATGATACAAAATACCTTTGTTTACCAAATACATATTTAGTGTTTGGTTTACTTGGATAGGGAATCAGTTGTGTTGAGTTTGAATTTTTACTTTTGCTGCTATATCAATTTAAAATTTATATCCAGCAGTAATAGTATTTTAGCGGAATGTTTTTTAACTACAATTAGAGGCAAAAAATATTCACCTGTTTTCCTGTAAATAGCAGTGTAATTACTATTGTCAATTCTCTATCTTTTAATAATTTATCTATAAATTCATCATATTTGCTTGTTATTTTACAATTAGTTTTGTATTCCAATCAATTCGATTTCAGGATGTTTTACAAAATACCTATTATAACATTGCTGTATTAAATGTATTTGTGTGTAGGTCTATTTAAATATACTATTCTAATTTAATATCTAGTTCAGTTCTTTACTGAATATGTGTTTTGACTTCATATACACATATACAGTTTTGACACCTGACAGGAATAAGAATCAGAATGTTGCTTTGGCTAATTCTAAAATTATGAAATTTATTTCAAGTGATCTAATTATTTCTTAATTGGACTGCTAGCTGCTGTATGGCAAATTTTTTTTCGCATATGGCTGTGAGATAAAATATATTTCTTTCTTAAATTGAAGTTTTTTTTATTTGTATTGACTAATTAGTTTTATAAAGTTGTATAACATGGAAACTTAAGTTGCATAAAAAATAGGGATTCACTTATACTGAGTCTTTGCTGTCTTGCTCAGAAAGTTAAAATCCATAAGATCTTTCGAATTTGAACAATGAACCTTGTATGCTTTCATTAATGTGTTTTAAAATGTATTTTAATGGCTGAGAGATATACTGCCAGCTGTTTTCTTGGTTGATGAGTTCGGTCGTTTCGCTTTCTCCTCAGCTTTTTTTATCTCCCAAGAGCACTTATTCAAAACATTTCATTTATTCAAGAAAACATTTCTTCAAGGCTTCCCCTATCTAGATTCATTCAGCATTAACAATGGTTACTTTGTTTCTTTTATGCATAATAAATGAAAAAGAATGCTTACATAAGAATTTAGTAATTTAATATTCTTGAAAAAGTAAATAAATAGAACTAGAATCACACTGAGTGCCTGCTTTTATTATTTATTTTTTATTTTTTGGTAGATTTATAAAGTGAAACCTGATAATTGAACCAATTTTATTATCTTTTTTTTTCACACTGTATAACTTTTTAATTTTTAATAATTATCGCCTCCTTTCTTCATTATATGGTATAATGTAATCAAAAGCCACAATAGAAACATATTATAAAGCATTATTTGTTGAATAGTGCACTCTGTTGAGCTTTTCACCCTTTACTTATGTATTAAAAGTCCTTGGCTGAGAACAAAATGCTAAATTTACGCTTTTGATTATCCAACTAAGCATTTCTAAAAACACATGAAAACATTTTTTGATACAGTAAAACTTCTTGATAAATCAAGTATGATCACTCACTTGTTATAATGTAAATATTCTTCTATTTTTAAGGGTATCTTACCTCCACTGTTTAAAATTTATGCTATGGTAGGACTGTTGTCATGGGGATTTTTACTGTGCTGGAACTGTTTTTTAATTCAGTGGGATTTAAGATTTTTATTAATTTTAACTTGCTTCAGTTTTAAATGAGAAATTTCATTATTTTGGCATACATTAATATTTCAGTTTTTCTTTTGGATATAGGAGTTTTTAATTTTGCTGGCCCTGATCTTAAAGTTACTAATGTAACTGAAACAAAGATTCATGTTGAATGGACTCCTGTTGTTATTCCAAATGGTACTGTTGAAAAATATCAGGTAAGAAAGGTATTCTTTATAAGTATATGTTTTTTACACCATTCTCAGGTTTGGAGGTCATAAACTTCAATTGTATTTTCTTGAGTTTTGTATATTACTCTATAGTAACAGTATAGTTAGTTGATTGTGTTAACTTGGAGCACCATGGTTATCTCTTGTTGCATAAGAGCTAAACTCTGGTTCTTTAGATGATCACCCCAGATTCTGGTTCCAATGACCAGATTCTAGGACATACTCTAGCTTTTTGACTGAGGCCTTTGGAGTTTAGTATCCTAGATTCTGGTGCCTAGCCATTTGATTATTGTTAGGTTGTAACGTATGTAATGTGTTTTCTATGGTTTTCTCATTGTAAGATCTTTATTTTTAACACCCATTGTAAGATAAGTCAGTCATGCTATATAACAAGTAAAACCTAAAGTAACAGGAATTCACATTAAAAGTAGGAATAATAAGATAAATGCACGCAGCTTGTATTTACCCTTCAGTGGGTGCGGCAATTTTTGGAACACCAGCAGGCACGCATGGCACAAAGTGCAACATCTCTTTCAACTTTGATAATTCCTTTTGCAATAAACTTTTTTTTTTCAAATTGAAAATAATCTGCATTTTATGACAGGATATAAAATGTTTATAATATTGAGATATATTTATAATTAAAGGTCAAAGAATGCAGATACAATTGCCTTATTTCAAAACTGTCTGGTTTATTGGATTTAAGGACAACTTGCAAATGGTTTCCTATTGTGTCCAAAAACATGAAAGATAATGAGATTGTCCATCTTTGTGATATGCGGGATACCGTCTCATAGTTGCACATTGGATTAAGTACATCAACTCCTGATTTTGTCGTATTGTAATTCAGTATAATTTTTGGTTTACCATGGTTAAATCACGTTTACCAATGAATGGAAAGGAATACAAGGGTCAGAAAATCAGACCTGTATTAGAAAGGGTATAGCTATAAATAGAAACTGCTTAGAACATTCAAACTTTACATGTAAAAACAAACCATTCAAAATTATGGATATGTTGCACATTGTATATGGGCAGGCCCGCTGAAGGGTTAAGTAAATATATTGTTTATGTACTCTGTTGTTTCAGAGTTTGGGCCAGAATTTATCAGAATTGAAAAGACAGCAAGCATGGGGAAACTGAAAGGTGCTGGTAGTGATGATGATGATGATGTGTAATGTGTGAAGATGTGTAATCTGTTTATTTATTGGAGGTCAGGATTGGGTGAGATACTGGCTTTGAGATGCTAAAGAGAGTTTATGTGTTACTAGCACTACGGAGTACATTCAAATTAAATCCAATGATCAATGTATGTAATTAATGCCAAAGAAAAACAAAAACAAAAAATTATTTATAATAAATACAGTGGCCAATGTATGCAACTAATGCCCCCCCCCCCCAAAAAAAAAAAAAAAAAATATACACACATATATATATATATATAATTATAAAAAAAATCGTAATGGATATTTTTATAGACAAAATAATGTAGAAGAAAATATTCAAATTAAATACAACGGTCAATGTATGCAATTAATTTATGTGCTTAATATCCATAAAACATACTAATTTGAATTAAATTCTTAAAAAACTTCCATCTCAATTAGTCTAGTGGTTAAATTTTATCTTTTACTGTATTTTAATATTTCTTTTGTCAATTTATTTCATTGTTATGCACGTGACGTAAAATTAATTTAAAGTATCACAAAAAGAAAAGAAACCACATGATCTGCATTTAATAAATTAATTTCTAAAAATTAATCTGTAAAAATTCACTTAAAATCAGAAAATAGAAGTAAAGATTCAAAAAAGATATCATTTTAAAGGAATTTTTATGATCTTTCTAATGGTGTAAATTTTATAACCCCCAGATTATTATTTTAAATGCAGACTTTAAAAAAGTTACAAAAACAGCTTAGAAATTAATTTTAAAAAATCTAAGAAGAATTTTTTCAAAAATTCTTCTTACTTCACCCCTACACTATAAGAAGAATAGCCATGCAAAATTTCAGCCCTTTAGGTCCAGTGGTTTTGTCTGTGTGTTATCTGTCAGTCAGTTAAGGAACTGTTTTATATATAGAGATTATTGTGTTAATCAGTCAGGGTATGCAGGCCACTTAAGCTACTGTGCAACAAAATGTGCATAAATTTTCACTTTTATTTATTTTTTGTAGGAACAAATATTCTTTTTGGATTTCTTTGGGTTATGAACTACTAATTGTTATCTTTTATATGACATAAAGCTAACTATCAGAAAGTGGGAGCTGTCTGTATAAGTGTTTAATATTATGTTTAGGAGCCATCCACATTGCATGGCAATTAGTGTATCACACTGATTTAGCCCAGGTTGAAATCCTGGTTAAGATATAGATGTTCATCTGTTGTTCCGATATACAGAGTGACTTTGGTTTTATATATTCTCTCTCCACTGAAGGTAATATGACATTAAAAAAAGGAAGTGTAGTTTAATTGCTGTAGTTAGACACATTTTTTCAAATTTGTTATATACTTATGGATAACTGATAATATTAATGTCATCATCTTTTTTTTTTTCAATAGGTATCTGCTTATCCCATCAGATCTTATAGTAAAATGGATATGTTAAATAGAAATGAATGGACTTTTTATAACACTACCTTTCGATCTGATTTGGTTGGACTACATCCTGGAACTTTGTATAACGTCAGTGTTTGGGCCATTATAAAAGATGGTACTACTGAACCTACAACAAGAAATACCTGGACTGAAGTGGGAGGTGAGTTAATCATCATAATTTATTTTAATTTTAGGACCTTATAATTCAGGGATCCAAACAGGGGTCTTAAGAACGAGATAAAGAATTAGGAAAGTCTTTAATTAAATTATTAGAGAGGTTTTAAAAGTTTATTTACTTTTTTTTATTTTTTTTATTCTAAAGCTTGAGACAGAGTTTAAGTGAAAAGTTATGAGATATATTATAAGAATTTACAGCAAAAGTAAAGCAATTTGTTTTTGTTGTCATTTTTTTTCAAAGTTAATACCTTGAAAGGAAAATAGTATATCTTTCGAGAGACATAGTATTTGCTTTTCAGTAGGAAGTATGAGAATTTTTTTTTAAATTGGCAATCTTTATTTGTTTAAAGTTTTCATGCCTTTTATGATGTAAGTAGTTATTATTTACTTATACTTCAAAAGGATGATTTTCAACAGAAAAGTATTCATTAAGATTAATTTCAGGTGAAAATTTAATTGTATATACAGCTAATCTAGTGTAATTTAGTTTTTGGCTGAGGTACAAGCTATTGAGAATTCTTTATAGTATATTCTATGTTTAACATATGGGTGGGTCAAAGCCAAAGTGAAGTAAATCAAATATTAGTAAAATCACAGTAAGTTATGTTTTGATATCTCAAATGTATTCTTAAGCTCATGGAAAAAAGAGGTAAATCTTAGCTCATGTCTAAGGCTGATAGGAGGCAGAAATTATGTAATAGGTATGTTTATAATGTGTGTGTTTTAAAAATTTCCTTTTTTTCTTGTGGTTTTGGTTTAACGAGTTATAATATCATCAAGGAATCAAAATGTTTTTCTTAATACTTAAGTAGAAAAGCCAGTTTTGAGATCCTTCTAGAATCCACAATTTGATATTTCATGTAAGTCGAGTTATCTCAAGTTTTTTTTTTTTTTACTTATTTCACTTTGCCTTTGACCCACTTATATGGACATTTTTAGATATTTGATTATGTATTGAAATGCACTTGGCTCCAAGTGCTGTTGTAATCAATTATGTTAAGAAAAATATTTTTAACCCTTCAGCAGGCGTGCCTGTGTACAAAGTGCAACATTTTTGCAATTTTGAATTGTTTGTTTTTACATGTCAGTTTTGAATGTTCTAAGCAGTTTCTATTTATAACTACATCCTTTCTAATGGAGGTCTGATTTTCTGACCGTTGTATTCCTTTCCATTTATTGTTAGTCGTGATTTAACCGTGGCAAACCAGCGATTATACTGGATTACAATAGGACAAAATTTGGAGTTGATGGAGTCAATCAAATGTGCAGCTATTACACGGTATCCCACGTATCACAAAGTTGGACACTCTCAATGTGTTTTAGGTTTTTGCACATAATAGGAATCAATTCGCAAGTTGTTCTTAGATCGAATAAACCAGATAGTTTTGAAATTAGGCGATTGTAACTGTATTCTTTGGCCTTTAATTATAAATATATCTCAATATTATAAACATTTTATGTCTTGTCATAAAATGCAGAATTATTATTTTCAATTTGAAAAAAAAACTTTATTACAAAATGAATAATCAAGGTTGAAAGAGATGTACTTTGTACATGCGCAACTGCTTAAGGGTTAAAGATAATTATGGAAATTCAGTAGGATTTCTAGAAAATGATCAGTTTTCATACTGCTTTTCTGTCTTTTATGACAAGTGGTTTTAAATCAGTATTGACAGGTTAAATTTCAAAAATAAAGTTTTATGTGTCTCTGAAATTTTTTGAAAATTTTTGATGTTTTCTTCCATAAGTTATAGAACTTGAAGCTTTATTTTTTTGTATCATTCAATATGGATAAGTTGCTAATGATCTGGAAAGTATGGCTCTGATATCTGAGAGTAGCTAAATAAAATTAAAATCGCTAAATATTAAATTTTTTTTAAACCTTTTATTTGGAAATACGATTTTGAGGTGGCTCATTAACCATAATCAGGGTATGTAACTAAAATAAGTTTGATAACCACTGATATAAACATTGTTACATATATTAGATTAAGCTTAAATAACAGCCAGCAATATTTACAGGGGATTTTTTATTAAGCTGACACTACTCAGAGCCATTTGTAGCGCAATCGATCAACCGAAATTCTACCAAAATTGATAGAGGGACTAAGGATGACATGGGAAAGAGATTCCGTAACAAAAAAAGGTCCAAAAGTTGCCGATAGGGGAAGATATGGCACTGTTGTCATCGGCACACCTAAGAATTTGAATGAAACACAAGTAAAACATCAAAATGCATATTCACGACTACGTAGTCAACAGCAGTGCCAGGATTTTTCAGGCTAAAGGGGTAAATACCAAAAAAAGTTGTTATATGCAGACAAATGAATAACAAAAAAATTTCACTGCAAGGTGGACGACACATTGCATCCTGAATACTATGTTCTCAATGGCCAAGCGTAACATGTCACCAGGAATGTTCATCTAAGTCCAGGATATGTTGTCCTTTAGGGACGCCAAGTTAGAGACTCACCAAGATACACCTTGGACTTTAAATAACCCTACAGAAAGGAGTCACATGGGTTAGTTCCGGGGAGCGAGGTGGCCATGCAAGTAAAAAAAAGCGACTGATGACTCTTTCTTCTGTAAAGCAATGGCACAATAGATTCCACACCGATCTTTATAGCCCTAAATACTGGTGCTGCTGTTGACAACGTAGTCATGAATTTGCATTTTGATGTTTTACTTGCATTTTATACAAATTCTCAGGTGCGCCGACAACAATAGCGCTATATCTTTCCCTTTCGGCGACTTTTGGAACAAATTTTTTTCATGGAAATTCTTTCCCATATCGTCTTTAGTCCCTCTATCAATTTTGGTCGAATTCCGGCTGATAGATCGCACTACAGGTGGCTCTCAGTAGTGTCAGTTTAATAAAAATCACCCTGTAGTTGAGTTAATCATTTTTATATTTAAAAAAATATGATTATAGTTTATTTTTATGTCCTGTAGAATAATTATAATGAATTTTTAAAAGAACTCTATTATTTTGCATATGTATTATATTTTCATATGCTTAACTATGTTTAGACCCTAATAAACACCTTTGGTTGAAATTGACCACTAATATAAACAGACTTAGTTACATAAATTAGATTAAGCTTAAATAACAGCCAGAAATATATAGCTGAGTTAATCAATTTTACATTTAAAAAATATGATTATAGTTTATTTTTATGTCTTGTAAAATGATTAAAATTGAATTTTAAAAGAACTCCATTATTTTGCATATGTATTAATATTTCCATGTGCTTAACTTTCTGTAGAACCTGATGAACCACCTTTGGTTGAAATTTTAGAAAGGAATGGAAACACTATGTCCATTAACATTCCTTCAGGCCACAGTGATAAGGGACCTATAACGTAAGTTTTGAGTTAGACATAATATTTCTTTTGTAATCTGATCAGTTCAATTCAAATATACTTCAAAACCTTATTTTGTATGTAACTACCAGAAGTTTTATGGAACAGATGGTCCTCTACTTATTTGAGTAAGGAAACTAGATCTTAAAATTATTAGGAAAGTGCATCATCCGAAGCATTCTTCCCACTTTTATCCCACGTTGCATCTGCAGGAGGGCGTGGCTGGGTTGGCAGTCCACTCTTCGCAAACTGTGTTTGGCAACAGGAAATATGCAGAGTGGATTGCCTATAAAATACCAACTGTGCTATTGCTGAAGCGGGTAGTGGCAGACATCTGGCAGTAAATCGCTTGAGAAGTGATGCCTTTTAAGTTAAGGCAATGTAAAGTTTTATATGCCGATGTTTTGCAATTTTACTTTTTCTGGTGCAGAGCTTATACCAATAGTATGTTTAAAAACTTTTATTCTGAATAAAGGGCTTTTATTCCTTTTTTTAATAAGTCTCTTATTGCTCAAAGTCCACTGATGACAACAAAAATATATTTATAACATTGTGATTAAAAGTAATTCTTTTTTTTTTAACCTTTAATAAATTGTAGGCAGAAGCAGTTTTTTTAGGGAATATTTAGTTAATTACATTTTAATTTAACACATAGAGCAAAATGAGGCTTTCTAAAAGGAAGTAATTTGTGAAGACATCAAAAATATTCTGTATTATCTATTATATTTTTAACTAGCTGTTTACCTGGCATTGCCCGGGTGGTTGTTTATCCCAATTTTTTATTAGACAGGAAAAGGAATGAATACTACCTATAGTGTAAAATCTAAGTAATTTTATTTACAGGTATTTAAAAGTATATGTACAGTAAACAAATTATAAAGTAAAATTACAAATTCAAAATAATATTAATTTAACTCAAAAGTTGGTTATAAACAGCATTTTTAGTTTCCCCTATTCATCCCAGAGACCCCGAAAACTATGGATTCAACACTACTCTCTGTCCTTTTGGACATTTCATTCTCTCATCTTCCCCCTCCCCTCCAGTGCTGATGGGGGGGGGATGAACTTCATTTAAATGGCATCGGGAGTGTCATTATTCATCTCAGGGATCCCGAAAACTATGAATTCAACAATACTCTGTCATTTTCGACATTTTATTTTTCACCCCTTCTTCCCTTTCCTTCTCCAATACTGCTGGGAGGGGGGGCTGAACTTGTACTTAAATGGCAGCGGGAATGTCACTATTCATCTCAGCGACCCCGAAAACTATGGATTCAATACTCCCCCTTAGGGTGCTAGGGGTGTCTTGCCCTACGAGTGTTTCTTCCCAGATTGTAAGTGATATATGTACCAAGTTTGGTTGAAAGTGTTCCAGGCGTTCCAGAGTGATGATGGAACATATACACATACATCCATTTTTATATGTATAAATTTTGAATTTTTTTTCATGTATGCCATATTAAATATATTACTATTAAAGAGCATTATTATTATTAAATACCCTTTTAAAATTTTGTAAAAAGCAACTTTGGTAAATCATTTTAAAAAATGATTTTTAACCTTTACTGAAGGAATTTTTAAGGAAGAGCCACTTATAATAATGGATGCACATGTTGAATACTAAGTTGTTATCGATCACACTGTGTGATTTACTTTTGAATTTGATATGCTGCTAATAGAGGGTTTCCCTGTATAGGTTGGGATAAGTCATAACAGGAAAGGAAATTAAAATGTCTAAAATTTGAAATTTTTTCAGAAATAAGGGATTTAATAAAAAAATTCTCATACATTTTGCTGTCTCAGCATTATTGCCATATCAATAAGTTCATGTTTTAGCCACTAGAAATAGAAATGCATAGTTTATATGAAGTTGTAGCAACCTACCTTTTTTCTTATTTAAATCTTATTTTAAGTTATATTATCTCTCATCAGTCTTGTTTTTTTACTTTATGTTAAAGAAAGGATCTAGTGTTCAAAAGCACCTTATGGTTTGTCCTAAGCATTTTGTCTTCTATTTATCTAAATAAAAACATGTATCTAAAATAGAGAAAAAAATAAATGAATGTTTATTTCCTTTCCAGAAATTTAAAAGATTTAAATGAGATTTATAAGGAATATTTAGAATTAGTTCTCATTAAATTTTTCATTTTTAGCAAAACAGGGAATTTCATTATGAAAATCATGAAATATTTTTAAATTCTATTAAAACCATTAGTAAGAAAGTGCTTGGCAAACCCCTGGAGAAAATGGTTAAAACAATATACTGTGAGTCCTTAAAAATCTTTTTGCTATTAAAACATTAAAACTGCCAAATTTTGGAAAAGTATGCATTTTAATTTACAAAACTGAATATTAATCTTGAAATAACTGTATTAAATATTTGAGTTGTATTTATTAAAGATTTGTTAAAGTAATTTAATTTGAAAATGAATTAAAAGATTCATTAAACATTATTTTGCTCTTTATGAAAGCGTTGTTATTGCTTACTGGCTGGAAGTATTCCATACCAGGTCCATATAGGTGCTACCTCATTTTTGATCGAGTTTCCCTACAGGTGACATCTCGGGAGATCATACCTTCTCCCACCCTCTCTGACCACATAGAAGGACTTTCCATTATATGGATTTAATGTCTCCATATCTGGCCTAGACACAAAACAATTTAATAATGCTTGTCAGGATTTGATCCTAGCACATAAGCCAGTAAGTCATTACCACAAGGCTACCTTGGGCCCTTATGAAATTGTTTTACTCATACGTGCATTCATTGTTGTTTTGTCTCTCGTCCTTAATATCTACAGTGGAATCTCGATCGATCGTTTTCGGATCCATCGTTTTTCCGTATGTATCGTTCATTTTATCCAGTCCCAACGATCATATTGCTTTGTTATGTTTCTGCATCTATCGTTTTCCCGCATTTATCGTTCATTTCAATCGGTCCCTTGAAAAACGATAGATCGAGATTCCACTGTATATGTATAAAACAGTTCAGTGTCTGACTGACTGACTGACAGGTAGTCCACAGACCAAACTGCTGGACCTAAAGGGCTGAAATTTTGCATGGTGATTCTTCTGATAGTGTAAGGGTGCATTAAGAAAGATTTTTTAAAAATTCTTCTTAGATTTTTTAAAATTAAATTTTTAAGCTGCTTTTGTAACTTTTTATAAGTTTGCATGTAAAATAATAATCTGAGGGTTATAATATTAACATCATGAGAAAGATAATAAAAATTCCTTTAAAATGAAATATTTTTCAAATCTTTACCTCCATTTTCTGATTTTTAATGAATTTTTAAAAATTAATTTTTAGAATTTTAATTTATTAAATGCTGATCACATGTTTTTTTTTTTCTTTTTGTGATACTTTAAATAAATGTTGCGTCACATGCATAAGAACGAAATAAATAAGTAGGATTGAAATACTGTAAAAGATAAAATTCAACCACTAGACTAATTGAGATGGAAGTTTTTAAGAATTTAATTCAAATAGTATGTTTTATGGATATTAAACATAAAAATTAATTGCATACATTGACTGTTTTATTTAATTTGAATATTTTCTTCTACATTATTTTGTCTATAAAAATATCCGTTATGATTTTTTTTATAAATAAATATTTTTTTTTGGCATTAATTGCATACATTGACCATTGTATTTATTATAAATATATATATTTTTTTGGTATTAATTGCATACATTGACTGTTGTATTTAATTTGAATGTACTCCATAGTACAGCATGGTTATTCAGCTAGTATATATATATTTTCTTTCAGTGGTTATTATGTTGTTCCTGTTGAAAAGAGCCCAATTATCATATTCAATTCTGAAGAAGTTAGCAATTTCTCCATGTCTGAAGAAAGTGGACTTCCATTTTACATTGCTGCAAACCTAACACTTGATGAAGCCAACAAAACTTTTGTGATTGGTGACAAGAGAGTTTATAATGGGTTTTATAATGCACCTTTATCAGAAGATAGGGAATATGAAGTTCTTGTTGGTGTGGTCAGCTCTTTGAATGGGGTAAATGTTTATTAAATTTTACTTATGTTATAATTTTATTGTAGAGGGTACCTTTATATACAGAAGTTTTCAGCTATAATTTTCAAAGGGACCATAAGGGTTGATGAAAAAATATTCTTTTTGAATTAGTATTCTTGTGAAGAAATTTTTATTTGAAATTAAACCTTAAATTTCTGATTTATTTGATGAACTAAACCACTCATTATGTCACCACTATTTAAGGTTTTTATTGAATTCAACTAAATTTCAGTATTGTGCCAAAATAAAGCAATATTAAAGTAATGGAAAGTTACTGTTAGTCATTTATAAAATTCTTATTGAATCATATTGAATTTGTTATGGTTCATTGTTCATGAGTGATGTCATTCATTTAATTTATATACAGTGGTACCCTGGTACTCGTAGTTTATTGGTTCCAAAAGGCACGACTACTGAACAAATTTTTTCCATAAGGAGTAATGTAAATGGAATTAATTCTTTCATAAAAACTAGAAATTTCACACTCCGAATGGCAATGGCTACAACTACTGGATGTAAACATTAGCGGCCGGCCGTGCATGTGTGTAGTGGCTCGACAATAGCACGTAATTTGGTACAATTTAATTGCTGTATTTTACTCGTGAATAATTTTAATTTATTCATTTGATATGGTTAAGTGGAGATATCTGAATTGCGAACAATAGTACATACAATAGTACACACAGAGAGTGATGTAATCTACACTATATTTTAGTGCTTGCTGAAATTTTAGTCCTTTTTATAAGTGAAGAAATTTTCCCAACAATTTATTATTTGATGTAATGATAAAGTGTAGATATCTTCATTTTGAAAAATAGTACATACAGAGAGGGATGTAATTTTTAAAATCATTGGAGTTGGGTTTCTCAGTCTTATCTTTAACTCTGTTTTGAAGTAATGGAAATTCACATTTTTTAATCACAATGTTTTAGAAACAGCCTTATAGTGAATTTAGCAATGATTATAAATTTTTTGGCTAAACTCCCACTAACCTTTAATAACGTAAATTTATCTTGACAGGTAATGGTAACATTCCTTACATATGTTACTTTCAGTTGAATTGTTTTGGAAAAGAAAATTTATAACTAAAAGCGACCATGTTGGTTGCACAGCGGCTAGCTTGATTAAAATGGACTTTGGCTCTTTTTGTTCCAAGGTACAGATATGTAGTACAGTACAACCTCCCAAATCCAGAATCGTTCAGAATGCAGCAATTCTGGATTTGGGCATTTTCTGGATTTGAGAGGTTTTTTAAATAACCCCTTTAAAATATTAGGAAAAAAAATAAACACACTTAAAAAAACATGTAAAGTGGTTTAATTATTAAATAAACGTGAATACAGATTATATAATTACATTATAATTTAAACATTTCAGTTAATAATGTCTGTTGCTTTAGTTTCGGCCTATTAGAAATTATTTTTTCTCGAAGCGTATATACTGCCTTAATTTCATGTTCCGAGGTAAAATTCCGCTGTTCTAAGCCTAATATTGTTTGATCTAATGATTTTATCAGGTCTTCCATTGACATTCTTTCATTTTTGAGGCATTCTGAATCACTTTCACGATTGCTGTCATCATAACCTTTTGTTATTTACCACACTATCAATAATTTCAGAATCGGTCAGAAAACCAATGATCAACACAATTTTGTCAATGTCTAAAACTTCCTGTATGTCCGATTTATCCAAGTTAATGTTGCCTTTATTTGCACATTCTACTAATTCTGCTATTTCAGCTTCTTTCCCAGACAGTTGAAAAGCCTTCAAAATCGTTGCTGTCACTTCTTTGAAAGAAAAGGTTTTTTTTAACCAATTTTTGGTAGCGACATCTATCGATAAAATGGAAAAGTAAAATTGGCTATTTATTAAAACGTTCTGGATTTGAGACGTCCGGATTTGGGAGGTTGTACAGGTGACCCTCCTATAACACGGTAGATAGGTTCCTAGAAAATGCCGTGTTGTGTGAAACCGTGTTATATGAGACCCAGAGCCAATACAAAAAGGGGGGTTATGCTCCAAAAACTTATTAAAAGCAAACTTTTTTTTAAAAAAAAATTCCATATAAACAACTTAATAAATTTCTTCCTCATCACTGCTCAATACAATCAAACGAGAACGTTTTGTCGATTGAACGATATCACCTTCCCTTTCAGAACCTTTTTCTTCATTTAGAGTTTTTGCACCTTCTATCCTATAAAAAATCTGTAATTTTGGTTTGTTTATTGGTTCTTACAAAGTCATTGTAGATTTCACGGTATGGACATAGACAATTTTGCAGCTCCCTTTTGAATTTTTGGCTTCTTTTGGTGGAAGGGTCTGCATTGAAGAAAAATGATTCGAGATTCTCGGCAAAGCTCGGGCCTTCTTGTAATTTTATAGAGTTACAAAGGAATAATTTATAATTTGTTTATACATTTTTATGTAGAGCCACTGATAGTTCATTATTCCTTCCCGCCATTATTTTAAGGTAATTTATTTTTTAAATGTGTTAAATAAAAATCATGTTATCTAGTGCTGTAGAAGTACAGTGTTGTACAAAGGGTTTCGTAATTTTTTTATCGTGTTAGAGCGAAACCGTGTTACAGCTTGCAGTGTTATATGAGGGTTCCCGCAATTTATCCTATCGTGTTAGAGCGAAACCGTGTTGTGAGATACCGTGCTGTAGGAGGGCTACCTGTACAGTATTAAATGAATTATTTCAAAGTTTACAGTTGACTGACATTTGACATGTTAATTGGTGTTTTTGACTTCGAGTTTTACAGACATAATACAAATATTGTATGATTTTTTTTTTAATCATAACAGGCCAACAATTTTGATGTAGCTTGTTGCTGAGGTCTATTTTACAAGGAATTTAAAATTGAATAATTTATTATTTTATTTTACAGATTACTAAAGTATCCTACTCACCTCTGCGATCTGATTTAGACAGTCAGAAGATGTCCCAAGATGTTGGTGCAGGTATAATTAAAAGTTCACAATTTTAAATTATTCTTTATGCTGTGTGTGTGTTTTTTTTTGGGGGGGGGGAGGGGAAAGTTGCCACTCACTGGCTGTTTCTTTTTCTTACAAATTTGAATGTAAATAATTAGTAAACTATCTTAAAAAAACATTTATTAAATGATGCATAAGTTTTGATAATATAAATCTTAAAATTGACATTATTAAGTTCAATTAACTATATGCTTTAATAAATTGTGTGCAAATTGTTTCAGAATGTTTTAAAGTTCAAACCATGTATGTGTTCCCCTAAAAGTTTATATTAATCATTACAATTATAAATTTTGTTTTTATTCAAGTTTTTTCTTTGAAAGAACATGTTAATTGCTGTTAGTTAAACCTGATTAACCAAGAATCTTGTTGGTTGGTTGGTTTTTGAATCATTATTATTATTTTTGCAACATGAGGGCTGAACTGGCCAAAATTTAGTGGTGGAAAAGTTTGGATAAATTTATCTGAAATTAATTAGTTTGTTCAATGCAATCTTTATTTTGTATTCTACTTTACAAATTAATTGAGAAAACTACCATTTATTCATTCTAATTTGGGGAGTTTTCTGTAATGTTGAATTTTTCATTGATTTTTATGGAAAAATAGGTATGTATTCATAAGGTCAGTTGGCTGAGAAATTCAATGTTTTTCTTGTCTAATTTTATTGTGCATAGAGTGATCTGCATTCTGTTTAAGTTAGGAAGAAACATAATTATGTATTTATTTTAATTAGAGATACGTAAATTTCGCATAAAAAATATCGAAATTTTGCAACAAAAAAATTACAATATATAAAATTTTGCAATTATTCGCAAAAAAAATATAAATAAAAAAATTTTGCATTTATTAAAAAAAAAAAAATACAATTTCACTTGGATAGGTGAGTTGCAAAATTCTTAGTTAAAGCTAACATTGTAGTAGTCTCCACATTATATTACTTAAGTTTTTGCCTTCTGTCATTAATTACTATGTTGTACGTACTAAAATATCTCAGCATTTACTCTGTTAACAGGATTATAGAGGCTTTGTATAGCCGCCTTTGAAAAGTTAAGGTAGCAGCATTTTGTTGCAATTAAAATTGGTATAACATCAACAGGAGTCACTTGGTTCACTACTGTAAGTAGCTGAAATACCCTTGACTTTGTCGCCCAAGAGATGCTCTTAAATATACTAAATTGTTCCGCAAAACTTGAGGGTTGATTTTTACAGTGAAGTGATATGGTGAAAGAAGTGATATAGATAATGATAATAAAACAGATAAGAAATAAATGATAAGATATTAGATGAATATGGGGATGGAACGTGATAACTGGAGATAATCAAATTAGATTTTCACACCAGCAAAGTATAGAGGTTAAAATCTTCATTGCGTTGTGTATTTTAAATTCGTAAGATATAGTCAAACATTCATGAGTACTTAACTACTATTGAGAAGTATAACAAATGTAGACACAGTCTCTTTACCGTGATCTTGGTAGCATGTGGAGTGGACGATACACATCAGCTATAACCACGAGGCAGCGGCTACTCGGGAAGGATGAAGCCAGGCTTAACACGTTGAATCTGGTTCACGAGTTGATGCATAGATAAGGATGAAAGCTGGACCTCTGAAAGTGACACACACCTAAAAGCAGCTCGGTGATGAAGATGATGATTCCAAGGGTCTGGCTAACTCAGGAATATTGCTGGATGATGTAGTTTATGAAGTATTGACTCAGAATAAGAATGGCGACGTTTAAAAGAAAATTATGGTTTATTCTTCGAAAACATGTTGACGAGGATATGGATACAGAAAAAATGGGCTAAAGCCAGCCAGTATCACAAAAAATAATGTCCGAATATAAAAATTCGGGGAAACACGCTCCAAAATTCCAATACGTATTCATGGCGCTAACAATCGAACTCCCTTTTGTTACGGAATTGAGCCGCTAGAACCTGGCGGCTCTTCCAACCAAAGTTAGTTAAGATTTGGGGGCAGGAATGCCCCAAACTTTACTGATAGCTAATAGTGCAGAGTCGTACTGGCTAGCAGGGAAGGTTGGACTCTTAATCTTTAGATATAGTCAGAGCAACGCTAGCTAGCTTTGTTGTGTGATATGCAAGATGTTAAAAAGACGTACGAAGGTTTAGGTAAAATAACAAATACATTTATTTAGTAAAACGACATTAAAGTGTCTTGTTTACAGACGCACTACACAGCTCGTAGTGTTATCCTAAAAAGTTGGCTTTGTCGTGTTCTTACCGAGGTGTAGAAAAATAAAAGAAAAATAACTCACAGGTGGTCGAGGCAAAGCTTTGCTATCGTGGTAAGAAAACACTTAAGGTAGATAGCGCCTTCCTGGCACAAAAACTATCCCGTGGCTACCTGCGGGCATGCAAGGTCGAGACGACTAGAGCATCAGTGCACTGCTGGCAAGTTGGTCGCCGCTTCCTAATACGGGTCCTCGGTAGAGCCTGGCTCGGTAAAATCGCTTCTCAGCAACTATCACTCAACCACACCGTCTAATACCACAGCGAATACTACATCGAATACCCCGTCTAAGTGAACGGGCTGGGTATTTATACCGGCGTCGACCGCCGCGCTCCCTCGTGGCAGGAGAATAGCAAAGTTAATTATGCTAATTTTACGTGATGTGCGTTGACGTCATTCTTAACTGATGGTATGGCGTCATCGTTGGATGAATGACGTCGTTCGGCTGGCATATCGCTGGTCATGACGCAACTGGCGTCTGACGATGCTTACACATTGCTGTGGAGGTGGGAAATGATGTAAATACATCGCTCCTGCTACGTGGCTGGAAGGTTAGGGGAAGAAGAGGAAAGCTAATCGGGATTTTCCCTAACAACTGCCCCCCCTTTACAGAAATGAGCACCAACACATGCACGTGGTTAAGTTACATGTTTTGAAAAACAATAAGGGTAAGTCGCTTGTATAAACATACAATAAATATTCTGTTGACATGTTTCTATAAAAATAGCTTATAATCCTGAACAATTATGCAATACAATTCAAAATGCAATATTCAATAGGCAAATAATATGCAATACAATTCATCAACAGGTAGGGCAAAGTATACACACGCAGTATTTTTTTTTCAGACAAAAATTCAAAACATTCGTGGGCCCACTTTCATACACACAATCATGCGAAAAAAAACATTTGCGTATAACATACCCTCCGATGTTTAAATAGCATAAAACTTTAAGAATATATTAAAATTGATTACAATTTGCTTGTCACAAACAACGTACTAGTAAATATATTAAAGTATAGACACAGTACGGAAAAAAATAGAAACAGTTATTGCTAGTATGTAGATATAAACACAATGCTAGATAGAGACATAAACGTGCATATATAAACACAGTACAGAATATATGCAATGGTAACGTTAGTATTAAATACACATGCGACAAAAATGCAGAATGTATAAACACATTACCACTGTATATCACTTAAGTTTAAATAAATTCGTTCCGCTCGGGTGAGTCCGGGACTTAGTGGCATTCTTATATTAAAAATGAGGGACTCACAAACAAAAGGAATTAATGCACACGAAAAGGGCCTCCCTCCAGTAGTACTCCCCCAGAAAATTTCCCCCAAGAGCTCTGGCAGATTACATTTTCACCCCCAACGAGACGTAACAGGGGGCTGCTCGCTCTCAGGATCCCTTTCCTGAGGGTACTTACCGGATTCCAGCGGACAATTAAATTGGTCTCTCCCAAGCGAAACGACGAAAAGGGACAAAACACACCACTCGTGCGTGGTAAAACAAACTGACCCAAGGTGGCCTTCAAACACTTTAAGCGAACCCCTCCCAAATTATGTGGGAGAAAGAAGGTTCTCATAGAACTAACCCGAAACAATGGCCGTTAGTTCCGTAAACAGAAAATAATGGAAAGTAATATAACTCATAAATTAATAACCGTCCTAGTCTCAAGGATAAGGTTTATTTTAAGGAAATTCGGTTTATTAGAGTTAGGAATTTACTTTAAGTTTATAGCTTTCAAGTTTCTGATTTAAAAATTATTTGTTTAAAGGCTGAAAAGTCTGTTTTTGTTTTTGGTTTTGTGAATGGATCTGCTAGATTCTTTTTGCTAGGCACGAATTTTATCTCGAAAACTTCTTTTAGAAGGAGATCACGCACAAATAGAAGCTTTATATGAATATGCTTAGTGCGACTATTTTCAATCGGCGATTTTAAGAAGTCTATTGCAGATAAGTTATCCGTTCTGATAAGGGGTTTGGATCTAGTTAGCTTGATTATCTTCAATTTTTCGCATTCTTGCATTATACGGTTGATCCACAGTATTTCCTTGCAGGTTTCTGTTATGGCCATGAATTCAGCTTCCATAGTTGACAGCGCTATGGCCTTTTGCTTGCCAGTTCGCCAGAATATAGGCGATTTATCTAGTAAAATGAGTTGACCGGAAATTGAAACTCGGTCGTCTCGATTGGCGGCAAAATCGCTATCACTGTAAGCTGTTAATTCGTTAGAGGTAGAGGAAATATTTAGCTTTAAATTTTTTTGTACCTATTACATACCCTAATAGCTTCAATAGACCGTACCAGTGAGCAAATCCTGGGTTAGACTGAAACTGACTGAAGATATTTACCGCATACGCAATGTCGGGTCTAGTTCGACTTGCGATAAATGCTAAACATCCTCGGATATTTCGATACGGTAGTTTTGATATTTCCGTTAATTCAGGTTCAGATGTAGGGCTTTGTAATTTGGTATATATTGTTCCTTTAGCTATGGGTAAGGATACAATTGGGATATTGAAGGTTTTGAAGCGTTTAGCAACTTGATCTATGTATTGGGTTTGATGAATGAAAACTTGTTTTCGATTGAATTCAAATTCAACCCCCAATAACTTAGAAGTTTGGCCAAGTATTTTAATGTCGAAACACTTCTGCAGAATTTTAACTGCTGCTTCAATATGGGTTTTAGTTTTTCCAAAAAGAACTATATCGTCTACGTATAAAAGTAAAATTAGATTATTAGATAAATGGTAAACACAGTTGGCCCAGTTAATTTTCTTAAAATTATTTTCAAGTAATATATTCTCAATTTCATAAAACCATACCCTTCCGCTCTGGTGTAAGCCATAAAGGGCTTTCTTTAGTAGACAGAGGTAGCTTTCTTTTCCTTTTTCTACGAAACCGGGTGGTTGGGTAATCGTAATGGTTTCAGATAAGGGTGCGTATAAATACGCGCATTTGATGTCTAACTGGAGGTGATACCACTTTAGGTTGGAAACTAGCATGGAGAAAAATAGGCGTATAAGGGTGAAATTGACTACAGGTGAAAAGGTTTCATCATAGGATTCTCCCTTTACCTGTTTGTAGCCTTGTGCTACGAGCCTCGCTTTGTATCTTACCACATTTCCATGCTCATCAGTTTTGGTTGTAAAAACCCACCGACAACCGAGAGGCTTGTACTTTGAGTGTGGCGGCACTAGGCTCCATGCACCCCTTTCACTTAACACTTTTAATTCTTCTTCCATCGCTTTCTTCCATAGCTTAGATTCTTTACTTTTGAATGCTTGTTTAAAGGTTTTCGGGATGACTACAGTTTCTAGTCATGCTGTGTCAATCTCACTTTCGGAAGTGTCATAGGCGGAAAAGTAGTTGATTTCTTCATTTTCCGTCTGACTTTCAGATTCCAGATCGCTATCATCGTCAATCACCTGTCGCTGAGGGGTTGGAACAGGGCCCGTCCTACCATTCTTACCGCTAAAGTTGAAGTATTCAGGCTGGTACTCAATTTTATGCTTTTTACAGTATTGCTTGAGTTCTTTGAGGCTTCGCAATATGTGGCTCTTGCCCCCTTGCCTTTTAACTTCTCGATAATATATATCGGTCCGCTTTCCATCTGGTCTCGGAACGGCTTCCCTTGTCCACTTAGCGACTCGGAGTCTAGGTGTTTGGACGTATAGTTCTCTGTCTGATTCGTCTTCACTTGCTTCATCAGTTTGAACTGCATCACTAGGGCCTGGTCTGGGATCCTGCTGGTAACTCCGGGTATGTACTCGGCGCGAATCCATATGTGGGATTACCACCGTCTCAAGCTCCGGGTTGTGAAGTGAGTATATGGTAGTTTCTGGATGGTCGCCCAGCACTGCTCCATTGTTAGTCTGCTTAGCTTTCAATTGATAAAAATTTAGTTCATCTTCAGCAAAGCTAACATTCCGGGTTTCGACTATTCGCCCAGTTTCTGGGAACAACACTCTGTACCCTTTAATCCTACATGCGTAGCCTACAAGAACTCCCTTATTAGCTCTGGGATCAAATTTGGTTCGGTGTTGCTTCGGCACACCCACAAAACAAACTGACCCGAATGGTTTAAGGTGACTAATGGAGGGTTTGAACTTTCCGTATTTCTCAAACGGTGTTTTCGTCTGGTTTCTACGGCACACTTGTTACATGAGGTGTAACTGCCTTCCTCTAAAAATAAAAAATGGGTGTAGCAAAGCTCAGGTGAGTACGGGAAATGAAGACCAGGCGAATGAGCATCTAACTCCTTTTATTTAAAATCGTTTAAAACTGGAGACAAGATTTGTTGCCTTTAACAAAATTTAACAGGCGCGTCCGTAGCTCCGGCACGTCGTCGAACTGCTCTGCTCTGGTCTGGCTGGAAAGCTGAAACACTCATTCCATTTATACTATGAGTCGCTCCCACGGAGCATGCGCCGCAGGTTACGCGTGCCCAGAAAAACGCATGCATAATTAATGACGTTTAACCCCGCGGCGATTGCTTCGGGAAAGATTCGCAGATACGAGAACGCACGGTAAACAAAATAACCAATGCCGCCGCTATTGCTAACATCGGCCCCCCTTCTCGTTTCTGCGAACCGCTCTTGTGGCGAAAGCCCTAATGGATGTTTATACACTTACGCTTTACAGACATTTTCACTGGAACATACGCTGATAACATGAAAAAGACATTTCAATTAAAGTAATGAGATTCCAATTACATTTTGGAATGAACACACTTGCTAATATTTTGGTATAAACACGCTTTCCAATTACATTATAGAATAGACACATTTGCTACTATTTTAGTATAAACACGCTTTCCAATTACATTATAGAATAAACATTTGCTACTATTTTAGTATAAACACGCTTTCCAATTACATTATAGAATAAACATTTGCTACTATTTTACTATAAACACGCTTTCCAATTACATTATAGCATAAACATTTGCTACTATTTTAGCATAAACACGCTTTCGTATTACATTACAGAATAAACGTGAAACTATACTTAATACATATGAAGACTAAATCCAATATGTACACACTTGTTCAGAAATTTTCTATTCTAATATTTGTATAAATACATTCTAATTCTAATATTTGTAAAAAAAAATGCTATTCATAAACTTCATGATTTTTTACCAAGAAATTTTAACCTTTTAAAATATAATCATTATACAAGTATAAAGGCGAGCAAGACGCACCTAAAAATATATATATTTACAAAGCGAATATAGCTTCTGGTTAGTCAGAGTAGCAGAAAAAATAAAAAATAAGACTTTCTATTTTAAATTTTGGGATTCGAAACTTCCGCCCCTTGCGACGAAGAACACTTTGACAAGCAATTTTTAATATCCCTATGGTATAACTTTACCTTTTAATCCGATGACTAACTTTCGGCACATCTAGTATAAGTGTGTTAACAAAATATCAGTACATTTCAGCACGACATAAATCTCACAAACAAACTTAAAACGGGAACATTTAAAGAATGAAAAAAAAAAAACTACTAGATAAACAGTTCGTTTACAAATTTTTGAAGACCTTCCTTAGTTAAAGGCTTCGTCAGCACATCTGCATAATTGCTTTTGCTGGTACAAAACTTAAGCTGAAAAGTTTTTTCGTTTACCAGGTTTCTGATAAAATGGAACTTCACGTCTATATGTTTAGAACGTGAGTTTTCTATAGGCGAATTCGAGAAGTTAATCGCTGCCTGGTTGTCACAAAAAAGTTCACTTGAATTAATATCAGAGATTTCTAAGCCGATTTCTTTGCATTCTTTTAAAATGCGATAGATCCACATTAGTTCTTTCGAGGATTCTGTTAAAGAGATGAATTCTGCTTCCATTGTAGACAAAGTTACCGATTTATGTTTGAAAGTTCGCCAGGAGACAGGAACCTTATCAAAAAACAAAATCGTTCCGCCTACAGATACTCTGTCATCTCTATTTGACGCAAAATCTGAGTCACTGTAACATCTGATATTTAATTCATCTATATTTGCCAAATTCAACTTTAAACTCTTTGTGGCATGTACGTACCCTAACAACTTTAGAACGCAGTTCCAATGTACTAACCCAGGGTTCTCTTGAAACTGGGACAGGATGTTTACAGCATAGCTGATATCGGGGCGAGTCCTCCCCGCTAAAAATGCTAAACATCCAACTACATTTCGATACGGTAATCGTTCCGTTTCTTCCATTTCGGCGTGCGTTTTAGGACAGTCTATCTTTGAAAGGAGAGTTCCCTTACTTATGGGTAATGATGTTATCGGAATTTTATAGTTCTTATAAGTATCGTAAACTTTATCAATATAACCTTCTTGGTGTATATATATTTTTCCGTCCTTTTCTAGAAATTCAATGCCTAGTAATTTTCGGGTTTTTCCCAGCACTTTCAAATCAAATTTTTCTTTTAAAAGCTTAATTACTTCCCTTATGTGAAGGTCTGATTTACCGAATAAAACGATATCATCTACATAAAGGAGTAGTAGAACACGTTTTTCAAAGATGTACGTGCAATTGCACCAGTCTAGCTTTTCGAAGTTTAGATCTTGTAAAACAGTGTGGATTTCATTAAACCACTCTCGCCCACTTTGGTGTAGGCCGTAAAGAGCTTTGCGTAACAAGCAAACATGATTGGGGTAAGTTTCGTCTTTAAATCCATGTGGCTGATACATGTAAATCCTTTCATTAAGGTCAGCGTACAGGTATGCAGATTTTATATCTAGCTGGCAATGTGTCCAGCCAAGTAAGCATACTAATAATGCAAACCACATTCTTATTAGGGTGAAACTTATAACGGGGCTGTAAACTTCATCATAAGTCTCCCCTTTACGCTGCCTGAAACCCTGGGCTACTAAACGCGCTTTGTAACGCATAATCTCATTTTTGTCATTCCGTTTTAGTGTATACGCCCAAGTACTTCCCAGTATTTTCGTATCTTTGGGTTTCGGGATTAATTCCCATACCTTTCTATCTTTCATGACCTTCATCTCCTCCCCCATTGCTTCTTCCCACTCTTTCTTTTGGGGAGATTTCAAAACATCCCTGTAATTTCTAGGTATCTTTACCTCTACATGAAAAGCCGACAACAGACTGCTGCTTGCATTTTCATTTCCTACAGGGCCAGTATAGTAATCTGTGGTTCTAAAATTGAAGAAATCTTCCTCATAATTTATATTATTATCCTTACAATATTTTTGGGCATCTTTAGGTGAACGAAGTCTTACACTTGTTCCGTTGATTCGGTAATAAATGTCAGTTTTCGAACCATCTCTACGCAATATGGCTTCTCTCATCCATTTAATTTGATTACATGGGATTCGACCAGGGTTCTTTGTCCCTTTATCTTTCACCCTATGTTTACTACTTTCAGCTTTTTCTTGGGTTATTTGTTCACTAATTTCTGCTTTTTCTTGGGTTGGTTCACTAATTTCTGCCTTTTCCGGGGTTGTTTCACTTTCTGAATCGGAATCCTCAATTTCATCAGGGGTTATTCTAATATTTTGATTTAACTCGGGGTTTTGTACGTTTTCTATCTCCCCCACATCTTCTTTAAACGAAACATTTAGAGTTTCTAGGACATTATGACTTTCAGGGATCCATATTCTATATCCCTTAGTTTTTGTAGCGTAGCCAACCATAATCCCCTTTTTAGCCCGCATTTGAAGCTTATTCCTTAATTGCTTAGGCATCCTGATATAGGCTGTGCAGCCAAAAACCTTTAAATGAGTGACCGACGGTTTCCGACCACCATATAACTCGAAAGGGGTTTTTAATTGCTTTGAATGCATTACTCTGTTCCATACATAGGTAAAACAGAGCAACGCTTCAGCCCAAAACGCATCGCTCAAATTACTACTTTTGAGCATTGCTTTTACAGCATCTAACGCCGTATAATTGAAACGCTCACTTACGCCATTTTGCTGGGGGGTATAAATGTTCGTCCTCTCTGATACGATTCCCTGATCTTCTAAATATTTTTCGAATTCCTTATGGCAGAATTCCATGCCATTATCTGTGCGTACACGCAAAATTTTCTTATTAAGGAATCTTTCAGAACGCGCTTGAAATTTTTTAAAAAGTTCAAAAACCTCAGACTTCTGCCTCATCGGGTACACCGTAACCTTTTTGGACATGTCGTCCGTGATAGACAGGAAATATCTCTTTCCCCCTAAGGATACGTTTGGGAGTGGTCCACACACGTCCATGTGTATTAACTCCAGGGGTTTTCGTGAATTCGTTTTTGATGAAGATTTAAAAGAAATACTCCTCGACTTTGCTAACTTGCAATCTTCACAATCGCTTTTCCCGAGAGTTAGTTTGGGCAATCCTTTTACGCACTCTTTACTACTAGTATTTACAATATACTGATTGTTGATATGGCAATAACGCCTATGCCATAATTCTAATCCCTTTTTCTGCGAAATAGTTAAGTTAACATTTTCTATTTGTTTTTTCAAATATTGGGGACTGAAATAATATAATCCATTACGCCTTTGGGCGAAAAATAGCTTCTCCCCGTCTTTGTCGAAAACTTCTATTTTCCCTTTCGCTCCTATAAACTTTCCTCCTAGTTTTTCCCAGGCAGGTCCCGAAAATAGATTTCGTCTTAATTTCGAAGAGTACATTACATTATGCAAAATAACCTCTTTCTTTTCCCCTTCTGTTTGAAAATACATTTTTACTGTACCCTCTCCTTCAATACTGCCTTTAACATCACCAATTGCTAGTGATAAGTTAGTATTATTAACTCTCTTAAAGTCAGTAAATAACGCTCTATTATTACTGAAATGACTAGACGCGGCGGTATCAAAAATCCACGAACACTTTTCTGCTTGTATATCTTCGGTAATATTAGCTTCAGTAATAAAATTTGCCTTTCTATTGGGAGTTTCCTTCTCAATTTTTTCTCTTTTAAATTTAACTCTGCAATCTTTTATGAGGTGGCCAGGCCTACCGCACCTATAACAAGGGCCTACTTTCCTTCCCTTAGGGGATTTATCTCGAGTGGTTTCACTCTTAACTTTAGGTTTTACCTTTTTAGGCGCCTCTAACTTTGCTTTATAAGCAGAGTTCTCAGTTTTTTCGAAATCACGCTTACTTTGCTTAAGCCTACGTTCTTCGACTAAGAGTTCATCTAGAACTTTACTAAAAGTAAATTCCTCATCGGACCAACGATAAATAGATTGCACAATACCTGTAAAATCCCGCGGCAAGTGACGTATCAACTGGAATGCTTGAAAGATCATTTCCAGCGGCCGTCCGGCTTCTGACAACTGCAAAATAATTTTCTTGAGGCGAGCGGCATAAAGGCCTATCTCTTCTCCCTCTTGATAATGCTCTTCAAAAAAATCATCCAATAATTCAATGACTCGGCATCTGGTGTCTGGTCTGAAGTGATCCTTCAACTTCTTCCAAGCTTCTTTACCGTCAGTAATCTCAGCCAGTAAATCTTGATACTCCTCCTCCACATTCAAGTAGATAGTCGTGAACGCTTTATCTTTACGCATCTCATACTCACGGGTTTGTTTAGACGTCGCCCCCTTCTCTAGAGCAGGTTCGGTCCCCAAGATGAATTTCCAGCACCCTCTGTCCATAAGAACTACTTTCATTTGTTCGGACCATTTCGAATAGTTGTTACTATTCAGCTTCTTTATTGTCGATTCCATGACCCCCCGTCGCTGAGCTCTGATAGATTCTTGCTGCTTCAAACCTTGGCCGGTTGCCAAACGGCTTTAATTTTCAAGTCAGTGGATCGGCTTTACTATATTACTTGACGCTGGTCCTCGTGTCTCACCATTGCTTTAAATAAGGGAAGGGCATAACTGGGCCCATAACCATCTGTTACATGAGGTGTAACTGCCTTCCTCTAAAAATAAAAAATGGGTGTAGCAAAGCTCAGGTGAGTACGGGAAATGAAGACCAGGCGAATGAGCATCTAACTCCTTTTATTTAAAATCGTTTAAAACTGGAGACAAGATTTGTTGCCTTTAACAAAATTTAACAGGCGCGTCCGTAGCTCCGGCACGTCGTCGAACTGCTCTGCTCTGGTCTGGCTGGAAAGCTGAAACACTCATTCCATTTATACTATGAGTCGCTCCCACGGAGCATGCGCCGCAGGTTACGCGTGCCCAGAAAAACGCATGCATAATTAATGACGTTTAACCCCGCGGCGATTGCTTCGGGAAAGATTCGCAGATACGAGAACGCACGGTAAACAAAATAACCAATGCCGCCGCTATTGCTAACAACACTCTATTCCAATTGTAGGCCGCATAGCGGACGGCTTCTGGCCAAAATTTTACTGGAACCTTACTTGAATTTAGGATCGTGCGGAGGGTATTCCCTATTGTCTGGTTCAACCTCTCTGCTACTCCATTCATTTCAGGCGAATAAATATCGGTAAATTCGTGGGCCACACCATTCGTACGGCAATACTCTTGGAATTGTGAGTTGTCAAACTCCTTACCATTGTCAGTTCTGATAGCTTTGAGCTTAGTTGAAAGGAATCTTTCGGCGCGTTTCACATGATTTAAAAAGGTGGGAAAAGTAGCTGTCTTATCTTTAATCGGATACAGGGCGATTTTCCTTGAGTGATCATCGGTGATACTCAAAAAATACCTCTCTCCTGCATATCCCGTCGTTGAAGCAGGTCCCCACAAATCTAGATGTAAAAGTTCTAGTGGTTTTGTTGACCTAGTTTGGCCGATTGGTTTAAATGTCACCCGTTTAGCTTTATTTAACCTGCAATCCTCGCAAAAAAGTTTGGATGATTTTACCTCCTGAGCACCCCTGACACTTTTATTTGTAAAAGACTGGCTGATTAGTTCAGGGTTCATATGGCCCATTCTGCGGTGCCATCTGCTCAATGCACTGGCAGGTTTTTGATTACTTTTGCTTAGGGTATTTCGTTTCTTTCTAGCTGTAGTTTCATAAGCCTTACCTTTCTTCGATCGAGTTTCTTTCTCGTGTTGGTAAGCTTTCTTTCTCGCAGCTTGTTCTGGGGTTAGCTGCTGTTTTGCATAAAAAATTCCCCCCTGTTTGCGAGCTGTGAAATAACCTTTTCCATCTTTATCGTAAACGTGGAGTTGTCCATTTCCCCCTTCAAAAGTAAATCCATCTTCGTCAAGTAAAGGTAATGAAACTATGTTGCGCCTTAGAGATGGTACATACAATGCACGCATAAGCGTAATGGCGCGTTTCTCCCCCTTACAGAGTAGGTCGACTGGCCCTCTTTGCTTGATAGGGATAGGCTTTCCCCTAGTAGCAACTGCTAGGCTCCTGTCATTTACATCCTCAAGGGGTCCATCGAATAGGAATTTATCCTTACAAAAATGATGGGTTGCCGCTGAGTCGACGACCCAGTCACCTGGATTACTGTGAGATGTAAATAGGGCTTCTACAGTATAATGGCTCTGGGGTTTTTCATTATTTGGTGAGTTTCGCCGGAACGAGCGTTTAGATTTTCTACGCCCCGGTGATTTCCCACTTGGGTATTTCCCGAAATGGACTTGTTTGTTGGGAGAAGGGCTTCTTGATGGAGTTTTCGGTCGGAAATTGTCTTTATTCCAACTTCGAGAATTATGCCGACCCGAAAAGGTGTTCTGCGTTTCGCAAGTAGCGTTTTCACGCTTATCCTGTCTCTGCACGCTAATTCGGGTTTCTTCGGCGACTAGTTCAGTTAGAATGGCTTCAAATTTAAATTCCGCATCTTTCCAACGAAGTATAGTTTGCACTAAGTGATCAAACTCCGATGGTAAGTACCGGATTAGCTGGAAACAGAGGTAAGTCTCATTTATTTCTTGGTTTATTCCCTTTAGGCTTTCGTTTAACTTGCGGATTCGTGCCGCAAACATGTTAATTTTCTCGCTAGCGTAGGGCTTACAATTAACCAGTTCGGTAAATAATTGCATGTGCCGGCTACGACTGTCAGGCTGAAAATGCCTATTTAGGGTTGACCATGTGTCCTGGGGGGTGGTACAATGTTCCACGACCGACTTAAACGCAGGGGATAGGTTTAAAAAGATTGTAGATAAAGCGAGTCGGGTTCTTCTTTCAAAGTCCCTTACCTCAGCTAAATTTTCCGCACTTGCTATCGGTTTAGTTTCGCGGTTATTCACAATGTCCCACGCATTAAGGGATATTAGTACAAATTTAATATCTGCTACCCAGGTATGGAAATTTTCCTCGGTCAATTTATCTATAGCCATATGGGGTTGTAAAGAGGCCATGTTTTAAGTTACAAGTACAGTATGTAAATCTATATATATATATAAGCATATAAAAAAATGCAAGACAGTATTTCAAACACTAAATATTATATATATATACAAATAGGCCCCCCCCAAATATAGAATTTCATAAATTCAGGGCCTTTACCTTTTGTTTATACCTTCGACGCTTATCTTCTCACATATCACAAAGCTTTCGCGTTGTGCTCTGCTATTTTAGATCAAAGTCACCCTTAAGTAAAAAGTAGTTGTTTACAACTTAACTTTAGGGCCTGACGGCCCATAACCAAAATGTTACGGAATTGAGCCGCTAGAACCTGGCGGCTCTTCCAACCAAAGTTAGTTAAGATTTGGGGGCAGGAATGCCCCAAACTTTACTGATAGCTAATAGTGCAGAGTCGTACTGGCTAGCAGGGAAGGTTGGACTCTTAATCTTTAGATATAGTCAGAGCAACGCTAGCTAGCTTTGTTGTGTGATATGCAAGATGTTAAAAAGACGTACGAAGGTTTAGGTAAAATAACAAATACATTTATTTAGTAAAACGACATTAAAGTGTCTTGTTTACAGACGCACTACACAGCTCGTAGTGTTATCCTAAAAAGTTGGCTTTGTCGTGTTCTTACCGAGGTGTAGAAAAATAAAAGAAAAATAACTCACAGGTGGTCGAGGCAAAGCTTTGCTATCGTGGTAAGAAAACACTTAAGGTAGATAGCGCCTTCCTGGCACAAAAACTATCCCGTGGCTACCTGCGGGCATGCAAGGTCGAGACGACTAGAGCATCAGTGCACTGCTGGCAAGTTGGTCGCCGCTTCCTAATACGGGTCCTCGGTAGAGCCTGGCTCGGTAAAATCGCTTCTCAGCAACTATCACTCAACCACACCGTCTAATACCACAGCGAATACTACATCGAATACCCCGTCTAAGTGAACGGGCTGGGTATTTATACCGGCGTCGACCGCCGCGCTCCCTCGTGGCAGGAGAATAGCAAAGTTAATTATGCTAATTTTACGTGATGTGCGTTGACGTCATTCTTAACTGATGGTATGGCGTCATCGTTGGATGAATGACGTCGTTCGGCTGGCATATCGCTGGTCATGACGCAACTGGCGTCTGACGATGCTTACACATTGCTGTGGAGGTGGGAAATGATGTAAATACATCGCTCCTGCTACGTGGCTGGAAGGTTAGGGGAAGAAGAGGAAAGCTAATCGGGATTTTCCCTAACACCTTTTTTATGGAGGGGAAGCAAACCTTTTGTACCCAAAACCTGTTCACACAAGCCTAGGTTAAAGTGCTTACTCTGATAAAGAGATCCCATCTCCTTTTAGAATAAACAACAAAATAATGTCTGTAGAAGGGGATAAATATTAATTAATAGCTGTAACAAAGGACTAAATTAGCAGAGAAATTAAACTGCGATTATATTGTTATTATCTTTAGGAAACATCGGCGTATGAATACATGTAAGCTATTGCACACGTGGGAAGTAGTTATTTTTGCAGTTAAGTTGAGAAATCGAATCGCGATGCGAAATTCGAATGAGGTAATCGATTCTATTATTGGAAAATGTAAATATATTTAGCTATTGTAGATATTAACAGTATAATCGCTTTAAGCATACAATATGTATCTGGAAAATAGTTATTTTAAATTCATATTAATACAGCTAGCAATTAATCGTTTAAAGATGATATTAATTAAGTTAAGTTAATAGCAGTTATCATTAAGTCTTTAAATTCTTGAGTAATGAATTTTACATAGTGGCATTATGCCACATACAGTTAAATATTTAGGTTTGACTATGGTAAGAACAAACTGTCTGGGTGAAATTCGGAGCAAATCCGAGGGAGAGTGAGATCTCAGTTAAAGACTGTGGATGGTCTTACTTAAGCAATTATGTTAATAAATGATTACTATTATTACCTAATTTCGCTTAAAAAGCTGTTCATCCCCAAGTTTTTGCTGAAAAGTAGTAAAAATATAATTTTTGCATCTATTTGCTCATATTGGCAAATTTCGCATTTATTCGCATCTATTTTGTAAATATGAAAATTACATATCCTTAATTATAATTCTTTGATGAAGCTGTAGTTTAAATCAGGGCTTGAAGATATCTATCTGAGGAACATATTGTTTTTGCTCCCATTTAAATCTCACTGAGCAGAATAGAAATATTAAGGGTCAAATGATTTCTGTCCAAACCGGAACAAACAAAAAGTGATCTCTAGAATGAAGTTCCTTTGCAGATTGAATCCCAAGGATCCGGCTTGGATTAAAAAAATTTTGTTTCTTGAAATTTTACTCTGATTAAAAAAAATATGTATACTTATATAAGTAAGTATTTATATACACTCAGACACACAATGTATATATATATATATATATTTATTTATTTATTTATTTATTATATATATATATATATATATATATAAAGACAAAATAATATACAAGAAAATATTGAAATTAAATCTAAAAGAACATACTAAAGAATATTATAGTACAGTTTGAGGAACATTTCTTTTACTGTATTTTAATATTTTTTTGGATAATGTCCAATCATCTGCTACATTAGAAAGAAAAAAAATTACTTTTTTTTGTCAATTTATTTTGTTGTTATGCATGTGACACAAAATAAGTTTAAAGTATCACAAAATGAAAAGAAACTATGTGATCAGCATTTAATAAATTAAATTCTAAATATTAATCTTTAAAGAAAATGGAGGTAAAGATTCGAAAAAGATTTCATCTTAAAGGAATTTTTTATGATCTTTCTCGTGATATAAATTTTATAACCCTCAGATTATTATTTTAAATACAAACTTTAAAGAATGTTAGAAAAACAGCTTAAAAATTTTATTTTAAAGAATCTAAGAAGAATTTTTCAAAAATCTTTCTTAGTGCACCCTTACGCTATAAGAAGAATCGCCATGCAAAATTTCAGCCCTTTAGGTCCAGCACTTTTGGTCTGTGCATTATCTGTCAGTCAGTCAGTTATGGAACTGTTTTATATAAATAGATAAATAAATTCCACACGAACCAATTCTACCAGAACTTTTAATTTTGCTTCATATCTATTTCAAGCCCTGTTTTAAATAGCTAAGTGAAAGATGACATGTTAGCAACAAGTTAGGCAATTTAAATGCCACTTATACATTCCTGTCTGATACAATATTGACTGGAATGAGTTCAGAATAAGAATTGTACCAAAAGTTTAAGACTTGTTTAATATAGTGTCACTGAACCCTCTTCCATGTAAAATTCCTCCTAAAAAGGATGGGAAACATATATTCATAAACAAGTCCATATCTCAGAAAGTGAATCGCTGCATTGCTTTTAAATTTATTAAATTTTTTTTAAATTCAAAATTATTAATAATAATTTGTATACATATATTATGGCGAAGTCCGGCCACCTCTAGCATTGGCCAAGTTACTTGTCCAAAACCCAAAATAATTGGAAAATTTATGACTCCTTCAGGCCTTGGTCAGCCAATTAACCATGCGCCAGACAATCAATGGCCAATAAGGGCCAACAAAAAGTGGCCAAAGCATAAGGTTTTGCGGAGTTGATCATACCAGCTCTAACTCATATTATTACCATTGTGATGATCCCTTTAACTGAGTCAAAGTAGAAAAAATCACTCCAGAGAGAAGGACAATTTTTCTTGGGTAATTCGTTAACTGGTTATTGCTTGTTGGGCACCTCGCAAATTGGCCAGACAAAGCCCGAAGAAGTTTTAAATTCTCGTTTATTATGGGCTTCGGCCAAGTGACTTGGCCAATGCTAGAAGTATCCATAGTTTGGACTTTAGCCATAACATATACGAGTACATATTATATATACATATAAATATCCTCAACTTAACAATTAAAAATTTTTGCATGAAATTTGTACGAAGGTTTGGTCTCATCATTGTAATATAAAATATATATTAAACTAGTATTTAAAATGAAAAAGGGAACAATTTTTTTTTAATTAATATTTTTTTTAAATGAAGGTAGTGAGAATCAAGAGCATTTTTTAATATTTTGAAAATTAAGAAACCTATTGATAAAAAAAATGTTTTGATTAAAAAAATTCTGAGTACTTTTTTTTAGTTTAAAAAAAGGGAGTATGTATGTAAACCACTTTTAATTATATGTGTTTTTCTGTAGTGATTTCAATCTTTATATCTCTTCATTTCAGCTCAAACTAGTTCTGCATTGTCTGTTATCCTTTCTGCTGCCATTGGTGTGTTTGGATTTCTTTTAGTCATATCTGTTATTGTATATTTCCTTCTCCGAAAGCGTTATGGCAAACGAAGGCCATCAGATGAAATGGTTCTTAGAGTCCATGGTTCTGATGGGGTAAGTTCCTATTTTTAACTCAACACTAAATACTTGTTTCATCTAAGAAATATTTCTTTAATCCAGATATTTGCTTAAAATATCAAAGCAAAATTCATTTGATTAAACATCTTGAATAGATAATGTTTGAAATAAACGTTAATGTAACTTAAAATGTGAAGAAATGTAGGAAATAATGGGTAATTAGTTTATTAAAAGTAAATGTACATAAATGTATGTATTACTACATGTTTTCTCGTGTGCTTAATGGATGAGATCTTTACAATATATATATATATTATATATATATATATATATATATATATATATATATATATATATATATATATATATATATATATATATATATATATATATATATATAGTGGAATCTCGATCGATCGTTTTCTGACTCATTGTTTTCCCGTATGTGTTGATTATTTCACCCAGTGTCGACGATCATATTGCTTTATGCTCCCGGATCTATCGTTTTCCCACATTTATTGTTCAGTTCAGTCAGTCCCTTGAAAAACGATAGATCGAGATTCCACTGTATATATATATATATATATGTGTGTGTGTGTGTATGTATATATATATATGCATATAGTTGCTTATGTCATTAAACTATTTTTGATTATTTTTATATTATTTTCTCAGTAGAAAAATTTAAAACCTTTAAGCAATTATTTTTATTTTATTCATTTAATTATTTTTTTGTATCCATTCCATTTATTTATTCCTTTGATTGTAATCAGTTATGTACGAATTCAAATTAATAATTTGTCATAAGAAAGATTCAGACAAAAAGACTTATTATGGCATATTAGTTATTGTAATTTAATTATGATATAAAGTTTTCATTAGCAATTGTGATTTTAATATTGTATTAAAGTTTATTCAGAATTTTTCATTTAAATCTTATTATTCATAGTGTCATAAGCAATAAAATTTAGACAGTATTTCAACTGCACAGTCACTGGTATGCATTATCCGAATGCAATACCTTTCTTTATTCTACACTGTTTAACAACATTCCAGGGTTTTATTGATATTCATTAATTGTTTAACCCTTCAGCGAGCATGGCAATTTTTGGAACACCAGCAGGCGCGCAAGGCACAAAGTGCAACGTCTCTTTCAACCTTGATTATTCCTTTTGTATTAAATTTTTTTTTTAAATTGAAAACAATAATTCTGCATTTTATGTCAAGCTATAACATGTTGATAAATATTGAGATATATTTATAATAAAAGGCCAGAGAATGCAGATACAATCGCCTTATTTCAAAACTGTCTGGTTTATTGGATCTAAGAACTTGCGAATTGATTCCTATTATGTCCAAAAACCTAAAAAAACTGAGATTGTCCATCTACGTGATATGCGGGATACTGTGTAATATCTGCACATTTGATCGACTACATCAAGTCCTGGATTTGTCGGATTGTAATCCAGTATAATCGCTGATTTACCATGGTTAAATCAACTAACAATGAATGGAAAGGAATACAAGGGTCAGAAAATCAGACCGACATTAAAAAGAGTGTAGCTATAAATAGAAAGTGCTTAGAACATTCAAACCTTAAGTGTAAAAACAAACCATTCAAAATTATGAAAATGTTGTACTTTGTACACGGATGTGCCCGCTGAAGGGTTAAATAGTAATTAGTGCATATAGTTGTGTGACCTTTATTATTTTTACATAATTCTGTCTTCTGTTAAAACATTAAGAATATAAAAATGTTGAAACATTTTTATAAAATTGTGTGTTCTTTGCTAATTACAAGCTTACTTCGGATCAGTATGAATATTACCAGCAAGAAAAAGTAATTATTTTCAATTTGTTTAATTTCATTGTATCATAGTATTGAATGTTCTGTAGAGTCATTTGAAATAGAAATGTATAAATATTTTATAATAATCTATTTTGTTTCATCAGTAGCAACTGTTACTTTTGAATATCCATAAATATCTCCTATATGAGGTTTTTTTTTTTTTTTTTTTTTTTTAAAAGACCTCTGTATTAAAATCATACATTTTTCATAGATGTATTTTCTGTGTAATTATTGATCTTAGGTATTAGATTCTTAAAAGTGCTTTTATAAATTAACATAGTAATTCCTTTATTAGTTTAGCAATTTTCGAACATATTCATCTGAAAAAATTCTCAAAGAACATGGCATGCATGGAAAGGGTTTTGGATGGTTACTGCTATAAGATCTTCTGTTTATCATTTATCAGGTTTTCATATAAATTGTTTAACCATTTTTCTCTTAAATTTTTTTTGTCTGATTAATGGTTTCCTGGATTAAGGGTTTTTTTTAGCTTCATTATTGGAACCTTTTTGGATTCCTTCCATTTCTATATTAATGTATTTATTTATTTTTAATACTCCAGTAGAATCTCTTTAGTCTGGCATTCTACAGTTCAGCACATTTGTTGGCGTGGTCAAAACAATAAACAAGATGTGGTAGGTATATTAAAAGCATTACCGCAGAATGCAGCAACCAAAAGAAGCAATCTGCATTAAAAACAAAACATAGATTTATTCTCTCTAAAAGACAAGCCACCACAAAAACAAACTTGAAATAACATTGAGCATCATTAATAGCTTACTGCCTAACACAATGCTCTGACTGACCCACCGAGAGCTAAGTAAAGTCAGCATGTTATATACATTAAAAAAACCACGTGTGCATCTGGCTGATTTGCATAAACGTAATTACATATACAGAAAACAGAAAGTGTATGGCAAATAAACATCTATATAATTGTCACACAAAAATACACTTACAATAAATAACGAATATTATAAAACTATATAAACATCGAAAATAAGAAATATTAAGTTTAAACATCGCAATTAGCGATAGCAACTGAACATCACAATTTGCGATCGTAATGAAACGGTTACATTATGTCATTCCTGAAGTTGTTACCTCATACGCTGTGCGGGAAAAACAACATAAAGTTTAATTTCCAAATTGGAAAGACGAAAAAGTGGGGAGTATCCCAACAACATTCTGTAATCCGACACCGATTGAGCCACCCCCATTCAGGTATTTTCGGATGGATTTGACATCCCCTTCTGCACTGGCTGTACCCGCCAGGCGGCTTTTCAGTTTCTTCTGTGTTTCATGCTTTTATATGGTCTAGGGTGTCTAGAGTCCTTGTTCCCACATTTTAGTTCACTGTGTTTATCGTAACTAACTGTCAGTTCAGTGTTCATTTCAGTACAGTGTTTCCTGTTTTCTAATGGTTACAAATCACATTTGCACAATGTTCTCAAAGCCCAGCATGAGTTCTTTGAGTGTTAATAAAACTGATAAGCATAACCATATGACTCTCACTATACAGCAAAAAATAGAGAGAATTAATTGCCTCGAAAAAAGTGAAAACAGAAACTTCATAATGCTTGATTTCAATATTGGTTTTTCAACTATTTACAATATACAAAAAACAAAAAAAATGAAAAGAGGAACTTAAAAAGTTTGTTGCTCAAGCTTTTACAGCAAAGAATACGGAATCAAGACACACATTGAAGAAACCTAATCTTGAAATTCTTGATTGTGCCTTGTACACTGGGTTTAGTGTGAAATATTTATATTGGCTGCACAGGTTCAGAATGTACATAAAATACATGTTGTAATCATCTGCGTTTTTATCTGGAGTGGTTTATCTTTGGTATTCTTGTTAAAATTATTGACGTTCGATAATCCGGCACAATCGCTAATTTGGCATGACTGAGGTCCCGGATATGCCTGATTAAAGAGCTTCTACTGTAATACTTTATAATCATTGCATTTTCTGTTTAACTTCTTGTTTAATTTAATGTTTCTTTTTTTTATTATTATATTCCCAATAATTTTTTTTTTAATCTTAAGAACTTCACACATTTCTTCATTAATTAATTTTTTATTTTAAGAAATATATCTTAATTTTCTAATTTTCTCTTCCGGTATTAATAATGCTGTCAGGGACACACAATAAAGTGTTCTTCTAACGTTAAAAACCAGAAAATAAATAAATAAATAAAATAAACATCTTTGCTGGGAAGTTGTGTTCCAGTGCAGGGTTCTCCAAAATACGGCCCGTGGGCCAACACCAGCCTGCGAGCACCACTAATTTGGCCCGGCATAGTTTATTTTGATTACATTGTAAAATTTACAATGTAAGTAAATCATGCAAAATTATAATCAGATTTTTTTATTTAACAACCAATTAAGAAACACAATAACTGACATACATAATAAATTGAACATTTTTAACTGTAATTAATGATATGAGATTTATCCTAAAAACTTGCAATAAATGACATATATAAGATAAGTATCATATAACTCTCACAAATCACATAAATTACATAAATCATCACATAAATCTCATTAATCATAATAATGTTTAAATTTAAATAATTATGATTAATGAGATTTATGTTGCTTTAACTTTCCACTGACAATTGTTTGCAATTGTGGATCGAGTTTACTAGTGGATATTATCAGCAGCAACTTCAAATGCTGATCAGTTAATTTGGATCTGTAAATATTTTTTATATATTTCATTTTAGAGAATGTTTTTTCACACAGATTAATGTTCTTAATCCTAATAAATAGAACTTGAATACGTGTTGGATCAGTGCGGTAATAAAACAATAAATCTTTTAAAGTACAAAAAAATCATTTTATTTAAAATTTAGAAAAGGACAAAAAATAAAACATAAAGATTTACAAAAAGTACGACAAGATGTCAAAAACAAATCTTACTGTAGAAATACAATAGCCTCGGGGAAAAGATATCCACCTGAAAAGTGAATGACAACAACTGAAAGGAAGACTGAACAATAAGGTCTTTTAAATGCATCCCTAGTAACAAAGTGGGTTAGAAATTTGCATAATAAAGTAAAACATCCAATGTAAAAATTACAATCTTTGAGGACACTCCCTCATAAGTAATGATGTACGATCGGCAAAATGAATGACTTGTTTATTTTGCCACGTTATATTCACGTGAACCATTTACGATTCAAGAGAGCAGGAGAATAAAAACAGGGAAGAAAAATTATAAGTAAAAAAAAGTAAAGGGGAAGGAATATATATAAACAGATAATTTCCTGATACAGATAAGTAGTGCCGAGAGTGAAAAAAAAACCACAGGCAAATTTATGCAAAGAAAATTTGCGCATAATTCAAAACTACAGTATGTTGGTATGATGAGCTAGCTAGCTAGGTCTTGGCCCTTGGGACTTAGTGGAGGAGTGAGTGTGGCCCTTAGGCTAAAATGTTTGGAGATCCTTATTCTAGTACATGCCATATAAGATATAATTTTGTATGGCACTCTTAACTTTTGTTGGCCCTTAGGCTAAAACGTTTGCAGACCCCTGTTCTAGTGCATGCCATACAAAACATAATTTTGTATGGCACTCTTAACTTTTGTAGGCCCTTAGGCTATAAAAAGTTTGGCGACCCCTTTTCTAGTGCATGCCATATAAAACATAATTTTGTATGGCACTCTTAACTTTTGTTGGCCCTTAGGCTTAAAAGTTTGGAGTCCCCTGTTTTAGTGCATGCCATATAAGATATAACATTGTATGGCATTTTCAACTTTTGTTGAATGATTCTTCTCTTTTAGCACTAGTAGTAAATTTGACAGCATTTAATTAATATTACTGGTCAGTGAAAAATTTATCAATATCCATCAGTTCTTAGAATTTTCCGCAAATTTAGTAATGTTATAAGAAAAATGTCCTGTTACACCTGAGGAAGCTTTAAAAAATTCTATTAGCCATGGATTTTTCAATTTTTATAGATAATATGTAGATAATTTTTATTCAGTATGTTGATATGTATTGTGGTGTAAATAATTTAAAATTTATTTATTATAGAAATTAAATTTCAAAAGGATGTACTAATATTGGATTCTGAAATTTTCTCCAGGCCTAGAATATATTTTGTATTACTTTTAACCCTTCAGTCGGAACATGATTTTTTTCCCTGCTTTATGGGAACATCTGTCTGTGAGGCAGATATAGATAGAATATCTCTTTCCTAGGTATTCCTAACTAGAGTTCAAGTTCTCATAGGCAGTTACAGCTTTTTATTTTCAACAATACTTTATTTTAAACTTCAGAGAAAAGAAAAGTAGATAACAACAATATTTTTTTTTTTTAACCTGTGGCTTTATTTGGAAAATTAATCCATATTTACAGGCAACACAAACAGCAAAGAACTAAGCATTGAACAGATGCATAAAGCACAACAGTGAAAATGTCAGATAAAAGGTGTTAAAAGTTCATAGAAAGTTCATCAAATCTCTAGCGCCCCAGTATATGGTAAAGTTCTCACTTTTTGGGGCTTCCGGATCAAGTCCTGGGCATGTAAGTAGGTGATCTGCATTCATATTGCCTGCCCTGCAGACCTGGCATTCACTTTTAGTTAGGATGCCAATTCGGTTTAAATGTTCAGCTAGACAGTCGTGGCCTGTTTTAAGTCTGACATGTGCCACTGATTCTGCACAGGATTTTTGACTATAGTCCTTCCAGCTGTCCTGGATCTCTTCCCAACGTTTCCCTTTAGATAGCAAGTTCTGTTCTGTCTTAAGTCTTAAAGAGATTTTGTTGTAGATACAACAATATATATTTTTATATTTATTAATTTTTTTTCTTTTTAAGAAAATCAGTCTTACTCATCCTTCGTTTCAAAACAGGTAACATTAATTTGTTTCTTTAATACTTAAATAAACAAGATCTCTTCATTGTAATAAAAGGAGAATGACAGGGAAATAATCAAACATTATTTAAAAGGAAATTCCTAAAATGAATTCAAAAGTCATAATTGAGAAATAAACAGAACAGGATTCTAAAAGTATGAGAGTCTAGGCATAATAATAATAATAATAATAATAATAATAAAATCATTATAATAAAATCCAGAATAAACATCTATAGGGAAAATTTTTTTTCAGAAATCTAGAATTATCAAAATCTACAAGTGACAAAAATTCAAAAGGGAACAGAAATACGAAATTCGCAAAAAAACAAAAATATTTAACAAATAAATATTTTAAGATTTTCAGTAAGTAATTGTTTACAATAAATAAATGTTTTGGAGGAAATTGGAATGAATATTTCAAAATGTTTTGAAATAATGAAAATACGATGGTGGGAACATCTGCTAAGAGGGAGATACTGATTAATACATTACCAAGAACATCTGCCTGAGAGGCAGATATTTAAACATACATTAGTAGGAATATCTGTCTAGTAGACAGACAATGCTCTGGAAAAATAGCAGTACCTGAACCATAGAAGGTTGGAGTCACCCATTCCATACTGAAGACAAGGTGTTGTCTGAAGCACTTGTAGACGCACAGTAACCAAGGTCGAAGGGTGGGACCCCCAGCATTGAATAAAGAAACCATAGCTGTCTGAGAGACAGATGTTCCAACCATAAGCAAGTTAAGTTGGGGGGGGGGCACATGTCCCCCCCAACTTAACTTGAAATAAATTCAAATGTTAATAGAAGTTCAGTTGAAATCGAAAAATTGCAGAAAACTTTTAAGAAAGTTGGTTTTTTCCCACTTTTTCAAACTGTGAAACTGAAGATTCCGATTATGTCATTAGCCTTAACATAGTTTTTAACAATGATATGATCCATAACAAAATTCTATTATTATTCAATTTAAAAAAAATCATAATATTTCATATTTTAAGGACTGCCAGACAGTCAATGTGCGGAGAAAGGCCCTAACTGAATTCAATTTGTGCCCCCCCCCCCCCCCCAAAAAAAAAAAAAAAAAAAAAAAAAATGACGCACACTATGCCTATGGTTCTAACCAAAGGGTCAAAGGAGTTATGCGTAAAGAGAAAAACATATACCGGGTGGTTATAATTAAACTTCCCCAATAAACGGCATCCTACAGTGCAAACGGGAGAACGGAATGCAACAAAATTTTGTTTATGGGCTATACACGAGATGCACTCACGGAATTTAAAAAAAAAAAATTAGTTCAAAAATGTCCACTAGAGGGCACCTTTTTGAGAAAAACATGAAATTTAACACAATAAACGACTGAAATGGAATACATAAACAATTTGAACATTTATTCAATAGATTTTGATCACCTTGTCATCGAACCACATTAAATAAAGGTAAGGAAATAAATAACAGTATGCCTTTGGTGTTTGAGAAAAAAGACAGTTGAGTTTGCAGAAACAAGTACAAATTATGACAAAATGAGCAGTTGTCAATCATGTTCAGGATGATGTAAGGAAAGGTGCTCAATCTGACCACACTCAGTCACCTGCAAAGTTTGAAGGCGATGGACAGTGTGTTCAACAGCAGATCGTAACGGATCAGTTGTGATGCTTCGCACATGAAGCGTGATGTAAGAAAAACATTAACCTTTTCTTACATTGTCCTGGACACGATTAACAACTAGCTCCTCTTGTGACATTACGTCATAATCTGTACCTGCTTCTGCAAACTCAACAGTTTTTTTTTCTTCTCAAACAGCAAAGGTGTACTGTTATTTATTTCCTTACCTTTATTTAATGTGGTTCGATGACAAAGTGATCAAAAACTAGTCAATAAATGTTCAAATTGTTTATGTATTCCATTTCGATCGTTTATTTTGTTAAATTTGATGTTTTTCCATGAAAAGCGCCCTCTAGTGGACATTTTGGAACTAAATTTCGTTGCATTCCGTTCACCCGTTTGTGCTGTAGGATGTCGTTTATAGGGGAAGTTTAATTATAACCACCCAGTATATCTGCTGTGGAACAATTTCAATCATATAATAAATTTAAAGACTCGTTTTTTTAACCATCACTTAGCCTCACTATCCAGTCTTGAATTTATATGTTTAATTTACTTTATTACTACATACATATTTAACTTTGTCTAATTATTTTCTTATATGTCTTATTTGTAGGATGAAAATGGTTTTATACCTGGTATGTTACGAATTGGTGAAGATGATGATTTAAATGAAGTGTATGAGAAACTGCAAGAAAAATATTGGCAAATTCCTGGGAATCATATTGATGTCCATCAAACTGTTTTGGGTATTGGACAGTTTGGGGAAGTTAGAGAAGGAACTGTTCAAAGGAGGTCTCTAACCGTACCAAGCATTATTCAGTATATGCAAGGTTGGTATTTAATTTGTTCCCTATATTTTGTGAGAAGTCATTGAAAAAATTATTGCATGTTTGGAAAGACTGATATCTCTCTTTCATTTAGACATTTTCAGGTTATTACACGTGAAAAAATATATATATACTGAGAAAAAATATATACTAATTTCATGAAAATGTTGTTAAAGAATTTATTTTATAAGTTGTTTATTTTCAGCTCCTGCCTCTATGTTAGATAAGGAGAAAAGAAATCTCCTTTGTGAACTTGATTTAATGTCAAGAGTTGGCTTCCATATCAATGTCGTTGAATTTCTTGGAGCTTCTGATGAAAGAGGTATATTGCTTGTTTATCATTTTATTCTACCAATCACAATTCAACTAGTTTAGTTTCACTTTCAGTACAATTTCCTTATCATAAAATCCAGTTTAGGGTTGTCAAATTTTTTTTGATTTACTTAATTTTTTTTTTTTATGAGTGTTGACCAAAAAATACTTTACTGTTTGCAAGAGGACACAATGTCTATAGTTCTTATGAGATTCTATAAATTTTGGAATTTTACTAGGATTTTCTGAAAAGCTAGAATGTTTTCAACCATAGAGTTTTTGTAATTTATATAGGACAGGCACGAAAATACAGGGTGTTTCAAAAAGAATCACCTGTTTTGAAATGAGTATATTATGAAAAATATTAAACATAGAAACTTAAAATTAATTTTATATTACATAGCTAATCATAAAGTTTTTTTTACAAACCAAATTAATAGTGCTCAATATGCCCACCTTTGGATGCACGACATATGTCTATACAGTAGGCAAATTCATCCCAAACTTTTATGTGCATGTCTGCATACACTGTTTCCATGGCTGTTATGCGTACACAAACAACCCGTGTCTTGGAATTGTTTATACCATCGCCTAATGCTCTGAGAGGTAGGAACTTCAATCTACCAGGGTTTTGTCGAGGAAAATCACTCTGAACAGTTGTTATGGACTCACACTTCGCAAAGCGTAGAACTTAAAATGACTTCTGTTGTGCAGTTGCTATCTTTACAAACAATGAAGTGGTGGGTGAAGGAAGAGTGTTAGTGCTACTTGTCAGCAACTGTGTGAAACTCGAGATTTTCCTCTTTCTGCCTATACATTTTCGATCAAAACAGATTAAAAGATGAATAGTTATGATTTTTTAAAATCGGATGATTATTTGATTTCTGTTGTGCAGTTGTCATCTTTACAAACAATGAAGTGGTGGGCGAAGGAAGAGCGTTAGTGCTACTTGTCAACAACAGCGGGAAACTCAAGATTTCCCTCTTTCTGCCTATACATTATTAGATCAAAATGGATTAAAAGATGAATAGTTATGATTTTTTTAAAAATCTGATGATTCTTTTTGAAACACCTTGTATTTTTGCATCATATGTCATGCATTTACATGGATATGGTGCAAACTTTACTTCTTTTGTAGATATTCTTCAAATTGCTATTGAGCATCATCCTTCTTCTCTGAGAGGATTATTACTTCGGAGTAGACAACAACCTGGGGGAAAAGTGACTAGTCTTTCTGAACCTTTACTTCTTGAACTGGCTACTGGTGTTGCACAAGGCATGGCTCATTTAGCTGACAGAGGAGTAAGTAATATATATTATTTATAATTCATAACATCAGAAATGCTCTTTTTCTCTTATTACTGTGCATGTGGGAATTTTGATTGGATTTCTAATTGCTAATGAACTTTTGAATGCATTGGAAATCGAAAAGCTTGTCAAACAGTAGTAAGTAAATCATTGAAATCTCAATGTTTGTATTTTTTAATATCAATTTTTTTTTTAACCAATTAAAATAAAATCATATTGTTATCATCAGTTATATTTTATTCTTTGTCTAGAAATATAACAGTTATGTATTATCAGTTATTAAATACAAGGGATGGAACTTTATTAGTGGCAACACTGTATTTTTAATTTTATTTTTTTGCTCTCTAATGTCCTGGGGCTGATGACTGTTTACACCCCAGTCCAGTGTACATATGAATACAAGGAAATAAAAACACAGATCACACAATCACAGAAGAATTTTTACTAACAAATGATGACACCGGCAATGGACGATGGGTTGCAGCTCCCCTTTCTAGCCGGGGCTTCTTTTGCAGCCGGAAGACTGACCGGTACCCCAGAATACATCCTTAAAGTCTTATGCGGGAATTGAGCCTGTGCCCCCGGTGTGGCAGGCTGATGCCTTAACCACTTAGCCACTGGGTGACAGAACACTGTTTTAGAAATGCCATGCAGCAGAACCCAGGAAAGCAGCTCGTTCATTACATACCTGCCTTACCTCAGAGTGAATGAAATCTCATCACAAACGTCACAGGTCTGCTCAGTGACAGGACAAACACAGCCACATTTTGGTAGCTGGTCTATCGTACGAAATAATTTGTTGTATTGTACTGCTGGAAGGATATTTTCAAAGCAGGAGCAACAAACATGGTTCAACAGTTGAATGTGCAGAGGACGTACAGTGCGTCAGTGTTCTTAAGGTCTTCGTGAGGCATGTGGGGATTCCACATTACCGTACTGAATGGTAGCACACTGGGTCTGCAGACCCCAACCATCATCTTACATGACAATGCTTGTATGCATACAGCGCAAACTGTGGCTGATGTGTTTGCTAGCTGGGGTTCTACCATCTCCCATATCCCCCAGACTTAAGAATAAGTCCCTGTAACTTTGATCTCATCCCAAGTTGAAGGAACCATTCCATGGCATTTGCTTCCATACTGTTCCAGAGATTCTGCAGGCTGCAGACTGCTCCATTTGAAGGATCAACAGAACAGGTGCTGCCAATGGCATCCTGCAGCTACCAGAACACTGCCAATGGGTTCTAGACAACGCTGGTTACTACTTTGAAGGGCTATAAAAGTTTCAACCCCATATCTCTTTTGTATCCTTTGTACATACATAGTTGACACTATTAAAGTTCTATCCTATGTATATCAGTTAACAAATTTCACACCTCTGCTAGAAGAGTGTTACATCTCAAAATAGCCATATTTTCAGGAAGAGCTAAAGACTGAAATGGCTCTTCCTGAAAATATGGCTATTTTGACACTCTACTAACAGAGATGCGATATATTAGTTATATATTAATTCTTCGTTTTTCTGAGCATAAGTGAATTGTTTAGAATATCATAATGAGCAGTGCATCTTGAAAAAAGAAGTGATATTGCCTTAAAAAACTTTATTTTTGCTCTCTCTTTTTTTTTTTTTTTTTAAATGATGGAAATCTTAACAGTAGAATTATTTAAAAATGTATTATATACACAGTTAAATCTAGATAAAGACTATTAATTTAGCTAAATATTAAACCAACATCTATTGCTTCTTTCTTTAATTGTTTCATTGTAACTCTTTAGTATATTCTTTAAGATGTTTAAATATGATTCTTGAATACTATTTTTTTTTAAACTGTAGTTGAGTAAATTCAAAGCTTTTTTTTTAAACTAAGTACATTGTCTTTCAGATTGCACATCGTCACCTTTCCACTAGAAATGTTCTTATTGCTGAAGGATCTACTCCAAAACTTGCCCATTTTGGTTTGGGTTACTATAATCCTTTAGGAAAGGTGAGAATATATTTGCTAAAGCCTGGATTTTTAAAAATTTTAATTTTGAATTTCAATGAATATTTAATTTTTTAGGTACCTATTTCATTTTGGTATTTTTGCTGCATGCCCTGTTTTATTTCATACCATTCGTGTAATTTCTTGTCACCTTTAAGGCCAGCCATTTTATGCAAATCTAACTGTTGTTCCCAGTGATAAGGCTATTGTGTATTTACCCTATTGGACAATCTCACCTCAATGTTATAACCTATGGAGAAAATATGTCCAAGGATTACCGACTTGTTCCCATTGTTAAGGCTACTGTGTACTAACCCTAATGGATTCTCTCAACTCAGTGTTATAACCTATGGAGAAAATATGTCCAAGGATTACAGACTTGTTCCCAGTGTTAGGCTACTGTGTTCTAACCCTATTGGATTCTCTCACCTCAGTCTTATAACATATGCTGAAAATGTGTCCAAGGATTACTGACTTGGATTGAAACATTAAAAAAAAAAAAAAATTATACTCTGTAATAGAGAAAGAAATTTTACACCTTGGGGCATTTTTTGTTTAAAAAAATGTAAATAGTATTTTAAAATTTAAATTATTCGGTTGGGGGGGAATCTGGTATAGGGTGTTTTAAACACTCATAAATATCTTTGGTAGATGAAATTTATAAAATGAATTTTGTTGCAAGGTGCAGAAAAGTTGATGCTATCTGAAAATACCATTTTTATTGGATTATCAGCTTATATTATCTGTCAATAGTAGACATATTTTCTCCATAGGTTAACATTGAGGTGAGCGAATCCAATAAGGTTAGTACACTGCACCCTCAACTATGTTGGACTAAAGTGTTTTATACAGATCTTATCATTATTCCTAACAGATATTATAATGAAATGTTCGTATTTTTTAGGAAAATATGTGGTCTGCCAAAATATTGTACAAAATGTTCATGTTTTTTATAAAAACCTTTTTAAAAATTATTATTATTCAGATAATTATTAGATTGTTCTGCAAAAAATAATAATTCCTTTTTTCTGGGGGGGGGGGAGTACTTAGGGATATTTATTAATTTTTTTCTGCTGATTTCAATTATACAGTAAAACCTTGTTTATCTGGCCCTCATTGATCTAAATCTCTGGATAATCCAGATCAGATTTGTAGACATTTTTATTTAATGTTCACATTAGATAATAATTTTTCACTATGATAGCAAGAACATAACTATAAGTATGCCAAATATTTGCTTTTTAGTTTGATTCAATGTACAGTTCCTGTATAGATTGTACTATAAATTATAGTAAAAAAATTCTTTTTGCCTAGTTTAAGAAAGCTTTATTAGACTTACCAATTCTTTGTTAAGAAATTATGTGAAAAGTTATTTTTATATTTTTTTATGTCCTGTAAACAATACTATGTAATTTTGTTACCAAACACAGTTTTTGATCGTAATAAATGGTAAGTCTGCTTAGTTAAGGATTTTGTTTTGCTTATTACCTATATTATCTGGACTTTCGATTATCCAGATTGCCTATGGTTGCAGTTAGTCCGGATAAACAAGGTTTTTCTGTATATTTAAATTTTCTCTATTAGGTAAAGTTTTTTAGAAGTAAGGATTTTAATTTTTAACATTACTTTGTTAAACATTTTAGCGTTTATACTGGAATAGCTTTATGAAGCTTATTTTTTTCTGATATTTTCTGTTAGAAATACACGCATATGGTAGAAAACAATACTTTAGTGCTTTTCAAATGTAAAGCTTTTATAAAATTTAATAATTGTACCTAAAAAAAGGGGCCATCTCAAGAAGTTACACTATGTATATATTACATTTTATTTCCTATTAAAAATTTTGAATATATTTTAAAATTAAATCATGATTCTAAAAGTACCTAAATAAATAAATAATTAAAAAAGCATGCTAAACATTTAACCACTGAAGCACTATTTTAAAATATTTGTACTGGATAGTTATTCTCATTTTCAACTAATATATTTATATATTTTTTAACTTGAATTCTTTCATTAGCGTATCAAAATTTCCTTTCTCAAAATTATTAATAGTTTGTTGGGATGCTTTTGGGATTTTGTATTAGTTTAAATATCTTAATTGATATCAGTATTTTTGATGTATGACATTTTTCTTTTTGCAGAAACTGTCCTATACAAGATGGATGGCCCCAGAAGTCCTGAATCTAAACACTTATACAAGCAAAAGTGATGTGTAAGATATGATTATATTTTTTAAATATGACTTACATTTTATACTTATTTTGTTATAAATTTTAAATGTTTTCATTTTAAGCATGAAAATTAATATGATTTTCCTTTTTAGTTGGTCTTTTGGCGTTCTGTTATGGGAAATGACGACAATTGGTGAGTGCTTAATTATCTATCCTATTTAAAATTGTACTACACATGTAGCTTCATTGATAATCTGTAATTTTTTTAAAATTTTAAACAATTGTGTAGGAAGTCAATATTTAATTTTATATTGTATTATGTATATTTGTTATGTATTAGTAAAGTAGTAACATATAGAGAAAAATAATGACAAATTGTAATAATTTAGCTGTGCATTTTAATTTAGTCTTATGTGGGTACAGGACACATTTAAAAATTTTTTTTATTTACTGAGTTAAAATTTTGAATTTTTTTCATGATGGTTAAACATATAATTTGTAAACAAAATCACATCATAAAACTTCTCACAAAGTTTTTAAAAAATTTTAAATTAAATTTTTTTTAAAAGTGGGGTAATTTAAAATTGTTATAACTCAAAATATTATTTGTTGAATTTCAAAATTTATTTTTTTAAACAGAAATATATGTTTTAATTTTGATTCAGCAATTTTTTTAAATATTCATTTTTTAAAAAATCATTTTCAAAAGTAAGTATTTTATTCAAATTTGCTGAAATAAAAAAATTAAATTAAATTGATTGAAAAAGACATGATCCAAGTTTGAACAACTTATCTTTAGCGGTTCTTGACTTATAACAGTTTAAAGATGAGAAATGGTGAAAAAACCCATCATGCAGAAAAACACATTTAAAGGTTTAAACAAAGATTGGTTGCTATTAGAATGTTGTAAAACAAAAATTTAATATCTCCTTTTCTAATTAAGATAGAAACATGATTTAGACATCATTTTAAGCGGAAAAGAACTGAAAAATTTTTAATGCGATAAAATTTTTTAGAAAATTTGAAGAATTTTGTGTCTTGGACCCCTTAAATCAACTAATTTCACTACTTCAGTAATCATATGTGTTCTTTACTTTAATGAGAGTTTAGGAAATCATGCTTGAATTTTATATTAAAAATATTTTTAGTAGAATTTTTTTAAAAACATAATCATCCAAATTAGTTTGATTAAAAAGTTTATAGTATATTAAATGTACTTTAGTTTATTTCAGTTTCAAAGCTAATCTTTGTGCAATAAGCCAATCCTTATCGTTTGGACTGAATTATTGCTACTGTAATCTTTTATTGACATGAAAAATTTTCAAAAAAATTTCTTTGGTTTTATTAACATTTTAGGGAATTGATCATCATCAGCCTTTGCAATATTTTCCATTTAGGTTTAAAAGTAATTGCTTGTAGCCTTAAAAAGTGTTTAAGTTTCAGTTCAATTCTATTGAGAACTTTGTAAGCTTAAAAGTTTCATAATTTAAAGTAATAAACACAACAGAAAAAGCTAAGATCACTATTAATTATATATTAATTATTTAATCTATATATATAAAACAGTTCCGTGACTGACTGACAGATAACGCACAGACCAAACTGCTGCACCTAAAGGGCTGAAATTTTGCATGGCAATTCTTCTTATAGTGTAGGGGTGCATTAAAAGAGATTTTTGAAAAATTCTTCTTAGGTTTTTTAAAATTAAATTTTTAAGCTGTTTTTCTAACATTCTTTAAAGTTTGCATTTAGAATAATAATCTGAGGGTTATAAAATTTATATCGCAAGAAAGATCATAAAAATTCCTTTAAAATGAAATCTTTTTCGAATCTTTACTTCCATTTTCTGATTTTTGGGGAGTTTTTAGAATTTAATTTATTAAATGCTGATCAAGCAATTTCTTTTTCTGGTACTTTAAATTAATTTTGTGTCATGTACATAACGAAATAAATTTACAAAAAATATTAAAATACAGTAAAAGATAAAAATTTAACTACTAGATTAATGAAGATGGAAGTTTTTAAGAATTTAATTTAAATTAGTGACTACCATCCAAGAAATGATAGATCACATTTATCCAGGCATTGCTCAAATACAGAATAAGCCTTTAGAAGGGTTTTGTGAAAGGATCATTTGACTCCAAAAAACAATCAAGCTGCATTCATTAATGACTTGTTGCTAAAGTCTACAAGTCGATAGACACTGTCTGTAATTCAGATGGTGCCATTAACTATCTGGTAGAGTTTTTAAATTCCCTTAAACACCAGGTGTTCTATACCATAAGCTCTCTTTGCAGAAGGGCACACCCGTAATGACCTTCGGAATTTAAAACCACCGAATTTGTCTATTGGCACTAGACTACAAGTCAAAGCCCTGCATAAAACTTTAATCAAAGCGATTATTTTAAGCGGGTGTGCTCAAGGAGAAAAAGTGTTCATGCCAAGCATTCCTCTGATACCTAATTACCTCCCCTTTGACTTTAATAGACTGCAATTTCCCCTCAAAGTATGCTTTGCCATGACAATAAGTAAGTCTCAAGGCCAAACTTCAAAATACGACGTGTAAGTTCGCGGATGAGTCCGGTAATGTTAGTTCCGCCCAATGAAAAAACAAAAAAATATTGTTTTTAAGGAAAGTCCTCTAGAAAGCAATTTCATTGTTTTTCATTATAATAATCCTAAAATGTACTCCGTAGCGAAGCACAGGTATTCAGCTATTTATGTATATATCTGGGTAATATTCAGTCAAGAAATGTCTTTTTGCTATAAATGTTCATTTACTATTATAAAAGTGCATAGAGAAGATCTCTAAATTATGTATGTGGGGGCACAATATTTCAGTACACATTTTAACTAATTGTAGCAGTGCTTTCAATTTTTATGCACCCTAAATCTTCATATAATTACAGGTGGATCTCCATATAATGGATTATACGCTAGAGACATTTTACCACGTGTTATGCAGGGCATGCGTCTTCCACAGCCAAAAGGTGTCTTTGATGAACTGTAAGTACCTGTGTCAATTCTGGTTTTATGAGAAAATATTAAATGATTTTACATGCTTCAGAGGGCAATATTATAAACTTTTTTTAAAAATAGAATATAGTTTCGAAGGAAATGGATGTGCAATCTTTGTTAAAAGATAGAAATATAGTCGTTCCACCATTTTTGTATTCAGTAGATTTGTTTGTTTCTTTTAACTCACAACAAGGAGTGGATATTGTAACATATTGATCGAGGTAGCAATCGAATCACCCAGTGCTACAGCCAAGTAAATTAAAACAGTTGGAGAAAAAATTATGAGATGATACACAGTAAATGACATTACAGGATCAATAATGGTTCCCTCTACGATAGTTCATGAGTCCGTTGGGATGGGTTCCCAGATGAATTTTGTCTAACAAGCAATATCGAGTTTGGCTAGCACTCTATTAACTTTTCCTGCAGAGCAGATGACTGTGAGGAAGGTTTGATGATCGGCACAATCGGTTCAGATAACCCCTCCATGAGGTATCTTCCTAAGAACCAAGCTTCCTAACTGAAGCGTAATTTTCTCTTCTCGAGAAAGAAAAAAACAGAAAAAGAAACCCATTGACTTTGCAAGTCTGCATATGGCTTTTCACTACCCGGGATGGTCGACTAATGGTTAGCTGTCTCTCGGTTCGAGAAGATAGCTAACAATTCAAATCAACGAAACGAGTCCTTCTGGGCCCTTGTTATAGCTTTGATGACTGGGATGGTCGAAGTCGTTCTCTCAGCTAGGGAGAAGAACACTAACTGACTTAAAAAATATTCTTTTTCATCTTCAAAAACTGACGCTCCATCAGACCTGCATTAGAAAGTATGTAGCTATAAATAGAAACTGCTTAGAACATTCAAACCTTACACATAAAAACAAACCATTCAAAATTGCGAAAATGTTTCACTTTGTACACAGGTGTGCCCGCTGAAGGGTTAATCTTCTTGAACTTGTATGTCTCAGTGCTTCTGAATTCACTGCTAGTTTAAGGCATCTTGTCTCATGTTGCATCCTTTTATCCAGTACTGTCCAACAAATATCTCTATGCTGAAAGAAATGTGTTGGAACTTTAGACTGCATACAAATGATAATGAATTTTCAGGTTAAAAAATGTTAAATAAATTTACTGTCTTTCAAATGCATGTAATTTACATGTATGAAAGAATCCTTTGAATTTTTTTTTTGTTTGTTTGTAATTTAATTGCTTTAATCACTTTGCTGTGAAATACTTAAAAATCTACAACTTAACTTATTTTTCACCCCTTAGTACAAATCTGAAATTTATTCTAGATTTGTACAAGACTTGTAGCTATAAATAGATCTACTAGATTTGTACAAGTTATTCAAGATTTGTACTAGATTTTACTGGGCAATTTATAAGTTGATATCATTGTTTTTTATCATTCTTTGATCTTTTGAAATCATTGTTTTAAAAAGATTTTAAAAGAAAATTGTTTTAGTAAATTATTTTTATATTAGATTTTACAAATTATATTCTTCTGTAAAATATGTACTGTGGTACATTGGTGCTTGTTGTTTATTGTTTCCAGAAGGCACGGTGAGTACTGAATGCATTTTTCCCATAAGGAGTGATATAAATTGAATTGATTTGTTCCTGGAAATCTGAAATCTCACATTTTACTGGGCAATTTATAAATTGATATTGTGTTTTTATGCAAAATCTTTAAACTGGTCAAACATAATTTAAAACATAATTAGATAAAATAAAATTTACCTTCGTTCAACTTGTACTGAAAGGAGTTGATGGCGTAGAGGAGAAGGGGGTCTCCTTCCAATAAAACATTAGAAAGAATACCTGTGTAAGCACCTCTTTTCTGTCTCTTAACACCACTGATCCCTCTTAAAGACCTAGATTTAAGGAGTTTCACTACGAACCTATAGAGAGAAACTTACTTCTACCTACATTTCAAAATGTTTCTGAAGTGAAACATTGTTTGATCATTAACCCTTCAACAGTACAGTGGTTTGAGACAAAATAGATGGTATGGACAGGTCATATCTGACTGGATCTCTTTTTTGCTGAAGTTTTTGGTAGAAATAAGTATACAATAAGCATTTTTGTTATATAATTACATTTATCGATAATATTTTACATGAAATAAAACCCTTTTTGTAGAAAAAATTACTAACAAATTGTAATTTTGCTAAACAAAGAAAATCTCTTTGGCATTTACATAGAATGTTGTATATATTAGGTCTAATATGTAATTTTGTCTACGTAGTTTTAGAAGTTAGTGAAACCAACGTTCCGAGCACAAAAATGTAAAAAATAATATATACTGATATTTTTGGCCTTCAAAATTGAAATAAAAAATTTAAAAATCTAAAATAATTTTTTTTTTTTAAATGACTAGTTATCATGAATAATGTTTTTCAACAAAGACACTGGTATTTACTTATTCTCATATCTAGTAGGGTGGTCTAGTAGGTCTACCTGGTAGGGTTCCTTGACTCCTTGTCTCTCGGAGAGTACGGGAGGGGAAGACACATCCTTGGGTTGGATCCGACCCGCACTGTACCATTTGAGGGTTAAACAAGTTAACATTTCGGCTTGCTAGAACTTTGTCATGGTGATAATTTTGATCAAAATTTTGTAATTCAACATATTTTGGTCCTTTTTTTTTATCTGGAGGGACAGGATATAGGGGTGCTGTGTTGTCTCATATATGTTTTAGCATGTGTCACGGGTACCAAAGCATTTTCTTTTTTTGCGTCAAAATGAGACTAGTACCAAGAATACATCAAGTACCGAAGCAATTTTTTCGTCAAGATACGATGAGTACCGAAGCAGATGATATCACAGGTGTTGCCTCATTAGAGTCCAAATAAGTCTAAAACTATTGAAGTAACAGATTAAGTGTACTTAGAAAAAATTATCAGCTTTTAAAGCTCTTTCTAAATATGTAAAATTTATGTACTTTCATGAAGAAAAAAAAAACATTGATTTTAACTTTTAAAACATGGTGGATTATGTTTTGTACGGTCAATTATGATCAGTGGAGTATGCATTTAGAATTGAAATATCTTTAAAACTATTAAAGTAACAAAATAAGTGTATGCAGAAAAAATTATCAGTTTTTAAAGCTCTTTCCAAATATGTGACATTTATGTACTTTCGTGAAAAAAATACATTGATTTCAACATTTTCAAACATGGCTGAATTTCATAACGGATGCCAAACTGGAAATTACGTATTGGAAATGGTCCACCCGGAATTGTTCCACTGACCTACCGACAAAGTCTTTCTTTTATTTATACAGATGTAGTTTTAGCTTTCATTAATTCTTCCTGTCTTTTCCAGATATCAAGTTATGTTACATTGCTGGGAATTAGATTCCGATGAGAGGCCTAAGTTTATGGAATTGGCGACAACTTTACAGAGCATGTTTCTGAATGCTAAGGTTAGTTTTTTTGTTCTTACGTAGTTACTTATATATTAAAATGAGCTTATTAAATAATTGTTGCATATCACACTTGATTTTCAACATCTGAGTTTATTATGCAGTTTTAATACAGGGAAAAAGAATGAATTAGAATTAATGATTAAACTTTTAAATGTGATAAAATTAGTAGAAGCTTTCTAAGGTCAAACAAGTTAAAAACAAAGCTTGTAACATGAAAAGAAAGATTTGCAACTAGTTTCATAAAAACTTATATTACCCTTCATCAGACAAAAAAAGGATCTATAACAACTGTCAGGAAAAATTGCTATACATCAGAATAAAGTTTTTGATGTATTCAGAGGAAAAAACTTTAAAAAAAGAAAAATTCAGATAGTCTCATCTAACGAAACTACCGTGGGTTATTAACGTAGGATTACTTATCATTGCTTACCTCTTTATTTTTTTTTTCTTCTTCCAATAAATTTCTTACATATGAAGAGAAGGAATCTAGCTAGCACACGGCATCTAGGGGAAGAAAAAATTTTTAATTCAAAATTAACAATTCGCTTGAAGCAGAGATCTTAATCTTTAAAATAGTACCTCATTTATCATTTTTGGTTAAGTATGAAGGGAGAAAAGCAATAAAACAGAAAAACACCTTTTAGAAATAATATTCTGCCACTCTTGATTTATAGCTTGTGATGACGGTTTTAACGTCTGAAATTTTACTTTATTGCAGACTCTTATGGAGGAACGTAATCCTACGTTAATACCTGAACTAATTAAAGTCAAAATCTGGTTTTTTTTTTTAGTTATATTTTAACTGGTACCCTTAAAATTTCTTTGCATGAACTTGTTTGAAGCTTGTATCAGTTGAAAAATGGTAAGGGAGAAACATCTGTATACCTTATATGATTTCTACTATAACATCTGTACAAGATATTCATATTTACAAGATAAAAAGAACTTTTTATACACCATGTTTTTAAATTTTCTGTTGAATCATATAAACTTGACAATTCTGTGCATTAATAAATACATTTTAAAATTTTTTTTGAGGAATTATCCCATCAACTTGAAAGAAAATGATCAAATGCATAATAAAGATGTATCAAATGCATAATCAATCGTTTAGCTCAAGAATTAGAAGTTAACTTGGGTTTAACTTTTCGTTCTTGTCCCGGCCGATAGATGGCTGCATCATTCTACAAAACAAAATTAACTGAAAATGAATTCAATCCTGCTTAAAGATGGCTAAAAGTATTAAAATAATGTGTTATCGTGTTCTGAGCTATTCTAAAAGTTTCAAATGTCTAGCTAGTCAGGTCAGGAAGTTAGTTAAAAATCAATTGCAAGATTTGTACTGGACAAACACACAAACAAACAAACAAGAAAGCAAGTTAATAAAAAAGGTCTCAATTACGGGCTCTTAAAAATCATAAAGTCCTGAATTTAGAAGCTCTTAAAAGTCATATTTTAACTGGTAGTCTTTAAAGTCATTTTATACTTCCTAGACCTTTCAGATTCTAATCATTTCTACAGAGTATTATTTTTATTTTGTGGGCTTGAGGCAACTTACTGTCTGGTTAGCATTCTAGCTTTCAGCATCGAGGATGCTTGGTTGGAATCCTGACAAGTGGCCCTTAAGGCTGCTGTGTAGTAACCCTATTGGATTCGCTCACCTCAATGTTTAACCTATGGAGAATATGTGTCCAAGGATTGCAGACTTAGATTGAAAGATGTTTTAATAAAAGATTGTACTCCATAATAGAGAAAGAAATTTTTCACCTTGGGGCATTTTTCATTTTTTAACAAAAATACAAATATATTTTTAATTTAAATAATTCGGGGGGAAAATCTGGTGTAGTGTGTTTTAAATGCTCATAAATTCCTTTGATGGATGCAATTTATAAAATGAATCCTGTTGCAAGTTGCAGAAGAGCTCAAGCTATCTGAAAATACCATTTTTATTGGATTATTACCATTTATGTAGCTGTAAATAATAGACATTTCTCCTTAGGTTAACATCGAGGTGAGCGTATCCAATAGGGTTAGCACACAGCAGCCTTAATGTGTTTGTATCTACACTGGGTATGAGCGTGTTAAATCTCTGGGCCTGAAAGTGCTTCCATATGGCGTATGGAGAAGGTTGCGAGCACACCAGATGTCACCTTGAAGGTGCACAGTCAAAATTGTGGTTGCACTGAGACAGTGGTGTTGGTTCATGTGTATGGTGTTTCCGTTATAAGTAACCAACTATTCTGCAGTGTGGAATGGACAAATGTTGAAAGACAAGTACAGGGTGGTCATAAAAAACTTTGCCGATATATGGACCTCTAGCAGCTGTTCAGTTCATCCAATCTAGATGAGATTTCGGATATAGTTATTCAGAGGTATGAGCTCGAGATTCTGTGAACGGCAACAAAGTGGCGCTCACGGTTACAGTTATAGGTACAGAAACTTGAATTTTTTTAAATGGCAACGCCCTTTTTTTCCCATCTCAAAATGCTTAGCGCATGTGAAAACCCTAAATAGCATTGGAATGGTACGTGTATCACAAAAAAAAAAAAAAAAAAAAACGGACCCGTTATGCATGAACAAAAAACAGCTCTGCGAACGGTCTACAAAAACACGATTGGGACACACAGAGGAAATTTGCATATGATAGAGGAAAGACACCAATCACTGATGACAACACACATTGGACAAAAAAAATTGTCATTTTTATTTGGATTATACATTTTCCACATGGGTGTTATCATAGGCTGTTTACAGGGCGCTTTTTTTGTGCATCCATAATGTGTCTGTTTTTTGTGATATACATACCATTCCAATGCTCTTTAGAGTTTTCTCATGCATAGGGATACCTAATTATCGTATTTACGAAATAGATGTAAATAAATGCGAAAATTACTTTTAAACTACTTTTCAGCGAAAAATCAGTGATAAATGGCTTTTTAAGCGAAATTGGGTAATAATAGTAATAATTTTTTAACATAATTGCTTATTTAAGACCATCCATGGTTTTTAACTGAGAGATCTGACTCTCGAAGACTTAAGGAAGAGAATGTGGAGACTACTACAATGTTAGCTTTCAACTAAGAATTTTGATACTTACCTAACCAAGTAAATACAATTGGGATTTTTTTTTTAATAAATGCGAAATTTTATATTTTGTAAATTTTTTTTTTGCAAAATTTCGATATTTTTTAAGCGAAATTTACGTACCCTTACACATGAGCATTTTGTGACGGTAAAAAGTGGGCGTTGCTATTTGTTAGATTTAGGCTAAACTGTCGGAGTTAACTCCAATGATTTGTCATTCAATCTGAAATGTACTTAACCAAACTAACCAGTGTCATCACAATTGCATGTATTACGTATTTATTTAGTAATGTCAGTTTTACGTTATTTAGTAACCATCTGTTTAACTGTTGTATATTATTTCTTGCATCTCATTGAGAGTTGTATTAAGTGTCATTGTATACCTACTGCCAGTACGGCATGGACAACTGTTATCACAGGTTGTATCGTTAATTTAAATTCTTATGTTCTTAATAAATTTATGTTCATTTTATATTCTTGTGTCACTTTATCAAACTGCCTCACTTTATTGAGCCAAAAGAAATTCTTGAACCCTCCATGATCTAATAGTATCACTATTCAAAAATTTCAAGTTTCTGTACCTATAACCGTAACTGTGAGTGCCACTTGGTTGCCATTCATAGAATCCCAAGCTCATAGCTCTGAATAACTATAACTGAAATCTCATCTCGATCGGTTGAACAGAACAGCTGCTAGAGGTCCATATATCGGCAAAGTTTTTTATGACCACCCTGTACTTGCCATGTTAGAAACAACAATATTTTTCATTCTGTCATTCTCAAATCTGACATTTTTTAATATTCATGTTCCTTTGGAGTTTAAATAAAGGTATATAAATTTATGGTATTTTAATTAAAAAGCTTTATTTAAACTCCAGAATACGAATACTAAAGTGTAAGAAAAAATCATAACCTATTAATAATGCTAATTAATAATACTTGTATTTCTTAATGTATTCTGAAGCAATCTATTCATTTTCTTTTAGGAGCACATCAATTTCCAGAACTGTGTGAACTATCAGTACGAGAAATTTGATCCAAGTGCCGAAGACCAATAAATTTGATCGAAGATTTACATTCCTCCACGTTTTCATCAGTATTCTAAATATTTTTATCATAAATTTATATATAACTGACCTCAATTACCTTTTTAATATGGTCATTTCTGGAAGTGTAGTAAACAGCCAAGTAGATTGGAAATGACAGTTTTTCGCTTCTCCATTCCAAAGACTATTTTTGTGCCTCATATTTCTGAAAAAGAAAGAAAAAATGACTATAGTATTTTTCAGTCATGTTGCCTAGATATGTGATTTTCAATGTTTTTCCAATTTTATAATGATTTTTTAAAACTCTTATTAAGGTTACTTATTTTACACTTCTCGATCTTTTACCCGTATTTTCTCACAAATGAACAGAGCTTTCTCTTGACCTTAGTTGATGTTGTCGCTGTCATATTTTACGTAGATGTTGATCCTGCATTTCGAAGAATGATTCCTGATGAATTTTAAGATCTGATTTTGTTTCAGTTCCTGTAAAATTTTGATCTGCAATAATATTTCAGTTGGTACATGACATTTAGGATTATGTGATAAAGATAGGTTGTTTTTTATTTGCCCTTTTTAATCTATGCACCGGTGTATTATTTCCTTATCTTGTTGTATTTTTTTTTTTACTTTTTTCCTGTATAGTTTATGTATGTTTGCAAAGGTAGTCTTTTGTCTTTAATCAAAAAAGGAATATGTAGCATAAATTATAATTTTTAGAAAGAATCCTATGCGTACATTCTACAGAGTCTCAGAATATGAATTATGTACTTTTTTTACATACCTCATTTCATATTCTTGTGTCATTAGTTTATATTATATATATATATAAATATATTGCATATTGTCTAGATGTATAGAATATTTTTATATGCTGCATTTTTATTGTTAGCACCAGGGTTCTGTAGTAAAAGGTTTTGCTTCTTGGCAACAGCTATAGCTGTCTTACAAAGAAAGTTCTGCTTTGTATCAAAAACTTTCCTGCCATTGATTATACAGTCGGTTGCCCTAATACAGTCAAACCCCGTTATAGCGAACCCGGTATATAACGAACTCATGGATATAACGAACGAAAATTTTGTTCCCGCCATTTTCCTATTGTACGTAATTTAATTAGTATTGTGTCAGTTTAATGTAATCGATTTTAGTCAATTTAATTCATTAATGATCATTTTTAATAGACTATCATTTTTTAATACATCGTTATTGAATACACAATGCAACTAATGAGTTATGCATTTTGTGAACTCTAGCATTTTTCTTAACGGTTCGGATATACTGAACCACAGGATAAAGTGAACAAAACCTTTGGTCCCTTGAAGTTCGTTGTAGCACGGTTCAACTGTAGCATAAATTTCTATCTTTATACGATCTCAAACTCCTAGATTTACTGCAGAACTTTGAAGTTTTCATCTGTATGAAGTTTTTGAGCCTTAGTTCTGTAAATTCTAATAATATGTTTAAATTTTTTTGAAAAATTTTAATTTTATTTTCAAAAAATTTTAAAATTAAAATTAAAATTTTTTATTTTATTTTAAATAATTAAAAAAGGTTTAAATTTAAACAAAATTTTTTTTAATATATAAAAATTCTAGATGCTAAATGTTCTCCTTAAAGAATAGAAATCTAGGCGAGTTTTTTTCATTATAATTTTATTGAAGATTTTACAGTCAGCTGCCCTAATAACATCGGCTTCTGTCAGTAAAGTTCTGCAATGTTTAAAAAGTTTGCCAGCCTTAACCCTCCAATACAGTGTAAAAAATTTTAGATACTAAATGTTCATTCCTTTAGAATAAAAATCTTGCTGTAAATTTGCTTTAAAGTGTAATTTTAATAATATATTCAGTCAGTTGCCAAATTAGTTAAATTTATTGTATTATAAATTGACATTGATTTATTTTAACATAGGATTACGTTCCTCCATAACTATCCTCTGGAAAGTAAAATTTCCGACACTAAAATAATCCTATACCTCACAAGTTATAATTTTGGCAGTGCACCAAACCCTGTCTGTATCACTTAGACAAGCAGTAAGCTGTTAAACAGAAAAGTACCAAAATGCATCAAAATTTTGACATACATGTATGTATATATATATATATATATATACATACGTACATATATATAGATACATATATACATACAAAAGAGGTAAGCAACGATAAGTAATCCTTCGTTAATAACCTGCGGTAGTTTCCTTAGAAGAGACTGCCTGAAATTTTTTTGATTCTCCACAGAGGATCGATATCTAGATTGCAATAGTCACTGTTCTTTGGATATGTCTGGTCACGGGCTACATCTCTCTCTTCGCTATTGGATCAATACGGTGTAAAGAATTTTAGATACTAAAAACTACCTGAAATTTTTTTGATTCTCCATGGAGGATCGATATCTAGATTGCAATAGTCACTGTCTTTCGGATATGTCTGATCACGGGTTACATCTCTCTCTTCGCCTTTGGATGTCTTGCAGTTGATGTTGAAGTGGACGGGTTCTGGAATTCCAGCTGTCAATAGTTTTCTATTCAGATATATATGATCTATACCATTCCCGGTCTTATATATTTCTAAATACCATTGTTGAAATAGCACATGGTGCAAACAGTGGAACGCGACGCGGTTAGTATTGCTTGCACAGGAGGAAAGCAAAGGTTATTTAATTGACGCTGCAAGGTGCCATGAAAGAAAATAACGATTATATTACTGCAAAAAAGGACTTCTATAGATAACACTTGCTTAACACTTTAAGAATTTCTTAAGTTTATATACTATCTTTTATTAGTAATACATAAAAAAATTAACTGTAAAAAAATTAAATTAATTTAAACCATTTTAATTTAGTGTAAATTAGATGATGATTTTTATTGTCTATTTTAATTTAATATAAATCTTCTGATTGTCTCATTCTGATACAGAGTCACTTTCATGCCTCTGTACCTTTGAACACACACACACAATATTTATATATATATAATACAGTAGAACCTTGATATATCGAACCTTTTTATAATCAAATTGCTTGATAAATCAAAGTTTTTTTTTTCCCTTTGAACCTGCTTTACACTATAAATTGAACCGCGGTATATCAAAATCCTCAATAATTCGAAGTTTTCTCATTCCCTTTGAGTTTGATATATTAAGGTTCCACTGTACATACAGTGACATGCACATACCAATGTAATACATATTCTGTATCTATATAGCAGTGAAATAATAATTGAAATATTATCAAAACAAAGTTAAGTACAATACTGTACATTTTTTTTTACAAATTTTACTAATTTTACTTTTAACATTAAGCTTAAAAAAAACTCAAATAACATTCCTAAATAATCAGTAATAGCAAACTCTCATATTATCAAACCTAGGAAATTAGGGGTTGACTGTATATACATGATTAGGGGTTGACTGTATATACATAGAACACAATGTTTCTCTGAAGAAAAGGTTTTATATAAAGGGCTTGACTGTACCTCATTTTAGCATTCCAAAGAATCTTGTCATATCTAATATTCTTTCAGAGGTAGCTCTGTACATGCCAGATCTAGATCTTACTCAGAACCCTGGTGAATGCACTTTTTCATGGCAATGGACATACATTTTTTTTCCATTTATAATATGGCTTTTTTATTGTATATTTCCTGTTGATTCATCTGTCTTGCCAACTCATTTTCTATAATTTTACCAAGCTATTTATTGCTCATCATGACAGATGGGGCATGTGATTGGTAAGAGAAGCAGCTGTTTTTTGTTCAAGTTGTTTATAATTTTACCAAGCTATTTATTGCTCATCATGGCAGATGAGGCATGGAGTTGGTAAGAGGAGCAGCTGTTTTTTGTTAATGTTTGTGGACATGTTTTGGTGACAATCTGACTTTTCACACTGGTAGTTTAGTCGCATCATTTGTAATAATTAGAGACGTTTGTGTAAATGTTTTTATCAGCAAGCTAACAATCTTTTTTTAAGTGCAATACTATGACCTATTTTTCTAAGTAATGTTTTTCCATTTTTAAAGTATTTTATTCTGTTGTAAACACTGACGAAGTTAAATTGTACCATGTTGTAACCACACATTGGCATCGTTATATATTAGCTATCTGTGCTTTTAATTGGAGTTTTTATTTCTGTAATTTCTAATCACTGTTTAGGGTGCTTTAATGAATTTAAGCACGGTAAATATATCACCTGTTAGGTAAAATCCAAACAATTTAACAAAACTAAAAACAGGTGTTATTTACTAAAAATTATTAGCTTTTTTTTCTCTGCATATGCAGGCTTCTTATTGAAAAAATTTACTTAATAGTTATGAATATAATTACATTTACATTTGTATATATGAAATCAAATTTCATAAGAAATCAACTTATAAAAAGCATTATAAAACATTAGGATTTTTGTAGATTATTTTGGCTGTGTTAAACAAGATTTTGTGAGCCAGATAACAATTCTACCATATACTTTTTCATTGCAATATTGCTGCATTTAAAACATTTATCTTTATATCATGTTTTTTACAGAATTTTTAATTGCTCATAATGTTAACCAACTTCTTTTCAAATCATCTGATAGCAAAGACATGGTAATTCAGTTATAGTTATACATTGCTTATAAAGGTATAACAGATGAGACTTTTATTTAATAAAGCAGGTGATTACAAGTGTATTAAATGTACAATTTTAATTCCTCAGGCAAATATTTTATCTTCACAGCTTATGGTGTTATTTAAAATGTTTTAATACAGTATTTTTGCAAGTGTGAGGTGTTCTGCAATGTTTAGACTTGTATATAAAATTATTTCTACTTCACTACATGATAAAAGGTTTCTTTTTATGATAAAGAAGAACTGACAAATTTCAAAATTGTAATATTGACATCATGTACAAATTTATGCCAAATTCAAATTTATTTTTCATCTGAGAATTATAAGGTACAAAATATAGCAATTATTTTAAGTGCCAAAAGCATTCCAAGTTTAATGCTTGAATTTTCCTGTACATGGACAGGTGTTATTTTTAACTTTTAAAGTTAAATTCCAAAAATCAATTTTAAAAGCATTGAAGCAAAAATATTTTTAATAAAATTCAAAAGACTTGGCATCTGAGTTTATTGTCTAAAAGTAAAAAGCAAATTTTTAGTGTATTAATAAGCAAATCTGTAACATTGAAATTGCAAAGGTTTTATTCCATATTATAAATTTTTAATCCCAATTTGGTGTGGTTTTTATGCATTTAGAGGATATTTTGGCATATTTTGATTTTATGTAACACTGTGATATGAATTGAGAGAAATCTTTGTTACTATAAATGCTTTGTCCAATGAGAAAAATGGATATAAAATTAATTCAACATTTTGGATTTATCAAACCACGTTGTAATTGAAAATAAATTTGCAGAAAATGTATGATTTTATAAAGAAATAATTTATCGTAATAATTTTTTTCTCTCTCCCGATTTATAAATTGTGCTAAAGCTTACAGTTATGTTAAGTGCCAAAGATATTGAAAATTAAATTCTGATATAACTCAATTTTTATTTTCTTGGACTTCAAAAGTCAAAAATTTAAAAATCAGTCTCATAATTGCTCAAACCAAAGTGCATTTTTACAAAATTACTTTTCATACCTTATAAAGGTTCATTTTCTTAATATTCAACATACTTCATTAAAGTCTCATATTTTCCCTAAGTGCTAAATATTTTGTGTCAGATAGAGAGATGTTCACCAAAACAATTAAAATGGATGTCCATTTGTCCTTTCTTTCAAAATCTAAGTCAAGAGTGTATGTTTTCTTTTAATGAACATATATTTTCTTTTTTAGTTATTTTACTGCAAAATATACATGCAATATTATTTTATATTACGTAATTATTTATTGTTGTTTGTTTGGTTTTATGCTATGGTATTTTGTTAAAACTTTTTTCACAGGTATTTTGGGGAAATAAAGCTTCTTTTATCTGATGTTTTACATTTCATGATTTTTTTTATTATCTCATTCTTTCTCCTATTTTGTCATGTATATGATAAGCATAAAATCATGGATCACAAATAACAGATATCAGTTGAACTATTTTTAGTACATTTACTCCCCCTACCCTCTTTAACCCTTCAGCGGGCGCGCCAATTTTTGGAACACCAGCAGGCGTGCGTGGCACAAAGTGCAACGTCTCTTTCAACCTTCATTATTCCTTTTGTAATAATTTTTTTTTTGTTTTTGAAATTGAAAATAATAATTCTACATTTTATGACAAGATATAATGATTATATGACAAGATATAAATTTTATGACAAGATATTTATGACAAGACATAATATTGAGATATTTTTATAATTCAAGGCCAATTCATTTTGAATGCAGATACAATTGCCTTATTTCAATACTGTCCAGTTTAGTGGATCTAAGAACAGCTTGCGAATTGATTCCTATTATGTCCAAAAACCTAAAAATCAATGAGAACTTGTCCAACTTTGGGATATGCGGGATACCGTGTAATAGCTGCACATTTGATCTACGACATCAACTCCTGCTTCTGTCATATTGTAATCACGACTACCAATGAATGGAAAGCAATACAAGGGTAAAAAAATCAAACCTGCATTAGAAAGGGTGTAGCTATAAATAGAAACTGCTCAGAACATTCAAACAACGTAAAAAACAAACCATTCAAAATTACGTAAATGTTGCACTTTATACACGGGCTCACCAGCTGAAGGGTTAAAAAAATAATTTCTTCTTTTCATGTAAGAAATTTAATTCATACTTACCAGCAAGTCTTATGAGTCTGTAGAGCAGCGATTCTTAACCGTTTTATGTCCCTTTGGATGACCTTCAGCCTGCCCCCTTTTAAGCCTGAAACATACCTACATAAATTTTGAACGATCAAAATGTGTAGCAAAAATAGACAACACATACAACATAACAAAGCAAAAGCAAAAGAATTAATGTAAAAAGTGATCACCTGGGAAAAAGTAAAATTAGTGAGATGGCTGAAACTGTTTCAGTCATATCTCATCTATATATATAAAACAGTTCCGTAACTGACTGACTAACAGATAACGCACAGACCAAACCGCTGGACCTAAAAGGTTGAAATTTTGCATGGCGATTCTTCTTATGATGTAGGAGTGTACTAAGAAAGATTTAAAAAAAATTCTTAGATTTTTTTTTAAATAAATTTTTAAGCTGTTCTTGTAACATTCTTTTAAGTTTGCATTTAAAATAATAATCTGAGGGTTATAAAATTTACATCACGAGAAAGACCATCAAAATTCCTTTAAAATGAAATCTTTTTCGAATCTTTACCACTTTCTTTAAAGATTAATTTTTAGAATTTAATTTGTTAAATGCTGATCACGTAGTTTCTTTTCTTTTTGTAATACTTTAAACTAATTTTGCGCACATGCATAACAATGAAATAAATTGACAAAAAAAAGTTTTTATTCTTTCTCATGCGGCAGACGATTGGACATTATCCAAAAAAATATTTAAATACAGTAAAAGAAATTTTCCTCAAACTGTACTATATTAATAGTACTATATTCTTTAGTATGTTATATTAGATTTAATTTGAATATTTTCTTCTACATTGTTTTGTCTATAAAAATATCCATTATGATTTTTTTAAGATATATTTTTTTTGACATCAATTGCATACATTGACCGTTGTGTTTAATTTGAATGTACTCCGTAACGAAGCACGGGTATTCAGCTAGTTGAAAGCATAAAATGATAAATTAAACAATAACAAAAATACAATAACTATCATATACCTAATTGCTAAATTTAATTTTTGTTTTCACAAGTCTTTTTAAAATACGTTCTACACACATTTTGTGTTAACCATTAGCATCCCCTCCCTTGAATATCATTCTTGTCCCTCAGGTTGAGAACCACTACTGTAGTCTTCAGGGGTATAAACTTCTAAATTTTAGTGAGTAAAACATGTCTTCATTGAAACTGAAGTGATGACAAATGAATAATAAAAATATCACCATGAAATGAGATAATGAACTGTGAATTTTTTAATCTTTATATAATGTAACAGCTAATTAAAATTTAGAGTGACCTAACCCTATTACATTTCAAAAGGAAAAAAAAATCAAGTTGAATTTACTAAGAATATATTAAAAAAAAGTCTATTTTTTAAAATTTTCAATTACAGTAACCACCGCTTATAGTGATCAGTGGTTATAAGAATCAACCGTTTATAAGAATCAATATCGCAAAAACAAAGTCAAATGTATTATTTCCATGTTAAAATTTTCGCTTTAAAGAATCAATCCACCGCTTTTAAGAATCAGCTTGCACTCTTCACTTTCCTTTCATTTTTCAAAAAAAGCCACTTAAACCCTCAAAAGGCACGAAGTACTTTCTCAATTTTTTTTTTTTTTAAAAGACAGACTTATAAGATGGGATGTACTACAGTCGTAAAATGTATCCCTTTCTTTGTTAGACTTAATATAATAGTTTCCCCTTAAACGCTTTAGCTAAACACTGTCGAATTAGCTTGACCCAGGAGCATCTTTACCCGTCCGGGTCCAATTTAAATTTTCTCCACTGACAAACAAAGACAGGGACTCCTTTTTCCCACCTCAAACATCCTGGTTGTGGCTTCCTGGACCCTGAAACACATAAATCTTCAGCGATGTGTCCACTATCACTTAGGCAAACGTGACATTTGTAGATTCAGCACGTTATCAAACCGTGAAACGTAAGGTAGAAGGTGAATCTTCGTCTGAGACTATTGATATTGAAAGAGGTATAAACAGCCTCCTGAAAACTTCATTATGTCAAACTACCATAGAAAACTTTTTCTTGCACTCTTCCTGTAGTTGAAATGTTAAAACTGTTAAGCAGGTATATTGTAACAAATATTGAATTTTTTTTCTTCTCTTACTATAATCATGTGTATCCACTTATACGTATAGAAATTAAGTTGTATTTTTAAAATTATAAAAAATAATTTTAATAAAAGATAATTAACGTAAATTTAAGAGTATTTTATGGTAAATTATCTCATATATGTATATATAGGTGTGTGTGTGCCTGTCCAAAAAGCCAAATTTCGGCTATAAGAATCAACCACTTATAAGAATTAAAAACAGTAATAACAAACGGGATTCTTATAAGTGGAAATCACTGTATTTGCTTAGGTTCACACTCAAGTAATTAAAAACATTTGTGGTAGATGGTATAAAATTTGAATTAGTGGCTTAATTAACCCTAACATCTGAGTTGAGCTGATTGTTTTATTCACATGAAAATTAAACTTATGTTATTTGATCTGAGTAACTCTTATAAACTTACTTTGTATAACAAAGGTAAAAAACAAAATGAGAAAAATGAACTAATAACAGCATTGTCTGATCACCAATAGCACCTATCTATAACAGTCCCGTGACTGACTGACTGACATATAACGCACAGACCAAATCGCTGGACATAAAGGGCTGAAATTTTGCATGGCGATTCTTATAGTGTAGGGGTGCACTAAGAGAGATTTTTGAAAAATTCTTATTAGATTTTTTTAAATTGAATTTTTAAGCTGTTTTTATAATATTCTTTTAAAGTTTACATTTAAAATAATAATCAGAGGGTTATAAAATTTATATCACGAGAAAGATCATAAAACTTCCTTTAAAATGAAATCTTTTTCAAATCTTTACCTCCATTTTCTGAATTTTTGGTGAATTTTTAAAGATTAATTTTTAGAATTTAATTTATTAAATGCTGATCACGTGGTTTCTTTTCTTTTAACTTTGCATCACGTGCATAACAACGAAATAGACAATTCATTTTTTTCTTGCTAATGCGGCAGACGATTGGACATTATCCAAAAAAATATAGAAATACAGTAAAAGAAATGTTCCTCAAACTGTACTATAATCTTTAGGATGTTCTATTAGATTTAATTTGAATATTTTCTTCTACATTATTTTGTCTATAAAAATATCCGTTACGATTTTTTTATAAATATATTTTTTCGTTTTTTTTTACATCAATTGCATACATTGATCGTCGTATTTATTATAAATACATATATACATATTTTTGGCATTAATTGCATACATTGACTGTTGTATTTAATTTCAAGGTACTCCGTAACGAAGTACTGGTTTTCAGCTAATATTACTAATATAAAAAATATTCATATATCAGACTAGCTTGATATTACAGATGATCCACCATAAAACTATTGAGAGGAATATTAAAACATGCCTGCATGAACAAAATACCTACTTGGGAGGAACATTTGTGTATTTATCACTGTGATTCTTATAGAAAAATGTCTACTAGAATTTCACAAGGTCCTTGAAATATCTTGAAATTTGATTTTTGAAAACCTATTTAGTTAATATTTTTCTAAATATAGAATAAAAATGAATATGTCCCACCTCCTTTCTTAAATCTTGCATCACTTTTTATTGCTGTAATTTTGGTAGCCATGTAGTAACATTCAAGTTTTTATGGCGTTTGATTTCAGCATTTCAGCGAGAGTTTAGCTGAAAAGTTCGGTGACTGTATATATGTATATATAAAACAAATCTTAACTTAGAATGTGTAAAATATGTACGTGAAATGACTTTATGCAATTTAATTTTAAGACTTTATTTTATTATTGTATTCTTTACTTTGTATTTGTTAACTAAACCTCCACTGAACTCCACTAAACGGCACTAAATTTAGTCAATAAAAATTCGGTATGAATCCTTGTCTTATAACCTGACTGAAACAATTAAAGGAGAGAGGAATGTGAGACTTAAACATGATTATCTATACAGTGGCTCCCAAAAGTGTTCGTACACTTACGAATTTCAATGGAATAGAGGTCTATCCATTAATTAAAATGAATATTTCAGAATGGGTATTGAATAATAAGATCTATAATCTATTCTTAACAAAACTACATGAAATAGTTTAAAAACATAGTAAAACTTTATTTTTAAGAAACCAGTAATCAAAAAGTAACAAAAACTTTATCTCACAAAAGTCATCGTACACTGAAATATTTTCGGATAAATTCATAATTAAAATTATCGTCTGCGCTTTACTTTTATTTTTGAATTGTGGTGGCATTTAAAATATCGTTTTGCTTTAATATTTGCTTGCCTACTCCGTAATATTCTATTTATTATTTAAAAATGGCTCGTGGTCGTAAAGAAACAACAAACAGCATTCGAAAATTGATTATTTTTCATCATAGTAGTGGTAAATCAGTTCGGAATATTGCTAAATTACTTAATTTAACCCATTCTACTGTGCAGTATGTGAAAAAACGCTTTAAAGAAGAAAATTGGATCGAAAACAAGGTAAGAAAAGGCCGTCCGGCAGAGTTAACAAAACGCGATCAGAGATTTATAATTAGAAAATTTGTGAAAAATTCACGTTTGAGTGCTGTAAAAGTTTCTGCAGAATTCAATGAAACATTTTCTACTTCAATTTCACCTGAAATTTTTTGACGAATTCTCAGAACAGCTGGATTACATGGGTCAGCCCATAGAAAATTTTTTGTGAGCGAGAAAAACAGAAAGTTTAGGCTTCCCTTCGCACTATCAATGATAAATAAGCCCCAAACCTATTGGAATAATGTCTTATTTGCCGATGAACATTTTTGGTGCTGATCCCAAGAACTTAGTAGGAACAGTTAAGCATGCCGGTGGAGATATTCTTGTGTGGGGGTACACAAGGTTCCGTAACTGACTTATTCCTTCACTGACTGACTGACATACAACGCACAGACCAAACCGCTGGACCTAAAGGGATGAAATTTTGCATGGCGATTCTTCTTATTGTGTAAGGGTGCACTAAGAAAGATTTTTGAAAAATTCTTCTTAGATTTTTTTAAATTAAATTTTTAAACTGATTTTGTAACTTTTTTTACGTTTGCATTTAAAATAATAATTTGAGGGCTATAAAATTTATATCACGAGAAAGATCATAAAAATTCCTTTCAAATGAAATTTTTTTCGAATCTTTACCTCGATTTTATGATTTTTGGTGAATTTTTAAAGATTAATTTTCAGAATTTAATTTATTAAATGCTGATCACGTGATTTCTTTTTCTCGCACTTTAGATAAATTTATCGTCACGTGCGTAACAACTAAATAGACAAAAAAAATTGTTTCTTTCTAATGCAGCAGACGATTGGATATTATAAAAAAAAATATATCCCTTACGATTTATATATATATATATATATATATATATATATATTGCATCAATTGTATTTACTGATCGTCGCATTTATTATAAATATATATATTTATTTTTTGTTTGGTATTAATTGCATACATTGACCGTTGTATTTAATTTGAATGTACTCCGTAGCGAAGTGCGGGTTTTCAGCTAGTATACCATAAGAAGAGTGCAGCAGAATGGAAAGATGCAAAGGAGGACTTTTAAAGATGAAACATAGAAGACTTTTTAACCCTTCAGCAGGCGCGTCAATTTTTGGAACACCAGCAGGCGTGCGTGGCACAAAGTGCAACGCCTCTTTCAACCTTGATTATTCCTTTTGGAATAAACTTTATCTTTTAAAAATGAAAATAATGATTCTGAGTTTTATGACAAGATATAAAATGTTCATAATATTGAGATATGTTTATAATTACAGGCCAAAGACTGCAGATAGAATCACCTTATTTCAAAACTGTCCGGTTTGTTGGAGGGGTTCTAAGGACAACTTGCGAATCGATTCCTATTATGTTCAACAACCTAAAAAACAATGAGATTGTCCATCTTTGTGATATGCAGGATACCGTGTAATAGGTGCACATTGAATCGACGACTTCAACTCTTGCTTTTGTCGTATTGTAATCCAGTATAATCGCTGGTTTACCACAGTTAAATCACGACTAACAAATGAATGGAATGGAATACATGGGTCAGAAAATCAGACCTAAAATAATGTTCAAGATTGAATTCTTGATATGAATAGGTCATTAATCTCAATATTTAAATTCCTTTGCTCAAACACTAGGTTTCTAGAAGTACAGAACTCTTAGATTTAGATAATTGACTTATTTATTGTAATCCATTAATTACAGGCATAAAAACTAACAGCTGCAAACCAGGAAGATATTTCTTATAAGAGAAAAGGTTTTTAGTGATTTGGAAACACAGTACAGAGCTCTAGACTCAACATTTAAGCCAATATAAAGGTAATAAATATTCCAAGCAAATTCTATGTTTTTTTTCTTTTCTCAAGCAAATGATATGATTAAAAAGATAAAAACAGACTTCAAAAATTGTAAAAAATACTAAAAATAAATAGTTAGAAATAGTTAAATATGAGAAATATTTCTATTTATTTTAAATGTGTTTAGAAATAAAATTAATTTTAATAAAAAGAAATAAAAAGAAAATAATCAGAAAACTGCACGCTATATTTTCTACTTCACATTAGTGAGCTTGAAGGTTTTTAATGAAGGTTATTACTGGAGTTCAGAGGTTCACTGTATTCTACCAGAAAGAAATACTAATATAGAAAGTATCTGTAGTTTATATAATTTAACGTATCGCCTAGAATGTGAACTCTAATAACAATTAAGAGTTCATGTATACAAAATAATGCGTGAACAAAACATTCATATACAAAATAATGTAAAACTTAAATGCCTAAAAAGAAATCTGCCCCGGGTGAGGATCGAACTCACGACCTTCAGATTACTCAATTGAGTAGATTATGAGACGGGACGCGCTGCCTACTGCGCTACCGAGGCTTGTTTATACAAATCGTTATAAATTTAAGTACATAATTTTCATAAAAACTGATACGTTTCTAAAGCAGTATAGTTTTGAAATAAAGTGCTTTTAATTGAATTATATCAATTAGAATGTAATTTCCACTACTAAGAATAAATCAATATCAACATTTTAAATTATTTTGCAGAATTTCGTTCGATCTTTTCTTTCCCTTCTTAGGGAACAAATTTTTGGCGCCATCTAGGATGAAAAACTGACGTTGAATAATTTGTCACTCTTAAAGAATTCGGCAGAATTGTTTAAAACAGCTGAGGTATGGAACAGTTCATAAAACACCAAATTTTATTAATGGATGTTACAGTCTTTCACAGAAAGAATGATTTGCCTCAAAATTAAGTAGAAGATTTTTCATCCTCGTAATTACACAAGTGAATTTACATATAAGTTTAGAGAAAACATAAATTTATGCTGTTACGATTCATTTTATAAATACAATTGGAAGAATTTTATATTAATTGTAAGAAATGTGTGGTACCCTGGAACTTTTTCAAAATTAATACTCGCATTAAATTTCTTTTTGTATTCATTAAAATAGTATTCGAAGTATTTTAGTTTACCTACCTCAGGATCGCAACTGACGGTTAAGCCTCAGTACTGTTATGGCGCAACCAGAATCTATTTCGAGAAATGGTACTGAAAAAAATTCGAAATCAACATTTCCTATTTCTATCCAATTTGTTAGCTATGGGAAGGAAGGTCCCCTATTCTTGGTTTCACCACTGTAAATGTAAAGATTTTCATGCCGAGAGCCTATATTTTCATAATTTAAAAGATTTTCATGCCTATAGAGTGACAATAAAGTTAGCTTGTATTAAAATTTGGAAAGAGCTGATAAAGTTTGGTATTATTTTCCCCTTATTAACAATTATCCGAAGGAATAATACAAAAAAAAATAAATAAAAATAAACTGTTAATCTATCACTATCCACCCACTTTCTCTCTTTGTCGAAGTACAGATTATATCAATACGGGGAATTTTTTTACTAGAATTCATGTACATAGAAAAAAAATCTACATTTTTGTTTAATACATACCAAGCAAAATTTTTTCTAATTAGTTACAAATATATAGTGTAGATGTCGCCACTATTAGTAATTTTATAGATACAGAACGTAAAGGTGGCTTTTTTAAACTGACCAACATTTTCTATGAATATATTGATGGAAAATATATTTTAAGAAGGGTGTATATTTTAAACTTCTTTTTGTGGTAATGCAGGAAGCTACATGGGTGAATATAATTACTTCCTCTGGGGATCACTAGGAAAAACTTCGGAGAGGGGGCAAAGGTCCATTTTGGGTAAATAAAATTCAGATAGTGGTTGTACGGGAAAGACTCGAATTTCGGGTGGGGAGGGAGCGGGACGGAGGGGTTGAACAAACATATTTATAATATACTAATCACGAAGGTAAAGATAAATACCTTCCCTATATGTCGTTCATTAATCAAACGGTGGCTTGAAGAACGTCACAGGGTAGTGTGACGGCAAGACTAGTACAGTTTCAACAGAACTGTGTTACATTCGACGATTTCGCAAGCCTAGGCACTCATATCATATCAATTTATCCCCCTCCTAAAAAAAATGTGTTTTTTCTACTAGCCACGTTACTGGACAGATTATACATGCATTCTTTAACCTTCTAAGCGTTTGGAGCCTTGTACTAGCACAAAAATCCCCCATAAAAACATTACCCAACACTTGCCTGATCCTCAAAAATGCTTCTTGACCTAAGCGGGTAATCCTGCCGTAAAGTTCTGGACCGTAAGTTCTGACCACAAAGTTATGGAGACCGTAAAGTTCTGGAGACTTCTAAATTCGTTCTTCATCTAGAACCGGAAGAACCGGAACCTCTGGATTAACCGAAAAAATGAACCGGTAAAGTTTACGTTCGAGATTAGGTCTGTGATGTAGGCTCTGTTTTAAAGTCTGCAAGATCTTACTCTATGCGCTCTCAAATCCTCGCAGAGATGTCCTTAATTTGATAGTTGCCAAAGGAGGGACCTTTGAAAAGAGTTGAAGCTGTGCGGTGCAAATTCAAAGAAGACAGCTTGATACCCTCCAACCAGGATCCGCATGTAAACACTAGAAACTGTAGTTAATGGATTGTGGTTGCGCTCAGTGGCGTAGCGAGGGGGGTGGAAGGGGGGTCTATCATGCCCCGGGCGCCACTCACACAGGGGCGCCAAATGGTCCATAAGACCATTGGACCATTTAGTCCCTGAAGACCATGGAGGGTGCCAAAAAGATATCGTGACCCGGGCGGCAGCTATGCTTGCTACGCCACTTGTTGCGCTAGCTGATTTGCGACATAGCCGTCACCTACGCCTATGTTCTGAAGAAGGACAATAAAAGGTGCTTTCCACATGTCTCTGCCCGTTTCCCCGCGTCCAACCAACCACCACTCGTACTGTGCCACGACACAGATCGACTAGGCACTAGGCCGACCTACGCGTGTCGAAGCACAGTTCTCGTGGCTCTAAGACCCGAATACACATGGACAACAACAGGCCGATATACAGACTACACACGCATGTGACCATACGCCTGCATACACATAAACATATGTCACTCATACATATGGATGTATGTCATGCATGTGTATGGATGTCACATGTATTACACACATATGGATATAGGGAAATCCATACATATGTGTGACATCCATACATATATACGTATGTCACATATTATGTATAAGTGTATACATGTAGATACACATATGTATGAGGCCCACATACCAGATACAAGGTCTTACAGGCCTACAGTTCACCTAGAACAGCTGAGCTCCAACTGAGTAGTGAATGAATGAAATTTTGGATCCGAGTTTTGGCATGCTTATTATACCCTTGACGACATTCTCGATTGCTCTAGCGATGGAAAATTCCAGAACTGGATAACCACGCCTCCTAAGTGAAATCTGATAAATTCTCAGAACACTAAAAAAAAAAGCGCCTAATTTGTCGCCAATCTCGCCAAATTTCCCGAAAAAATTCCCCAAAGGGTTACATACTGAAATCTAAAGCTCAATGACAGTAGATAAACGGTATTTAACACTAAATAAACATAAATAAAAAAGAAATAAAGAATATTTATAAATGATTAGGAATATTTACATCTATTTACAACAATGTTTATGTGTTCAGCTGCAAAAGCGCAGTTTGACGTAGTCCCGTATCGAACAGACGCTTGCCTCCGTTCGATTAAAATATTAAGCTTATGACTGGAGTGTGAACATAGTGCTCGCCCCTAGGAAAATTTACTCTATCGAATACGCGCCTTGAGACGCTAATATGTTTGTTTCAAATGCTTTTTTTTCGTCAACTTAACTTTTTTTCCTTTACTTAAGCATTTAAGATTTTTTTTTTAAATTCTATTTTTGGAAAGTTACACACTATGAACGCTTCATTGTGTTCACAAATTTATAGCAATCCAAAATTCAATTGCATTTCTTTCTTTTTTTCAAAAGGAAGAGCTTCAGAGTCCTGTTGAACATGTTTTACTCTCCAACCGAATCAAACTGGTGACACCAAGACACTTGAATAATATGAAATTAAGTTGCTCTCATAAAAGGACGACTGTTCTGAAAATAGAGCTCTAAGTACGTCCGAAGTGCAGAAGTCTTTATATTTGTAAAAGATACGTAAGGATAAGCGATCGCCTGCCTTTAAAATAGAAATCATAAGCGTCCAGGCGTCTACGTCAAGAGTCAGGCTCTCAAAACCCGAGCTATGGCATCGGACATGTTGTTGCTCGCATTGTGCTCGTTGCGTGACGCTGCTTGTCTGAAAATTCGGGCTAAGGCATCGGACATTTTGTTGCTGTCATTGTGCTCATTGTCGCAAGTGGCTTGTCTGCAAATCCGAGCTGAGGCATCGGACATTTTGTTGCACGAAATGATTCCAGTCATCTAAGATAAGGATTTTGGATGTTTAAATTTCCATGTGGTAGCGACAGCAGAAGGAAATATTTCGTGTCAATGAGAATTATTCTGTTTACCAGATAATTTTCTTCAAGTGGTGCTAATAGCAAGATTTTATTTGTCGAAGTCGTTTAAGGAAATATTCTTAGGGTCTATTCACATAAGATACGTCAGCGTCAGAGTAAAAAATTTTAACCAATCATATGCCAAACATCAACCAATCAGCGCCAACGGAATCTTTAACGCTGACGGATTCTACGTGAACAGGCCCTTTATTGTGGATGTAAAAGCTTAAATTTTATATTAATAAGCAGGGATTTCGTGGTATGGGGAGTTGCTATTTAACACAGTCTAATGCGGGCGGCGGAATATTGCGTGTTCACTTTTTACAGCGTAATGTGCGATTAGTGATGCTACAGTCGATAACAAAATATCGATGTTTTGAAACATCGATATTCAATATTAAAACATCGATGCTAATAAAACATCGCCCAAAAACCATCAATGTTTTAAACATCGATGTTTTAGAACATCCATTTTTTAAAACTGTTTAGTAATCTCTAACATTAATGTTACTTTCCGTTTGTCGTGGGGGGGGGGGGGGGAGTGATTTAATTTTACTCTCTGATTGGGGCAGACACAAATGACAAAAACTTGTTGCTTTGGACTACATTGATGACGTCAAAATTCTCGTTGTAAATACCTCCATGTTTTGCCTTCAAATGTCCAGATAAATTCGTGGTATTGCCAGAGTTTTGAGGGACTTAAGGCAAATATTGCATTTCCGCCAATTGTTAGGAGGTTTTGTAAAAATATTTCCAACGGTACTTTTGGAGGCATCTTACTAATAATATTAAACGTCAACTTATATAAAAACCAGAACAAACAAAAATTAAATGGATGCACTCGTGTATATACTATTTGTAAATAAAACGCCATGGAAAAGTTCTGGAGTGTCAGGAACATTCCAAGCGCTCTGATCGGTTCATTGGTTAGTTAATTGCCATTGTCTTTTGCTAAGGAATCATTCCCCCTTTTGTATTCGTCCTTTTCAGAATTCAGACTTCCATTTACTGAGTTTGAAAAATTATGCTACGTGGTAAATTTTTTTATTACGGTACGTTTTTCATTAAAAAAAAAACATCGAGACAACGTAAAACATCGAGTACAAAACATCGAGTGTAAAAAACATCGGCTTCAATAATCGGATGTTTAAAACATCGACATCGATGTCGCATCCCTAGTGCGATGACGGAAAATTTCCGTTTTTACCCCGTCCGTGCGTTTTTTAAAGAGTCGTGACCGTTTTGTTCCCTATAAAACTTGGTCATTTACGTACTGCGCATTTCTTAACATTTATTTACTTTGTTACGCTTTTAAGGTTGAATTAAAGCAATTTTTTTATCCTATGACACCAATCAATTGAAACGGCTGATAACGGCGAGAACTAATCGAAAATATTTATTGTTGTTAAACAAAAACATTAAAAGAAAATTAGTGTGTCTAAATCTCCTCAACACCGTTGAGAACACACCCGGTTCGAGAAATCAGCCATTCCTTTAGAATGAAATGAATCAAAATGCTTACCTTTGATATCCGTGCAGCCACGCTAGAACTACGATCTTGCTTTTGTAAAGCTATACATTACCTTGAGTCAAAAACGAAATAATAACTTCTTCTGCGCTTTCATGCATTCTATCTTCTCAAAAAAAATAATACTTTGTACTTAAGAACTTCAGCAACGCCGAGGAAAATGCATTTTCATCCGTATATAACTTAGAATTTTTATTTACAGAAAACTTCGCATATCACACGCCAAAATTCTAACAACTACAATAACAACAAAATGGTAGATATCTTAAAAAAAAAAAATAGTGCTGCCATCTAAAAAGTAGATATTCTCAAAAATAAAAATAAAGAAAATGTGCTGCCCGCTGCTGAAGAAAATTAGAGTCTCGACATTTATCAAATTTCAATGCCAACTTTATATGTTAGGGCAAATAGACACGACTTTCAGCGGTGTCTAGTTAAGTTCATGAAATCGTCAAAAATTAGCCCTCGTCACCTAGACTAAGGGCCTGTTCACATAGGAGTCCGTTGCTTAGCGTTAAGGAAAAGATGACGTTGAGACGAAAATAAACCAATCATAGGCGTTAAAAATTTCATTGCTAATCGTTTGGAGGACTATGATTGGTTTATTTTCGTCTCAACGTCATCTTTTCCTTAACGCAACGCAACGGACTTCTATGTGAACAGGCCCTTAGGCTTTGTGCACATCGAAGCGGAACGTAGTTTCAGTGATAAAAATTTTAACCAATCACAGGGCAGAACGCAATGACCACGTGATATATGAAACAAATCATATGTCGGTGCCAACGCAGGAATTCTAATATCCGCCACGGAAGCAATGTGAACGATACCTAAGATTTGCAAAACTCCCTTCGTATGTATAGAATGTCAAGTTTTCTTTAAATAAACTTTCATGCACACTTAAAAAACGTTTGAAACAATATTCGATAGTATTTATAGAAATTCTATGAATATTCTAAATGCGATTTTATTCTAAGAAAAAAATGGCAACTACTCGTTTATGACGTCATGAGGCTTGAAGCCGAGAGAGGAGAAAGAAAATTGTTAGAGAATATAAAAAAAATAAAAAATAATAAAAAACGATGCCAAAAAGGCCCTGTGCAAACGCTAGAGATCAAGCGACTTCCTTCTCAAAATGTAGAGGACAAAATTATTCCGATTCCTGAATTTTGAAAACCCACAGTCAGAGAGAAATATTTAATTAAATCATCTCGAATTATACCTTCATTACGATGCTATATAGAAGTTAACTTTGATTCTGCAAAACCGAATATCAATGAGAAACGCAACGAGATTCGGGTTATCTCGTACCCGTTAAGATTATAAACTACTAAATTTAATACTTAACAGGAACGAATTACATGATATCGGCTTCACGTAATTCGTACAAATACATACATAAATATATACATACGTATATATGCATACATATATGACTATATATATCTATATATATAAAACAGTTCCGTAACTGACTCATTCATTCACTGACTGACTAACATACAACGCACAGACCAAACCGCTGGACCTAAAGGGCTGAAATTTTGCATGGCGATTCTTCTAATAGTGTAAGGGTGCACTAAGAGAGATTTTTGAAAAATTCTTCTTAGATTTTTTAAAATTAAATTTTTAAACTGTTTTAGTAACTTTTTTAAGTTTGCATTTAAAATAATAATTTGAGGGTTATAAAATTTATATCACGAGAAAGATCATAAAAATTCCTTCAAAATGAAATCTTTTTCGAATCTTTACCTCTATTTTCTGATTTTTGGTGAATTTTTAAAGATTAATTTTTAGAATTTAATTTATTAAATGCTGATCACGTGATTTCTTTTTCTGGTACTTTCAATAAATTTATCGTCACGTGCGTAACAACTAAATAGACAAAAAAATATTTTTTTCTCTTTCTAATGCAGCAGACGATTGGATATTATAAAAAAAAATGCAATACCCAAAATAGACAGTGGCCTATGTGATTCAGAAGTGAAAGGTGAGCGGTGATTGTCGGAATGTGCCCCGAGTCTGCAGACCCACGAAACTGGGAGATAGAGACCGACGGGTGCTGTCCAGAGAAATTCGGAAGAACCGCACCCAACAGATGGCCCGCACACTTCGGGAGTTTAAACAGGCATCCGGGAGTATTTTTTCGATGAATACCATCCGTAAGGAAGCACATCTGCTTGGTTTTCGTGGTCGTGCTGCCGTCCATAAGCCTTTGATCACGAAGTCCAACCGCGTTGCTCGGTTAATGCGGTGCAAAACACGTCAAAAGGGGACAGTAGATCAGTGGAAACGGGTTCTTAGCAGCGATGAATCAAGGTTCGGATGGCATGGTCTGGGTCTGGCGACTGCCTGGAGAACGCCTCCTGCCAGAAAGCAGTGTGCCCACAATAAAGGTCCGGCGGAGGTGGAATTATGGTCTGGGGTGTTTCTCCTGGTATGGAGTGGTTCCCTTGGTCCCAATTTATGGAAAGCTCAACGCCGACGCTTACTGCACTATTTTGGATGACAGTGTGCTTCCTACGTTGTGGCAGTTTTACGGGTTGGACCCATGTTACTTCCAGGACGACAACGCCAGCTGTCATGTTGCGAGGTCCACCATGGATTGGTATGGTGACAGTGGGGTTAACCGAATGAACTGACTGGTCCAGAGACCTATCGAGAACCTCTGGGACGAGTTGAATAGCCGAATTAAGGGGTGCAACAGCCGCCCAAAATTGGTGAAGGAACTTACATGTCTTCCCGAAGCCGAGTGGAAAAAAATACCACTAGCCGTCATACAAGGACTTGCGGAAAGCATGCCCTGGAGGGTTGAGGCTGTAATTGCCTCTCGCGGAGGCTCTACCAACTATTGAATTTGAATAAATTTTGTTTTTCTTTTCTATCACAAGTATGTAAATACTTATTAGTAAGCAGTGTATATACATACCGGGTGTCCCCAAAATAACCGATGATTTGAAAAATCAATTAAAGAAAAACGGAAGGCGATAGAAATGTACGGTTTGCTGCATTCTGCTTATGTAACCAGGGAATTTATTCTCACCAATTTTCAAAATTAGTTACAAAGTTCGTCAATAGATGGCGCTGCTGACTAGGAAAATCTGTAAAACAATGTTTTCATAATAACCACCGATTGCAGCAACAACGTGGTGCAGTCTGAGGTCAAAATTCGCAGACGCCCGTGCAAACATTTCAGTTTGAATGTTCTGACAAGCAGCAGAGATGTATTGTTCCAGTTTATCTACAGTTTGTGGATTGTGACGTTACACCTGGTCTTTCAAGTACCCCCAAAGAAAGGTTCCCAACCTTTTTATAGTACCGTACCTGTACGTTGTGAACAATTTGATGACGTACCGGTAGACCAAAAATTTTGAAATGGGGAATAAAATGCAATGGAGAACAAAATAAATTAGGATATATAAAAAATCATTTTAAATAAATCTCCCGAGTTTAATACACTTACCTTAACAGCTTCTTAATATTTATTAATAATACAACTACTATTGATTAATAATATGCAATTATCTCTCTCTCTATATATATATATATAAAACAGTTCCGTAACTGACTCACTGACTGACATACAACGCACAGACCAAACCGCTGGACCTAAAGGGCTGAAATTTTGCATGGCGATTCTTCTTATGGTGTAGGGTTGCACTAAGAGAGATTCTTAAAAAATTCTTCTTCGATTTTTTTAAATTAAATTTTTAAGCTGTTTTAGTAACTTTTTTTAAGTTTGCATTTAAAATAATAATTTGAGGGTTATAAAATTTATATCACGAGAAAGATCATAAAAATTCCTTTAAAATGAAATCCTTTTCGAATCTTTACCTCTATTTTCTGATTTTTGGTGAATTTTTAAAGATTAATTTTTAGAATTTAATTTATTAAATGCTGATCACGTGATTTCTTTTTCTGGTACTTTAAATAAATTTATCGTCACGTGTATAACAACTAAATAGACAAAACAATATTTTTTTTCTTGCTAATGCGGCAGACGATTGGACATTATTTTGTCTATAAAAATATCCCTTACGATTTTTTAAAAAATATATTTCTTTTTCTACATCAATTGTATATATTGATCGTCGTATTTATTATAAATATATATATATATATATATATATATATATATATATATTTATTTATTTTGGCATTAATTGCATACATTGACCGTTGTATTTAATTTGAATGTACTCCGTAGCGAAGTGCGGGTTTTCAGCTAGTTAATAATATGCAATTAATTTAAAGATGTTTGAAATGCAAAACACAATTTTTAGTAGAACTCAGACACAGTTATAATTCTCAAACACAGTTATAGACACAGTTATAATTCGCAAACACAGTTATAGACACAGTTATAATTCGCAGACGAGTGCCAAATTTTTATGGGGTGGTCATAGATAACACATTCAGGTGTAGACGGCATCTTTGACATTAAGTAAATACCAATAAAGTATTACAACACAAACAATGGATCAGAAATTCCAAACTAAAATATTAAAACGTATGGATTATTAGTTATTATAGCCATTTCTTTTCTTTTTTCGTAACACAGATTTTTAATAGATTTTTGTTTTAAATTGTAAAATCCTTTGCGTACCGGTACTGGTACGCGTACGCAAGGTTGGGAACCACTGTTCTAAGGGGTTCATATATATATATATATATATATATATATTTATTAAATTAACTTTAATTATATATTCATATATATATATATATATATATATATATATATATATATATATATATTTATTTATTTGGTCGGGACTCTGAGCAGTCCAGGGAAGACGTTTTACATCCATACCTTGATACCACTGGTTGACAGAGGCTGCAACATGACATGGAGCGTTGTCGTCCTGGAAGTAACATTCGTCTATTCCCAGGCCCAGATTTCCGCATGGGCAAGTGGGGCAGTTGCCCAGGGCCCCCAAAGTTATGGAGGTCCCCTAATTTAGCATTAAGTTGTACATAGTTTTGAAAATTTCGTTTTGGGTTAATACAGTAAATGGGGGCAGTGGCAGATACAGAAAAAAATCCTGGGGTACAGTGCACCCACTATAGTGAAAATTCCAGAACTGGATAACCACGAATCCTAAAAGAAATCTGATAAATTCTCAGAACACTAAAATAAAAAAGCACCTAATTTGTCGCCAATCTCGCCAAGTTTCCCGAAAAATTCACCAAAGAGTTACATACTGAAATCTAAAGCTCAATGACAGTAGATAAACGGTATTTAACACTAAATAAACATAAATCAAAAAGAAATAATATATAATAAATAATTATCAATATATCCATAAGCGTTTCTGGTTTAATATTTTTTTGGGGGGTGTAATAACTTTAGACTGTGATCTATTTTGAATTTCAAAAGAAAATTTCATGAATTTATTTATTAACATTAAAAACTAAATTAATAAATCAACACTTATTATTATTATTATTATTATTAATTTTAAAATTTTTGACTTGTTGGTCAAAAATTTTTTGAATTTCCGGTGGGTGAGTGCTCCAGGTCTTCATGTTGAAATCTGGTCATGGGGAGGTACATGCCCCCTTCTGAATCTATCCTTGGAGGGGGCCCCCGAAGTCTGCTTTGCCCAGGGCCCCATTGGGTGAAAGTCGGGCCCTGTCTATTCCATAAAATTGCCAGAGCGTAGGAAGAACCTGATTGTCCAAAATGTTCACGCAGGCGTCGGCTTTCGATTTACCAAGAACAACATGCAAGGGTCCCAGGCCATACCACGAAAAACACCAACAAACTAGTACACCACCACCGCCGAACTTGAGAGTTGGAACGATGCACTTGGATAGCAGACATTCGCCAAATCCAAGCACGCCCTTCCGACTGGAAGAGCGTGTAGCGTGAGTCGTCGCCCCATAAAACAGTTTTCAGTGGTCCACACAGTGATGCAAACCTCTACGAAGCGCCTCCCCCTAGCGCCATCTCGAAATCCCCCTGTTTCCCCCTAACACCAACTTGAGATCACCCTAGACCTTCCTAAAAGAAATTCTGGTTCCAAATAGGCATCCTGTTTGAGAGATAAATTGAAACAAATAGAAAATACACACTTACATAATGAAATGGAGGTTTATTTACATTTCACATATGTATGGAATTTATAATCTAATAAAAAAACAAGTACTATATAAAAAAAAATTTTAAAGTCAATTCCTACTTAGGTCAACAAAGAAAAATTTGAGTGTGAACTAATAGTAGGAATTGAAAAAAAGGATTGCCTGCCAGAACCTTGCCTACTGTGCAAGATTAGGAGGGGGGAAAGAGAGAGAAAAAGTTTGACAGGTTGGGGATTCGATCCCGCAACTTACAGGACGGGAGGAGCCCGTGATACCGCAGTGCTACCGCTTACAGAGTAACAACAGGGAAATTACAATTCAAGAGCAAGAGACGCTCTAGGTCTAAAACTAAAATTGATTAATTAAATTTAATTAATGAATTAATATTTGAAAAAACTGTATTAACATCAAGTGTCATCCACTACAAGTTTAAAAAAAATGTATTTGAACTTGAGTGGATGAATAAAAAGTACTTTTATTAACGATTGAAAATTTGAACAAGATATATATATATAGAGAGAGAGTGTGAACTAATAGTAGGAATTGAAAAACGCGTCTCGATTGAACAAAATATTAAAAAAAGTTCCCCCACAAAATTCCCCTAAAAAAAAAATGTGGCCCAAACACCCCTTTTCATCTAACTTACCCCCCAAATTTAGGGCGGAAACCCCAAGTTGGCAACACTGGGTCCACAGTCCGGTTGCGACTTTACAAACACAAGCGACTCTGCCGGTTTTGTTGGATTAGGTGCTGTTTGGTTTGTGTGCGGCAACACATCCGTGGATATTGCAGGCGTGCAGTTCTTTCCGCAAAATATTGGGCTGCGCAGTAACCCCTGCTGCCTGTTGAAACTCGCTGTTGGGGATTTGGAGTGGTTCCTTGCGGTTCTTACGAACCTCACGCTTCAGGACACTCCGATCTCGTTCGGTCAGTTTACGGGGACGACCAACGCGTGTAGTTAGTTCCTGTCCCAACTCCCGTAGTCTTCCACTTCTTCACGACATCACACATCACCAACAATTGACCGTGGCTGTAAATAATTCTACCGCAATTGCGCGAATAGACTTGACACTAATCTGAAAACCAACTATAAACACCTCTTTCGAAGTCACCAAGTACCTTCCGTTTCGACATATTGTCACAATTTCACACAGAACTAACGACCTTACCACTTCGTGTATTGTATTTAACCTTAAAAGATCACGTGCGAGCACTGGATTTGCATAAAATCCGATATGCAGTCGGATTTTATGCAAATCAGCCGGGGTTCGGTCCATCATTGTAGGATAGTTATATATATATATATATATATATATATATATATATATATATATATATATATATATATATATATATATATATATACACAGTGGAATCTCGATCGATCGTTTTCGGATCCATCGTTATTCCGTATGTGTCGTTCATTTTATCCAGTCCCAACGATCATATTGCTTTGTTATGTTTCCGCATCTATCGTTTTCCCGTATTTATCGTTCATTTCAATCGGACCCTTGAAAAACAATCGATCGAGATTCCACTGTATATATATAATATCTATAAGAAAAAGATGAAAGAGAAAACCAGTAATAGCTCTAACGCTACTTGCAGCCAGGAACAAATAACATGAAAAGAAAAGTATGAAAGAGGTTTTAGACAGCATTTCTTCATCAGCGGTGTCAATGCTGCCTAATAACCAATGGATTGTTTCCGATGAGTATGATCTATACAATAAACACACTCATATATATATACTAGCTGAAAACCCGCATTTCGCTACGGAGTACATTCAAATTAAATACAACGGTCAATGTATGCAATGTATGCCAAAAATAATAAATATATATATATATATATTTATAATAAATAAGACGATCAATATATACAATTGGTGTAGAAAGAAATATATATATTTATAAAAAATCGTAAGGGATATTTTTATAGACAAAATAATGTCCAATCGTCTGCCGCATTAGCAAGAAAAAAAATATTTTTTTGTCTATTTAGTTGTTATGCAAGTGACGATAAATTTATTTAAAGTACCAGAAAAATAAATCACGTGATCAGCATTTAATAAATTGAATTCTAAACATTAATCTTTAAAAATTCACCAAAAATCAGAAAATAGAGATGAAGATTCGAAAAGGATCTCATTTTAAAGGAATTTTTATGATCTTTCTGGTGATATAAATTTTATAACCCTCAAATTATTATTTTAAATGCAAACTTAAAAAAAGTTACGAAAACAGCTTAAAAATTTAAATTAAAAAAATCTAAGAAGAATTTTTCAAAAATCTCTTAGTGCACCCCTACACTATAAGAAGAATCGCCATGCAAAATTAAATTTTTAAGCTGTTTTTGTAACTTTTTTAAGTTTGTATTTAAAATAATAATTTGAGGGTTATAAAATTTATATCACGAGAAAGATCCTAAAAATTCCTTTAAATTGAATTTTTTTCGAACCTTTACCTCGATTTTCTGATTTTTGGAGAATATTTAAAGATTAATTTTTAGAATTTAATTTATCAAATGCTGATCACTTCATTTCCTTTTCTGGTACTTTAAATAAATTTATCGTAACGTGCATAACAACTAAATAGACAAAAATAAATATTTTTTTCTTTCTAATGCAGCAGACGATTGGATATTATCCCAAAAAAATAAATATCCCTTACGATTTTTTTGTAAATAAATATATATATATATTTTACATCAATTGTATACATTGATCGTCGCATTCATTATAATTATATATATTTATTTCTTTTTGGCATTAATTGCATACATTGACCGTTGTATTTAATTTGAATGTACTCCGTAGCGAAGCGCGGGTTTTCAACTAGTATATATATATATATATATATATATATATATATATATATATATATATATATATATATATATATATATATATATGAAATAACACGGTCCAAGAAAAATAAAACCGTTTATTTTTTTTTACACAGTTTTCCTTTTCCTTTAACACTGTAAAAAATCTTAAATGAATAAAAAACATTGAGTGCAATGTTATTAGACAGTATTTCAGAGAATGTAGATGTTTCTCCCAGGGCCCGATTTAGAAAATTCTTGACTGGCACAACTCGGGATGCCCCCCCCTTAACACTGATGTGGGAGCAAAATTTCCAAAATTGACACACCAAAAAAAAAAATAATTATGAATCATCGTGAAAGTACCATTTTACCAAGAATTGGCTATTTGAAGCGTAGAAGCCTAGAACATTTTTAAATAACAAAAAGCAATACAACATATTAACTCCTTCATTAAAACACCAATGCAATGCAACCAGAAAAACTTATTAATCCCTTATATACACTACTAGCTGAAGTACCCGGTGTTGTCCGATTTTCAAAAAATAATATGCCTGTGTTTGAATCTGAACTATCATCTATATCTATACAAAATTTCAGCTCAATTGAACCAATACTTTTTCTCTTATAAAGGAACAAACATAGGCCTATTCGAAATAACCAATTAATTTCACAGTTTCAATGAAACACGCTGATTTTTGAATAAACTAGAATAATTCAAGTTCGATTTACGCAAATTCTGCATAAAATTGTACATAAATTAAAAAACATAAAGTTTATGAGTTAAATAAAGTTCTGTAATATTATACCAATAAATTTCCAGTTGATAGCCAATAAATTGTAAATCTTTTTTTACCTTAAATGTCCAGTAAAAAGCGTGGTTCCAAATCTAATTTTCTTCAATAAAACCTTAAATGTTCAAAAATCCTTTTTGTATTTATCAATACCTCCTCCACTTAAATCTTTATAATATTAAATGTTTTACTGATAATAAATGAAAATTTAGTTTGATGTATTGCTATAGTTACTTGACTATGGTTGACAAAGAAAATTCAAATGTTAAATGTTTTACTGATAATAAATGAAAATATCGTTTGATGTGTCGCTATGGTTACTTGACTATGGTTGACAGAGGAAAAGTTGTAAAGGTGAAGCATCAGCTCAACATTTAGGCCCCTAACTTTCCTTCTACTGATCAGATATACGTAATATATAGCCTATGTCCATCTGGAATAATGTACCTTTCAAATAGTGAAAGAATTTTTCAAATAGGTGCAGTGGATCCGGAGATTACCCTCCACATACAAAATCCCCTCTCACTCTTTATATATTAGTATAGATAATATACATATGATGAACTATACATTAAACTATACATGTGACGAACCTATCAATCAAATTTGTAAGGATATTATAAAAAAATTGCTATTAAAAAGGAAAAAAAAATTAACTGGGAATTTTTTTTAAATAAAAATTTTAGGGGGCCCCCCAACATTCGGGAGGCCCTAGGCCCGTGCATACTGGGCCTAATGGAAAATCAGGGCCTGGTTTCTCCGTTAGTTTGTAGTATTGATGATGAAGGAGTGGTTCCAATATCTACAACAGTGATTCGCAACCACTGTGCCGCCACTGCGAATTATTTCGTACGCTATTTTTACAAAATATATACCGGGTATTATAGGTACATCAGTCAATTAAACTACAAGTAAAATTCTTTTAAATTTACCTTTTTGT
>OU015499.1:119289090-119291590 GCA_907164885.2 Dolomedes plantarius | reverse complement strand
CTACTGCATATCTTCTGCTTCATTTTATGATTAAGGCAAGTCTGTATTGCTTTTTAATATGTTAATTTTAGATAGCATAGTATAATATATTTTCCGGGGTTATACATACTAGGAGATTTTTCTTCTTCAGTGATACACTTTTAAAGTTATATATTTTCTCTTAACATCGGATAATTCGAACTTCGGATAATTCGAACTTTTTTTCGAGAACCTTTGAGTTCGAATTAACGAGCGTCCACTGTGTATATATATATATATATATATATATATATATATATATATATATATATATATACAGTGATTTCCGCTTATAAGAATCACGTTTGTTATTACTGTGTTTGATTCTTATAAGCGGTTGATTCTTATAGCCGAAATTTAGGTTTTTGGACAGGCACACAAACACGTATATATACATATATTAGATAATTTACCATAAAATACTCTTTAATTTACATTAATTATCTTCTATTAAAATTATTTTTTATAATTTTTAAAATACAACTTAATTTTTAGACCTATAAGTAGATACACATTATAGTAAAAGAAGAAAAAAATACAATATTTGTTACAAATTAACATACCTGCTTAACAGTTTTAACATTTCAACTACAGGAAGGGAGCAAGAAAAAGTTTTGATGATGATAGGAGCGTAATGAAGTTTTCAGGAGGCTGTTTATACCTCTTTCAATACTAAAAGTCTCAGACGAAAATTCATCTTCTACCTTATGTTACACGGTTTAATAACGTGCTGAATCTACTAATGTCACGTTTGCCTAAGTGATAGTGGACACTTCGCCGAAGATTTATGTGTTTCAGGGTCCAGGAAGCCGCAACCAGAATGTGGGAGGTGGGAAAAAGAGTCCCTATTTTTGTTTTTCAGTGGAGAAAAGTGAAATAGGACCCAGACGGGTAAAGATGCCCCTGGGTCAAGCTAATAGGACAGTGTTGTGCTAAAGCGTTTAAGGGGAAACTATTATGTTATGTCTAACATAGAAAGGGATGCATTTTAAGACTGTATTCCATCCCATCTTATCAATATTTCTTTTTAAAAAAACGAAAGAACGTGTCTTTTGAGGGTTAAGTGGCTTTTTTGGAAAAATGAAAGGAGAGCGAAGAGTGTAAACTGATTCTTAAAACCGGTGGATTGATTCTTTAAAGCGAAAATTTTAGCATAGAAATACTACATTTGTTTTTGTTTTCGCGATATTGATTCTTATAAACGGTTGATTCTTATAACCATTGATCACTATAAGCGGTGGTTACTGTATATACAATTGAACCTCCATATATCGAAGAAGGAAAATGCCGGAAAAAAAATTCGATATATAGAAATTTCGATATATGTAGAACTCATCTTACTTTTATCATAATTCTCCTAAAACATTAAAATCAAAGCTAATTTTCGTATACTAAACTCCATTTCTAATTTATATGCGAATCCCATTAAATGAAAGTAAATAATTAAAAATGAATTAATATGAAAGATTTATTGAGCACTATATACCTTTTACAAAAACAATAATCCAGACAGTGGTTACAGTGATCACAGTTACATTCTTTTAAAAAAAGACTACGAGTATCTTGCTGAACAGCCAGTTTTGCGAAAAGTTGATCAAAGAAATGCTCTCACTTATTCAGTCCACTAAAAACTTCTCAGGGACATTTTCCGCGAATTGAAGTCCACGACGTATTGTTTCAAACGCCAAAAATTGGGAGATTTTAGTTTAAAGTGGGATAAAATCTCCCAATATGTCGTGAAAAAAAATTTCTATATATAGAAACAGTTTTTCTATATAATGAACATGGAGATTTGCTAAGAGTTCGATATATAGAAAATTTCGATATGGGGAAGTTCGATATATGGAGGTTCGACTGTATATATATATATATATATATATATATATATATATATATATATATATATATATATATATATATATATATATATATATTTATTTATTTATTTATATATATATATATATATATATATATATATATATATATATATATATATATATATATATATATATATATATATATATATGTATATGTATATATATATATATATATATATATATATATATATATATATATATATATATATAGTTATTTATTTATATGTATTTATATATATATATATATATTTATATAACAGTTCCGTAACTGACTCACTGACGGACATACAACGCACAGACCAAACCGCTGGACCTAAAGGGCTGAAATTTTGCGTGGCGATTCTTCTTATAGTGTAGGGGGGAACTACGAGATATTTTTGAAAAATTCTTCTTAGATTTTTTTAAATTAAATTTTTAGCTGTTTTAGTAGCTTCTTTTTAAGTTTACATTTAAAATAATAATTTGAGGGTTATAAAATTTATATCACGAGAAAGATCCTAAAAATTCCTTCAAAATGAAATCTTTTCGAATCTTTACCTCTATTTTCTGATTTTTGGTGAATTTTTAAAGATTAATATTTAGAATTTAATTTATTAAATGCTGAT
>OU015499.1:119251590-119284090 GCA_907164885.2 Dolomedes plantarius | reverse complement strand
ATATATGTGTGTATATACGTATATACATATATATACGTATTATATACGGCTATATATGTATATACGTATATAATATGTATATATATATACGGCTATTATATATATATTATATATATAATAGCCGTTGTCTCTGTATAACACTTCCGGGCTGTACTCCTCTTTCAATTGAAGCCCTCAGAAAACAAACGGCCGGTTAGGCTTAATTTCAATTTCAGATTTGGATCAGAATTTTTTCTTACCTAAAAACTAATATCGTCTCCATCAAATCACGTTTGTTCAGTCAATTTTTCTATAAAACATTCAGAACTAAAAAAAAAATTGGATGTTTTTAGCTGTATATTTAACAGTTTTTAAAAATCTGTTTACTTTTGCGATGAATTCTGAAAGTAAACAAACTTGAATGTGAATGAATCAAGTAGCTCAAGTATTCATATCGCGTAGTGAGCTGTTAAAAACTGGATGGCAGTCTACTACTCCAATCGCATGAAAAACTAAATAAATAAAAAATAATGAAAGGGTGTGCTTTTACAAGGTGTGGATTAAATGCAATATTGTTAGATAATTCGGGATATTTTTTAACTTTTATATACTTTTTCCATTATGACGTCATTATTAGTATTATGACGTCAAAATGACGGGTTTCCTTCTAGTATATATATATATATATATATATATATATATATATATATATACAGGGCTAGATTTGAGCGGAACGCGCCGAAACGGCGTTCCGGTACCTCTCTTTATCAATAATTTGGAATCCCCCCCACCTCCCCGGAAGGTTACCGTTCCGGCACCTCTATTTCTAGAAATCTAGCACTGTATATATATATATATATATATATATATATATATATATATATATATATATATATATATATACACATATGTATATACATCTATACATGTATATACATATTTATATACATATACATATATATATATTTACACACATATATATATATATATACATCTATCTATATACATATATATATATACATCTATCTATATACATATATATATATACATCTATCTATATACATATATATATATACATCTATCTATATACATATATATATATATACATCTATATATATATATATATATATACATCTATATATATATATATATATATATATATATATATATATATATATATATATATATATATATATATATATATATATATATATAAGACTAAAACACAGTAAAAGTTTATTTCAGATAATCTTTTGCTGATTTTTAAATCCCTTATAAATGATGTATAAAAAAGAATGTATATTTATTTACCTTCTAAACTACATTTTAAAAATCCTGATACTTTGAACTTTTAAAAGAAAACGGGACTAACTGACGAGAGTAACTTTGTTACTCCCGTCTCTAACTGTTCCTTTTCAATATTTTCCAAGTCAACAAGAATTTCAACAAATTTCTGCTTCGAAACTGAGCTACTCAGAAATTCAATCAACTGCATTTCAAAATCATCCATGTCTATCGATGAAGACATTTGCAAGTTTAGTTTATCCAGTTTCATACTGTCTGGAAACTCAATCAATTTAGCGGTCTCTTCCAGTTCTCTGAATTTAGCAAAGCTTGTAACGAACTGCCCAAAAGTTGACTCGACAATGTTTAACCCTTCAGCGGGCGGGCGAATTTTTGGAACACCAACAGGCGCGCGTGGCGCAAAGTGCAACGTCTCTTTCAACCTTGATTATTCCTTTTGTAATAAACTTTTTTTTTCAAATTGAAAATAATAATTCTGCGTTTTATGACAAGATGTAAAATGTTGATTATATTGAGATATATTTCTAATTAAAGGACAAAGAAAACAGATACAATCGCCTTATTTCAAAACTGTCCAGCTTCTTGGATTCTAGGGACAACTTTCGAATGGATTCCTATTATGTCCAAGAACCTAAAAAAACAATGAGATTGTCCATCTTTGTGATATGCGTGATACCGTGTAATAGCAGCAGATTGGATCGACTACACCAACTCCTGCTTTTGAAGCATTGTAATCCAGTATAATCGCTGGTTTACCACGGTTAAATCACGACTAACAAATGAATGGAGAGGAAAACATGGGTCAGAAAATCAGACCTGCATTACAAAGGGTGTATCTATAAACAGAAACTGCTTAGAACATTCGAATCTTACATGTAAAAATCAAACCACACAAAATTACGAAAATGTTGCACTTTGTACACGAGAACGCCTTTGAAGGGTTTAAAAAATTATTTTCATAACTACGGAGGATTGAAAATAAAGATATCTTTGTCGAGTCTCTTAAACTTTTAAAAAAGGTACCTGACCCCAAATTTCCAAAATTGAAGAACTTTAAATTCATATTTAATGCCAGATTACATGGTGAACTCCTCTGAGGAATGACAACATTTTACCACTAAAGTTAATTTAAATGAAAGTAACTGAATTTGGGCCTGTTCACATAGGAGTCCGTTGCGTTGCGTTGCGTTAAGGAAAAGATGACGTTAAGACGAAAATAAACCAATCATAGGCGTTAAAAATTTCATTGCTAATCATTTGGGGCATATGATTGGTTTATTTTCGTCTCAACGTCATCTTTTCCTTAACGCAACGCAAAGGACTCCTATGTGAACAGCCCCTTACACAATGGAGGAGGAAGGATTTAGCGTCTGAAATTTTGCTTTCCAAAGGATTGTTACTGGGGAACGTAATCCTACGTTAAAAAATATTAAAATACAGTAAAAGATAAAATTTATCCGCTAGACCAGGGGTGGGCATTAAGTCTATCGCGATCGACCGGTGGACCACCAAGACATTTTGGGGTGACCGCCTTTACTAAGACCTAAGACAAGCATATTAAAAAAACATATTTATGGAACACCGACGCGATTGGCTTTAAACGCGGTTTTAAAAGAGAACGCGGTTTTAAAAGAGTAAGCGCACAAGGCGCAACTGGCGCCGTGTGCGTTGCTCCATTCAATTACATAGGTTACGACTCAACACGGACTGGTTTGTGATTCGAGTCAGTTATCAGTTTCTTTTGACTTGCTCCGTGTGCAGACGGCCTAAGTCTTTTTTCTTGTAGTTATGTAGGTAAGTACATATTCAGTATTCATTATTAAGTTATAATAAATATTGTAGACCATTTTTTCAGCTCACCACAACTAAGTCGCTGGGTGGACCGCAACACCTTGAAATAATTAGAAGTAGCCCGTACCCTGGAAAAGTCTGCACACCCATGCGCTAGACTAATTGAGATGGAAGTTTTTTAAGAATTTAATTCAAATTAGTAGGTTTTATGAATGTTAAATTAAATCTATATATATAAAACAGTTCCGTAACTGACTCACTGACTGACTGTCTGACTGACATACAACGCACAGATCAAACCGATGGACCGAAAAGGCTGAAATTTTGCATGGTGATTCTTCCTATAGTGTAAGGGTGCACTAAGAAATATTTTTGAAAAATTCTTCTTAGATTTTTTAAAATTAAATTTTTAAGCTGTTTTAGTAACTTATTTTAAGTTTACATTTAAAATAATAATTTGAGGGTTATAAAATTTATATCACGAGAAAGATCATAAAAATTCCTTCAAAATGAGATCTTTTTCGAATTTTTACCTCCATTTCCTGATTTTTGTTCAATTTTTAAAGATTAATTTTTAGAATTTAATTTATTAAATGCCGATCACGTGATTTCTTTTTCTGGTACTTTCAATAAATTTATCGTCACGTGCGTAACAACTAAATAGACAAAAAAATATTTTTTTTTCTCTTTCTAATGCAGCAGACGATTGGATATTATCAAAAAAAAAAATGCATATCCCTTACGATTTTTTTATAAATATATATATATATATATAGATAGATATATATTTTACATCAATTGTATACATTGATCATCGCATTTATTATAAATATATATATATTTCTTTTTTGGCATAAATTGCATACGTTGACTGTTGTATTTAATTTGAATGTACTCCGTAGCGAAGCGCGGGTTTTCAGCTAGTCTATATATAAAATGCTTCGGCATGACGATAAGTAAGTCTCAAGGCCAAACTTTAAAATACGCTGACGTAGATTTAAGGGAAAAATGTTTGTCACGGTTGTGTTTTACGTAGCTTTCTCACGCGTAAGTTCGCGGACGAGCCTGGTAATATTAGTTCCGCCTAATGAAGAAACAAAAAATATCGTTTATAAGGAAAAATATCGTTTATAAGAAAATGCAATTTCATTATTTTTTTTATTGTAATTATCCTAAAATGTTCCCCGTAGCGAAGCAGGAGTATTCAGATAGTTGAAAATAAATTCGGCCAGGACTTGTTTCGCGTGCCAGAAACAAGTAATCGGAGTGCCACGTTTGGCACGTGTGCCAAGGGTTGACAACACCTGGCTTAGAAGCAAAGAGTTGAGACATACTTTCGCCTATTTTTCACGGGAAAAGGGATTCATTGAGGTGTCATTTGGAGGTCTTAACTCGAAAATCGATTTTAAATAAACATTCATGAATATTTCAAACGGGAAAGATGTATTCGTCGCGGGCTGGGATGAAGAGTAAAATGACATGAACAGCGAAATGCTTTTAAGGCGACAATGGACCATGAAAAACTTTTTTTTTTATTTATCAACCAATTGCTATGAAAGTTTGTATACTTATACAGTGTTGCTTAGAGATGAAAATTTTACATTAAAAAAATAATCAGAATGTAATTAATTAAGATATTAATTAAAATCCGTTTGTTAATTACTCTATTTAAAAATGCTCCATGATCATCAATTTTTGTCTCAGATATCTAACTTTCTTTCTTAAGCTAGCTTTATATAGTTACTAGCTGAAAACCCGCACTTCGCTACAGAGTACATACAAATTAAATACAACGGTCAATGTATGCAATTAATGCCATATATATATATATATATATATATATATATATATATATATATATATATATATATTTATATTTATAATAAATGCGACGATCAATATATACAATTGATTTATAAAAAAAATATATATATTTATAAAAAAATCGTAAGGGATATTTTTATAGACACAAAATAATGTCCAATCGTCTGCCACATTAGCAAGAAAAAAACGTAATTTTATTTTTGTCTATTTAGTTGTTATGCACGTGACGATAAATTTATTTAAAGTACCAGAAAAAGAAATCACGTGATCGGCATTTAATAAATTAAATTCTAAAAATGAATCTTTAAAAATTCACCAAAAATCAGAAAATAGAGGTAAAGATTCGAAAAAGATTCCATTTTAAAGGAATTTTTATGATCTTTCCCTCGATATAAATTTTATAACCCTCAAATTATTATTTTAAATGCAAACTTAAAAAAAGTTACTAAAACAGCTTAAAAATTTAATTTAAAAAAATCTAAGAAGATTTTTCAAAAATCTCTCTTAGTGCACCCCTACACTATTAGAAGAATCACCATGCAAAATTTCAGCCCTTTAGGTCCAGCGGTTTGGTCTGTGCGTTGTATGTCAGTCAGTCAGTCAGTCATCAGTTACGAAACTGTTTTATATAAATAGATAATAAAAGTTAGTAGGAATATTTGATTTACAGTCATATTTATAAAAACTAGAAAAGAAATCGATAAAAATAGGTCATTTTATGCAAAATTTTATCAACAAAAAATTTTTTATTGTAAAAAATTAAGTTGTTTTAAAATAGTATAATGAATTTATTACTAAGTTTTATTCTAATATATATAAATAATAATTTTATGAAATTTTATGAAAATTCAAGAAAAATTATGACGCATGGAACATTTTGAACTTACCGAAACGACATGAAAACTTGTTTTGAGAAAATAGCATTTCAAGTTTTAATCTGACTAACATTTCCATTGTTTACGTTTGAAAAAATTCTTATAACTCGGTTAATAATGATCGGATCAACATACTTTTTTTAAAATTTAAATCTGATGAGTTGCAGAATCATTTTCTGAAAGAAAAAAAATCGTTTTGGGAACATATTTTTGTCAATTTGAAAGTCCATTGTCGCCTTAAGTATTTATGGAACTTCGGAATTTGTGAGATGAATATATAACTATTATAATCGAATAATGGAGTCAGAGACATTTATGCGAATGAATAAAGATGCTTAAAGGTTAAAGGACTTATTATTTCTTTCGGACCACCACTTCAAATAAGAAAAAATGAGGAGTATGGAAATAGAGTTCGGCGTGTCATATATATATATATATATATATATATATATATATATATATATATATATATATATATATATATACAGTCGAACCTCCATATATCGAAGTAGCAAAATGCCGGAAAAAAATTCAATATATAGAAATTTCGATATATAGATTTCCTCTTAGTTTTATCCTAATTCTCCTAAAACATTAAAATTAAAGCTAATTTTTGTATACGAAACTCCATTTCCAATTTATATGCGAATCACATTAAATGAAAGTTAATAACTAAAAATTGAATTAATATGAAAGATTTATTGAGTACAATATACCTTTAAAAAAAACAATAATCCAAACAGTGGTTACAGTGATCACAGTTACATTCTTTTTTAAAAAAAAAAACTACGAATATCTTGCTGAACAGCCAGTTTTGCGGAAAGTTCATCAAAGAAATCCTCGCATTTATTCAGTCCGTTAAAAGCTTCATCAGGGACATTTTACACGAGTTGAAGCCCACGAAGTATTGTTTCAAACGCGAAAAATTGGGAGATTTTAGTTTAAAGTGGAATAAAATCTCCCAATATGTCGTGAAAAATTAATTAATATGAAAGATTTATTGAGTACTATATAACTTTAAAAAAAAACAATAATCCAGCCAATGGTTACAGTGATCACAGTTACATTCTTTTTAAAAAAAAACTACGAATATCTTGCTGAACAGCCAGTTTTGGGGAAAGATCATCAAAGAAATCCTCGCATTTATTCACTCCGTTAAAAACTTCATCAGGGACATTTTACACGAGTTGAAGCCCACGAAGTATTGTTTCAAACGCGAAAAATTGGGAGATTTTAGTTTAAAGTGGAATAAAATCTCCCAATATGTCGTGAAAAATTAATTAATATGAAAGATTTATTGAGTACTATATAACTTAAAAAAAAAACAATAATCCAGCCAATGGTTACAGTGATCACAGTTACATTCTTTTTAAAAAAAAACTACGAATATCTTGCTGAACAGCCAGTTTTGGGGAAAGTTCATCAAAGAAATCCTCGCATTTATTCACTCCGTTAAAAACTTCATCAGGGACATTTTACACGAGTTGAAGTCCACGAAGTATTGTTTCAAACGCGAAAAATTGGGAGATTTTAGTTTAAAGTGGAATAAAATCTCCCAATATGTCGTGAAAAATTAATTAATATGAAAGATTTATTGAGTACTATATAACTTTAAAAAAAACAATAATCCAGCCAATGGTTACAGTGATCACAGTTACATTCTTTTTAAAAAAAAACTACGAATATCTTGCTGAACAGCCAGTTTTGGGGAAAGTTCATCAAAGAAATCCTCGCATTTATTCACTCCGTTTAAAACTTCATCAGGGACATTTTACACGAGTTGAAGTCCACGAAGTATTGTTTCAAACGCGAAAAATTGGGAGATTTTAGTTTAAAGTGGAATAAAATCTCCCAATATGTCGTGAAAAATTAATTAATATGAAAGATTTATTGAGTACTATATAACTTTAAAAAAAAAACAATAATCCAGCCAATGGTTACAGTGATCACAGTTACATTCTTTTTTAAAAAAAACTACGAATATCTTGCTGAACAGCCAGTTTTGGGGAAAGTTCATCAAAGAAATCCTCGCATTTATTCAGTCCGTTTAAAACTTCATCAGGGACATTTTACACGAGTTGAAGTCCACGAAGTATTGTTTCAAACGCGAAAAATTGGGAGATTTTAGTTTAAAGTGGAATAAAATCTCCCAATATGTCGTGAAAAATTAATTAATATGAAAGATTTATTGAGTACTATATAACTTTAAAAAAAAACAATAATCCAGCCAATGGTTACAGTGATCACAGTTACATTCTTTTTAAAAAAAAACTACGAATATCTTGCTGAACAGCCAGTTTTGGGGAAAGTTCATCAAAGAAATCCTCGCATTTATTCAGTCCGTTTAAAACTTCATCAGGGACATTTTACACGAGTTGAAGTCCACGAAGTATTGTTTCAAACGCGAAAAATTGGGAGATTTTAGTTTAAAGTGGAATAAAATCTCCCAATATGTCGTGAAAAATTAATTAATATGAAAGATTTATTGAGTACTATATAACTTTAAAAAAAAACAATAATCCAGACAATGGTTACAGTGATCACAGTTACATTCTTTTTAAAAAAAAACTACGAATATCTTGCTGAACAGCCAGTTTTGGGGAAAGTTCATCAAAGAAATCCTCGCATTTATTCAGTCCGTTTAAAACTTCATCAGGGACATTTTACACGAGTTGAAGTCCACGAAGTATTGTTTCAAACGCCGAAAAATTGGGAGATTTTAGTTCTAAAGTGGAATAAAATCTCCCAATATGTCGTGAAAAATTAATTAATATGAAAGACTTATTGAGTACTATATACCTTTAAAAAAAAACAATAATCCAGACAATGGTTACAGTGATCACAGTTACATTCTTTTTTTAAAAAAAACTACGAATATCTTGCTGAACAGCCAGTTTTGCGGAAAGGTCATCAAAGAAATCCTCGCATTTATTCAGTCCATTAAAAACTTCATCAGGGACATTTTACACGAGTTGAAGTCCACGAAGTATTCTTTCAAACGCGAAAAATTGGGAGATTTTAGTTTAAAGTGGAATAAAATCTGCCAATATGTCGTGAAAAATTAATTAATATGAAAGATTTATTGATTACTATATACCTTAAAAAAAACAAAAACAATAATCCAGACAGTCGTTACAGTGATCACAATTACATTCTTTTTTTTTTTTAAAAACTACGAATATCGTGTGTTGTCCACGTGGACTGAATTAGAATGAATATTCTTTTACGGATTTTAGTAGTTCCTATTTAAGTATTTTATTGATCGATTTTCTCACTGTGATTCTAGACTACGTTCTTAGTAGTCTTAAATTCTAGTATTAACTAGTCTTAAATAAAAATAATTAGGCAAATTAGGTTTTTTTAAATAAATCCAACGCAATCAAGCACAGATTAACGTATTTACACAAAAAATACGCATTTTGAAAAATCTCACGTGAGATTACGGGGGGGGAGGGGGTCGAGCCAAATATCCCGATATATCACCAGAGGACGGGGGGGGGGGGAGAGGGTCGAAAAATCGCCAAAATTGCCTCACTTAATTAATGGACGCCCCCAAAGAAATGTTCATTGAACTAGATAGGCAGAATATATCCGATGACTATCAGGTGTTCAATTAAAATTTCTTAAAAGTTTAATATAATTATTTTTTTATTAGAATATGATACGTTAGAATGTGAGTACGTTTACCATGTATACGTTTTGCGTGAGGGATATTCTACACCCCCATACCCCCCCGAAAGGTCTCCCTTAAAGTCCGGGGGGGGGGGGCCACCAGTGGTTCAATTTCTGGTTTACTGGTCCGCAGACTTGTACGGGTTGGGAACCATTGCTGTAATGTCATAAGTGCTCGCTAAGAAATATTTTTTAAAATTACAGTTTCAAGGGGTTAAACGGTGCTTGACCCTCCCCTACCCCCTGGAAAATAATGCAAAACCCGTATTTAGCATTGGACTTTAAACCGGATTACTTTTAAGTAAAAGTACGGCTCAAGAAACATATACCGGGTGCGTCATAAATTCGTGCAAAGTTAAAAAATTCGTAATAAAAGAAATAATGCTCGGAAAAATTTTCTGTTTGTGCGAATAGGATCAGAGGGACATTGGATTTTTTTTCCATGTAAAAAAAAAAAGTTTCCAAAAGTAACCGAAAGAGGCCGCTTTTGCGTGACCACGTTCAGCCTGCATTGCAGGAAAGACATGCGTTACCTGTTGTCACCTTCATGCAGGATGGTGCCCCGCCCCACATTTCCCGTGATATCAAGACGTTCCTGTTGGAATCTTTCACTGAAGACTGAGTTCTATAAGTCGCAGTTGTAAGGTTCAGTGGCCCTCACGATCACCAGACTTGATACCGGCAAATTTTTATTTGAGGGGATACTTAAAATTTCATGTGTACTGGGGCTCCCCAACCACTTTGGGGGAACTGAAAAATGTTATTCGACAGACAGTCACTGCCATCGATGCTACAATCCGCAGTAATGGGCTTCGTGACTCGCCTCTCTTGCCTATTTACCTTGTGCTGGTAGTAAAGTTGAACATCTGTTACTTCAAAATAAATGCACAGTCTCATGTTATTGTGATTTGTTTGATTTTCTGTTTGAGTTTGTCTGATTTGCATAAAACGCTTCAGTATGACGTATGAGCGCCCCCTTCCGGTTACTTTTGGAAACTTTTTTTTTTTTACATGGAAAAAAAATCCAATGTACCTCTGATCTTATTGGCGCAAACAGAAAAAAATTTAGAGCATTACTTCTTTTTTTAATAATGAAATTTTGAACTTTGCACGAATTTATGACGCACCCGGTACATACCGAGTTTCATTAAAACCGGCCTAAAACAGATGGAGCTTAAAATTTTTGAAAATTAATTTTTTTTCTACATGTGTTCCAATGTCTTACTTACGTTTTAAGCTGACTGCCTACGTTGAAAATGTCATTTTTTGACTATTTTGGACATTTTCATTTTTTTGCAAGAATCGGGTAATTCAATCCTTTCTCTTTTCAAAACTGTTTTGGTTTTCATTCTACATCAATTAGAAGCAGAGTTATAGCTATTTTTAAAAACATCGTCTGCTACAAAATTGAAGTGACGAACAAATTTAAATGCGTTTTTCTCAGAATTACGTTTTTTAGCACAAATCTCTACCGTTATCATGATATCTCACATAATAATGCATATAATTTGATAAAACTTTCAGGAAATGTTTTAGATGCTATTGTCAATGAAATTATGTACAATAATTGATGCATAGCAAATATATATTTTTTTTAATTTGGGGCTGTTTTTAATAAGGAAAGGAATGGCAAATCGGAGAAAATTTTCCTTTTGGAACATAAAATTTTCTGAATTATTTTTGCTTTTTTAAAATTAATCTTAGATTGTAGGTCATTTTGAAGATAACTGTCATATGTATCATGTGGGAGAAGGAATTGAAATAGTAGCACTGGAATTTTGTGCAGAGTGATAGGCGTTTTAACTAAATTTCATTAAAAATTACTTCAAATTGACCAATTTATAAAAGAGTATGGTATTTACAGGTAAGTTTTTGCTTATTTTTTTAATTTTTAAGTGCTATTTTACCATAAAAGACCAAATAATATTTTTTAAAAAATTTTTTCGACGGGTTTGTAACCAGTTGCGCCGTGTGCGTGGCTCCATTCAATTACATAGGTTACGACTCATCACGGACTGGTTTGTGATTCGAGTCAGTTATCAGTTTCTTTTGAGTTGCTCCGTGTGCAGACGGCCTTAGTTCATATTTAATGCCAGATCAAGCCGTTCGATTACATGGCGAACTCCTCTGAGGAATGACAACATTTTGCCACTAAAGTTAATTTAAACGAAAGTAACCAAATTACATAATGGATGCTAGTAATATATTTCGTCGCACGGACATTCAGATAGTATGTATATAAAAAATTTTTGCTTACAATTTAGTGCGATCCCCTTTGTTGAGCCGATGAGCAATCCCAATTCTGCTTGCACAACTGAGAAAAACCGTTAAGGGGACAGTGGACCTTCAAACCTAACTTTTTTTGTTTTGAATGGATTTGTTTGAAATTTGAATATGTGATTAGTACCATAGATATGTAAAAGTGGTTAAAATTTAAAGATGAAATCTTAATAATTTAGGAATTATGAATTATTAATTATATCAAAAAATGGCCTAATTAAAAATGTTCCATGCGCATTTCTTTTGCATATAATATGGCAATTTTTATTGACAGGATACCTTATAGAACTGACAATGAAGCTTATGGCTCATTTTAAGTATTCATTAAAAAAATAAAGAGAAAAAAATAATAATATTGAAAACACCCTTTTTATTACGCAAAATACCTATAAATCATCTTTTCAAGTACAAAATTTAAAAATTCTGAGCTACGAAGCATAATTTTCTTCAATAAGATTGATTTGATATAGTGGTAAGTATGTAAAACTTAAATTTCAAAGCAATACGATAATTAGAATTGCGCCGCGAGCAGTTTGAATATTCGCATGACATGAAAAAATTTATTTTGAGAAAAACACATTTAAAGTTATTGCTATTAGTAACCACATAATATCTAAATTAAATACAAATGCCTATAACTAGGAAAGTAATCACAGAAATTAAAAATTCTTCTTGCAGCTCATTCCTACTCGTCCGTAGTTTCACAATTCAATAAAATAAAAAAAATCGAATTTTTGGACAAATTTCGCAATTTTGAAAGTCCACTGTCCCCTTAAGTCGGGTATTGAATCTCAGCATGGCGATACAGTCACCGGAACAACCCGAAAAACCTTCAGGAAGATGTGCATTCTGTGACAGGTGAGGGATAGATATATCGAGAGTTCAAGGTGATAAATTCAGTGTTTCCTGTGTAAAGAGTACGGATGCGACATCGATGTCTTCAAAACATCGATGTTCTAAACATCGATTTGTTGAAGCCGATTTTTTTTAACATCGATGTTTTGTGCTCGATGTTTTACGTTGTTCGATGGTTTTTTTTTATGAAAAAGCACCATAATAAAAAAAAATTAACCACCTAGCATAATTTTCACACTCAGTAAATGTAAACTCAAAAATTCTTTTAGATGATTTTGCCGTATACTCTATTGATAAGAAACCAATGCTTTTGTCCTGTGTTGCAGTCATGAACTTCAGAATTTTTAAAAAAAAATTATTTAAGCTTTTTACAATAATTTTTCACATTCAGCCAATTTAAATTAGAAAACATCGCGGATTTTTTTTTTTTTTAAGGCTTTGGTCCTATCAGTTATTTTTGTAGAAATAAATCCTTCCTCAAATATCTTGTAAACGTAATAAAATGTATCATGGAAATTCTGTGATATACGCTGACTCTAGCAACCAAGCTTTGGTCATTTGTGTCAGACCAATCAAAGAGCAAAATCAAATCCCCCGCCGCCCCCCCCCCCCTCCAACACACACATACGACCTCTAACATTAATGTTAGAGGTTACTAAACCAGTTTTTAAAAAATTAATGCTCAAAAACATCGATGTTTAAACAATTTGATGGTTTTTTGGCTATGTTTTATTAGCATCCATGTTTTAATATTGAGTATCGATGTTTCAAAACATCGATGTTTTGTTGTAGATGTCGCATCCCTAGTAAAGAGTGTCAAGTCCAAAATCGTAGGTTAGAGAAAAACGCGATTGAAAAAAATCGGCTTTTGTAAAGTCAGTTTTTTTTAGCTTAATTTTTTATTTTTTTTAAAAAGTAAATTATTGTGATTTTATTTTTGTTGAGTAAAGAGTGTTAAGTCCTTGATTCGGGCATAACCCCTTTATCACTAACATGTTTGTGTTTTGTTTCACGTATCCCAAATTTTCCCTGATGAATAAAAATATTTAGGAGTGGAATTGTACTTTTTCTGTACCCCGTTTTCTGTACCCTGCAGTAGCGCTTGATTTTTCAAACATGCCTGGTTTGATAACTTCATTTTAGCCCATATTGGACTTAACACCCTTTTGCACAGCAAATACAAAATAGTTTACATGTTCAGAGCACACCCCGCAATTTTTTTTTGCATGTAAATATTTTCATTCATTTTTTATTCTAATTTGTAATGTCTGTTTTATATGAAAATAGAAATATATTTTTTAAAATTTTGTAGGATTCGTTCACCTCGATGTTAACCTATGGAGAAAATGTGTCCAAGGATTGCCGGCTTGGATTGAAAGTTTTTTTTTTAATTGTACTTCGTAATAGAGAAAGAAATTTGACACCTCGAAGCATTTTTCGGTTTTTTTAAATGCAAATAATATTTTAAAATTTAAATTATACGGGGAAAATATCTGGTGTAGCCCGTTTTAAACGCACGTCAATTCCTTTGGTAGTCGAAATTTATAAAAGGAACCCTGTTGCAAGGTGCAAAACAGTTCGAGCTCTCTGAAAATACCCTTTTTATTCGATTGTCAGCATTTATGTAGATGTCAATAATAGACACATCTTCTCCATAGGTCAACATTAAGGTGAGCGAATCCAATAGGGTTAGTACACAGCAGCCGTAACCTTTTCCTTACGGGGTGGGATAGCATGTATCCCAAGAATACGGGCCGTAGAATTAATATATATATATATAAATATATATATATATACATATATATATATATACATATATATATATATATACATATATATATATATATATACATATATATATATATATACATATATATATATACATATATATATATACATATATATATATATACATATATATATATATACATATATATATATATATATACATATGTATATACATACATATATATATATATATATACATATATATATACATATATATATACATATATATATATATATATTTATATATACATATATTTATATATATGTATATATATATACATATATATATACATATATTTATATATATGTATATATATACATATATATATATACATACATACATACACATACATCCATGCGTACATATATACACATACATATATGCGTACATATATACACATACATACATGCATACATATATACACATACATACATGCATACACATATATACATGCATACATACATACATACATACATACATACATACACATACATACATACATACACATATATACATGCATACATACATACATACACGTATATACATGCATACATACATACATACACATATATACATGCATACATACATACATACACGTATATACATGCATATATACATACACATATATACATGCATACATACATACACATATATACATGCATACATATATACATACACATATATACATGCATACATACATACACATATATACATGCATACATACATACACGTATATACATGCATACATACATACATACACATATATACATGCATACATACATACATACACATATATACATGCATACATACATACATACACGTATATACATGCATACATACATACATACACATATATACATGCATACATACATACATACACATATATACATGCATACATACATACACATATATACATACATGTATACATACACATATATACATGCATATGTACATGTATATATATATATATATATATATATATATATATATATATATATAAATAGCAAAGTCGTAAATTCCTTCCCTTGCACAAAAACTATTAAGGAGATAGTGGACTTCCAAATTACCAAAAATCAAACAAAAATTGGAATTATTTAAGGGGGTATTAATATTTAAAAATATGTAAATATTGGAATAACATGCATTTAAAATATGTAATGAAAAGTAAAACTTAAACTTGGTGACTTTAGAAAAGTAAATATTAAATGTAGGTGAAAAAAATATCTTTTAAATGGCTTTTTCTCAAAAACTTTAAAATGCTCCTTACGTCATAATTTTTCACGAAATTTTATAAAATTTACAATAAAGACTTTCTAATACATTAAAATAAAGTTATGTATCCATGTCAGGTGTCGACATCATTCAGATTATCAAAGTTTAACTTAAGTGTAGAAAAGTAAAAAAAATTCACGAGAATTCAGAGTACAAAATATTTCCTAAAACTTAACTATTCACCGAAATCCTAAAATAATACATAACTCTGTTCAAAATGTATTTATAAGCAATATAAATGGAAAATTAAGGGGGGAGAGTGAAAAATTGGATAGCATTTAAAAAAATATAATAAAATTCCAAAGTTGTAAAATATAAAAAATAAATTTTAAAATATTTATAAAATTGTATAAGGTGCTTGATATAGTTATACTTTAATGAATATATATATAAGCAAAATGTCATGATCTCTGAGGTCAAAATTTCAAAAATCGCTTTGTAATGTCCAACATCCCTTAAGTCCGTAAAACTGCAAAACAGGATCTCTGACAAGCAGAAATGTCTATAAAAAGTTGAAAATAATTTTAAGTCGGGAAAACGTCATGATATATGTCTATATATGTAATCGGTTGGTATGTGCGGGTAAATTTCATATAAAACAAATATTTTGGTGAATAGACACTTTCGCTGTATAGATTTCATTCAATCGAAATTTGGTGCAAAGAAATGTCGAGAGATGGAACTCCGTGATATGAAAACAATAAACATTTTTGCGTGCATCACTCTTCATAATTCCTTTCCACCCTCCGAGAATAAAACAAGATAAACATCCATTTTTCTCGCAAAAACTCTATCATGCCTTAATGACTATGTAATGCCATAGGAATAACCATATAACGTTTTCTCATTACAAAATGCCCCCATATCTATACACACACACACACATTATATATATATATATATATATATATATATATATATATATATATATATATATATATATATATATATATATATATATATATATATAAGCGGAATCTCGATCGATCGTTCCCCGAATCATCGTTTTCCCGTGTGTGGTTTATCTACCCCAGTCCCGACGATCATATTGCTTGCTTTGTGTTCTCGCATGTTCCCACATTTATCGTTCAGTTCAGTCGGTCCCTTGAAAAACGATAGATCGAGATTCTACTGTGTGTGTGATATATATATATATATATATATATATATATATATATATATATACACACATACATACATATCGTATATATACGAATATATACATGCATATATATACACATATATACATACATATACACATATGTACATACAGATATATCCATACATATATACATATCTATTTACATACATATATATATATATATATATATATACAAACACACACACACACATATATATATATATATATAGTTTATCCTCTTCTCCAACTTGTCACTTTTAAAGAACTGCTTACTTACACTTGTTGCCTGGTCACCTTCTAGACGAACGATTAATTACTGAAAAGCTAATTACTGAAAAGCTTAAGTTATCTGAAGAGTAAAAAATTAGCAAGGACAATTTCAAAATAAACAGGACAGCGATAAAACACACACAAAATTTTACTGATATCACTGAAAGCACATAAAACTAAACACGTCCAACAATGAGATGAAATCATACACAGATGAATGAAATAAAATGAAACTGCTCACATTACTCGAACCAAAGTCTACCTTTCTTCAACGATAGTCTCTATGTTAAATAAATTACCGGTCCTGCATCTCTTTCAAGCTTTGCTCTGCAAAATCAAATAGAGCATCGTAGCCAGGGAATGCTTCTTGGTAGAGGTACATGTAATGTCCCGCCCTTTGCAGAAGGTATCCGATGTAACTCTCTTGCTCGTCCTCTTCGGCGAATTTGCAGCACAGTTCGCATATGATCGACAAAAAGAACAGGTACATTCCAGGAACTCTCTCCTCGAGGACAGATGGACAGTGATCGCTGACGCACTCTTCTAACAGCCCGAAATTTCCGAAAAATTCGTCTTTCGTAAACCGTACGATTCTCAGACTTCGGACGAAGTCTCGAGTCGCGACTTCGAACCGCTCATTCTCAAGTCGAATTTTTCTCAGATCCTTCACTATGTAAAGTCCGATTTGAGCTGCGCAGACGGCGTTTTCACTCTCCCGAATTCGCAGCGAGCCGACCCGGGCCTTCGCTTCCTCGTCCAGGGTGTCGTCGTTCGCGATCACGAACAGGACGACGTCACGGAGAAACTGACGCAGGCCCTCTCGGCTGCAGAGCGAGTCGACAGGATGGCGAGGAGATTCCATGGTGACAGACAGTGGAGACGTTTTGAAAAAGGACGAACAGTCTGGAGTTGGACAGCGAAACGGTAGATTTCAAGGTACCGAGGAAGCACAACTACGTGGACACTTGACCAAGACAACACTCGAAAATCTAATACAACCATCTTAGGATGGCACGCCTTATATATACCGGTCGCACAAGCTGCTGGAGTACCATTGGGGCAAAGTTCTAGGGGGAGGGGAACGTTATCAATGGAATAGTGTACGGTAATCAATGTGTGGGTACTAAAGGTGGATCAACAGAGTGTCCTAAGAGAGTCGATTGTAACTGGAAGAAAGGGGAAACGTGCACGGGACAGTTCTCAGAATTGTTCTGTATACCAAAGCAGGTGCATCAGGGGTCCATTGGGGGGGGGGGGGTCTCATGAAAACCCGATTGTGAGACATTTTCTATCTTATTTCGTGTCCAGCGTGTTTCAAAAGTGGGAAGATAACAGATTATATTGCAATGATATCAATGGCGCACCCAGGATTTTTTCTTGGGGGGGGGGGGGGACAGAGATGAACGTATAAAAATATTTATAAAGCAAAATCAATATTCATAATACAATTTCTATTTCTTTGGGAGGGGGGAGGCAGGGCCCCTCTCTCCCTGGGTGCGTCACTGGAAGATACAATCTGTATATATGATTATATTATTTCAGTGTCAGGCAGGCAATGATGGACCATATTAGTGTTATATTTTATATTTTATATATATATATATATATATATATATATATCGTATGTATGTATGTATTATACATACATACATACACACACACACAAATATATATATATATATATATATATATATATATATATACAAAGGAAGAAGTCATGACTTATTCACGTATCAACGCCCAGCAAAAACCGTTGGAGATAGAGATATCAAATTATAGGAGATTATTACTTTTGTGCTGAAGGCGTCATTTAAGAAGTAATTTTACAAAATTAGGCCCCGAAGGGGGGGAGGGGTTGGCTAAACGTGTTTTTTACATATTTCTTCATATCTCAAAGAAGGAAACCGATATCCGTAAGATTCTTGCTTTAAAATGAAAGGAAGACGATTACCGAAAAATCAGTTTCAGGATTTTTCAAAATTCACCCCCCAAGAGGTGGAGGGGGTCAAAATGTATTTTTTACATATTTCTTCATATCTCAAAGAAGAAAATTGATGTCCATAAGATTCTTGCATTAAAATGTAAGGAACATGATTATCTAAAAACCAATTTCAGGATTTTTAAAAATTCGGCCCCATGGGGGGGGGGGTGGCAAATCGTGTTTTTCCCATATTCCCTCATTTCTCAGAGAAAAAAACAGATACCCATAAGATTCTTACTTTAAAATTTAAGGAACACGAATACCTTAAATCCAATTTCAGGATTTTTTAAAATTTGGCCTCGGGGGGGGGGGGGGGGGCTTTACGTGTTTTTCACATATTCCCTCATATCTGAAAGAAAGAAACAGATATCCATAAGATTCTTGCTTTAAAATGTAAGGAACATGAATACCTAAAAATTTATTCAGGATTTTTCAAAATTCGGCCCCCACGGGGGTTAGGGGGGGGCGCTAAACGTATTTTTACGTGTTTTGTACATATTCCGTCATATCTCAAAGAAGGAAACAGATATCTATAAGATTCTTGATTTAAAATGTAAGAAACACGATTAAATATAACAAACACGATCAATGTCACGATTTTTCGACATTCGCTTTAGATTTTGTAAAAAATTGCTAGAAACAATTCTACAGTGCATCTACAGTGTTCATCCGAACACTGTAGATGCCGAATGTACAATGTATGCAACGAAAAAAAAATTGATAAACACTACTTTAACACGGAAGGAAAATGTAATGAATTTAATTCATAACACCCGACTGTGTTTTTAATTTTAGTTTTCTTGTCACGAAATGGAATTTTAATCTGTTCTATACCTGAAGCTAAATTTTCAGATTAAAAAATTGCGTCTGCATTCATTAAATTTTCCAGGAAAAAGTATGAGATTCCAAAGTATGAAATTCACCATTTTTATAATCATTTCATCTTACGTCACATTTTAGTTCAAGAGGCGGTGTTATTAAAATTTTTCAGCCCCATCGACGGCGTGTCTCGTTTACGCGAAAGTTCGCTTTGTAAATTGTATCCTATTGTTAGTTGCAAATATTCACTTCTTGGTCTTTCTTAGTGCACCCCTACACTATGAGAAGAATCGCCATGCAAAATTTCAGCCCTTTAGTTCAGCGGTTTGGTCTGTGCGTTGTATGTCAGCAGCCTTTGTCTTAATTGTTAGGATAGGAGTGACATTGACACTATCTGAAATGGAAGAAAGAGTTTTGTACGGGACACCTGTTTCTCACGAAGTATTGTTTCAAACGCCAAAAATTGGGAGATTTTATTCTAAAGTGGAATAAAATGTCCCAATATGTCGTGAAAAAATGAATTAATATGAAAGATTTATTGAGTACTATATACCTTTGAAAAAAAACAATAATCCAGACAATGGTTACAGTGATCACAGTTACATTCTTTTTTTAAAAAAAACTACGAATATCTTGCTGAACAGCCAGTTTTGCGGAAATGTCATCAAAGAAATCCTCGCATTTATTCAGTCCATTAAAAACTTCCTCAGGGACATTTTCCACCAGTTGAAGTCCACATAGTATTCTTTCAAACGCCAAATTTTTCTATGTAATGAACATGGAGTTTTGCTAAGAGGTCGATATATAGAAAATTTCGATATGGGGAAGTTCGATATATGGAGGTTCGACTGTATATATATATATATTATTTAATGGCCCTCATATATATATATATATATATAAAAGCTAAATACCACTCGAGGACTAATCGGTGTATCTCTAGAACTATAAGTCCGAGGAAGCTGAAATTTTCTAGGGTCATTCCTGTAATGCAGTGGTTCCCAAGCGGTGGTCCGCGAGAACCTCGGGATTGGTCCGGCACCACATATAAAAAAGTTACCAAATAAATTTGGATTTCGAAGTGGGCTTCCATTAATTACGTGAGGCTTTTAGGGGTGGGAGGGAGTCGAGCCGAATCTCACCCAGTCTCACGTGCGGGAGAGGGGGGGGGGTCTCGGTAAATATAACGTAATTTTTTTTCCGCAAGAAACAGTGTAAAATTGCGAGAAAACTGGATTATATTAAGTAAAACATGTTTCTACACTATAATATGGCTAAATCCTACACAATAGTTCCATTAGTCACTCTTGAGACCACACATGAGTCCCCGTGCACTGAATTAGAATGAATATTCTTTTACGAATTTAACCAGTTCCTTTTTAAGTATTTTATCGTTCGATTTTCTCACTGTGATTCTGGACTACGTTCTTGGTAGTCTTAAATACTAGTCTTAACTAGTCTTAACTAGTCTTAAATAAAAATAATTGAGCAAATTAGGTTTTTTTAAAGACATCCAACGCAATCAAGCACAGATTAACGTATTTACGCAAAAAATACGCATTTTGAAAAATCTCACGTGAGATTAGGGGGGGGGAGGGGGTCGAGACAAATATCACGATATCTCACCAGGGGGGGGGGGGAGAGGGTAAAAAAATCGCCAAAATCGCCTCACGTAATTAATGGACGCCCCCAAAGAAATGTTCATTGAACTAGATGGGCAGAATATATCCGAAGACTATCAGGTGTTCAATTAAAATTTCTTAAAAGTTTAATATAATTATTTTTTTATTAGAATATGATACGTTAGAATGTGAGTACGTTTACCATGTATACCTTTTGCGTGAGGGATATTCTACACCCCCATACCCCCCCCCCCCCGGAAGGTTCCCCCCTAAAGTTAGGGGGTTCCACCAGTGGTTCAAATTTTGGGTTAGTGGTCTACAGACTTCCACGGGTTGGGAAGCACTGCTCTAATGCCATAAGTGCTCGCTAAGAAATATTTTTTAAAATTCCAGTTTCAAGGGGTTAAATGGTGCTTGACCCTCCCCTGCCCCCTGGAAAATAATCTAAAACCCGTATTTAGCATTGGAATTTAAACCAGATTACTTTTAAGTAAAAGTACAGCTCAAGAAATATATACATACCGAGTTTCATTAAAGTCGGCCTAAAACAGATGGAGCTTAAAATTTTTGAAAATTAATTTTTTTCTACATGTGTTCCAATGTCTTACGTTTTAAGGTGACTGCCTACGTTGAAAAATGTCATTTTTTGACTATTTTGGATAATTTTATTTTTTGAAAGAATCGTGTAATTCAATCCTTTCTCTTTTCAAAACCGTTTTGATTTTCATTCTACATCAATTAGAAGCAGAGTTATAGCTATTTTAAAATACATGGTCTGCTTCAAAATTGATGTGACGAACAACTTTAAATGCGTTTTTCTCAGAATTACGTTTTTTTAGCACAAATCTCAACCGTTATCATTATATCTCACATAATAATGCATATAATTTGATAAAACTTTCAGGAAATGTTTTAGATGCTATTGTCAATGAAATGACGTACAATAATTGATGCATAGCAAATAGATTTTTTTATTTGGGGCTGTTTTTATAAGGAAAGGAATGACGAATCGGGGAAAATTTTCATATTGGATCATAAAATTGTCTGTATTATTTTTGCATTTTAAAATTAATCTTAGATTGTAGGTCATTTTCAAGATAACTGTCATATGTATCATGTGGGAGAAGGAAATTAAAGTAATACAGAAGGTCGTCCGCACTTTATGGAAACGATTTTGTAAATTGTTTTTGGCGTTTGAATTTTGAGATAAAAATTTGGCAACTTCAGAATAATCCTCTGCTATCGTTTTGCTTTGATTGGAATGTAAAATAAAAGATTTATTTTGAAAATGGCTCCTAAAATGATAGATATCTCGAAGGTTACGTAACTGTAGTTTTCGGGGAGAAATATTCGTATCAAAAAATTATAAAGCGGTGTAAAAATTGGGGTTATGGCATTCCAAAAATAGGTACTTATAATATATTAAATTTTAAAGGGAAAAAATCTAACTGAAAGTAGAAATGAAAACATGACCATTAAACCTCATCCTAAGACTTCGAACGCAAGTAAATATCAAGAAAGTGAAGTCTCTGATCCTAAAAGAAAACACGCCGACTCAAAGATCCATTGCATCGAAACTAGGAATGTCTTCTGGCACTGTAAGTAAAATCATTCATAAAGATTTGAAGTTAAAAAAGATGTTTAAACCTAAAGTTCGTCTTCGTTTGCCAAAGCATATTGCTGAAAGGAAAACAAATTGTAGAAAATTATATGAAAGTCACCTAGCTGCTGAAAAATGGAAATTTGTGGTAACACTCGATGGGGCATGTGTGTATTCAAGTGACTGTAATAGAAAAGAACAATTTTCTATCGCTCAACTGACGGGAATGACCGTACGAAATGGCTACGTCAGTGTACAGAAAAGTTCTCAAAGGAGTTCATGATAGTAGCAAGATTTTGTTACAACGGCAAATTAAAAATAAAAAAAGTCTCAAGGAAAGCCAAAATTATTTCACTCTACTATCAACAGAATATATTAGAACCAGTTTTTGAGGAAGAAATTCCAGCCTTATATGGAAAGGACATTGATAAAGTTGAGCTTCATATGGACAAATCCTCTTGGACAAATCCGTCTAAATCAACTGCCGCTTATTTAGCAAAGAAAGAATCAGAAACAGGAATAAAACATATCCCATTTAATGAAATACCTGTAAAATTACCTGACTCTTCTCTAATGGACTTTTGCGATTTCGGTTTTTTAATACGAGCCTAAGGAAAACGGCATCTAAGAACACTGAACGGACTTTGGAAAAGGATCTACCAGGAATGAGGTAAAACTGACATAGCAGTACTAAGCAAAAATTTACTTTCATGGGAAAATTCGAGCTAGAGCTATTGCCAAGAACCATGACTATCAGATAGAAGCAAATCACCGCATAAAATACGGAATTTATACGTAAAACTTAACTATCAAAATCGTTTCAATAAAGTGCGAACGACCTTCTGTAGCATTAGAATTTTATACAGAGTGATAGGCGATTTAACTAAATTTCATTAAAAATTACTTCAAATTGACCAATTTATAAAAGAGTATGGTATTTACAGGTAATTTATTTGCTTATTTTTTAATTTTTAAGTGCTATTTTACCATAAAAGAACGAAAAAGTTTTAAAAATTTTTTTTGAAAAAAATTGACTCCGGACGTAGGTAGTCACCTTAAATGTATGCATAGAAAAGACAACTACCACTGTTGCGTCTTGGCCCTTTTCGGGGCAAAGGGGCCACCCAAACAAAAGCCCACCCCTTTACGAATTGTAAGAATTCCAAGAAACCATCGTGGTCGCTCCCGATTCCATGAAACCATCGTGGGTCGCTCCTGCAACCCCCCCCCCCGGCCAGCTGGCTGAAAAGAAAAGGAGAAGAGTGCGTGAGAAGCAACGAGGGAGGGTAGCTGATTATTGAGCCTAGGGTCTTTCCGTCGACAAGCAGGGCCGAAAGGGCGCTGTGCGGACCGAAGGCCTGAAAATTGCTCTCTCGGCTCCCGATTTTACGAGTGGAGAGATACATCTCTGTTGAGAGACTTGTAAAAGATATTTTGGTTCCTATAGAACCTCTCATATGCAGAGGAGCCTAGACTCTCAGCCTTGTACACACTGTTTTTATTTGTTTAATACAAGCTCTGTGTAATAGAATTGTCTCTCGTGTGTCTCATTTTCCACCGAGGACGTTACACCACCCACTCACTGACTGATCACTGGAACCGTAAGGCCTAGGATACTGAAATTTCGAGTTGGAGTTCTCATTGTGCCCTTTGAGCTTACTAAGATTTTTGAAAGAAAAAATCCATTTTTTAAAGGGGTTAAAATAGGGGCTTAAATGGTCTGGTAACTTTTAAAGGCCAAGAGACTCGACAAACATATGCCTGTTTTCAATCATCATTAGCTACGGAAATAATTTATTAAGAAACAGGAAAATTTTATTGTGAGTTAAACACTTTTTACCATGTTTTTATTAACTTGCTTTCTTGTTTGTGTGTGTGTGTGTTTGTCAAGTACAAATCTTGCAATCGATTTTTAACTAACTTCCCGACTAGCTAGACATTTGAAACTTTTAGAATAGCTCAGAACACGATGTCAATGCATTCTTTTAATACTTTTAGCCATCTTTAAGCAGATTTGAATTCATTTTCAGTTAATTTTGTTGTTTGAAAATTTCTTATAATTGCTTTCTTTATTATGCATTTGATCATTTTCTTTCAAGTTGATGGGATAATTCATCAAAAAAGTTTTTAAAAAGTATTTATTAATACATAGAATTGTCAAGTTTATATGATCGAACAGAAAATTTAAAAGCGTGGTATATAAAAAGTTCTTTTTATCTTGTAATTATTTTCCATACAGAATCAGTCGGCATAAATTCTATAAAGTTATATCGATATTCACAAATGTGTATACATTTCTAGAAATCAATGTATTTAAAAAAAACAGCGTAGACCAGAATTACAGATTTTTTTCCCTCTAGAACATACGGGAGATGCGAAACATGCAGCTAACTTTGCAACTGAGAATGTTCAAAATTTTGAAAACCATTTATATCGTTACAAGCTCCTGCTTCTTTGATTTCATTTATACCGTGTTTTTATTAACTCGCTTTCTTGTTTGTTTGTTTGTTTGTTTGTGTGTTTATCCAGTACAAATCTTGCAATCGATTTTTATCTAACTTCCCGACTAGCTAGACATTTGAAACTTTTAGAATAGCTCAGAACACGATGACAATGCATTATTTTGATACTTTTAGCCATCTTTAGGCAGATTTTTACCATGTTATTATTATTTTCAGTTAATTTTGTTTTGTAGACTGGTGCAACCATCTATCGGCCGGAACGGGAACGAAAAGTTAAACGCGAGTTAACTTCCAATTAACTTCCTTTTCTTTCAAGTTAATGGGATAATTCATCAAAACAATTTTTAAAAAGTATTTATTAATACATAGAATTGCCAAGTTTATATGATTCAACAGAAAATTTAAAAACATGGTATATAAAAAGTTCTTTTTATCTTGAATTTTATTAAGTGTTATTTTATCATAAAAGACCAAAAAAAACTTTAAAAAATTATTTTTAAAAAAAATTGGCTCCGTACGTAGGCAGTCACCTTAAATGTAATTTGTACTAAAACATTTTGTTTACTTTGTAATGCAATTTCATTTTATATTTCAATAAAAATTACTTCTTGTGTTATTTTTACAAAATATACTGTAGGTACATCAATCAATTATCCAAATAAAATTCTTTCAGATTTATCCTATTGTTAGTGTGCCGCCAAATTTTTAAATTATTAAAAGTTTACCGTGACGAAAAAAGGTTGATGACCACTGATCTAGACCATTTGCACAGTGTTATGCAACAAGGGACAAACCCAGACCTCACTGAAACTGAGAAAATTGAGTTTTTATAGATCATGAAATTAAAAGTTCCAACTGCTAATGATCGCCAGTTAATAAAGAGAGTATCATTTGGCCTAGAATAATGATAATTTATTTCTTCTCAGATAGCAAAACGTGACTCTACCAGCTATTAAACTTTTAACTTTCGTTAGTTGGTCCCTTGTTGCATAACACTGTCTTTTTGCAGAAAATTTCTTTTAAAGGAAATTTATATTATATACAACCATATTATAATCATCATTAGTTACGAAAATAATTTATTAAGAAATAAGAAAATTTAATTGTGAGTTAAACATTTTTTTCTTCATAAATATGGCTCTCATTTTTTTTTCTATCTGTAAGAAAAATGTTTTAATTGTTAAAAATTTTAACCGTTCTTTTTTTCATTGTTATGTCACTGCGCACGGAATATCACCAGTACAGTTAGCTACAATACCATGAAATTTTATACACGGGCAATATAAACATGTATCCATGTATCATTAAAATGACCCACTATTATGTCATTCCTACCATAAAAATTTTAATTACAGTAAAATTTATCAATTTTTTTTTAATTTAAAAAAAATTTTAAAAACCCATTTTTTTCCTATGAAGAATTAAGAATTTTGATTTCAAAGTTGGTCATTTTAAGGGGAGTGATCACTTTTAAGTACAGTAACCACCGCTTATAGTGATCAGTGGTTATAAGAATCAACCGTTTATAAGAATCAATATCGCGAAAACAAAAACAAATGTATTATTTCCATGTTAAAATTTTCGCTTTAAAGAATCAATCCACCGGTTTTAAGAATCAGTTTACACTCTTCGCTTTCCTTTCATTTTTCCAAAAAAGCCACTTAAACCCTCAAAAGGCACGAAGTTCTTTATTTTTTTTTAAAGAAAGATTGATAAGATGGGATGGAATATAATTATAAAATTCCTCCCTTTCTTTGTTAGACATAACATAATAGTTTCCCCTTAAACGCTTTAGCACAACACTGTCCTATTAGCTTGACCCGGTGACATCTTTACCCGTCCGGGTCCGATTTCACTTTTCTCCACTGACAAACAAAAATAGGGACTCTTTTTCCCCACCTCCCACATCCTGGTTGCGGCTTCCTGGACCCTAAAACACTTAAATATTCGGCGAAGTGTCCACTATCACTGAAGCAAACGTGAAATTAGTAGATTCAGAACGTTATCAAACCGCGAAACGTAAGCTAGAAGGTGAATCTTCGTCTGAGACTATTAGTATTGAAAGAGGTATAAACAGCCTCCTGAATACTTCATTACGTCAAACTACCATAGAACACTTTTTCTTGCTCCCTTCCTGTAGTTGAAATGCTAAAACTGTTAAGCAGGTATGTTGTAATAAAAATTGCACTTTTTCTTCTCCTAGTATAATCATGTGCATCTACTTATAGCTCTAAAAATTAACTTGGATTTTAAAAATTATAAAAAATAATTATAATAAAAGATAATTAATGTAAATTAAAGAGTATTTTATGGTAAATTATCTAATATATGTATATATACGTGTTTGTGTGCCTGTCCAAAAACCTAAATTTCGGCTATAAGAATCAACCGCTTATAAGAATCAAACACAGTAATAACAAACGTGATTCTTATAAGCGGAAATCACTGTACCTTTAAAAGTACCTTTTTTAGACCTATGTTCGATTGTATGTACTACTCATGATTTTTGCTTGATTTGCATGAAATTTTTTGAGTAACTGCCTATAATACTGTTTGTTATATATATACAATATCTCAAGGAAATTAAAAAATAAAATTATTTTTTATGCGTAAAAAGTGAATAATATTTTTAAATCGAGAATTTTGCAGTTAAGTGCTGTGTCAAGTGCATTCTGTCAAAACAAATTATTAAAGTACAGTAATAATATGTGATTACAATACTTCAAGCAACAATATCCACCAACAATATTAAAAATATTTAGTATGTGCTATGTTTATTTCAAAAAGGACTGAGTATAAGCTTATAAAAAAATTCTTTAAAAAAATTAAAATATGTTAAGGTTAAAAAATGTTGGTGGATTTTTTTGCCTGAAGTATTTTTATCACATTTAGTAAACAATTATTACTGTACCATAATAATTTATTTTGACAGAATGCGCACAGTAGTTGACTGCAAAATGCTCGATTCTAAAAAAAAAAAATTCACTTTTTATGAATAAGAAATAATTTTATTTTTTAAAAGTTATCTTGAAATATTGTATATATAATAAACATATGTATACGAGGGTCATTTTTTAAGTAAGAACCGTTTTGTAATGGAGTAAGAGAAACTTTAGTTATGAACGTAAATTTTATCTCAAACAAAAATATGAACATTTTTTCACTTTTCAACATAGTCACCATTAACATTTAAACAATTGTCCAGTCGTGTCACCAGCTTTTGGATCCCATCATCAAAGAACTCTGCCGCCTGACCGTTAAAGCAGTTAGTAACAGTTTCTTTCAACCTGTCATCATTTTCCAAACGCTTTCCACCAAGAAATTCCTTAAGTTTTCGAAACGGATGAGAGTCTGATGGTGCTAAGTCAGGGCTGTATGGCGGATAATCCAGTAATTCCCAATGAAAATTGTCAAAATCGACTGCGGGGACTGCTCTCTAGTAGGGATGCGACATCGATGTTTTCAAAACATCGATGTTTTAAACATCGATTTATTGAAGCCGATGTTTTTTTAACATCGATGTTTTGTACTCGATGTTTTACGTTGTCTCGATTTTTTTTTTAATGAAAAAGTACCGTAATAAAAAAAATTTACCACGTAGCATAATTTTCACACTCAGTAAATGGAAGTCTGAATTCTGAAAAGGACGAAAACAAAAGGGGGAACGATTCCTTAGCAAACAGACAAATGGCAGTCAACAACCAATGAACCAATCAGAGCGCTTGGAATGTGCCCGACACTCCAGAACCTTCCATGGGGTTTTATTTTACAAATAGTATATACACGAGAGCAGCCATTTAAGTTTTTGTTTTGTTCTGGTTTTATATAATTTGACGTTAATATTATTAGTAAGATGCCTCCCAAAAGTACCGTTTGGAAATATTTTTGCAAAACCTCTGACAAATTGGCGAATTGCAATATTTGCCATAAGTTCCTGAAAACTTGTGGCAATACCAAGAATTTATCTGGAGATTTGAAGGCAAAGCATGGAGATATTTTCAATGAGAATTTTGAGTCATCAATGTAGCCCAAGGCAAAAGCAACCAAATTTTTGTCATTTGTGTCAGCCCAATCAGAGTAAAATTAAATCACCCCCCACGACTAACCGAAGTAACATTAATGTTAGATATTACTAAACCAGTTTTAAAAAATAGATGTTCTAAAACATCGATGTTTAAAAACATCGATGGTTTTGGGGCGATGGTTTATTAGCATCGATGTTTTAATATTGAATATCTATGCTTCAAAACATCGATGTTTTGTTATCGATGTCGCATCCCTACTCTCTAGCGGCGTCGTTCTGCTCACGACAAAGCTCGGCCTCACGTTGCGGCAAGAACAAAGACGCAACTGGACAATTTCTTGGTGGAAAAGCGCTCGGAAAATGATGACATGTTGAAATAAACTGTTACTAACTGTTTTAACGGTCCGGCGGCAGAGTTCTTTGATGATGGGATCCAAAAGCTGGTGACACGACTTGACAAATGTTTAAATGTTAATGGTGACTATGTTGAAAAGTGAAAAAATGTTCATATTTTAGTTTGTGATACAATTTACGTTCATAACTAAAGTTTCTCTTACTCCATTACAAAACGGTGACCCTCGTAATAAACAGTATGTTAGGCAGTTTCTCAAAAAAATTCATGTAAACGACGCAAAAATCATGAGTAGTACATACAATCGAACATATGTGTAAAAATGGTACTTTTAAAGGTACGTAAAAGTGACCATTCCCCTTAAATATATATCATATAATTTAATTTTAAAACTAAAACAAATATGTATATTCATTATTGTACAGACGCAAGTCTGCGCACAATGACATAACATTAAAAAAAATGGTTGAGATTTTTAAAATATTAAAAAATGAATCTTCAAACTAGAAAAAAATGAGAGGCATATTTATAAAGAAGAGAGAGTGTTTAACCCACAGTAAAATTTTCATAACCGTTCAGCGTGAGCGCCAATTTTTGGAACACCAGCAGGCGTGCGTGGCAGAAAGTGCAACGTCTCTTTCAACCTTGTTTATTCCTTTTGCAATAAACCATTTTTTTTTCAAATTGAACAGAAAATAATTCTGCGTTTTATGACAAGATATAAAATTTCGATAGTATTGAGATATATTTATAATTAAAGGCTAAAGAATGAAGATACAATCTCCTTATTTAAAAACTGTCCGGCTTATTGGATACAAGAACAACTTGCGAATGGATTCCTATTATGTCCAAAAACCTAGAAAACAACGAGATTATTCATTTTCGTGATATGCGGGATATTGGGTAATAGCTGCACATTAGATCGAGTCCATCAACTCCTGCTTTTATCGTATTGTAATCCAGTCTAATCGCTGGTTTACCACGGCTAACAATGAATGGAGAGGAATGCAAGGGTCAGAAAATTAGACCTGCATTAGAAAGGGTGTAGCTGTCAACAGAAACAGCTTGGAACTAGTGATGCGACATCGACAACTAAACATCGATGTTTTGAAACATCGATATTCAATATTAAACCATCGATGCTAGTAAAACATCACCTCAAAACCATCGATGTTTTTAAACATCGATGTTTCAGAACATCCTTTTCTTAAAACTGGTTTAGTAACCTCTAAAATTAATGTGACTTCGGTTAGTTGTGTTGGGGGGGGGTGGAGGGTGTGATTTAATTTTATTCTCTGATTTGGCTGACACAAATGAAAAAACTTGTTTGTTAGAGTCAGTGCATATCACGGAATTTCCATCATGGATTTTACATTTACGGAGTGTTATTCAGTAAACCTCCATATATTTCAGTGATTTTACATTTACTGACTTACATTTACTGAGTGGGAAAATTATGCTACGTGGTATATTTCTTTTTCATTATGGTACTTTTTCATTTAAAAAAAAACATCGAGACAACGTAAAAAATCGAGCACAAAACATCGATGTTAAAAAAACATCGGCTTTAATAAATCGATATTTTTATAAAAACATCGATGTTTTGAAAACATCGCCATCGATGTCGCATCCCTACTTAGAACATTCAAACCTTACATGTAAAAAAAAACATTCAAAATTACGAAAATGTTGTACTTTGTATACGGGAGCGCCGTTGAAGGGTTAAATAAATTATTTTCATAACTACGGAGGATTGAAAATAAAGATATCTTTGTCGAGTCTCTTAAACTTTTAAAAAAGGTACCTGACCCCAAATTTCGAAAACTGAAGAACTTTAAGGCCGTCTGCACACGGGGCAACTCAAAAGAAACTGATAACTGACTCGAATCACAAACCAGTCCGTGATGAGTCGTAACCTATGTAATTGAATGGAGCCACGCACACGGCGCAACTGGTTACGAACCCGGTCGACCGGGTTTGTAATTTGAGTCAGTCATCAGTTTCTTTTGGGTTGCTCCGTGTGCAGACGGTCTAAAAGTTTCCCTTTTGTACGGTACTATAAAAAGGCTGGGAACCGCTGCTGTAGAGCATAAAGACAGAGGAATGAAATACAAACAGATATAAAAGGGAAAGGGTTAGCCCGTCTGCATACGGAGCAACCCAAAAGAAACTGATGACTGACTCAAATTACAAACCCGTCGGACGGGTTTTTAACCAGTTGCGCTGTGTGCGTGGCTCCATTCAATTACATAGGTTACGACTCATCACGGACTGGTTTGTGATTCGAGTCAGTTATCAGTTTCTTTTGAGTTGCCCCGTGTGCAGACGGCCTTAGTTCATATTTAATGCCAGATCAAGTCGTTCGATTACATGGCGAACTCCTCTGAGGAATGACAACATTTTGATACTAAAGTTAATTCAAATGAAAGTAACCAAATTACATAATGGATGCTAGTCATATATTTCGTCGCACGGACATTCAAATAGTATGTATATGAAAAAAATTTTGCTTACAATTTAGTGCGATCCCCTTTGTTGAGCCGATGAGCAATCCCAATTCTGCTTGCACAACTGAGAAAAACTTAAG
>OU015499.1:119236590-119244090 GCA_907164885.2 Dolomedes plantarius | reverse complement strand
TTCAAGCTTTGCTCTGCAAAATCAAATAGAGCATCGTAGCCAGGGAATGCTTCTTGGTAGAGGTACATGTAATGTCCCGCCCTTTGCAGAAGGTATCCGATGTAACTCTCTTGCTCGTCCTCTTCGGCGATTTTGCAGCACAGTTCGCATATGATCGTCAAAAAGAACAGGTACAGTACAGGAACTCTCTCCTCGAGGACAGATGGACAGTGTTTGCTGACGTAGTCTTCTAACAGCCCGAAAGTTTTGAAAAATTCATCTTTCGTAAACCGTTCGATTCTCAGACTTCGGACGAAGTTTCGAGTCGCGACTTCGAACAGCTCATACTCAAGTCGAATTTTTCTCAGATCCTTCACTATGTAAAGTCCGACTTGAGCTGCGCAGACGGCGTTTTCACTCTCCCGAATTCGCAGCGAGCCGACCCGGGCCTTCGCTTCCTCGTCCAGGGTGTCGTCGTTCGCGATCACGAACAGGACGACGTCACGGAGAAACTGACGCAGGCCCTCTCGGCTGCAGAGCGAGTCGACAGGATGGCGAGGAGATTCCATGGTGACAGACAGTGGAAACGTTTTGAAAAAGGCCGAACAGTCTGGAGTTGGACAGCGAAACGGTAGATTTCAAGGCACCGAGGAAGCACAACTAAGTGGACACTTGACCAAGACAACACTCGAAAATCTAATACAACCATCTTAGGATGGCACGCCTTATATATACTGGTCGCACAAGCTGCTGGAGTACCATTGGGGAAAAGTTCTAGAGGGAGGGGAACGTTATCAATGGAATAGTGGACTCATCAGAGTGTCCTAAGAGAGTCAATTGTAACTGGATGGAAAGGGGTAACGTTCACGGGACAGTTCTCAGAATTGTTCTGTATTCCAAAGCAGGTGCATAAGGGATCCATTGGGGGGGGGGGGGGTCTCCTGAAAACCCGATTGTGAGACATTTTGTATCTTATGTCCTGCGGTGTTTCGGAAGTGGGGAGATAACAGATTATATTCCAAAGATATCACTGGCGCACACAGGATTTTTTCTTTTTTTTTTTTTTTTGGGGGGGGGGGGAGATGAACGGATAAAAATATTTATAAAACAAAAATCAATATCCAGAATACAATTTCTATTTCTTTGAGAGGGGCGAGACAGGGCCCCTTCACCCCTGGGTGCGTCACTAGAAGATATAATCTGTATATATGATTATATTATTTCAGTGTCAGGCAGGCAATGATGGACCATATTAGTGTTATATATATATATATATATATATATATATATATATATATATATATATATATATATATATATATAGATGTGAGATATGACGGAATATATATATATATGAAAATATATAAAGGAAGAAGTCCTGACATATTCACGTATCAACGCCCAGCAAAAACTATTGGAGATACAGATATCAAATTTTAGGAGCTTATTACTTTTGTGCTGAAGGCGTCATTTAATAAGCGATTTTACAAAATTCGCCCCCCAAAGGGGAAGGGGGGGCAAAACGTGTTTTCTACATATTCCCTCATATCTCAAAGAAGAAAATTGATATCCATAAGATTCTTGCTTTAAAATGTAAGAAACATGAATACCTAAAAACTATTTTCAGGATTTTTCAAAATTCGGCCCCCAAGGGGGGGGGAGGGGGCTAAACGTGTTTTTACGTGTTTTATCACATATTCCTTTATATCTCGAAGAAGAAAACAGATATCCATAAGATTCTTGCTTAAAAATAAAAAGAACACGAATGCCTAAAAATCAATTTCAGGATTTTTCAAAATTCGGTCCCCATAGAGAGCGAGGGGTCAAAACGTGTTTTTCACATATTCTGTCATATCTCAAAGAAGGAAACCGATATCCATAAGATTCTTGATTTAAAATGTAAGAAACACGATTAAATGTAACAAACACGATCAAAGTCACGATTTTTCGACATTCGCTTTAGATTTTGTAAAAATTGGTAGAAACAATTCTACAGTGCATCTACAGTGTTCATACGAACACTGTAGATGCCGACTGTACAATTATATGCAACGAAAAAAAAATTGATAAACACTACTTTAACGCAGGAGGAAAATGTAATGAATTTAATTCATAACACCCGACTGTGTATTTAATTTTAGTTTTCTTGTCATGAAATGGAATTTTAATCTGTTCTATACCTGAAGCTAAATTTTGAGAGTAAAAAAATGTGTCTGCATTCATTAAATTTTCCAGGAAAAAGTATGCGATTCCAAAGTATGAAATTCACCATTTTTATAATCATTTCATCTTACGTCACATTTTAGTTCAAGAGGCGGTATTATTAAAATTTTTCAGCTCCATCGACGGCGTGTCTCGTTTACGCGAAAGTTCGCTTTGTAAATTGTATCCTATTGTTAGTTGCAAATATTCACTTCTTGGTCTTTCTTAGTGCACCCCCACACTATGAGAAGAATCGCCATGCAAAATTTCAGCCCTTTAGTTCAGCGGTTTGGTCTGTGCGTTGTATGTCAGCAGTCCTTGTCTTAATTGTTAGGATAGGAGTGACATTGACACTATCTGAAATGGAAGAAAGAGTTTTGTACGGGACACCTGTTTCTCACGAAGTATTGTTTCAAACGCGAAAAATTGGGAGATTTTAGATTAAAGTGGAATAAAATCTCCCAATATGTCGTGAAAAATTAATTAATATGAAAGATTTATTGAGTACTATATACCTTAAAAAAAAAAAAGCCAATAATCCAGACAGTGGTTACAGTGATCACAATTACATTCTTTTTTTAAAAAAAAACTACGAATATCGTGTGTTGTCCACGTGGACTGAATTAGAATGAATATTCTTTTACGGATTTTAGTAGTTCCTATTTAAGTATTTTATTGATCGATTTTCTCACTGTGATTCTAGACTACGTTCTTAGTAGTCTTAAATTCTAGTATTAACTAGTCTTAAATAAAAATAATTAAGCAAATTAGGTTTTTTTATATAAATCCAACGCAATCAAGCACAGATTAACGTATTTACACAAAAAATACGCATTTTGAAAAATCTCACGTGAGATTACGGGGGGGAGGGGGTCGAGCCAAATATCCCGATATATCACCAGAGGAGGGGGGGGGGGGGGGGGGTCGAAAAATCGCCAAAATTGCCTCACTTAATTAATGGACGCCCCCAAAGAAATGTTCATTGAACTAGATAGGCAGAATATATCCGATGACTATCAGGTGTTGAATTAAAATTTCTTAAAAGTTTAATATAATTATTTTTTTATTAGAATGTGAGTACGTTTACCATGTATACGTTTTACGCGAGGGATATTCTACACCCCCATACCCCCCGAAAGGTCTCCCTTAAAGTCCGGGGGGGGGGTCCACCAGTGGTTCAATTTCTGGTTTAGTGGTCCGCAGACTTGTACGGGTTGGGAACCATTGCTGTAATGTCATAAGTGCTCGCTAAGAAATATTTTTTAAAATTACAGTTTCAAGGGGTTAAACGGTGCTTGACCCTCCCCTACCCCCTGGAAAATAATGCAAAACCCGTATTTAGCATTGGACTTTAAACCGGATTACTTTTAAGTAAAAGTACGGCTCAAGAAACATATACCGGGTGCGTCATAAATTCGTGCAAAGTTAAAAAATTCGTAATAAAAGAAATAATGCTCGGAAAAATTTTCTGTTTGTGCGAATAGGATCAGAGGGACATTGGATTTTTTTTTCCATGTAAAAAAAAAAAGTTTCCAAAAGTAACCGAAAGAGGCCGCTTTTGCGTGACCACGTTCAGCCTGCATTGCAGGAAAGACTTGGGTTACCTGTTGTCACCTTCATGCAGGATGGTGCCCCGCCCCACATTTCACGTGATATCAAGACGTTCCTGTTGGAATCTTTCACTGAAGACTGAGTTCTATAAGTCGCAGTTGTAAGGTTCAGTGGCCCTCACGATCACCAGACTTGATACCGGCAAATTTTTATTTGAGGGGATACTTAAAATTTCATGTGTACTGGGGCTCCCCAACCACTTTGGGGGAACTGAAAAATGTTATTCGACAAACAGTCACTGCCATCGATGCTACAATCCGCAGTAATGGGCTTCGTGACTCGCCTCTCTTGCCTATTTACCTTGTGCTGGTAGTAAAGTTGAACATCTCTTACTTCAAAATAAATGCACAGTCTCATGTTATTGTGATTTGTTTGATTTTCTGTTTGAGTTTGTCTGATTTGCATAAAACGTATCAGTATGACGTATGAGCGCCCCCTTCCGGTTACTTTTGGAAACTTTTTTTTTTTACATGGAAAAAAAATCCAATGTACCTCTGATCTTATTGGCGCAAACAGAAAAAAATTTAGAGCATTACTTCTTTTTTTAATAATGAAATTTTGAACTTTGCACGAATTTATGACGCACCCGGTACATACCGAGTTTCATTAAAACCGGCCTAAAACAGATGGAGCTTAAAATTTTTGAAAATTAATTTTTTTTTCTACATGTGTTCCAATGTCTTACTTACGTTTTAAGCTGACTGCCTACGTTGAAAATGTCATTTTTTGACTATTTTGGACATTTTCATTTTTTTGCAAGAATCGGGTAATTCAATCCTTTCTCTTTTCAAAACTGTTTTGGTTTTCATTCTACATCAATTAGAAGCAGAGTTATAGCTATTTTTAAAAACATCGTCTGCTACAAAATTGAAGTGACGAACAAATTTAAATGCGTTTTTCTCAGAATTACGTTTTTTAGCACAAATCTCTACCGTTATCATGATATCTCACATAATAATGCATATAATTTGATAAAACTTTCAGGAAATGTTTTAGATGCTATTGTCAATGAAATTATGTACAATAATTGATGCATAGCAAATATTTTTTTTTAAATTTGGGGCTGTTTTTAATAAGGAAAGGAATGGCAAATCGGAGAAAATTTTCCTTTTGGAACATAAAATTTTCTGAATTATTTTTGCTTTTTAAAATTAATCTTAGATTGTAGGTCATTTTGAAGATAACTGTCATATGTATCATGTGGGAGAAGGAATTGAAATAGTAGCACTGGAATTTTGTGCAGAGTGATAGGCGTTTTAACTAAATTTCATTAAAAATTACTTCAAATTGACCAATTTATAAAAGAGTATGGTATTTACAGGTAAGTTTTTGCTTATTTTTTTAATTTTTAAGTGCTATTTTACCATAAAAGACCCAATAATATTTTTTTAAAAAAATTTTCGACGGGTTTGTAACCAGTTGCGCCGTGTGCGTGGCTCCATTCAATTACATAGGTTACGACTCATCACGGACTGGTTTGTGATTCGAGTCAGTTATCAGTTTCTTTTGAGTTGCTCCGTGTGCAGACGGCCTTAGTTCATATTTAATGCCAGATCAAGCCGTTCGATTACATGGCGAACTCCTCTGAGATATGACAACATTTTGCCACTAAAGTTAATTTAAATGAAAGTAACCAAATTACATAATGGATGCTAGTAATATATTTCGTCGCACGGACATTCAAATAGTATGTATATGAAAAAAATTTTGCTTACAATTTAGTGCGATCCCCTTTGTTGAGCCGATGAGCAATCCCAATTCTGCTTGCACAACTGAGAAAAACTGTTAAGGGGACAGTGGACCTTCAAACCTAACTTTTTTTGTTTTGAATGGATTTGCTTGAAATTTGAATATGTGATTAGTACCATAGATATGTAAAAGTGGTTAAAATTTAAAGATGAAATATTAATAATTTATGAATTAGGAATTATTAATTATATCAAAAAATGGCCTCATTAAAAATGTTCCATGCGCATTTCTTTAGCGTATAATATGGCAATTTTTATTGACAGGATACCTTATAGAACTAACAATGAAACTTATGGCTTATTTTAAGCATTCATTAAAAATATAAAGAGAAAAAAATAATATTGAAAACACCCTTTTTATTACACAAAATACCTATAAATCATCTTTTCAAGTACAAAATTTAAAAATTCTGAGCTACGAAGCATAATTTTCTTCAATAAGATTTATTTGATATAGTGTTAAGTATGTAAAACTTAAATTTCAAAGCAATACGATAATTAGAATTGCGCTCGGAGCAGTTTGAATATTCGCATGACATGAAAATTTTTATTTTAAGAAAAACACATTTAAAGTTATTGCTATTAGTAACCACATAATATCTAAATTAAATACAAATGCCTATAACTAGGAAAGTAATCACAGAAATTAAAAATTCTTCTTGCAGCTCATTCCTACTCGTCCGTAGTTTCACAATTCAATAAAATAAAAAAATCGAATTTTTGGACAAATTTCGCAATTTTGAAACCCCACTGTCCCCTTAAGTCGGTTATTGAATCTGAGCATGACGATACAGCCACCGGAACAACCCGAAAAACCTTCAGGAAGATGTGCATTCTGTGACAGGTGAGGGATAGAATATCGAGAATTCAATGCGACAAATTCTGTTTTTCCTGTGTAAAGAGTACGGATGCGACATCGATGTCTTCAAAACATCGATGTTTCGATAAAAACATCGATGTTCTAAACATCGATTTATTGAAGCCGATTTTTTTTAACATCGATGTTTTGTGCTCGATGTTTTACGTCGTTCGATGTTTTTTTTTTATGAAAAAGCACTATAATAAAAAAAATTAACCACCTAGCATAATTTTCACACTCAGTAAATGTAAACTCAAAAATTCTTTGAGATGATTTTGCCGTATACTCTATTGATAAGAAACCAATCCTCTTGTCCTGCGTTACAGTCATGAACTTCAGAATTTAAAAAAAAAAATTATTAAAGCCTTTTACAATAATTTTTCACATTCAACCAATTTAAATTAGAAAACATCGCGGATTTTTTTTTTTTAAGGCTTTGGTCCTATCAGTAATTTTTGTAGAAATAAATCCTTCCTCAAATATCTTGTAAAAGTAATAAAATGTATCATGGAAATTCTGTGATATACGCTGACTCTAGCAACCAAGCTTTGGTCATTTGTGTCAGCCCAATCAAAGAGTAAAATTAAATTCCACCCCCCCCCCAACACACACATACGAGCTCTAACATTAATGTTAGAGGTTACTAAACCAGTTTTTAAAAAATTGATGTTCAAAAACATCGATGTTTAAACACATTGATGGTTTTTTGGCTATGTTTTATTAGCATCCATGTTTTAATATTGAGTATCGATGTTTCAAAACATCGATGTTTTGTTGTAGATGTCGCATCCCTAGTAAAAAGTGTCAAGTCCAAAATCGTAGGTTAGAGAAAAAGGGGATTGAAAAAATCGGCTTTTGTAAAGTCAGTTTTTTTAGCTTAATTTTTTATTTTTTTGAAAGTAAATTATTGTAATTTTATTTTTGTTGAGTAAAGAGTGTTAAGTCCTTGATTCGGGCATAACCCCTTTATCACTAACATGTTTGTGTTTTGTTTCACGTATCCCAAATTTTCCCTGATGAATAAAAATATTTAGGAGTGGAATTAGATTTCTTTTTTTCTGTATCCTGCAGTAGCGTTTGATTTTTCAAACATGCCTGGTT
>OU015499.1:119211590-119231590 GCA_907164885.2 Dolomedes plantarius | reverse complement strand
ATATATATATATATATATATATATATACACATATATACATACATATACACATATGTACATACAGATATATACATACATATATATATATCTATTTACATACATATATATATATATATACAAACACACACACATATATATATATATATATATATATATATATATATATAGTTTTTCCTCTTCTCCAACTTGTCACTTTTAAAGAACTGCTTACTTACACTTGCTGCCTGGTCACCTTCTAGACGAACGATTAATTACTGAAAAGCTAATTACTGAAATGCTTAAGTTATCTGAAGAGTAAAAAATTAGCAAGGACAATTTCAAAATAAACAGGACAGCGATAAAAAACACACAAAATTTTACTGATATCACTGAAAGCACATAAAACTAAACACGTCCAACAATGAGATGAAATCATACACAGATGAATGAAATAAAATGAAACTGCTCACATTACTCGAACCAAAGTCTACCTTTCTTCAACGATAGTCTCTATGTTAAATAAATCACCGGTCCTGCATCTCTTTCAAGCTTTGCTCTGCAAAATCAAATAGAGCATCGTAGCCAGGGAATGCTTCTTGGTAGAGGTACATGTAATGTCCCGCCCTTTGCAGAAGGTATCCGATGTAACTCTCTTGCTCGTCCTCTTCGGCGAATTTGCAGCACAGTTCGCATATGATCGTCAAAAAGAACAGGTACAGTACAGGAACTCCCTCCTCGAGGACAGATGGACAGTGATCGCTGACGTACTCTTCTAACTGCCCGAAATTTTCGAAAAATTCATCTTTCGTAAACCGTTCGATTCTCAGACTTCGGACGAAGTTTCGAGTCGCGACTTCGAACCGCTCATTCTCAAGTCGAATTTTTCTCAGATCCTTCACTATGTAAAGTCCGATTTGAGCTGCGCAGACGGCGTTTTCACTCTCCCGAATTCGCAGCGAGCCGACCCGGGCCTTCGCTTCCTCGTCCAGGGTGTCGTCGTTCGCGATCACGAACAGGACGACGTCACGGAGAAACTGACGCAGGCCCTCTCGGCTGCAGAGCGAGTCGACAGGATGGCGAGGAGATTCCATGGTGACAGACAGTGGAGACGTTTTGAAAAAGGCCGAACAGTCTGGAGTTGGACAGCGAAACGGTAGATTTCAAGGTACCGAGGAAGCACAACTAAGTGGACACTTGACCAAGACAACACTCGAAAATCTAATACAACCATCTTAGGATGGCACGCCTTATATATACCGGTCGCACAAGCTGCTGGAGTACCATTGGGGCAAAGTTCTAGGGGGAGGGGAACGTTATCAATGGAATAGTGTACGGTAATCAATGTGTGGGTACTAAAGGTGGATCAACAGAGTGTCCTAAGAGAGTCGATTGTAACTGGAAGAAAGGGGAAACGTGCACGGGACAGTTCTCAGAATTGTTCTGTATACCAAAGCAGGTGCATCAGGGGTCGATTGGGGGGGGGGGGGGTCTCATGAAAACCCGATTGTGAGACATTTTCTATCTTATTTCGTGTCCAGCGTGTTTCAAAAGTGGGGAGATAACAGATTATATTGCAAAGATATCAATGGCGCACCCAGGATTTTTTCTTGGGGGGGGGGGACAGAGATGAACGTATAAAAATATTTATAAAGCAAAATCAATATTCATAATACAATTTCTATTTCTTTGGGAGGGGGGAGGCAGGGCCCCTCTCTCCCTGGGTGCGTCACTGGAAGATACAATCTGTATATATGATTATATTATTTCAGTGTCAGGCAGGCAATGATGGACCATATTAGTGTTATATTTTATATATATATATATATATATATATATATATATATATATATATCGTATGTATGTATGTATTATACATACATACATACACACACACACAAATATATATATATATATATATATATATATATATATATATATATATATACAAAGGAAGAAGTCCTGACTTATTCACGTATCAACGCCCAGCAAAAACTGTTGGAGATAGAGATATCAAATTATAGGAGATTATTACTTTTGTGCTGAAGGCGTCATTTAAGAAGTAATTTTTCAAAATTAGGCCCCGAAGGGGGGGAGGGGTTGGCTAAACGTGTTTTTTACATATTTCTTCATATCTCAAAGAAGGAAACCGATATCCGTAAGATTCTTGCTTTAAAATGAAAGGAAGACGATTACCGAAAAATCAGTTTCAGGATTTTTCAAAATTCGCCCCCCAAGAGGTGGAGGGGGTCAAAATGTATTTTTTACATATTTCTTCATATCTCAAAGAAGAAAATTGATGTCCATAAGATTCTTGCATTAAAATGTATGGAACATGATTAGCTAAAAACCAATTTCAGGATTTTTAAAAATTCGGCCCCATGGGGGGGTGGGGGTGGTAAATCGTGTTTTTCCCATATTCCTTCATATCTCAAAGAAAGAAACAGATATCCATAAGATTCTTGCTTTAAAATGTAAGGAACATGAATACCTAAAAATTTATTCAGGATTTTTCAAAATTCGGCCCCCACGGGGGTTAGGGGGGGGGCGCTAAACGTATTTTTACGTGTTTTGTACATATTCCGTCATATCTCAAAGAAGGAAACAGATATCTATAAGATTCTTGATTTAAAATGTAAGAAACACGATTAAATATAACAAACACGATCAATGTCACGATTTTTCGACATTCGCTTTAGATTTTGTAAAAATTGCTAGAAACAATTCTACAGTGCATCTACAGTGTTCATCCGAACACTGTAGATGCCGAATGTACAATGTATGCAACGAAAAAAAAATTGATAAACACTACTTTAACACGGAAAATGTAATGAATTTAATTCATAACACCCGACTGTGTTTTTAATTTTAGTTTTCTTGTCATGAAATGGAATTTTAATCTGTTCTATACCTGAAGCTAAATTTTCAGATTAAAAAATTGTGTCTGCATTCATTAAATTTTCCAGGAAAAAGTATGCGATTCCAAAGTATGAAATTCACCATTTTTATAATCATTTCATCTTACGTCACATTTTAGTTCAAGAGGCGGTGTTATTAAAATTTTTCAGCCCCATCGACGGCGTGTCTCGTTTACGCGAAAGTTCGCTTTGTAAATTGTATCCTATTGTTAGTTGCAAATATTCACTTCTTGGTCTTTCTTAGTGCACCCCTACACTATGAGAAGAATCGCCATGCAAAATTTCAGCCCTTTAGTTCAGCGGTTTGGTCTGTGCGTTGTATGTCAGCAGCCTTTGTCTTAATTGTTAGGATAGGAGTGACATTGACACTATCTGAAATGGAAGAAAGAGTTTTGTACGGGACACCTGTTTCTCACGAAGTATTGTTTCAAACGCCAAAAATTGGGAGATTTTATTCTAAAGTGGAATAAAATCTCCCAATATGTCGTGAAAAAATGAATTAATATGAAAGACTTATTGAGTACTATATACCTTTAAAAAAAACAATAATCCAGACAATGGTTACAGTGATCACAGTTACATTCTTTTTTTAAAAAAAACTACGAATATCTTGCTGAACAGCCAGTTTTGCGGAAAGGTCATCAAAGAAATCCTCGCATTTATTCAGTCCATTAAAAACTTCCTCAGGGACATTTTACACCAGTTGAAGTCCACGAAGTATTCTTTCAAACGCCAAATTTTTCTATGTAATGAACATGGAGATTTGCTAAGAGGTCGATATATAGAAAATTTCGATATGGGGAAGTTCGATATATGGAGGTTCGACTGTATATATATGTATATTATTTAATGGCCCTCATATATATATATATATATATATAAAAAAGCTAAATACCACTCGAGGACTAATCGGTGTATCTCTAGAACTATAAGTCCGAGGAAGCTGAAATTTTCTAGGGTCATTCCTCCAATGCAGTGGTTCCCAAGCGGTGGTCCGCGAGAACCTCGGGATTGGTCCGGCACCACATATAAAAAAGTTACCAAATAAATTTGGATTTCGAAGTGGGCTTCCATTAATTACGTGAGGCTTTTAGGGGGGGGGGGGGGGAGTCGAGCCGAATCTCACCCAGTCTCACGTGGGGGAGAGGGGGGGGGGGGCTCGGTAAATATAACGTAATTTTTTTTCCGCAAGAAACAGTGTAAAATTGCGAGAAAACTGGATTATATTAAGTAAAACATGTTTCTACACTATAATATGGCTAAATCCTACACAATAGTTCCATTAGTCACTCTTGAGACCACACACGAGTCCCCGTGGACTGAATTAGAATGAATATTCTTTTACGAATTTTACCAGTTCCTATTTAAGTATTTTATCGTTCGATTTTCTCACTGTGATTCTGGACTACGTTCTTAGTAGTCTTAAATACTAGTCTTAACTAGTCTTAAATAAAAATAATTGAGCAAATTAGGTTTTTTTAAATAAATCCAACGCAATCAAGCACAGATTAACGTATTTACGCAAAAAATACGCATTTTGAAAATCTCACGTGGGATTAGGGGGGGGGGGGGGGGGGGCGAGACAAATATCACGATATCTCACCAGGGGGGGGGGGAGAGGGTAAAAAAATCGCCAAAATCGCCTCACGTAATTAATGGACGCCCCCAAAGAAATGTTCATTGAACTAGATGGGCAGAATATATCCGATGACTATCAGGTGTTCAATTAAAATTTCTTAAAAGTTTAATATAATTATTTTTTTATTAGAATATGATACGTTAGAATGTGAGTACGTTTACCATGTATACCTTTTGCGTGAGGGATATTCTACACCCCCATACCCCCCCCCCCCGGAAGGTCCCCCCTAAAGTTAGGGGGGTCCACCAGTGGTTCAAATTTTGGGTTAGTGGTCTGCAGACTTCCACGGGTTGGGAAGCACTGCTCTAATGCCATAAGTGCTCGCTAAGAAATATTTTTTTAAATTCCAGTTTCAAGGGGTTAAATGGTGCTTGACCCTCCCCTGCCCCCTGGAAAATAATCTAAAACCCGTATTTAGCATTGGACTTTAAACCGGATTACTTTTAAGTAAAAGTACGGCTCAAGAAACATATACATACCGAGTTTCATTAAAGTCGGCCTAAAACAGATGGAGCTTAAAATTTTTGAAAATTAATTTTTTTCTACATGTGTTCCAATGTCTTACGTTTTAAGGTGACTGCCTACGTTGAAAATGTCATTTTTTGACTATTTTGGATAATTTTATTTTTTGAAAGAATCGTGTAATTCAATCCTTTCTCTTTTCAAAACCGTTTTGATTTTCATTCTACATCAATTAGAAGCAGAGTTATAGCTATTTTAAAAAACATGGTCTGCTTCAAAATTGATGTGACGAACAACTTTAAATGCGTTTTTCTCAGAATTACGTTTTTTTAGCACAAATCTCTACCGTTATCATGATATCTCACATAATAATGCATATAATTTGATAAAACTTTCAGGAAATGTTTTAGATGCTATTGTCAATGAAATGACGTACAATAATTGATGCATAGCAAATAGATTTTTTAATTTGGGGCTGTCTTTATAAGGAAAGGAATGACGAATCGGAGAAAATTTTCATATTGGAACATAAAATTGTCTGTATTATTTTTGCATTTTAAAATTAATCTTAGATTGTAGGTCATTTTCAAGATAACTGTCATATGTATCATGTGGGAGAAGGAAATTAAAGTAATACAGAAGGTCGTCCGCACTTTATGGAAACGATTTTGTAATTTGTTTTTGGCGTTTGAATTTTGAGATAAAAATTTGGCAACTTCAGAATAATCGTCTGCTATCGTTTTGCTTTGATTGGAATGTAAAATAAAAGATTTATTTTGAAAATGGCTCCTAAAATTGATAGATATCTCGAAGGTTACGTAACTGTACTTTTCGGGGAGAAATATTCGTATCAAAAAATTATAAAGCGGTGTAAAAATTGGGGTTATGGCATTTCAAAAATAGGTACTTATAATATATTAAATTTGAAAGGGAAAAATGTCTAACTGAAAGTAAAAATGAAAACATGACCACTAAACCTCATCCCAAGACTGTTCGAACGCAGGTAAATATCAAGAAAGTGAAGTCTCTGATCTTAAAAGAAAATACGCCGACTCAAAGATCCATTGCATCGAAACTAGGAATGTCATCTGGCATTGTAAGTAAAATCATTCATAAAGATTTGAAGTTAAAAAAGATGTTTAAACCTAAAGTTCATCTGCTTTTGCCAAAGCATATTGCTGAAAGGAAAACAAATTGTAGAAAATTATATGAAAGTCACTTAGCTGCTGAAAAATGGAAATTTGTGGTAACACTCGATGGGGCATGTGTGTATTCAAGTGACTGTAATAAAAAAGATCAATTTTCTATTGCTCATCTGACGGGAATGACCGTACGAAATGGCTACGTCAGTGTACAGAAAAGTTCTCAAAGGAGTTCATGATAGTAGCAAGATTTTGTTACAACGGCAAATTAAAAATAAACAAAGTCTCAAGGAAAGCCAAAATTATTTCACTCTACTATCAACAGAATATATTAGAACCAATTTTTGAGGAAGAAATTCCAGCCTTATATGGAAAGGACATTGATAAAGTTGAGCTTCATATGGACAAATCCTCTTGTCACACGTCTAAATCAACTGCCGCTTATTTAGCAAAGAAAGAATCAGAAACAGGAATAAAACATATCCCATTTAATGAAATACCTGTAAAATTACCTGACTCTTCTCTAATGGACTTTTGCGATTTCGGTTTTTTAATACGAGCCTTAGGAAAACGGCATCTAAGAACACTGAACGGACTTTGGAAAAGGATCTAACAGGAATGAGGTAAAACTGACATAGCAGTACTAAGCAAAAATTTACTTTCATGGGAAAATTCGAGCTAGAGCTATTGTCAAGAACCATGACTATCAGATAGAAGCAAATAACCGCATAAAATACGGAATTTATGCGTAAAACTTAACTATCAAAATCGTTTCAATAAAGTGCGAACGACCTTCTGTAGCATTAGAATTTTGTGCAGAGTGATAGGCGATTTAACTAAATTTCATTAAAAATTACTTCAAATTGACCAATTTATAAAAGAGTATGGTATTTACAGGTAAGTTTTTTGCTTATTTTTTAATTTTTAAGTGCTATTTTACCATAAAAGAACAAAAAAAGTTTAAAAAAAAATTTTTTTGAAAAAAATTGACTCCGGACGTAGGTAGTCACCTTAAATGTATGCATAGAAAAGACAACTACCACTGTTACGTCTTGGCCCTTTTCGGGGAAAAGGGGCCACCCAAGCAAAAGCCCACCCCTTTACGAATTCTTCCCGATTCCAAGAAACCATCGTGGGTCGCTCCTGCAACCCCCTCCCCTGGCCAGCTGGCTGAAAAGAAAAGGAGAAGAGTGCGTGAGAAGCAACGAGTCAGGGTAGCTGATTATTGAGCCTCGGGTCTTTCCGTCGACAATCAGGGCCGAAAGGGTGCTGTGCGGACCGAAGGCCTGAAAATTGCTCTCTCGGCTCCCGATTTTACGAGTGGAGAGATACATCTCTGTTGAGAGACTTGTAAAAGATATTTTGGTTCCTATAGAACCTCTCATATGCAGAGGAGCCTAGACTCTCAGCCTTGTACACACTGTAAATTTTTATTTGTTTAATACAAGCTCTGTGTAATAGAATTGTCTCTCGTGTGTCTCATTTTCCACCGAGGACGTTACACCACCCACTCACTGACTGATCACTGGAACCGTAAGGCCTAGGATACTGAAATTTCGAGTTGGAGTTCTCATTGTGCCCTTTGAGCTTACTAAGATTTTTGAAAGAAAAAAAAATCCATTTTTTAAAGGGGTTAAAATAGGGGCTTAAATGGTCTGGTAACTTTTAAAGGCCAAGAGACTCGACAAACATATGCCTGTTTTCAATCATCATTAGCTACGGAAATAATTTATTAAGAAACAGGAAAATTTTATTGTGAGTTAAACACTTTTTACCATGTTTTTATTAACTTGCTTTCTTGTTTGTGTGTGTGTGTGTTTGTCAAGTACAAATCTTGCAATCGATTTTTAACTAACTTCCCGACTAGCTAGGCATTTTAACTTTTAGAATAGCTCAGAACACGATGTCAATGCATTCTTTTAATACTTTCAGCCATCTTTAAGCAGCATTGAATTCATTTTCAGTTAATTTTGTGGTTTGAAAATTTCTTATAATTGCTTTCTTTATTATGCATTTGATCATTTTCTTTCAAGTTGATGGGATAATTCATCAAAAAAGTTTTAAAAAAGTATTTATTAATACATAGAATTGTCAAGTTTATATGATCGAACAGAAAATTTAAAAGCGTGGTATATTAAAAGTTCTTTTTATCTTGTAATTATTTTCCATACAGAATCAGTCGGCATAAATTCTATAAAGTTATATCGATATTCACAAATGTGTATACATTTCTAGAAATCAAAGTATTTAAAAAAACAGCGTAGACCAGAATTACAGATTTTTTCCCCTCTAGAACATACGGGAGATGCGAACCATGCAGCTAACTTTGCAACTGAGAATGTTCAAAATTTTGAAAACCATTTATATCGTTACAAGCTCCTGCTTCTTTGATTTAATTTATACTGTGTTTTTATTTACTCGCTTTCTTGTTTGTTTGTTTGTGTGTTTATCCAGTACAAATCTTGCAGTCGATTTTTAACTAACTTCCCGACTAGCTAGACATTTGAAACTTTTAGAATAGATCAGAACACGATGACAATGCATTATTTTGATACTTTTAGCCATCTTTAAGCAGATTTTTACCATGTTATTATTATTTTCAGTTAATTTTGTTTTGTAGCCTGTAGCAACCATCTATCGGCCGGAACGGGAACGAAAAGTTAAACGCGAGTTAACTTCCAATTAACTTCCTTTTCTTTCAAGTTGATGGGATAATTCATCAAAAAAATTTTAAAAAAGTATTTATTAATACATAGAATTGTCAAGTTCATATGATTCAACAGAAAATTTAAAAACACGGTATATAAAAAGTTCTTTTTATCTTGTAATTTTATTAAGTGTTATTTTATCATAAAAGACTAAAAAAACTTAAAAAAATTATTTTTAAAAAAAATTGGCTCCGTACGTAGGCAGTCACCTTAAATGTAATTTGTACTTAAACATTTTGTTTACTTAGTAATCCAATTTCATTTTATATTTCAATAAAAATTACTTCTTGTGTTATTTTTACAAAATATACTGTAGGTACATCAATCAATTATCCAAATAAAATTCTCTCAGATTTATCCTATTGTTAGTGTGCCGCTCAATTTTTAAATTATTAAAAGTTTACCGTGACGAAAAAAAGGTCGAGGATCACTAATCTAGACCATTTGCACAGTGTTATGCAACAAGGGACAAACCCAGGCCTCACTGAAACTGAGAAAATTGAGTTTTTATAGATCATGAAATTAAAAGTTCCAATTGCTAATGTTCGCCAGTTAATAAAAAGAGCATCATTTGGCCTAGAATAATGATAATTTATTTCTTCTCGTATAGCAAAACGTGACTCTACCAGCTATTAAACTTTTAACTTTCGTTAGTTGGTCCCTTGTTGCATAACACTGTCTTTTTGCAGAAAATTTTTTTTAAAGGAAAGCCATATTATATACAACTGCAAAGGCTGTTCACACATTTTTTCGACGATGTATATTGTATTCACAAAACTAAATTACATAAAATTCTTGTGTTTTAAATGTTCTATTTGATATCCCTTATTCTGAACTATCTTTCGACACCGCAATTTCCAGGATAATAATACCTTTTGAAGTGTCAGAAGAGGTATTCTATCCCTTTCCTCCTGAACAGCTTTCCAGAGTCCTGTAAGGGTTTTGGGACGACGTTTGGATAATGCAGATTTTAAAAGTCCGAAAGCACAAAAATCCATAGGTGATACATCGGGAGATTTAGTAGGGATATCAGTGAAGGGTATGGCCTTGATACCAGTTTTTTGTTCCATTTCTTTTAGGAAATTTACAGTGGATTTTGATGTGTGACTGCTAGCTTTGTCCTGATGGAGTCTCACAGATTGATGGCACTGTGGGTAAAGCGATGATATTTCATTTTGAAAAATTGGTGATAAAATATGTTCCTGATAGTATTTGGAGTTAATCTTGACATTTTTTCCCCAGTTTCTTTAGTTTTAACTTAGCATTATAAGAAAAACCAGCAACAATCATGAATCTCTTAGAAAAACTTTCTTTCGATTCTTTGAACCATGTACTTAAATTTTTTTCTCCCCTTTTATGATAATAAATGGCTCTTTTTTTGATGCAACCATTTAAATACACCCATGATTCATCTATTGTGACAATTGTTTTCCATTTTTCTTTGGATAAGTGTTTCTCATATAGAATTCTGCAGCGTGTCCTGCGTTCAGCGATATGATTTGGAAGAAGACGCTGCACATTGCGTTTTTTCGCTTTCTTAAGATTTAAATCAACGTTTATCATTTCGTTTACAGTGGACACCGAGCATTTCAATGATTTTGCAACTGTCCTTTGACTAGGGGGATTTTCTTTTAACATTAAACAACGTACCTTTGCAATAGTCGAAGATGTCCGTTTTTTCCTTGGATACTTGTTTATAATTATTGTCCCACTTGAGGCTCCAATTTGACTTTTTTTTCCTTTCTTGTTGACGATATTACCTATCGACGCTTTAGATATCACAAAACCGTGACTCTCACATCGTTTTTGGATAACGGAGTATGCATATTTCTCTTCGGAAAGAGCATAAATGTAGCCTTCGAACCACTGCTAAGTTAAAAACGCCATTATGAATAAAAGCAAAACTTTCACGCCGCAGACTATAATTTTGACTTTTAAAAACATAGTACAATTGCAATTATTTCTTTTGCAGGAAACGAATTTTTATTACCGCTTACCAAAATCGTCTAAAAAATGTGCGAACAGCCTCTGTATATTATAATCATCATTAGATACGAAAATAATTTATTAAGAAATAAGAAAATTTAATTGTGAGTTAAACACTTTTTCCTTCTTAAATATTGCTCTCAATTTTTTTTTCTAGCTGTAAGAAAAATGTTTTAATTGTTTAAAATTTTAACCGTTCTTTTTTTTCATTGTTATGTCACTGCGCACGGGATATCACCAGAACAGTTAGCTACAATACCATGAAATTTTATACACGGGCAATATAAACATGTATCCATGTATCATTAAAATGACCCACTATTATGTCATTCTTACCATAAAAATTTTAATTACAGTAAAATTTATCATTTTTTTTAATTTAAAAAAATTTTAAAAACCCATTTTTTTAATATGAAGAATTAAGAATTTTAATTTCAAAGTTGGTCATTTTAAGGGGAGTGATCACTTTTAAGTACAGTAACCACCGCTTATAGTGATCAGTGGTTATAAGAATCAACCGTTTATAAGAATCAATATCGCGAAAACAAAAACAAATGTATTATTTCCATGTTAAAATTTTCGCTTTAAAGAATCAATCCACCGGTTTTAAGAATCAGTTTACACTCTTCGCTTTCCTTTCATTTTTCCAAAAAAGCCACTTAAACCCTCAAAAGGCACGAAGTTCTTTCTTTTTTTTAAAAAGAAAGATTGATAAGATGGGATGGAATATAATTATAAAATTCATCCCTTTCTTTGTTAGACATAACATAATAGTTTCCCCTTAAACGCTTTAGCACAACACTGTCCTATTAGCTTGACCCGGGGACATCTTTACCCGTCCGGGTCCGATTTCACTTTTCTCCACTGACAAACAAAAATAGGGACTCTTTTTTCCCACCTCCCACATCCTAGTTGCGGCTTCCTGGACCCTAAAACACATAAATCTTCGGCGAAGTGTCCACTATCACTTAAGCAAACGTGAAATTAGTAGATTCAGAACGTTATCAAACCGCGAAACGTAAGCTAGAAGGTGAATTTTCGTCTGAGGCTATTAGTATTGAAAGAGGTATATACAGCCTCCTGAAAACTTCATTACGTCAAACTACCATAGAACACTTTTTCTTGCTCCCTTCCTGTAGTTGAAATGCTAAAACTGTTAAGCAGGTATTTTGTAATAAAAATTGCACTTTTTCTTCTCCTAGTATAATCATGTGCATCTACTTATAGGTCTAAAAATTAAGTTGTATTTTAAAAATTATAAAAAATAATTTTAATAAAAGATAATGTAAATTAAAGAGTATTTTATGGTAAATTATCTAATATATGTATATATACGTGTTTGTGTGTTTGTCCAAAAACCTAAATTTCGGCTATAAGAATCAACCGCTTATAAGAATCAAACACAGTAATAACAAACGTGATTCTTATAAGCGGAAATTACTATACCTTTAAAAGTACCTTTTTTAGACCTATGTTCGATTGTATGTACTACTCATGATTTTTGCTTGATTTACATGAAATTTTTTGAGTAACTATAATACTGTTTGTTATATATATACAATATCTCAAGGAAATTAAAAAAATAAAATTATTTTTTATGCGTAAAAAGTGAATAATTTTTTTAAATCGAGAATTTTGCAGTTAAGTGCTGTGTCAAGTGCATTCTGTCAAAACAAATTATTAAAGTACAGTAATAATATGTGATTACAATACTTCAAGCAACAATATCCACCAACATTATTTAAAATACATTAAAAATTTTTAGTATGTGCTAGTTTAATTAGATATTTCAAAAATGACTGAGTATAAGCTTATAAAAATTTCTTTAAAAAAATTAAAATATGTTAAGGTTAAAAAATGTTGGTGGATTTTGTTGCCTGAAGTATTGTAATCACATTTAGTAAACAATTATTACTGTACCTTAATAATTTATTTTGACAGAATGCACAAAGTAGTTGACTGCAAAATGCTCGATTCTAAAAAAAAAAAATTCACTTTTTATGCATAAGAAATAATTTTATTTTTTAAAATTACCTTGAAATATTGTATATATAATAAACATATGTATACGAGGGTCATTTTTTAAGTAAGAACCGTTTTGTAATGGAGTACGAGAAACTTTAGTTATGAACGTAAATTTTATCTCAAACTAAAATATGAACATATTTTCACTTTTCAACATAGTCACCATTAACATTTAGGCATTTGTCAAGTCGTGCCACCAGCTTTTGGATCCCATCACCAAAGAACTCTGCCGCCGGACCGTTAAAACAGTTAGCAACAGTTTCTTTCAACATGTCATCATTTTCCAAGCGCTCTCCACCAAGAAATTTCTGAAGTTTTCGAAACGGATGAGAGTCTGATGGTGCTAAGTCAGGGCTGTATGGCGGATAATCCAGTAATTCCCAATGAAAATTGTCAAAATCGAAGGGCGGGGACTGCTCTCTAGTAGGGATACGACATCGATGTCTTCAAAACATCGATGTTTTAAACATCGATTCATTGAAGCCGATGTTTTTTTAACATCGATGTTTTGTACTCGATGTTTTACGTTGTCTCGATGTTTTTTTTAAATGAAAAAGTACCATAATAAAAAAAAATTACCACGTAGCATAATTTTCACACTCAGTAAATGTAAATCTGAATTCTAAAAAGGACCAAAACAAAAGGGACAACGATTCCTTAGCAAACAGACAAATGGCAGTCAACAACCAATGAACCAATCAGAGCGCTTGGAATGTGCCTGACACTCCAGAACCATCCATGGGGTTTTATTTTACAAATAGTATATACACGAGAGCAGCCATTTATATTTTTGTTTCGTTCTGGTTTTATATAATTTGACGTTAATATTATTAGTAAGATGCCTCCCAAAAGTACCGTTTGGAAATATTTTTGCAAAACCTCTGACAAGTTGGCGAATTGCAATATTTGTCATAAGTCCCTGAAAACTTGTGGCAATACCAAGAATTTATCTGGAGATCTTTAGATTTGAAGGCAAAGCATGGAGATATTTTCAATGAGAATTTTGAGTCATCAATGTAGCCCAAGGCAAAAGCAACCAAATTTTTGTCATTTGTGTCAGTCCAATCAGAGTAAAATTAAATCACCCCCCACGACTAACCGAAGTAACATTAATGTTAGAGATTACTAAACCAGTTTTAAAAAATAGATGTTCTAAAACATCGATGTTTAAAAACATCGATGGTTTTGGGGCGATGTTTTAATATTGAATATCGATGCTTCAAAACATCGATGTTTTGTTATCGATGTCGCATCCCTACTCTCTAGCGGCGTCGTTCTGCTTCACGACAAAGCTCGGCCTCACGTTGCGGCAAGAACAAAGACGCAACTGGACAATTTCTTGGTGGAAAGCGCTTGGAAAATGATGACATGTTGAAAGAAACTGTTACTAACTGGTTTAACGGTCAGGCGGCAGAGTTCTTTGATGATGGGATCCAAAAGCTGGTGACACGACTTGACAAATGCCTAAATGTTAATGGTGACTATGTTGAAAAGTGAAAAAATGTTCATATTTTAGTTTGTGATACAATTTACGTTCATAACTAAAGTTCCTCTTACTCCATTACAAAACGGTGACCCTCGTAATAAACAGTATGTTAGGCAGCTTCTCAAAAATATTCATGTAAATCACGCAAAAATCATGAGTAGTACATACAATCGAACATAGGTGTAAAAATGGTGCTTTTAAAGGTACGTAAAAGTGACCATTTCCCTTAAATATATATCATATAATTTAATTTTAAAACTAAAAAAAAATATGTATTTTCATTATTGTACAGACTCAAGTCTGCGCGCAATGACATAACATTGAAAAGAAATGGTTGAAATTTTTAAAAAATTAAAAAATGAATCTTCAAACTAGAAAAAAAATGAGAGCCATGTTTATAAAGAAGAGAGTGTGTTTAACCCACAGTAAAATTTTCATAACCCTTCAGCGGGAGCGCCAATTTTTGGAACACCAGCAGGCGCGCGTGGCACAAAGTGCAACGTCTCTTTCAACCTTCATTATTCCTTTTGCAATAAACAATTATTTTTTTCAAATTGAAAAGAAAATAATTCTGCGTTTTATGACAAGATATAAAATGTTGATAGTATTGAGATATATTTATAATTAAAGGCCAAAGAATGAAGATACAATCTCCTAATTTAAAAACTGTCCGGCTTATTGGATACAAGAACAACTTGCGAATGGATTCCTATTATGTACAAAAACACAGAAAACAACGAGATTATTCATTTTCGTGATATGCGGGATACTGGGTAATAACTACACATTGGATCTACTACACCAACTCCTGCTTTTGTCGTATTGTAATCTAGTATAATCGCTGGTTTAAAACGGCTAACAATGAATGGGGAGGAATACAAGGGTCAGAAAATCAGACCTGCATTAGAAAGGGTGTAGGTGTCAACAGAAACTGCTTAGAACAGGCGTTCTTAAACTTATGTAGTCCGAGGACCCCCTCTTGAACAACATTTCTTTTTGCGGACCCAATCACAACTCTAGTCAGTTTAAGTCTTTTTTGAGACTTAATTTCTGGCTCAATAATCTCATAGGCACTACGTTATAATAAATATTGGTAAAAATGTATCGCTGGTTATTTTAATAAATGGTCTTGCGCATGTATAGAGACGAACATTTTTATTAGGACATAGAATAAAAAACAGAAAAGGAATGAAAACTGTAGTAAACAGAATTTTAAAAGTTACAAATCATAATATATTAAACTCATACAAACATTTCTTGGTCAAATATTGATCAAAATAGATCTATCTTATTATAATATGTTTTATGTAAATGTTTTTTACTTAATGAGATGGGTGTAGTGGTTCTCTTAAACCAGAACCGCAATGTCGGGCCTTATGTTGGAAAGTTTTATTCTGAGGTCCGCTTCTACATTTATTTTGTTTCTATACTTTGATTTCATATATATAACAGTACCGGAAAAGCCTGTATACATAAATATGTTGTGCTGAAAGGAATCAAATGTTGGAGGGTTTCGTTTGCAAGTGAAGGGTAATCAGATCTGAGAAATATCCAAAAGTTTGTGAGTTCATTTTTGTCGAATTGTAGTTTCAAAGACGTATCGCATGATAATTCGACGAGAATATCTTGTTCAAGTATAGATTCTTAATGTCAAAATTGTTTCGCGGACCCCCGGTAATGGCTACGCGGACCCACAGTTTAAGAATCTATGGCTTAGAACATTCAAACCTTACATGTAAAAAAAACATTCAAAATTACGAAAATGTTGCACTTTGTATACGGGAGCCCCTTTGAAGGGTTAAATAAATTATTTTCATAACTACGGAGGATTGAAAATAAAGATATCTTTGTCGAGTCTCTTAAACTTTTAAAAAAGGTACCTGACCCCAAATTTCCAAACCTGAAGAACTTTAAGTTCATATTTAATGCCAGATCAAGCCGTTCGATTACATGGCGAACTCCTCTGAGGAATGACAACATTTTGCCACTAAAGTTAATTTAAATGAAAGTAACCAAATTACATAATGGATGCTAGTAATATATTTCGTCGAACGGACATTCAGATAGTATGTACATGAAAAAAATGTTGCTAACAATTTAGTGCGATCCCCTTTGTTGAGCCGATGAGCAATCCCAATTCTGCTTGCACAACTGAGAAAAAGTGTTAAGGGGACAGTGGACCTTCAAACCTAACTTTTTTTGTTTTGAATGGATTTGATTGAAATTTGAATATGTGATTAGTACCATAGATATGTAAAAGTGGTTAAAATTTAAAGACGAAATATTAATAATTTATGAATTAGGAATTATTAATTATATCAAAAAATGGCCTAATTAAAAATGTTCCATGCGCATTTCTTTTGCATATAATATGGCAATTTTTATTTACAGGATACCTTATAGAACAAACAATGAAGCTTATTCCTTATTTTAAGCATTCATTAAAAATATAAAGAGAAAAAAATAATAATATTGAAAACACCTTTTTTATTACGCAAAATACCTATAAATCATCTTTTCAAGTACAAAATTTAAAAATTCTGAGCTACGAAGCATAATTTTCTTCAATAAGATTTATTTGATATAGTGTAAAGTATGTGAAATTTCAAAGCAATACGATAATTAGAATTGCGCCCGGAGCAGTTTGAATATTCGTATGACATGAAAATTTTTATTTTGAGGAAAACACATTCAAAGTTATTGCTATTAGTAACCACATAATATCTAAATTAAATACAAATGCCTATAACTAGGAAAGTAATCACAGAAATTAAAAATTCTCTTTGCAACACATTCCTACTCGTCCGTAGTTTCACAATTCAATAAAATAAAAAAAAAATCGAATTTTTGGACAAATTTCGCAATTTTGAAAGTCCACTGTCCCCCTAAGTATGGTATTGAATCTCAGCATGACTATACAGCCACCGGAACAACCCGAAAAACCTTCAGGAAGATGTGCATTCTGTAACAGGTGAGGGATAGAATATCGATAATTCAATGTGATAAATTCTGTTTTTCCTGTGTAAAGAGTACGGATACGACATCGATGTCTTCAAAACATCGATGTTTCGATAAAAACATCGGTGTTCTAAACATCGATTTATTGAAGCCCATTTTTTTTAACATCGATGTTTTGTGCTCGATGTTTTACGTTGTTCGATGGGTTTTTTTTTTTATGAAAAAGCACCATAATAAAAAAAAAAAATTAACCACCTAGCATAATTTTCACACTCAGTAAATGTAAACTCAAAAATTCTTTTAGATGATTTTGCCGTATACTCTAGTGATAAGAAACCAATCCTTTTGTCCTGTGTTACAGTCATGAACTTCAGAATTTTTTTAAAAAAAATATTTAAGCTTTTTACAATAATTTTTCACATTCAGCCAATTTAAATTAGAAAACATCGCGGATTTTTTTTCTTAAGGCTTTGGTCCTATCAGTTATTTTTGTAGAAATAAATCCTTCCTCAAATATCTTGTAAAAGAAATAAAATGTATCATGGAAATTATGTGATATACGCTGACTCTAGCAACCAAGTTTTGGTCATTTGTGTCTGCCCAATCAAAGAGTAAAATCAAATCTCCCCTCCCCCCCCAACACACACATACGACCTTTAACATTAATGTTAGAGGTTACTAAAACAGTTTTTAAAAAATTAATGTTCAAAAACATCGATGTTTAAACACTTTGATGGTTTTTTGGCGATGTTTTATTAGCATCGATGTTTTAATATTGAGTATCAATGTTTCAAAACATCGATGTTTTGTTGTAGATGTCGCATCCCTTGTAAAAAGTGTCAAGTACAAAATCGTAGGTTAGAGAAAAACGCGATTGAAAAAAAATCGGCTTTTGTAAAGTCAGTTTTTTTTAACTTAATTTTTAAATTTTTAAAAAATAAATTATTGTAATTTTTTTACTATTGTTGAGTAAAGAGTGTTAAGTCCTTCATTCGGGCATAACCCCTTTATCACTAACATGTTTGTGTTTTGTTTCACGTATCCCAAATTTTCGCGGATGAATAAAAATATTGAGGAGTGGAATTGGACTTCGTTTTCTGTACCCTGCAGTAGCGCTTGATTTTTCAAACATGCCTGGTTTGATAACTCATTTTAGCCCATATTGGACTTAACGCCCTTTTGCACAGCAAATAAAAAATAGTGTAGATGTTCAGAGCACACCCCACAATTTTTTTTTTGCATGTAAATATTTTCATTCATTTTTTATTCTAATTTGTAATGTCTATTTTATATGAAAATACTAGCTGAAAACCCGTACTTCGCTACGGAATACATTCAAATTAAATATAACCGTCAATGTATGCAATTCATGCCAAAAAAATAAATATATAAATTTATAATAAATGCGACGATCAATGTATACAATTGATGTTAAATATATATATATATATATATATATATATATATATATATATATATATATATATATATATATATAATCGTAAGGGATATTTTTTTTTATAATATCCAATCGTCTGCTGCATTAGAAAGAAAGAGATTTTTCTTGTATATTTAGTTGTTATGCACGTGACGATAAATTTATTTAAAGTACCAGAAAAAGAAATCACGTGATCAGCATTTAATATGTTAAATTCTAAAAATTAATCTTTAAAAATTCACCAAAAATCAGGAAATGGAGGTAAAGATTCGAAAAAAATTTCATTTTAAAGCAATTTTTAGGATCTTTCTCGTGATATAAATTTTATAACCCTCAAAGTATTATTTTAAATGCAAACGTAAAAAAAGTTAAAAAAACAGTTTAAAAATTTAATTTAAAAAATCTAAGAAGAATTTTTAAAAAATCTTTCTTAGTGCACCCCTACACTATAAGAAGAATCGCCATGCAAAATATCAGCCCTTTAGTTCCAGCGGTTTGGTCTGTGCGTTGTATGTAAGTCAGTGAGTCAGTTACGGAACTGATTTATATGAAAATACTAATATTTTTTAAAATTTTGTAGGATTCGTTCACCTCGATGTTAACCTATGGAGAAAATGTGTCCAAGGATTGCCGGCTTGGATTGAAAGTTTTTTTTTTTAAATTGTACTTGGTAATAGAGAAAGAAATTTGACACCTCGGAGCATTTTTCAGTTTTTTAAATGCAAATAATATTTTAAAATTTAAATTATAAGGGGAAAATATCTGGTGTAGCCTGTTTTAAACGCTCGTCAATTCCTTTGGTAGTCGAAATTTATAAAAGCAACCCTGTTGAAAGGAGCAAAACAGCTTGGGCTCTCTGAAAATACCCTTTTTATTCGATTGTCAGCATTTATGTAGATGTCAATAATAGACACATCTTCTCCATATGTCAACATTAAGGTGCGCGAATCCAATAGGGTTAGTATACAGCAGCCGTAACCTTTTCCTTACGGGGTGGGATAGCATGTATCCCAAGAATACGGGCCGTAGAATTAATATATATATATAAATATATATATATACATATATATAAATATATATATATATATATATATATAAATATAAATATATATATATCTATAAAGATATACATATATATACATACATATACATATATATATATATATATACATACACACACACACACACAGACACATATATATATATATATATATATAGATATACATACACACACACACACAAACATATATATATATATATAT
>OU015499.1:119194090-119206590 GCA_907164885.2 Dolomedes plantarius | reverse complement strand
TCAAAGAAATCCTCGCATTTATTCATTCCATTAAAAACTTCCTCATGGACATTTTACACCAGTTGAAGTCAACAAAGTATTCTTTCAAACGCCAAATTTTTCTATGTAATGAACATGGAGATTTGCTAAGAGGTCGATATATAGAAAATTTCGATATGGGGAAGTTCGATATATGGAGGTTCGACTGTATATATATATATATATATATATATTATTTAATGGCCCTCATATATATATATATATATATAAAATAGCTAAATACCACTCGAGGACTAATCGGTGTATCTCTAGAACTATAAGTCCGAGGAAGCTGAAATTTTCTAGGGTCATTCCTGTAATGCAGTGGTTCCCAAGCGGTGGTCCGCGAGAACCTCGGGATTGGTCCGGCACCACATATAAAAAAGTTACCAAATAAATTTGGATTTCGAAGTGGGCTTCCATTAATTACGTGAGGCTTTTAGAGGGTGGGGGAAGGGGGACGAGCCGAATCTCACCCAGTCTCACGTGGGGGAGAGGGGGGGGGGTCTCGGTAAATATAACGTAATTTTTTTTTCCGCAAGAAACAGTGTAAAATTGCGAGAAAACTGGATTATATTAAGTAAAACATGTTTCTACACTATAATATGGCTAAATCCTACACAATAGTTCCATTAGTCACTCTTGAGACCACACACGAGTCCCCGTGCACTGAATTAGAATGAATATTCTTTTACGAATTTTACCAGTTCCTATTTAAGTATTTTATCGTTCGATTTTCTCACTGTGATTCTGGACTACGTTCTTAGTAGTCTTAAATACTAGTCTTAACTAGTCTTAAATAAAAATAATTGAGCAAATTAGGTTTTTTTAAAATAAATCCAACGCAATCAACCACAGATTAACGTATTTACACAAAAAATACGCATTTTGAAAAATCTCACGTGAGATTTGGGGGGGGGGGGGGGAGACAAATATCAGGATATCTCCCCAGGGGTTGGGGGGTGGGGGGGGGAAAGGGTCGAAAAATCGCCAAAATTGCCTCACGTAATTAATGGTCGCCCCCAAAGAAATGTTCATTGAACTAGAGGGGCAGAATACATCCGAGACTATCAGGTGTTCAATAATAATTTCTTAAAAATTTAATATAAGTATTTTATTATTAGAATATGATACGTTAGAATGTGAGTACGTTTAAAATGTATACCTTTCGTGTGAGGGATATTCTTCACCCCCATAACCCCCCGGAAGGTTCCCCTAAAGTCCGGGAGGGGGTCCACCAGTGGTTCAATTTCTGGTTTAGTGGTCTGCAGACTTCCACGGGTTGGGAAGCACTGCTCTAATGCCATAAGTGCTCGCTAAGAAATATTTTTTAAAATTCCAGTTTCCAGGGGTTAAATGGTGCTTGACCCTCCCCTGCCCCCTGGAAAATAATCTAAAACCCGTATTTAGCATTGGACTTTAAACCGGATTACTTTTAAGTAAAAGTACGGCTCAAGAAACATATACATACCGAGTTTCATTAAAGTCGGCCTAAAACAGATGGAGCTTAAAATTTTTGAAAATTAATTTTTTCTACATGTGTTCCAATGTCTTACGTTTTAAGGTGACTGCCTACGTTGAAAATGCCATTTTTTGGCTATTTTGGGCAATTTTATTTTTTGCAAGAATCGTGTAATTCAATCCTTTCTCTTTTAAAAACCGTTTTGATTTTTATTTTACATTAATCAGAAGCAGAGTTATAGCTATTTTAAAAAACATGGTCTGTTACAAAATTGAAGTGACAAACAACTTTGAATGCGTTTTTCTCAGAATTACGTCTTTTAGCACAAATCTCTACCGTTATCATGATATCTCACATAATAATGCATATAATTTGATAAAACTTTCAGGAAATGTTTTAGATGCTATTGTCAATGAAATGACGTACAATAATTGATGCATAGCAAATAGATTTTTTTATTTGGGGCTGTTTTTATAAGGAAAGGAATGACGAATCGGGGAAAATTTTCATATTGGATCATAAAATTGTCTGTATTATTTTTGCATTTTAAAATTAATCTTAGATTGTAGGTCATTTTCAAGATAACTGTCATATGTATCATGTGGGAGAAGGAAATTAAAGTAATACAGAAGGTCGTCCGCACTTTATGGAAACGATTTTGTAATTTGTTTTTGGCGCTTGAATTTTGAGATAAAAATTTGGCAACTTCAGAATAATCCTCTGCTATCGTTTTGCTTTGATTTGAATGTAAAATAAAAGATTTATTTTGAAAAAGGCTCCTAAAATTGATAGATATCTCGAAGGTTACGTAACTGTACTTTTCGGGGAGAAATATTCGTATTAAAAAATTATAAAGCGGTGTAAAAATTGGGGTTATGGCATTTCAAAAATAGGTACTTATAATATATTAAATTTGAAAGGGAAAAATGTCTAACTGAAAGTAAAAATGAAAACATGACCACTAAACCTCATCCCAAGACTGTTCGAACGCAAGTAAATATCAAGAAAGTGAAGTCTCTGATCCTAAAAGAAAACACGCCGACTCAAAGATCCATTGCATCGAAACTAGGAATGTCTTCTGGCACTGTAAGTAAAATCATTCATAAAGATTTGAAGTTAAAAAAGATGTTTAAACCTAAAGTTCATCTTCGTTTGCCAAAGCATATTGCTGAAAGGAAAACAAATTGTAGAAAATTATATGAAAGTCACTTAGCTGCTGAAAAATGGAAATTTGTGGTAACACTCGATGGGGCATGTGTGTATTCAAGTGACTGTAATAAAAAAGATCAATTTTCTATCGCTCAACTGACGGGAATGACCGTACGAAATGGCTACGTCAGTGTACAGAAAAGTTCTCAAAGGAGTTCATGATAGTAGCAAGATTTTGTTACAACGGCAAATTAAAAATAAAAAAAGTCTCAAGGAAAGCCAAAATTATTTCACTCTACTATCAGCAGAATATATTAGAACCAATTTTCGAGGAAGAAATTCCAGCCTTATATGGAAAGGACATTGATAAAGTTGAGCTTCATATGGACAAATCCTCTTGTCACACGTCTAAATCAACTGCCGCTTATTTAGCAAAGAAAGAATCAGAAACAGGAATAAAACATATCCCATTTAATGAAATACCTGTAAAATTACCTGACTCTTCTCTAATGGACTTTTGCGATTTCGGTTTTTTAATACGAGCCTTAGGAAAACGGCATCTAAGAACACTGAACGGACTTTGGAAAAGGATCTAACAGGAATGAGGTAAAACTGACATAGCAGTACTAAGCAAAAATTTACTTTCATGGGAAAATTCGAGCTAGAGCTATTGTCAAGAACCATGACTATCAGATAGAAGCAAATCACCGCATAAAATACGGAATTTATACGTAAAACTTAACTATCAAAATCGTTTCAATAAAGTGCGAACGACCTTCTGTAGCATTAGAATTTTGTGCAGAGTGATAGGCGATTTAACTAAATTTCATTAAAAATTACTTCAAATTGACCAATTTATAAAAGAGTATGGTATTTACAGGTAAGTTTTTTGCTTATTTTTTAATTTTTAAGTGCTATTTTACCATAAAAGAACAAAAAAAAGTTAAAAAAAATTTTTTTTTGAAAAAAATTGACTCCGGACGTAGGTAGTCACCTTAAATGTATGCATAGAAAAGACAACTACCACTGTTACGTCTTGGCCCTTTTCGGGGGAAAAGGGGCCACCCAAGCAAAAGCCCACCCCTTTACGAATTCTTCCCGATTCCAAGAAACCATCGTGGGTCGCTCCTGCAACCCCCCCCCCCCCGCCAGCTGGCTGAAAAGAAAAGGAGAAGAGTGCGTGAGAAGCAACGAGGGAGGGTAGCTGATTATTGAGCCTCGGGTCTTTCCGTCGACAAGCAGGGCCGAAAGGGCGCTGTGCGGACCGAAGGCCTGAAAATTGCTCTCTCGGCTCCCGATTTTACGAGTGGAGAGATACATCTCTGTTGAGAGACTTGTAAAAGATATTTTGGTTCCTATAGAACCTCTTATATGCAGAGGAGCCTGGACTCTCTGCCTTGTACACACTGTAAATTTTTATTTGTTTAATACAAGCTCTGTGTAATAGAATTGTCTCTCGTGTGTCTCATTTTCCACCGAGGACGTTACACCACCCACTCACTGACTGATCACTGGAACCGTAAGGCCTAGGATACTGAAATTTCGAGTTGGAGTTCTCATTGTGCCCTTTGAGCTTACTAAGATTTTTGAAAGAAAAAAAATCCATTTTTTAAAGGGGTTAAAATAGGGGCTTAAATGGTCTGGTAACTTTTAAAGGCCAAGAGACTCGACAAACATATGCCTGTTTTCAATCATCATTAGCTACGGAAATAATTTATTAAGAAACAGGAAAATTTTATTGTGAGTTAAACACTTTTTACCATGTTTTTATTAACTTGCTTTCTTGTTTGTGTGTGTGTGTGTGTTTGTCAAGTACAAATCTTGCAATCGATTTTTAACTAACTTCCCGACTAGCTAGACATTTGAAACTTTTAGAATAGCTCAGAACACGATGTCAATGCATTCTTTTAATACTTTTAGCCATCTTTAAGCAGCATTGAATTCATTTTCAGTTAATTTTGTTGTTTGAAAATTTCTTATAATTGCTTTCTTTATTATGCATTTGATCATTTTCTTTCAAGTTGATGGGATAATTCATCAAAAAAGTTTTAAAAAAGTATTTATTAATACATAGAATTGTCAAGTTTATATGATCGAACAGAAAATTTAAAAGCGTGGTATATTAAAAGTTCTTTTTATCTTGTAATTATTTTCCATACAGAATCAGTCGGCATAAATTCTATAAAGTTATATCGATATTCACAAATGTGTATACATTTCTAGAAATCAATGTATTTAAAAAAACAGCGTAGACCAGAATTACAGATTTTTTTCCCTCTAGAACATACGGGAGATGCGAAACATGCAGCTAACTTTGCAACTGAGAATGTTCAAAATTTTGAAAACCATTTATATCGTTACAAGCTCCTGCTTCTTTGATTTAATTTATACCGTGTTTTTATTAACTCGCTTTCTTGTTTGTTTGTTTGTTTGTGTGTTTATCCAGTACAAATCTTGCAATCGATTTTTAACTAACTTCCCGACTAGCTAGACATTTGAAACTTTTAGAATAGCTCAGAACACGATGACAATGCATTATTTTGATACTTTTAGCCATCTTTAAGCAGATTTTTACCATGTTATTATTATTTTCAGTTAATTTTGTTTTGTAGCCTGGTGCAACCATCTATCGGCCCGAACGGGAACGAAAAGTTAAACGCGAGTTAACTTCCAATTAACTTCCTTTTCTTTCAAGTTGATGGGATAATTCAGCAAAAAAATTTAAAAAAAGTATTTATTAATACATAGAATTGCCAAGTTTATATGATTCAACAGAAAATTTAAAAACATGGTATATAAAAAGTTCTTTTTATCTTGTAATTTTATTAAGTGTTATTTTATCATAAAAGACTAAAAAAACTTTAAAAAATTATTTTAAAAAAAAATTGGCTCCGTACGTAGGCAGTCACCTTAAATGTAATTTGTAGTTAAACATTTTGTTTACTTTGTAATGCAATTTCATTTTATATTTCAATAAAAATTACTTCTTGTGTTATTTTTACAAAATATACTGTAGGTACATCAATCAATTATCCAAATAAAATTCTTTCAGATTTATCCTATTGTTAGTGTGCCGCCAAATTTTTAAATTATTAAAAGTTTACCGTGACGAAAAAAAGGTTGAGGACCACTGATCTAGACCATTTGCACAGTGTTATGCAACAAGGGACAAACCCAGACCTCACTGAAACTGAGAAAATTGAGTTTTTATAGATCATGAAATTAAAAGTTCCAACTGCTAATGATCGCCAGTTAATAAAAAGAGTATCATTTGGCCTAGAATAATGATAATTTATTTCTTCTCAGATAGCAAAACGTGACTCTACCAGCTATTAAACTTTTAACTTTCGTTAGTTGGTCCCTTGTTGCATAACACTGTCTTTTTGCAGAAATTTTTTTTAAGGAAATCCATATTATATACAACCATATTATAATCATCATTAGTTACGAAAATAATTTATTAAAAAATAAGAAAATTTAATTGTGAGTTAAACACTTTTTCCTTCTTAAATATGGCTCTCAATTTTTTTTCTAGCTGTAAGAAAAATGTTTTAATTGTTTAAAATTTTAACCGTTCTTTTTTTCATTGTTATGTCACTGCGCACGGAATATCACCAGTACAGTTAGCTACAATACCATGAAATTTTATACACGGGCAATATAAACATGTATCCATGTATCATTAAAATGACCCACTATTATGTCATTCCTACCATAAAAATTTTAATTACAGTAAAATTTATCAATTTTTTTTAATTAAAAAAAAATTTTAAAAACCCATTTTTTTCCTATGAAGAATTAAGAATTTTGATTTCAAAGTTGGTCATTTTAAGGGGAGTGATCACTTTTAAGTACAGTAACCACCGCTTATAGTGATCAGTGGTTATAAGAATCAACCGTTTATAAGAATCAATATCGCGAAAACAAAAACAAATGTATTATTTCCATGTTAAAATTTTCGCTTTAAAGAATCAATCCACCGGTTTTAAGAATCAGTTTACACTCTTCGCTTTCCTTTCATTTTTCCAAAAAAGCCACTTAAACCCTCAAAAGGCACGAAGTTCTTTCTTTTTTTTTTAAAGAAAGATTGATAAGATGGGATGGAATATAATTATAAAATTCACCCCTTTCTTTGTTAGACATAACATAATAGTTTCCCCTTAAACGCTTTAGCACAACACTGTCCAATTAGCTTGACCCGGGGACATCTTTACCCGTCCGGGTCCGATTTCACTTTTCTCCACTGACAAACAAAAATAGGGACTCTTTTTCCCCACCTCCCACATCCTGGTTGCGGCTTCCTGGACCCTAAAACACATAAATCTTCGGCGAAGTGTCCACTATCACTTAAGCAAACGTGAAATTAGTAGATTCAGAACGTTATCAAACCGCGAAACGTAAGCTAGAAGGTGAATCTTCGTCTGAGACTATTAGTATTGAAAGAGGTATAAACAGCCTCCTGAAAACTTCATTACGTCAAACTACCATAGAACACTTTTTCTTGCTCCCTTCCTGTAGTTGAAATGCTAAAACTGTTAAGCAGGTATGTTGTAATAAAAGTTGCACTTTTTCTTCTCCTAGTATAATCATGTGCATCTACTTATAGGTCTAAAAATTAAGTTGTATTTTAAAAATTATAAAAAATAATTTTAATAAAAGATAATTAATGTAAATTAAAGAGTATTTTATGGTAAATTATCTAATATATGTATATATACGTGTTTGTGTGCCTGTCCAAAAACCTAAATTTCGGCTATAAGAATCAACCGCTTATAAGAATCAAACACAGTAATAACAAACGTGATTCTTATAAGCGGAAATCACTGTGCTGTGTCAAGTGCATTCTGCCAAAACAAATTATTAAAGTACAGTAATAATATGTGATTACAATACTTCAAGCAACAATATCCACCAACATTATTTAAAATATATTAATAATATTTAGTATGTGCCATGTTTAATTAGATATTTCAAAAATGACTGAGTATAAGCTTATAAAAAAATTCTTTAAAAAAATTAAAATATGTTAAGGTTAAAATATGTTGGTGGATTTTGTTGCCTGAAGTATTTTTATCACATTTAGTAAACAATTATTTCTGTACCATAATAATTTATTTTGACAGAATGCGCACAGTAGTTGACTGCAAAATGCTCGATTCTAAAAAAAAAAAAAATTCACTTTTTTTGCATAAGAAATAATTTTATTTTTTAAAATTACCTTGAAGTATTGTATATATAATAAACATATGTATACGAGGGTCATTTTTTAAGTAAGAACCGTTTTGTAAAGGAGTACGAGAAACTTTAGTTATGAACGTAAATTTTATCACAAACTAAAATATGAACATTTTTTCACTTTTCAACATAGTCACCATTAACATTTAAACAATTGTCCAGTCGTGTCACCAGCTTTTGGATCCCATCATCAAAGAACTCTGCCGCCTGACCGTTAAACCAGTTAGCAACAGTTTCTTTCAACATGTCATCATTTTCCAAGCGCTCTCCACCAAGAAATTCCTTAAGTTTTCGAAACGGATGAGAGTCTGATGGTGCTAAGTCAGGGCTGTATGGCGGATAATCCAGTAATTCCCAATGAAAATTGTCAAAATCGAAGGGCGGGGACTGCTCTCTAGTAGGGATGCGACATCGATGTCGATGTTTCAAAACATCGATGTTTTGATAAAAAACATCGATGTTTTAAACATCGATTTATTGAAGCCGATGTTTTTTTAACATCGATGTTTTGTACTCGATGTTTTGCGTTGTCTCGATGTTTTTTTTAAAATTAAAAAGTACCATAATAAAAAAAAATTACCACGTAGCATAATTTTCACACTCAGTAAATGTAAGTCTGAATTCTGGAAATTACGAAAACAAAAGGGGGAACGATTCCTTAGCAAACAGACAAATGGCAGTCAACAACCAATGAACCAATCAGAGTGCTTGGAATGTGCCTGACACTCCAGAACCTTCCATGGGGTTTTATTTTACAAATAGTATATACACGAGAGCAGCCATTTAAGTTTTTGTTTTGTTCTGGTTTTATATAATTTGACGTTAATATTATTAGTAAGATGCCTCCCAAAAGTACCGTTTGGAAATATTTTTGCAAAACCTCTGACAAATTGGCGAATTGCAATATTTGCCATAAGTCCCTGAAAACTTGTGGCAATACCAAGAATTTATCTGGAGATCTGGAGATTTGAAGGCAAAGCATGGAGATATTTTCAATGAGAATTTTGAGTCATCAATGTAGCCCAAGGCAAAAGCAACCAAATTTTTGTCATTTGTGTCAGCCCAATCAGAGTAAAATTAAATCACCCCCCACGACTAACCGAAGTAACATTAATGTTAGAGATTACTAAACCAGTTTTAAAAAATAGATGTTCTAAAACATCGATGTTTAAAAACATCGATGGTTTTGGGGCGATGTTTTATTAGCATCGATGTTTTAATATTGATTATCTATGCTTCAAAACATCGATGTTTTGTTATCGATGTCGCATCCCTACTCTCTAGCGGCGTCGTTCTGCTTCACGACATAGCTCGGCCTCACGTTGCGGCAAGAACAAAGACGCAACTGGACAATTTATTGGTGGAAAAGCGCTTGGAAAATGATGACATGTTGAAAGAAACTGTTACTAACTGGTTTAACGGTCAGGCGGCAGAGTTCTTTGATGATGGGATCCAAAAGCTGGTGACACGACTTGACAAATGCCTAAATGTTAATGGTGACTATGTTGAAAAGTGAAAAAATGTTCATATTTTAGTTTGTGATACAATTTACGTTCATAACTAAAGTTTCTCTTACTCCATTACAAAACGGCGACCCTCGTAATAAACAGTATGTTAGGCAGTTTCTCAAAAAAATTCATGTAAATCACACAAAAATCATGAGTAGTACATACAATCGAACATAGGTGTAAAAATGGTACTTTTAAAGGTACGTAAAAGTGACCATTCCCCTTAAATATATAACATATAATTTAATTTTAAAACTAAAAATAAATATGTATATTCATTATTGTACAGACGCAAGTCTGCGCGCAATGACATAACATTGAAAAAAAATGGTTGAAATTTTTAAAAAATTAAAAAATGAATCTTCAAACTAGAAAAAAATTGACAGCCATGTTTATAAAGAAGAGAGTGTGTTTAACCCACAGTAAAATTTTCATAACCCTTCAGCGGGAGCGCCAATTTTTGGAACACCAGCAGGCGCGCGTGGCACAAAGTGCAACGTCTCTTTCAACCTTCATTATTCCTTTTGCAATAAACCATTTTTTTTTTCAAATTGAACAGAAAATAATTCTGCGTTTTATGACAAAATATGAAATGTTGATAGTATTGAGATATATTTATAATTAAAGGCCAAAGAAAGAAGATACAATCTCTTTATTTAATAACTGTCCGGCTTATTGGATACAAGAACAACTTGCAAATGGATTCCTATTATGTCCAAAAACCCAGAAAACAACGAGATTATTCATTTTCGTGATATGCGGGATACTGGGTAATAGCTGCACATTCGATCGACTACACCAACTCCTGCTTTTATCGTATTGTAATCCAGTCTAATCGCTAGTTTACCACGGCTAACAATGAATGGAGAGGAATACAAGGGTCAGAAAATCAGACCTGCATTAGAAAGGGTGTAGCTGTCAACAGAAACAGCTTAGAACATTCAAACCTTACATGTAAACATTCAAATTACGAAAATATTGCACTTTGTATACGGGAGCGCCGTTGAAGGGTTAAATAAATTATTTTCATAACTACGGAGGATTGAAAATAAAGATATCTCTGTCGAGTCTCTTAAACTTTTAAAAAAGGTACCTGACCCCAAATTTCCAAAACTGAAGAACTTTAAGGCCGTCTGCACACGGGTCAACTCAAAAGAAAATGATAACTGACTCGAATCACAAACCAGTCCGTGATGAGTCGCAACCTATGTAATTGAATGGAGCCACGCACACGGCGCAACTGGTTACAAACCCGTCGACCGGGTTTGTAACCAGTCCGACGGGTTTGTAACCAGTTGCGCCGTGTGCGTGGCTCCATTCAATGACATAGGTTGCGACTCATCACGGACTGGTTAGTGATTCGAGTCAGTTATCAGTTTCTTTTGAGTAGCTCCGTATGCAGACGGCCTTAGTTCATATTTAATGCCAGATCAAGCCGTTCGATTACATGGCGAACTCCTCTGAGGAATGACAACATTTTGCCACTAAAGTTAATTTAAACGAAAGTAACCAAATTACATAATGGATGCTAGTAATATATTTCGTCGCACGGCCATTCAGATAGTATGTATATGAAAAAATGCTGCTTACAATTTAGTGCGATCCCCTTTGTTGAGCCGATGAGCAATCCCAATTCTGCTTGCACAACTGAGAAAAACTGTTAAGGGGACAGTGGACCTTCAAACCTAACTTTTTTTGTTTTGAATGGATTTGTTTGAAATTTGAATATGTGATTAGTACCATAGATATGTACAAGTGGTTAGAATTTAAAGACGAAATATTAATAATTTATGAATTAGGAATTATTAATTATATCAAAAAATGGCCTAATTAAAAATGTTCCATGCGCATTTCTTTTGCATATAATATGGCAATTTTTATTGACAGGATACCTTATAGAACTAACAATGAAACTTATGGCTTATTTTAAGCATTAATCTCTATATATAAAACAGTTCCGTAACTGACTCATTCATTCACTGACTGACTGACTGACATACAACGCACAGACCAAACCGCTGGACCTAAAGGACTGAAATTTCGCATGGCGATTCTTCTAATAGTGTAGAAGTGCACTAAGAAAGATTTTTCAAAAATTCTTCTTAGATTTTTTGAAAATTAAATTTTTAAGCTGTTTTTTAAACTTTTTTTACGTTTGCATTTAAAATAATACATTGAGGGTTATAAAATTTAAATCACGAGAAAGATCATAAAAATTCCTTCAAAATAAAATTTTTTTCGAATTTTTACCATTTCCTGGTTTTTGGTGAATTTTTAAAGATTAATTGTTAGAATTTAATTTATTAAATGCTGATCACGTGATTTCTTTTTCTGGTACTTTCAATAAATTTATCGTCACGTGCGTAACAACTAAATAGACAAAAAAATATTTTTTTCTCTTTCTAATGCAGCAGACGATTGGATATTATCCAAAAAAAATGCATATCGCTTACGATTTTTTATAAATATATATATATAGATAGATATATATTTTACATCAATTGTATACATTGATCATCGCATTTATCATAAATATATATATTTATTTTTTGGCATAAATTGCATACGTTGACCGTTGTATTTAATTTGAATGTACTCCGTAGCGAAACGCGGGTTTTCAGCTAGTTAAAAATATAAAGAGAACTAACAATGAAACGTATTGCTTATTTTAAGCATTCATTAAAAATATAAAGAGAAAATATAATAATATTGAAAACACCCTTTTTATTACGCAAAATACCTATAAATCATCTTTTCAAGTACAAAATTTAAAAATTCTGAGCTACGAAGCATCATTTTTTTCAATAAGATTTATTTGATATAGTGGTAAGTATGTAAAACTTAAATTTCAAAGCAATACGATAGTTAGAACTGCGCCTGGAGCAGTTTGAATATTCGTATGACATGAAAATTTTTATTTTCAGAAAAACACATTTAAAGTTATTGCTATTAGTAACCACATAACATCTAAATTAAATACAAATGCCTATAACTAGGAAAGTAATCACAGAAATTAAAAATTCTTCTTGCAGCTCATTCCTATTCGTCCGTAGTTTCACAATTCAATAAAATTAAAAAAAATCGAATTTTTGGACAAATTTCGCAATTTTGAAAGCCCACTGTCCCCT
>OU015499.1:119169090-119189090 GCA_907164885.2 Dolomedes plantarius | reverse complement strand
TGTAAATATTGGAATAACATGCATTTAAAATATGTAATGAAAAGTAAAACTTAAACTTGGTGACTTTAGAAAAGTAAATATTAAATGTAGGTGAAAAAAATATCTTTTAAATGGCTTTTTCTCAAAAACTTTAAAATGCTCCTTACGTCATAATTTTTCACGAAATTTTATAAAATTTACAATAAAGACTTTCTTATACATTAAAATAAAGTTATGTATCCTTGTCAGGTGTCGTCATCATTCAGATTATCAAAGTTTAACTTAAGTGTAGAAAAGTAAAAAAATTTCACGAGAATTCAGAGTACAAAATATTTCCTAAAACTTAACTATTCACCGAAATCCAAAAATAATACATAACTCTGTTCAAAATGTATTTATAAGCTATATAAATGGTAAATTAAGGGGGGAGAGGGAAAAATTGGATAGCATTTAAAAAAATATAATAAAATTCCAATGTTTTAAAATATAAAAATAAATTTTAAAAATATTTATAAAATTGTATAAGGTGCTTGATATAGTTATACTTTAATGAATATATATAAGCAAAATGTCATGATCTCTGAGGTCAAAATTTCAAAAATCGCTTTGTAATGTCCAACATCCCTTAAGTCCGTAAAACTGCAAAACAGGATCTCTGACAAGCAGCAATGTCTATAAAAAGTTGAAAATAATTTGAAGTCGGGAAAACGTCATGATATATGTCTATATATGTAATCGGTTGGTATGTGCGGGTAAATTTCATATAAAACAAATATTTTGGTGAATAGACACTTTCGCTGTATAGATTTCATTCAATCGAAAATTGGTGCAAAGAAATGTCGGGAGATGGAACTCCGTGATATGAAAACAATCAACTTTTTTGCGTGCATCACTCTTCATAATTCCTTTCCACCCTCCGAGAATAAAACAAGATAAACATCCATTTTTCTCGCAAAAACTCTATCATGCCTTTTTGACTATGTAATGCCATAGGAATAACCATATAACGTTTTCTCATTACAAAATGCCCCCATATCTATACACACACACACACATTATATATATATATATATGTATATATATATATATATATATATATATATATATATATATATATATGTATGTATGTATGTATGTATATATATCCATACACATTATATATGTATGTATGTATATATTTATATACATACACACATTTTATATTTATATATATATATATATATATATATATATATATATATATATGTATATATATAAGCGGAATCTCGATCGATCGTTCCCCGAATCATCGTTTTCCCGTGTGTGGTTTATCTACCCCAGTCCCGACGATCATATTGCTTGCTTTGTGTTCTCGCATGTTCCCACATTTATCGTTCAGTTCAGTCGGTCCCTTGAAAAACGATAGATCGAGATTCTACTGTGTGTGTGTGATTATATATATATATATATATATATATATATATATATATATATATATATATATATATATATATATATTATATATATATATACACATACATACATATCGTATATATAGGAATATATACATGCATATATATACACATATATACATACATATACACATACGTACATACAGATATATACATACATATATATATATATCTATTTACATACATATATATATATATATACAAACACACATACACACACACTTGTCACTTTTAAAGAACTGCTTACTTACACTTGTTGCCTGGTCACCTTCTAGACGAACGATTAATTACTGAAAAGCTAATTACTGAAAAGCTTAAGTTATCTGAAGAGTAAAAAATTAGCAAGGACAATTTCAAAATAAACAGGACAGCGATAAAACACACACAAAATTTTACTGATATCACTGAAAGCACATAAAACTAAACACGTCCAACAATGAGATGAAATCATACACAGATGAATGAAATAAAATGAAACTGCTCACATTACTCGAACCAAAGTCTACCTTTTTTCAACGATAGTCTCTATGTTAAATAAATCACCAGTCCTGCATCTCTTTCAAGCTTTGCTCTGCAAAATCAAATAGAGCATCGTAGCCAGGGAATGCTTCTTGGTAGAGGTACATGTAATGTCCCGCCCTTTGCAGAAGGTATCCGATGTAACTCTCTTGCTCGTCCTCTTCGGCGAATTTGCAGCACAGTTCGCATATGATCGTCAAAAAGAACAGGTACAGTACAGGAACTCCCTCCTCGAGGACAGATGGACAGTGATCGCTGACGTACTCTTCTAACTGCCCGAAATTTTCGAAAAATTCATCTTTCGTAAACCGTTCGATTCTCAGACTTCGGACGAAGTTTCGAGTCGCGACTTCGAACCGCTCATTCTCAAGTCGAATTTTTCTCAGATCCTTCACTATGTAAAGTCCGATTTGAGCTGCGCAGACGGCGTTTTCACTCTCCCGAATTCGCAGCGAGCCGACCCGGGCCTTCGCTTCCTCGTCCAGGGTGTCGTCGTTCGCGATCACGAACAGGACGACGTCACGGAGAAACTGACGCAGGCCCTCTCGGCTGCAGAGCGAGTCGACAGGATGGCGTGGAGATTCCATGGTGACAGACAGTGGAGACGTTTTGAAAAAGGCCGAACAGTCTGGAGTTGGACAGCGAAACGGTAGATTTCAAGGTACCGAGGAAGCACAACTAAGTGCACACTTGACCAAGACAACACTCGAAAATCAAATACAACCATCTTAGGATGGCACGCCTTATATATACCGGTCGCACAAGCTGCTGGAGTACCATTGGGGCAAAGTTCTAGGGGGAGGGGAACGTTATCAATGGAATAGTGTACGGTAATCAATGTGTGGGTACTAAAGGTGGATCAACAGAGTGTCCTAAGAGAGTCGATTGTAACTGGAAGAAAGGGGAAACGTGCACGGGACAGTTCTCAGAATTGTTCTGTATACCAAAGCAGGTGCATCACGGGTCCATTGGGGGGGGGGGGAGTCTCATGAAAACCCGATTGTGAGACATTTTCTATCTTATTTCGTGTCCAGCGTGTTTCAAAAGTGGGGAGATAACAGATTATATTGCAAAGATATCAATGGGGCACCCAGGATTTTTTCTTGGGGGGGGGGGGGACAGAGATGAACGTATAAAAATATTTATAAAGCAAAATCAATATTCATAATACAATTTCTATTTCTTTGGGAGGGGGGAGGCAGGGCCCCTCTCTCCCTGGGTGCGTCACTGGAAGATACAATCTGTATATATGATTATATTATTTCAGTGTCAGGCAGGCAATGATGGACCATATTAGTGTGATATTTTATATATATATCGTATGTATGTATGTATTATACATACATACATACACACACACAAATATATATAAATATATATATATAAATATAAATATAAATATATATATATATATATATATATATATATATATATATATATATATATATATATACAAAGGAAGAAGTCCTGACTTATTCACGTATCAACGCCCAGCAAAAACTGTTGGAGATAGAGATATCAAATTATAGGATATTATTACTTTTCTGCTGAAGGCGTCATTTAAGAAGTAATTTTTCAAAATTAGGCCCCGAAGGGGGGGGAGGGGTTGGCTAAACGTGTTTTTTACATATTTCTTCATATCTCAAAGAAGGAAACCGATATCCGTACGATTCTTGCTTTAAACTGAAAGGAAGACGATTACCGAAAAATCAGTTTCAGGATTTTTCAAAATTCGCCCCCCAAGAGGTGGAGGCTGTCAAAATGTATTTTTTACATATTTCTTCATATCTCAAAGAAGAAAATTGATGTCCATAAGATTCTTGCATTAAGGGGATGGTGGACTTTCAAATTACCAAAAATCGAGCAAAAATTGGAATTTTTTTGGGGGGTGTATTAATATTTTAAAAGCATGTAAATATAGGAATGAAATGCATTTAAAATGTGTAGTGAAAAGAAAAATGAAAAATTGGTGGCTTTAGAGTAGTAAGTATTAAAGGTAGATAAAAAATTATCTTTTAAATGACTTTTTCTCAAAATGAGAAATTTCCAGATTTGCAAGTCTTTAAAATGCTCCTCGCGTCATAATTTTTGACGAAGTTTTATGAAATTTATAATAAAGATTCCTGTAATGCATCAAAATAAAGTTATGTATCCATTTTAGGATTCGAGGTCATTTAGGTTATAGAAGTTTAACTTTAGTGTAGAAAAGTACAAACATTTCGCGAAAATTCAGAGTGCAAGCATGAAAATATTTTCTAAATATTAACTATTCAACGAAAGTACAAAAAAATACATAACTTTGTTCAGAAAGTATTTATAAGCAATATAAATGCAAAATTAAGGGAAAAAGTTTAAAATTGAGTCGCAAGGAGCATTTTAAAGAAGGGTAATTTAATTTAAATTTTTTAATTATAAAATATTTTTTTAAAAATATTTATAAAATTTTATAAGGTGTTTAATATTGTTATACTTTAATGAATATATATACAGAATTTCATATCTCTGTGGTAAAAATTTCAAAAATCGTTTTGAAAGGTCCACCATCCCCTTAAAATGTAAGGAACATGATTATCTAAAAACCAATTTCAGGATTTTTAAAAATTCGGCCCCATGGGGGGGGGGGGTAAATCGTGTTTTTCCCATATTCCCTCATTTCTCAGAGAAAAAAACAGATATCCATAAGATTCTTACTTTAAAATTTAAGGAACACGAATACCTTAAATCCAATTTCAGAATTTTTTAAAATTTGGCCTCGGGGGGGGGGGGGGGGGCTTTACGTGTTTTTCACATATTCCTTCATATCTCAAAGAAAGAAACAGATATCCATAAGATTCTTGCTTTAAAATGTAAGGAACATGAATACCTAAAAATTTATTCAGGATTTTTCAAAATTCGGCCCCCACGGGGGTTAGGGGGGGGGCGCTAAACGTATTTTTACGTGTTTTGTACATATTCCGTCATATCTCAAAGAAGGAAACAGATATCCATAAGATTCTTGATTTAAAATGTAAGAAACACGATTAAATATAACAAACACGATCAATGTCACGGTTTTTCGACATTTGCTTTAGATTTTGTAAAAATTGCTAGAAACAATTCTACAGTGCATCTACAGTGTTCACAGTATTCATACGAACACTGTAGATGCCGAATGTACAATGTATGCAACGAAAAAAAAATTGATAAACACTACTTTAACACGGAAGGAAAATGTAATGAATTTAATTCATAACACCCAACTGTGTTTTTAATTTTAGTTTTCTTGTCATGAAATGGAATTTTAATCTGTTCTATACCTGAAGCTAAATTTTCAGATTAAAAAATTGTGTCTGCATTCATTAAATTTTCCAGGAAAAAGTATGCGATTCCAAAGTATGAAATTCACCATTTTTATAATCATTTCATCATACGTCACATTTTAGTTCAAGAGGCGGTGTTATTAAAATTTTTCAGCCCCATCGACGGCGTGTCTCGTTTACGCGAAAGTTCGCTTTGTAAATTGTATCCTATTGTTAGTTGCAAATATTCACTTCTTGGTCTTTCTTAGTGCACCCCTACACTATGAGAAGAATCGCCATGCAAAATTTCAGCCCTTTAGTTCAGAGGTTTGGTCTGTGCGTTGTATGTCAGCAGCCTTTGTCTTAATTGTTAGGATAGGAGTGACATTGACACTATCTGAAATGGAAGAAAGAGTTTTGTACGGGACACCTGTTTCTCACGAAGTATTGTTTCAAACGCCAAAAATTGGGAGATTTTATTCTAAAGTGGAATAAAATCTCCCAATATGTCGTGAAAAAATGAATTAATATGAAAGATTTATTGAGTACTATATACCTTTGAAAAAAAACAATAATCCAGACAATGGTTACAGTGATCACAGTTACATTCTTTTTTTAAAAAAAACTACGAGTATCTTGCTGAACAGCCAGTTTTGCGGAAAGGTCATCAAAGAAATCCTCGCATTTATTCAGTCCATTAAAAACTTCCTCTGGGACATTTTCCACCAGTTGAAGTCCACATAGTATTCTTTCAAACGCCAAATTTTTCTATGTAATGAACATGGAGTTTTGCTAAGAGGTCGATATATAGAAAATTTCGATATGGAGAAGTTCGATATATGGAGGTTCGACTGTATATATATATATATATATATATATATATATATATATATATATATATATATATATATATATTATTTAATGGCCCTCATATATATATATATATATAAAAGCTAAATACCACTCGAGGACTAATCGGTGTATCTCTAGAACTATAAGTCCGAGGAAGCTGAAATTTTCTAGGGTCATTCCTGTAATGCAGTGGTTCCCAAGCGGTGGTCCGCGAGAACCTCGGGATTGGTCCGGCACCACATATAAAAAAGTTACCAAATAAATTTGGATTTCGAAGTGGGCTTCCATTAATTACGTGAGGCTTTTAGGGGTGGGAGAGTCGAGCCGAATCTCACCCAGTCTCACGTGCGGGAGAGGGGGGGGGGGGGCTCGGTAAATATAACGTAATTTTTTTTCCGCAAGAAACAGTGTAAAATTGCGAGAAAACTGGATTATATTAAGTAAAACATGTTTCTACACTATAATATGGCTAAATCCTACACAATAGTTCCATTAGTCACTCTTGAGACCACACATGAGTCCCCGTGCACTGAATTAGAATGAATATTCTTTTACGAATTTAACCAGTTCCTTTTTAAGTATTTTATCGTTCGATTTTCTCACTGTGATTCTGGACTACGTTCTTGGTAGTCTTAAATACTAGTCTTAACTAGTCTTAACTAGTCTTAAATAAAAATAATTGAGCAAATTAGGTTTTTTTAAAGACATCCAACGCAATCAAGCACAGATTAACGTATTTACGCAAAAAATACGCATTTTGAAAAATCTCACGTGAGATTAGGGGGGGGGGAGGGGGTCGAGACAAATATCACGATATCTCACCAGGGGGGGGGGGGGGGAGGGTAAAAAAATCGCCAAAATCGCCTCACGTAATTAATGGACGCCCCCAAAGAAATGTTCATTGAACTAGATGGGCAGAATATATCCGATGACTATCATGTGTTCAATTAAAATTTCTTAAAAGTTTAATATAATTATTTTTTTATTAGAATATGATACGTTAGAATGTGAGTACGTTTACCATGTATACCTTTTGCGTGAGGGATATTCTACACCCCCATACCCCCCCCCCCGGAAGGTTCCCCCCTAAAGTTAGGGGGTTCCACCAGTGGTTCAAATTTTGGGTTAGTGGTCTGCAGACTTCCACGGGTTGGGAAGCACTGCTCTAATGCCATAAGTGCTCGCTAAGAAATATTTTTTAAAATTCCAGTTTCAAGGGGTTAAATGGTGCTTGACCCTCCCCTGCCCCCTGGAAAATAATCTAAAACCCGTATTTAGCATTGGAATTTAAACCAGATTACTTTTAAGTAAAAGTACAGCTCAAGAAATATATACATACCGAGTTTCATTAAAGTCGGCCTAAAACAGATGGAGCTTAAAATTTTTGAAAATTAATTTTTTTCTACATGTGTTCCAATGTCTTACGTTTTAAGGTGACTGCCTACGTTGAAAAATGTCATTTTTTGACTATTTTGGATAATTTTTTTTTTGAAAGAATCGTGTAATTCAATCCTTTCTCTTTTCAAAATCGTTTTGATTTTCATTCTACATCAATTAGAAGCAGAGTTATAGCTATTTTAAAAAACATGGTGTGCTTCAAAATTGATGTGACGAACAACTTTAAATGCGTTTTTCTCAGAATTACGTTTTTTTAGCACAAATCTCTACCGTTATCATTATATCTCACATAATAATGCATATAATTTGATAAAACTTTCAGGAAATGTTTTAGATGCTATTGTCAATGAAATGATGTAGAATAATTGATGCATAGCACATAGATTTTTTAATTTGGGGCTGTTTTTATAAGGAAAGGAATGAAGAATCGGGGAAAATTTTCATATTGGATCATAAAATTGTCTGTATTATTTTTGCATTTTAAAATTAATCTTAGATTGTAGGTCATTTTCAAGATAACTGTCATATGTATCATGTGGGAGAAGGAAATTAAAGTAATACAGAAGGTCGTCCGCACTTTATGGAAACGATTTTGTAATTTGTTTTTGGCGTTTGAATTTTGAGATAAAAATTTGGCAACTTCAGAATAATCCTCTGCTATCGTTTTGCTTTGATTGGAATGTAAAATAAATTATTTGAAAATGGCTCCTAAAATTGATAGATATCTCGAAGGTTACGTAACTGTACTTTTCGGGGAGAAATATTCGTATCAAAAAATTATAAAGCGGTGTAAAAATTGGGGTTATGGCATTTCAAAAATAGGTACTTATAATATATTAAATTTTAAAGGGAAAATAATCTAACTGAAAGTAAAAATGAAAACATGACCACTAAACCTCATCCTAAGACTTCGAACGCAGGTAAATATCAAGAAAGTGAAGTCTCTGATCCTAAAAGAAAATACGCCGACTCAAAGATCCATTGCATCGAAACTAGGAATGTCTTCTGGCACTGTAAGTAAAATCATTCATAAAGATTTGAAGTTAAAAAAGATGTTTAAACCTAAAGTTCATCTGCTTTTGCCAAAGCATATTGCTGAAAGGAAAACAAATTGTAGAAAATTATATGAAAGTCACCTAGCTGCTGAAAAATGGAAATTTGTGGTAACACTCGATGGGGCATGTGTGTATTCAAGTGACTGTAATAAAAAAGATCAATTTTCTATCGCTCAACTGACGGGAATGACCGTACGAAATGGCTACGTCAGTGTACAGAAAAGTTCTCAAAGGAGTTCATGATAGTAGCAAGATTTTGTTACAACGGCAAATTAAAAATAAAAAAAGTCTCAAGGAAAGCCAAAATTATTTCACTCTACTATCAACAGAATATATTAGAACCAATTTTTGAGGAAGAAATTCCAGCCTTATATGGAAAGGACATTGATAAAGTTGAGCTTCATATGGACAAATCCTCTTGTCACACGTCTAAATCAACTGCCGCTTATTTAGCAAAGAAAGAATCAGAAACAGGAATAAAACATATCCCATTTAATGAAATACCTGTAAAATTACCTGACTCTTCTCTAATGGACTTTTGCGATTTCGGTTTTTTAATACGAGCCTTAGGAAAACGGCATCCAAGAACACTGAACGGACTTTGGAAAAGGATCTAACAGGAATGAGGTAAAACTGACATAGCAGTACTAAGCAAAAATTTACTTTCATGGAAAATTCCAGCTAGAGCTATTGTCAAGAACCATGACTATCAGATAGAAGCAAATCACCGCATAAAATATTGAATTTATAGGTAAAACTTAACTATCAAAATCGTTTCAATAAAGTGCGAACGACCTTCTGTAGCATTAGAATTTTGTGCAGAGTGATAGGCGATTTAACTAAATTTCATTAAAAATTACTTCAAATTGACCAATTTATAAAAGAGTATGGTATTTACAGGTAAGTTTTTTTGCTTATTTTTTAATTTTTAAGTGCTATTTTACCATAAAAGAACAAAAAAAAGTTAAAAAAAATTTTTTTTTGAAAAAAATTGACTCCGGACGTAGGTAGTCACCTTAAATGTATGCATAGAAAAGACACCTACCACTGTTACGTCTTGGCCCTTTACGAAAGCCCACCCCTTTACGAATTCTTCCCGATTCCAAGAAACCATCGTGGGTCGCTCCTGCAACCCCCCCCCCCCCTCGGCCAGCTGGCTGAAAAGAAAAGGAGAAGAGTGCGTGAGAAGCAACGAGGGAGGGTAGCTGATTATTGAGCCTCGGGTCCTTCCGTCGACAATCAGGGCCGAAAGGGCGCTGTGCGGACCGAAGGCCTGAAAATTGCTCTCTCGGCTCCCGATTTTACGAGTGGAGAGATACATCTCTGTTGAGAGACTTGTAAAATATATTTTGGTTCCTATAGAACCTCTCATATGCAGAGCAGCCTAGACTCTCTGCCTTGTACATACTGTAAATTTTTATTTGTTTAATACAAGCTCTGTGTAATAGAATTGTCTCTCGGGTGTCTCATTTTCCACCGAGGACGTTACACCACCCACTCACTGACTGATCACTGGAACCGTAAGGCCTAGGATACTGAAATTTCGAGTTGGAGTTCTCATTGTGCCCTTTGAGCTTACTAAGATTTTTGAAAGAAAAAAAAATCCATTTTTTAAAGGGGTTAAAATAGGGGCTTAAATGGTCTGGTAACTTTTAAAGGCCAAGAGACTCGACAAACATATGCCTGTTTTCAATCATCATTAGCTACGGTAATAATTTATTAAGAAACAAGAAAATTTTATTGTGAGTTAAACACTTTTTACCATGTTTTTATCAACTTGCCTTCTTGTTTGTGTGTGTGTGTGTTTGTCAAGTACAAATCTTGCAATCGATTTTTAACTAACTTCCCGACTAGCTAGGCATTTGAAGCATTTAGAATAGCTCAGAACACGATGACAATGCATTATTTTGATACTTTTAGCCATCTATAAGCAGATTTTTACCATGTTACTATTATTTTCAGTTAATTTTGTTTTGTAGCCTGGTGCAACCATCTATCGGCCGGAACGGGAAAGAAAAGTTAAACGCGAGTTAACTTCCAATTAACTTCCTTTTCTTTCAAGTTGATGGGATAATTCATCAAAAAAATTTTAAAAAAGTATTTATTAATACATAGAATTGCCAAGTTTATATGATTCAACAGAAAATTTAAAAACACGGTATATAAAAAGTTCTTTTTATCTTGTAATTTTATTAAGTGTTATTTTATCATAAAAGACTAAAAAAACTTAAAAAAATTATTTTTAAAAAAAATTGGCTCCGTACGTAGGCAGTCACCTTAAATGTAATTTGTACTTAAACATTTTGTTTACTTTGTAATCCAATTTAATTTTATATTTCAATAAAAATTACTTCTTGTGTTATTTTTACAAAATATACTGTAGGCACATCAATCAATTATCCAAATAAAATTCTTTCAGATTTATCCTATTGTTAGTGTGCCGCCAAATTTTTAAATTATTAAAAGTTTACCGTGACGAAAAAAAGGTCGAGGATCACTGATCTAGACCATTTGCACAGTGTTATGCAACAAGGGACAAACCCAGACCTCACTGAAACTGAGAAAATTGAGTTTTTATAGATCATGAAATTAAAAGTTCCAATTGCTAATGTTCGCCAGTTAATAAAAAGAGCATCATTTGGCCTAGAATAATGATAATTTATTTCTTCTCGTATAGCAAAACGTGACTCTACCAGCTATTAAACTTTTAACTTTCGTTAGTTGGTCGATTGTTGCATAACACTGTCTTTAAGCAGAAAAATTTTTTTAAAGGAAAGCCATATTATATACAACTACAAAGGCTGTTCACACATTTTTCGACGATGTATATTGTATTCACAAAACTAAATTACATAAAATTCTTGTGTTTTAAATGTTCTATTTGACATCCCTTATTCTGAACTATCTTTCGACACCGCAATTTCCAGGATAATAATGCCTTTTGAAGTGTCAGAAGAGGTATTCTATCCCATTCCTCCTGAACAGCTTTCCAGAGTCCTGTAAGGGTTTTGGGACGACATTTGGATAATGCAGATTTTAAAAGTCCGAAAGCACAAAAATCCATAGGTGATACATCGGGAGATTTAGTAGGGATATCAGTGAAGGGTATGGCCTTGATACCAGTTTTTTGTTCCATTTCTTTTAGGAAATTTACAGTGGATTTTGATGTGTGACTGCTAGCTTTGTCCTGATGGAGTCTCACAGATTGATGGCACTGTGGGTAAAGCGATGGTATTTCATTCAGAAAAATTGGCGATAAAATATGTTCCTGATAGTATTTGGAGTTAATCTTGACATTTTTTTCCCACTTTCTTTAGTTTTAACTTGCCATTATAAGAAAAACCAGCAACAATCATGAATCCCTTAGAAAAACTTTCTTTCGATTCTTTGAACCATGTACTTAAATTTTTTTCTCCCCTTTAATGATAATAAATGGCTCTTTTTTTGATGCAACCATTTAAATACACCCATGATTCATCTATTGTGACAATTGTTTTCCATTTTTCTTTGGATAAGTGTTTCTCATATAGAATTCTGCAGCGTGTCCTGCGATCAGCGATATGATTTGGAAGAAGACGATGCACATTGCGTTTTTTCGCTTTCTTAAGATTTAAATCAACGTTTATCATTTCGTTTACAGTGGACACCGAGCATTTCAATGATTTTGCAACTGTCCTTTGACTAGGGGGATTTTCTTTTAACATTAAACAACGTACCTTTGCAATAGTCGAAGATGTCCGTTTTTTCCTTGGATACTTGTTTGGAATTTTTGTCCCACTTGAGGCTCCAATTTGACTTTTTTTTTCCTTTCTTGTTGACGATATTACCTATCGACGCTTTAGATATCACAAAACCATGACTCTCACATCGTTTTTGGATAACGGAGTATGCATATTTCTCTTCGGAAAGAGCATAAATGTAGCCTTCGAACCACTGCTAAGTTAAAAACGCCATTTTGAATAAAAACAAAACTTTCAAGCCGCAGACTATAATTTTGACTTTTAAAAACATAGTACAATTGCAATAATTTCTTTTGCAGCAAACGAATTTTTATTACCGCTTACCAAAATCGTCTAAAAAATGTGAGAACAGCCTCTGTATATTATAATCATCATTAGTTACGAAAATAATTTATTAAGAAATAAGAAAATTTAATTGTGAGTTAAACACTTTTTCCTTCTTAAATATTGCTCTCAATTTTTTTTTCTAGCTGTAAGAAAAATGTTTTAATTGTTTAAAATTTTAACCGTTCTTTTTTTCATTGTTATGTCACTGCGCACGGGATATCCCCAGAACAGTTAGCTACAATACCATGAAATTTTATACACGGGCAACATGTATCCATGTATCATTAAAATGACCCACTATTATGTCATTCCTACCATAAAAAATTTAATTACAGTAAAATTTATCAATTTTTTTAATTTAAAAAAATTTTAAAAACCCATTTTTTTCCTATGAAGAATTAAGAATTTTGATTTCAAAGTTGGTCATTTTAAGGGGAGTGGTCACTTTTAACTTCAGTAACCACCGCTTATAGTGATAAGTGGTTATAAGAATCAACCGTTTATAAGAATCAATATCGCGAAAACAAAAACAAATGTATTATTTCCATGTTAAAATTTTCGCTTTAAAGAATCAATCCACCGGTTTTAAGAATCAGTTTACACTCTTCGCTTTCCTTTCATTTTTCCAAAAAAGCCACATAAACCCTCAAAAGGCACGAAGTTCTTTCTTTTTTTTTAAAAGAAAGATTGATAAGATGGGATGGAATATAATTATAAAATTCATCCCTTTCTTTGTTAGACATAACATAATAGTTTCCCCTTAAACACTTTAGCACAACACTGTCCTATTAGCTTGACCCGGGGACATCTTTACCCGTCCGGGTCCGATTTCACTTTTCTCCACTGACAAACAAAAATAGGGACTCTTTTTTCCCACCTCCCACATCCTGGTTGCCGCTTCCTGGACCCTAAAACACATAAATCTTCGGCGAACTGTCCACTATCACTTAAGCAAACGTGAAATTAGTAGATTCAGAACGTTATCAAACCGCGAAACGTAAGCTAGAAGGTGAATCTTCGTCTGAGACTATTAGTATTGAAAGAGGTATAAACAGATTCCTGAAAACTTCATTACGTCAAACTACCTTAGAACACTTTTTCTTCCTCCCTTCCTGTAGTTGAAATGCTAAAACTGTTAAGCAGGTATTTTGTAATAAAAATTGCATTTTTTCTTCTCCTAGTATAATCATGTGCATCTACTTACAGGTCTAAAAATTAAGTTGTATTTTAAAAATCATAAAAAATAATTTTAATAAAAGATAATTAATGTAAATTAAAGAGTATTTTATGGTAAATTATCTAATATATGTATATATACGTGTTTGTGTGCCTGTCCAAAAACTTAAATTTCGGCCATAAGAATCAACCGCTTATAAGAATCAAACACAGTAATAACAAACGTGATTCTTATAAGCGGAAATCACTGTACCTTTAAAATAACCTTTTTTAGACCTATGTTCGATTGTATGTACTACTCATGATTTTTGCTTGATTTACATGAAATTTTTTGAGTAACTGCCTATAATACTGTTTGTTATATATATACAATATCTCAAGGAAATTAAAAAAATAAAATTATTTTTTATGCGTAAAAAGTGATAATTTTTTTAAATCGAGAATTTTGCAGTTAAGTGCTGTGTCAAGTGCATTCTGTCAAAACAAATTATTAAAGTACAGTAATAATATGTGATTACAATACTTCAAGCAACAATATCCACCAACATTATTTAAAATACATTAAAAATTTTTAGTATGTGCTAGTTTAATTAGCTATTTCAAAAATGACTGAGTATATGCTGAGAATTCTTTAAAAAAATTAAAATATGTTAAGGTTAAAAAATGTTGGTGGATTTTGTTGCCTGAAGTATTTTTATCACATTTAGTAAACAATTATTACTGTACCATAATAATTTATTTTGACAGAATGCGCACAGTAGTTGACTGCAAAATGCTCGATTCTAAAAAAAAAATTCACTTTTTATGCATAAGAAATAATTTTACTTTTTAAAATTACCTTGAAATATTGTATATATAATAAACATATGTATACGAGGGTCATTTTTTAAGTAAGAACCGTTTTGTAATGGAGTACGAGAAACTTTAGTTATGAACGCAAATTTTATCACAAACTAAAATATGAACATTTTTTCACTTTTCAACATAGTCACCATTAACATTTAAACAATTGTCCAGTCGTGTCACCAGCTTTTGGATCCCATCATCAAAGAATTCTGCCGCCGGACCGTTAAACCAGTTAGCATCAGTTTCTTTCAACATGTCATCATTTTCCAAGCGCTCTCCACCAAGAAATTTCTGAAGTTTTAGAAACGGATGAGAGTCTGATGGTGCTAAGTCAGGGCTGTATGGCGGATAATCCAGTAATTCCCAATGAAAATTGTCAAAATCGACGGCGGGGACTGCTCTCTAGTAGGGATGCGACATCGATGTCGATGTTTTCAAAACATCGATGTTTTGATAAAAAAACATCGATGTTTTAAACATCGATTTATTGAAGCCGATGTTTTTTTAACATCGATGTTTTGTACTCGATGTTTTGCGTTGTCTCGATGTTTTTTTTAAATGAAAAAGTACCATAATAAAAAAAAATTACCACGTAGCATAATTTTCACCCTCAGTAAATGTAAGTTTGAATTCAAGAAATTACGAAAACAAAAAGGGGAACGATTCCTTAGCAAACAGACAAATGGCAGTCAACAACGAATGAACCAATCAGAGCGCTTGGAATGTGCCTGACACTCCAGAACCTTCCATGGGGTTTTATTTTACAAATAGTATATACACGAGAGCAGCCATTTAAGTTTTTGATTTGTTCTGGTTTTATATAATTTGACGTTAATATTATTAGTAAGATGCCTCCCAAAAGTACCGTTTGGAAATATTTTTGCAAAACCTCTGACAAATTGGCGAATTGCAATATTTGCCATAAGTCCCTGAAAACTTGTGGCAATACCAAGAATTTATCTGGAGATCTGGAGATTTGAAGGCAAAGCATGGAGATATTTTCAATGAGAATTTTGAGTCATCAATGTAGCCCAAGGCAAAAGCAACCAAATTTTTGTCATTTGTGTCAGCCCAATCAGAGTAAAATTAAATCACCCCCCCCCCCCCCACGACTAACCGAAGTAACATTAATGTAAGAGATTACTAAACCAGTTTTAAAAAATAGATGTTCTAAAACATCGATGTTTAAAAACATCTATGGTTTTGGGGCGATGTTTTATTAGCATCGATGTTTTAATATTGAATATCGATGCTTCAAAACATCGATGTTTTGTTATCGATGTCGCATCCCTACTCTCTAGCGGCGTCGTTCTGCTTCACGACAAAGCTCGGCCTCACGTTGCGGCAAGAACAAGGATGCAACTGGACAATTTCTTGGTTGAAAGCTCTTGGAAAATGATGACATGCTGAAATAAACTGTTACTAACTGATTTAACGGTCCGGCGGCAGAGTTCTTTGATGATGGGATCCAAAAGCTGGTGACACGACTTGACAAATGCCTAAATGTTAATGGTGACTATGTTGAAAAGTGAAAAAATGTTCATATTTTAGTTTGTGATACAATTTACGTTCATAACTAAAGTTTCTCTTACTCCATTACATAACGGTGACCCTCGTAATAAACAGTATGTTAGGCAGTTTCTCAAAAAAATTCATGTAAATCACGCAAAAATCATGAGTAGTACATACAATCGAACATAGGTGTAAAAATGGTGCTTTTAAAGGTACGTAAAAGTGACCATTCCCTTTAAATATATATCATATAATTTAATTTTAAAACTAAAAAAAAAATATGTATATTCATTATTGTACAGACGCAAGTCTGCGCGCAATGACATAACATTAAAAAAAAATGGTTGAGATTTTTAAAATATTAAAAAATGAATCTTCAAACTAGAAAAAAATGAGAGCTATGTTTATAAAGAAGAGAGTGTGTTTAACCCACAGTAAAATTTTCATAACCCTTCAGCGGGAGCGCCAATTTTTGGAACACCAGCAGGCGCGCGTGGCACAAAGTGCAACGTCTCTTTCAACCTTGATTATTCCTTTTGAAATAAACCATTTTTTTTTCAAATTGAAAAGAATATAATTCTGCGTTTTATGACAAGATATAAAATGTTGATAGTATTGAGATATATTTATAATTAAAGGCCAAAGCAAGAAGATACAATCTCTTTATTTAATAACTGTCCGGCTTATTGGATACAAGAACAACTTGCGAATGGATTCCTATTATGTCCAAAAACTTAGAAAACAATGAGATTATTCATTTTCGTGATATGCGGGATACTGGGTAATAGCTGCACATTAGATCGAGTCCATCAACTCCTGCTTTTGTCGTATTGTAATCGAGTCTAATCGCCGGTTTACAACGGCTAACAATGAATGGAGAGGAATACAAGGGTCAGAAAATCAGACCTGCATTAGAAAAGTTGTAGCTGTCAACAGAAACAGCTTAGAACTAGTGATGCGACATCGACAACAAAACATCGATGTTTTGAAACATCGATGTTCAATATTAAACCATCGATGCTAGTAAAACATCACCCCAAAACCATCGATGTTTTTAAACATCGATGTTTCAGAACATCCTTTTCTTAAAACTGGTTTAGTAACCTCTAAAATTAATGTGACTTCGGTTAGTTGTGTTGGGGGGGTGGAGGGTGTGATTTAATTTTATTCTCTGATTTGGCTGACACAAATGAAAAAAAAACTTGTTTGTTATAGTCAGTGCAAATCACGGAATTTCCATCATGGATTTTACATTTACTGAGTGGTATTCAGTAAACCTCCATATATTTCAGTGATTTTACATTTACTGACTTACATTTACTGAGTGGGAAAATTATGCTACGTGGTATATTTTTTTTTCATTATGGTACTTTTTCATTTAAAAAAAACATCGAGACAACGTAAAAAATCGAGCACAAAACATCGATGTTAAAAAAACATCGGCTTTAATAAATCGATATTCTTATAAAAACATCGATGTTTTGAAAACATCGCCATCGATGTCGCATCCCTACTTAGAACATTCAAACCTTACATGTAAAAAAAAAACATTCAAAATTACGAAAATGTTGCACTTTGTATACGGGAGCGCCGTAGAAGGGTTAAATAAATTATTTTCATAACTACGGAGGATTGAAAATAAAGATATCTTTGTCGAGTCTCTTAAACTTTTAAAAAAGGTACCTGACCCCAAATTTCCAAAACTGAAGAACTTTAAGGCCGTCTGCACACGGGGCAACTCAAAAGAAATTGATAACTGACTCGAATCACAAACCAGTCCGTGATGAGTCGTAACCTATGTAATTGAATGGAGCCACGCACACGGCGCAACTGGTTACAAACCCGGTCGACCGGGTTTGTAATTTGAGTCAGTCATCAGTTTCTTTTGGGTTGCTCCGTGTGCAGACGGGCTAACCCTTTCCCTTTTGTACGGTACTATAAAAAGGCTGGGAACCGCTGCTGTAGAGCATAAAGACAGAGGAATGAAATACAAACAGATACAAAAGGGAAAGGGTTAGCCCGTCTGCACACGGAGCAACCCAAAAGAAACTGATGACTGACTCAAATTACAAACCCGTCGGACGGGTTTTTAACCAGTTGCGCTGTGTGCGTGGCTCCATTCAATTACATAGGTTACGACTCATCACGGACTGGTTTGTGATTCGAGTCAGTTATCAGTTTCTTTTGAGTTGCTCCGTGTGTAGACGGCCTTAGTTCATATTTAATGCCAGATCAAGCCGTTCGATTACATGGCGAACTCCTCTGAGGAATGACAACATTTTGCCACTAAAGTTAATTTAAATGAAAGTAACCAAATTACATAATGGATGCTAGTAATATATTTCGTCGCACGGACATTCAAATAGTATGTATATGAAAAAAATTTTGCTTACAATTTAGTGCGATCCCCTTTGTTGAGCCGATGAGCAATCCCAATTCTGCTTGCACAACTGAGAAAAACTTAAGGGGACAGTGGACCTTCAAACCTAACTTTTTTTGTTTTGAATGGATTTGTTTGAAATTTGAATATGTGATTAGTACCATAGATATGTAAAAGTGGTTAAAATTTAAAGATGAAATATTAATAATTTATGAATTAGGAATTATTAATTATATCAAAAAATGGCCTAATTAAAAATGTTCCATGCGCATTTCTTTTGCGTATAATATGGCAATTTTTATTTACAGGATACCTTATAGAACTAACAATGAAACTTATGGCTTATTTTAAGCATTCATTAAAAATTTAAAGAGAAAAAAATAATAATATTGAAAACACCCTTTTTATTACGCAAAATACCTATAAATCATCTTTTCAAGTACAAAATTTAAAAATTCTGAGCTACGAAGCATAATTTTCTTCAATAAGATTTATTTGATATAGTGTTAAGTATGTAAAACTTAAATTTCAAAGCAATACGATAATTAGAATTGCGCCCGGAGCAGTTTGAATATTCGCATGACATGAAAATTTTTATTTTGAGAAAAACACATTTAAAGTTATTGCTATTAGTAACCACATAATATCTAAATTAAATACAAATGCCTATAACTAGGAAAGTAATCACAGAAATTAAAAATTCTTCTTGCAGCTCATTCCTACTCGTCCGTAGTTTCACAATTCAATAAAATAAAAAAAATCGAATTTGTGGACAAATTTCGCAATTTTGAAAGTCCACTGTCCCCTTAAGTCGGGTATTGAATCTCAGCATGGCGATACAGCCACCGGAACAACCCGAAAAACCTTCAGGAAGATGTGCATTCTGTAACAGGTGAGGGATAGAATATCGGGAATTTAATGTGATAAATTCTGTTTTTCCTGTGTAAAGAGTACGGATGCGACATCGATGTCTTCAAAACATCGATGTTTCGATAAAAACATCGATGTTCTAAACATCGATTTATTGAAGCCGATTTTTTTTAACATCGATGTTTTGTGCTCGATGTTTTACGTTGTTCGATGGTTTTTTTTATGAAAAAGCACCATAATAAAAAAAAATTAACCACCTAGCATAATTTTCACACTCAGTAAATGTAAACTCAAAAATTCTTTTAGATGATTTTGCCGTATACTCTATTGATAAGAAACCAATGCTTTTGTCCTGTGTTGCAGTCATGAACTTCAGAATTTTTAAAAAAAAATTATTTAAGCTTTTTACAATAATTTTTCACATTCAGCTAATTTAAATTAGAAAACATCGCGGATTTTTTTTCTTAAGGCTTTGGTCCTATCAGTTATTTTTGTAGAAATAAATCCTTCCTCAAATATCTTGTAAAAGTAATAAAATGTATCATGGAAATTCTGTGATATACGCTGACTCTAGCAACCAAGCTTTGGTCATTTGTGTCAGACCAATCAAAGAGCAA
>OU015499.1:119119090-119164090 GCA_907164885.2 Dolomedes plantarius | reverse complement strand
GCAAAACAGGATCTCTGACAAGCAGCAATGTCTATAAAAAGTTGAAAATAATTTTAAGTCGGGAAAACGTCATGATATATGTCTATATATGTAATCGGTTGATATGTGCGGGTAAATTTCATATAAAACAAATATTTTGGTGAATAGACACTTTCGCTGTATAGATTTCATTCAATCGAAAATTGGTGCAAAGAAATGTCGGGAGATGGAACTCCGTGATATGAAAACAATAAACTTTTTTGCGTGCATCACTCTTCATAATTCCTTTCCACCCTCCGAGAATAAAACAAGATAAACATCCATTTTTCTCGCAAAAACTCTATCATGCCCTTTTGACTATGTAATGCCATAGGAATAACCATATAACGCTTTCTCATTATAAAATGCCCCCATATCTATACACACACATATATATATATATATATAAGCGGTATCTCGATCGATCGTTCCCCGAATCATCTTTTTCCCGTGTGTGTCGTTTATCTACCCCAGTCCCGACGATCATATTGCTTGCTTTGTGTTCTCGCATGTTCCCACATTTATCGTTCAGTTCCGTCGGTCCCTTGAAAAACGATAGATCGAGATTCTACTGTGTGTGATATATATATATATATATATATATATATATACACATACATACATATCGTATATATACATATATAAACATACAGATATATACATTCATATATATATATATATATATATACACTTACACACACATATATACATACATATATATACACATATATACATACAGATATATACATACATATATATATACACATATACACACATATATACATACAGATATATACATACATATATATATACACATACATACATACATATATATGTATATACACATACACACACACACATACATATATATATATACACACATACACACACATATATATATATACACACATACACACACACATATATATATATATACACACATACACACACACACACACATATATATATATATATATAGTTTTTTCTCTTCTCCAATTTGTCACTTTTTAAGAACTGCTTACTCACACTTGCTGCCTGGTCACCTTCTGGACGAACAATTTCTTTATCAAATGCAAATTACTGAAAAGCTTAAGTTACCTGAAGAGTAAAAAATTAGCAAGGACAATTTCAAAATAAACAGGACAGCGATAAAAAACACACAAAATTTTAATGATATCACTGAAAGCACATAAAACTAAACACGTCCAACAATGAGATGAAATCATACACAGATGAATGAAATAAAATGAAACTGCTCACATTACTCGAAGCAAAGTCTACCTTTCTTCAACGATAGTCTCTATGTTAAATAAATCACCAGTCCTGCATCTCTTTCAAGCTTTGCTCTGCAAAATCAAATAGAGCATCGTAGCCAGGGAATGCTTCTTGGTAGAGGTACATGTAATGTCCCGCCCTTTGCAGAAGGTATCCGATGTAACTCTCTTGCTCGTCCTCTTCGGCGATTTTGCAGCACAGTTCGCATATGATCGTCAAAAAGAACAGGTACAGTACAGGAACTCTCTCCTCGAGGACAGATGGACAGTGTTTGCTGACGTAGTCTTCTAACAGCCCGAAATTTTTGAAAAATTCATCTTTCGTAAACCGTTCGATTCTCAGACTTCGGACGAAGTTTCGAGTCGCGACTTCGAACAGCTCATACTCAAGTCGAATTTTTCTCAGATCCTTCACTATGTAAAGTCCGACTTGAGCTGCGCAGACGGCGTTTTCACTCTCCCGAATTCGCAGCGAGCCGACCCGGGCCTTCGCTTCCTCGTCCAGGGTGTCGTCGTTCGCGATCACGAACAGGACGACGTCACGGAGAAACTGACGCAGGCCCTCTCGGCCGCAGAGCGAGTCGACAGGATGGCGAGGAGATTCCATGGTGACAGACAGTGGAGACGTTTTGAAAAAGGCCGAACCCTCTGGAGTTGGACAGCGAAACGGTAGATTTCAAGGCACCGAGGAAGCACAACTAAGTGGACACTTGACCAAGACAACACTCGAAAATCTAATACAACCATCTTAGGATGGCACGCCTTATATATACTGGTCGCACAAGCTGCTGGAGTACCATTGGGGAAAAGTTCTAGAGGGGAGGGGAACGTTATCAATGGAATAGTGGACTCATCAGAGTGTCCTAAGAGGGTCAATTGTAACTGGATGGAAAGGGGTAACGTTCACGGGACAGTTCTCAGAATTGTTCTGTATTCCAAAGCAGGTGCATAAGGGATCCATTGGGGGGGGGGGGGTGAGTCTCCTGAAAACCCGATTGTGAGACATTTTGTACCTTATGTCCTGCGGTGTTTTGGAAGTGGGGAGATAACAGATTATATTCCAAAGATATCACTGGCGCACACAGGATTTTTTTTTTGTTTTTTTTTTGGGGGGTGGGGGGCGAGATGAACGGATAAAAATATTCATAAAACAAAAATCAATATTCATAATGCAATTTCTATTTCTTTGGAAGGGGCGAGACAGGGCCCCTTCACCCCTGGGTGCGTCACTAGAAGATATAATCTGTATATATGATTATATTATTTCAGTGTCAGGCAGGCAATGATGGACCATATTAGTGTTTATATATATATATATATATATATAGATCGTATGTATGTATTATACATACATACTCACACATTATATATATATATAGATGTGAGATATGACGGAATATATATATATATATATATGTATATGAAAATATATAAAGGAAGAAGTCCTGACATATTCACGTATCAACGCCCAGCAAAAACTATTGGAGATACAGATATCAAATTTTAGGAGCTTATTACTTTTGTGCTGAAGGCGTCATTTAATAAGCGATTTTACAAAATTCGCCCCCCAAAGGGGAAGGGGGGCAAAACGTGTTTTCTACATATTCCCTCATATCTCAAAGAAGAAAATTGATATCCATAAGATTCTTGCTTTAAAATGTAAGAAACACAAATACCTAAAAACCATTTTCAGGATTTTTCAAAATTCGGCCCCCAAGGGGGGGGAGGGGGCTAAACGTGTTTTTACGTGTTTTATCACATATTCCTTCATATCTCGAAGAAGAAAACAGATATCCATAAGATTCTTGCTTAAAAATAAAAAGAACACGAATGCCTAAAAATCAATTTCAGGATTTTTCAAAATTCGGTCCCCATAGAGAGCGAGGGGTCAAAACGTGTTTTTCACATATTCTGTCATATCTCAAAGAAGGAAACCGATATCCATAAGATGTAAGATTAAAATGTAAGATTAAAATGTATCCATAAGATTAAAATGTAAGAAACACGATTAAATGTAACAAACACGATCAAAGTCACGATTTTTCGACATTCGCTTTAGATTTTGTAAAAATTGGTAGAAACAATTCTACAGTGCATCTACAGTGTTCATACGAACACTGTAGATGCCGACTGTACAATTATATGCAACGAAAAAAAAATTAATAAACACTACTTTAACGCAGGAGGAAAATGTAATGAATTTAATTCATAACACCCGACTGTGTATTTAATTTTAGTTTTCTTGTCTTGAAATGGAATTTTAATCTGTTCTATACCTGAAGCTAAATTTTCAGATTAAAAAAATGTGTCTGCATTCATTAAATTTTCCAGGAAAAAGTATGCGATTCCAAAGTATGAAATTCACCATTTTTATAATCATTTCATCTTACGTCACATTTTAGTTCAAGAGGCGGTATTATTAAAATTTTTCAGCCCCATCGGCGGCGGGTCTCGTTTACGCGAAAGTTCGCTTTGTAAATTGTATCCTATTGTTAGTTGCAAATATTCACTTCTTGGTCGAAGAAAAAGCAGCCTTTGTCTTAATTGTTAGTATAGGAGTGACATTGACACTATCTGAAATGGAAGAAAGAGTTTTGTACGGGACACCTGTTTCTCACGAAGTATTGTTTCAAACGCCAAAAATTGGGAGATTTTATTCTAAAGTGGAATAAAATCTCCCAATATGTCGTGAAAAAATGAATTAATATGAAGGACTTATTGAGTACTATATACCTTTAAAAAAAAACAATAATCCAGACAATGGTTACAGTGAACACAGTTACATTCTTTTTTTAAAAAAAACTACGAATATCTTGCTGAACAGCCAGTTTTGCGGAAAGGTCATCAAAGAAATCCTCGCATTTATTCAGTCCATTAAGTATTTATTCAATCCATTAAGTCAGTCCATTAAGTCCACGAAGTATTCTTTCAAACGCCAAATTTTTCTATGTAATGAACATGGAGATTTGCTAAGAGGTCGATATATAGAAAATTTCTATATGGGGAAGTTCGATATATGGAGGTTCGACTGTATATATATATATATTATTTAATGGCCCTCATATATATATATAAAACGCTAAATTCCACTCGAGGACTAATCGGTGTATCTCTAGAACTATAAGTCCGAGGAAGCTGAAATTTTCTAGGGTCATTCCTCTAATGCAGTGTTTCTCAAGCGGTGGTCCGCGGGAACCTCGGGATTGGTCCGGCACCACATATAAAAAAGTTACCAAATAAATTTGGATTTCGAAGTGGGCTTCCATTAATTACGTGAGGCTTTTAGGGGGGGGGGGGGGGGGGGTCGAGCCGAATCTCACCCAGTCTCACGTGGGGGAGAGGGGGGGGGTCTCGGTAAATATAACGTAATTTTTTTTGCCGTAAGAAACAGTGTAAAATTGCGAGAAAACTGGATTATATTAAGTAAAACATGTTTCTATACTATAATATGGCTAAATCCTACACAATAGTTCCATTAGTCACACTTGAGACCACACACGAGTCCCCGTGGACTGAATTAGAATGAATATTCTTTTACGAATTTTTCCAGTTCCTATTTAAGTATTTTATCGTTCGATTTACTCACTGTGATTCTGGACTACGTTCTTAGTAGTCTTAAATACTAGTCTTAACTAGTCTTAAATAAAAATAATTGAGCAAATTAGGTTTTTTTAAATAAATCCAACGCAATCAAGCACAGATTAACGTATTTACGCAAAAAATACGCATTTTGAAAAATCTCACGTGAGATTAGGGGGGGGGGGGAGGCGGTCGAGACAAATATCACGATATCTCACCAGGGGGGGGGGAGAGGGTAAAAAAATCGCCAAAATCGCCTCACGTAATTAATGGACCCCCCCAAAGAAATGTTCATTGAACTAGATGGGCAGAATATATCCGATGACTATCATGCGTTCAATTAAAATTTCTTAAAAGTTTAATATAATTATTTTTTTATTAGAATATGATACGTTAGAATGTGAGTACGTTTACCATGTATACCTTTTGCGTGAGGGATATTCTACTCCCCCATATCCCCCCCCCGGAAGGTCCCCCCTAAAGTTAGGGGGTTCCACCAGTGGTTCAAATTTTGGGTTAGTGGTCTGCAGACTTCCACGGGTTGGGAAGCACTGCTCTAATGCCATAAGTGCTCGCTAAGAAATATTTTTTAAAATTCCAGTTTCAAGGGGTTAAATGGTGCTTGACCCTCCCCTGCCCCCTGGAAAATAATCTAAAACCCGTATTTAGCATTGGACTTTAAACCGGATTACTTTTAAGTAAAAGTACGGCTGAAGAAACATATACATACCGAGTTTCATTAAAGTCGGCCTAAAACAGATGGAGCTTAAAATTTTTGAAAATTAATTTTTTTCTACATGTGTTCCAATGTCTTACGTTTTAAGGTGACTGCCTACGTTAAAAATGTCATTTTTTTTTACTATTTTGGATAATTTTATTTTTTGCAAGAATCGTGTAATTCAATCCTTTCTCTTTTAAAAACCGTTTTGATTTTTATTCTACATTAATCAGAAGCTGAGTTATAGCTATTTTAAAAAACATGGTCTGTTACAAAATTGAAGTGACAAACAACTTTGAATGCGTTTTTCTCAGAACGTTTTTTAGCACAAATCTCTACCGTTATCATGATATCTCACATAATAATGCATATAATTTGATAAAACTTTCAGAAAATGTTTTAGATGCTATTGTCAATGAAATGACGTAGAATAATTGATGCATAGCAAATAGATTTTTTAATTTGGGGCTGTTTTTATAAGGAAAGGAATGAAGAATCGGGGAAAAATTTCATATTGGAACATAAAATTGTCTGTATTATTTTTGCATTATAAAATTAATCTTAGATTGTAGTTCATTTTCAAGATAACTGTCATATGTATCACGTGGGAGAAGGAAATTAAAGTAATAAAGAATGTCGTCCGCACTTTATGGAAACGATTTTGTAATTTGTTTTTGGCGTTTGAATTTTGAGATAAAAATTTGGCAACTTCAGAATAATCGTCTGCTATCGTTTTGCTTTGATTGGAATGTAAAATAAAAGATTCATTTTGAAAATGGCTCCTAAAATTGATAGATATCTCGAAGGTTACGTAACTGCACTTTCCGGGGAGAAATATTCGTATCAAAAAATTATAAAGCAGTGTAAAAATTGGGGTTATGGCATTTCAAAAATAGGTACTTATAATATATTAAATTTGAAAGGGAAAAAAATCTAACTGAAAGTAAAAATGAAAACATGACCACTAAACCTCATCCTAAGACTTCGAACGCAGGTAAATATCAAGAAAGTGAAGTCTCTGATCCTAAAAGAAAATACGCCGACTCAAAGATCCATTGCATCGAAACTAGGAATGTCTTCTGGCACTGTAAGTAAAATCATTCATAAAGATTTGAAGTTAAAAAAGATGTTTAAACCTAAAGTTCATCTTCGTTTGCCAAAGCATATTGCTGAAAGGAAAACAAATTGTAGAAAATTATATGAAAGTCACCTAGCTGCTGAAAAATGGAAATTTGTGGTAACACTCGATGGGGCATGTGTGTATTCAAGTGACTGTAATAGAAAAGATCAATTTTCTATCGCTCAACTGACGGGAATGACCGTACGAAATGGCTACGTCAGTGTACAGAAAAGTTCTCAAAGGAGTTCATGATAGTAGCAAGATTTTGTTACAACGGCAAATTAAAAATAAAAAAAGTCTCAAGGAAAGCCAAAATTATTTCACTCTACTATCAGCAGAATATATTAGAACCAATTTTTGAGGAAGAAATTCCAGCCTTATATGGAAAGGACATTGATAAAGTTGAGCTTCATATGGACAAATCCTCTTGTCACACGTCTAAATCAACTGCCGCTTATTTAGCAAAGAAAGAATCAGAAACAGGAATAAAACATATCCCATTTAATGAAATACCTGTAAAATTACCTGACTCTTCTCTAATGGACTTTTGCGATTTCGGTTTTTTAATACGAGCCTTAGGAAAACGGCATCCAAGAACACTGAACGGACTTTGGAAAAGGATCTAACAGGAATGAGGTAAAACTGACATAGCAGTACTAAGCAAAAATTTACTTTCATGGGAAATTTCGAGCTAGAGCTATTGTCAAGAACCATGACTATCAGATAGAAGCAAATCACCGCATAAAATATTGAATTTATAGGTAAAACTTAACTATCAAAATCGTTTCAATAAAGTGCGAACGACCTTCTGTAGCATTAGAATTTTGTGCAGAGTGATAGGCGATTTAACTAAATTTCATTAAAAATTACTTCAAATTGACCAATTTATAAAAGAGTATGGTATTTACAGGTAAGTTTTTTGCTAATTTTTTAATTTTTAAGTGCTATTTTACCATAAAAAAACAAAAAAAAAGTTTAAAAAATTTTTTTTTGAAAAAAATTGACTCCGGACGTAGGTAGTCACCTTAAATGTATGCATAGAAAAGACAACTACCACTGTTACGTCTTGGCCCTTTTCGGGGAAAAGGGGCCACCCAAGCAAAAGCCCACCCCTTTACGAATTCTTCCCGATTCCAAGAAACCATCGTGGGTCGCTCCTGCAACCCCCCCCCCCTCCCGGTCAGCTGGCTGAAAAGAAAAGGAGAAGAGTGCGTGAGAAGCAACGAGGGAGGGTAGCTGATTATTGAGCCTCGGGTCTTTCCGTCGACAAGCAGGGCCGAAAGGGCGCTGTGCGGACCGAAGGCCTGAAAATTGCTCTCTCGGCTCCCGATTTTACGAGTGGAGAGATACATCTCTGTTGAGAGACTTGTAAAAGATATTTTGGTTCCTATAGAACCTCTCATATGCAGATGAGCCTAGACTCTCTGCCTTGTACACACTGTAAATTTTTATTTGTTTAATACAAACTCTGTGTAATAGAATTGTCTCTCGTGTGTCTCATTTACCACCGAGGACGTTACACCACCCACTCACTGACTGACTGATCACTGGAACCGTAAGGCCTAGGATACTGAAATTTCGAGTTGGAGTTCTCATTGTGCCCTTTGAGCTTACTAAAATTTTTGAAAGAACAAAATCCATTTTTTAAAGGGGTTAATATAGGGGCTTAAATGGTCTGGTAACTTTTAAAGGCCAAGAGACTCGACAAACATATGCCTATTTTCAATCATCTTTAGCTACGGAAATAATTTATTAAGATGGAGTCTCACAGATTGATGGCACTGTGGGTAAAGCAGATATGCCATCCCACAGTGAAATCATAAATTTTTTTTTCCTTTCTTGTTGACGATATTACCTATCGACGCTTTAGATATCACAAAACCATGACTCTCACATCGTTTTTGGATAACGGAGTATGCATATTTCTCTTCGGAAAGAGCATAAATGTAGCCTTCGAACCACTGCTTTGTTAAAAACGCCATTTTGAATAAAATCAAAACTTTCAAGCCGCAGACTATAATTTTGACTTTTAAAAACATAGTACAATTGCAATTATTTCTTTTGCAGCAAATGAATTTTTATTACCGCTAGACAAAATCGTCTAAAAAATGTGCGAACAGCCTCTGTATATTATAATCATCATTAGTTACGAAAATAATTTATTAAGAAATAAGAAAATTTAATTGTGAGTTAAACACTTTTCCTTCTTAAATATGGCTCTCAATTTTTTTTTCTAGCTGTAAGAAAAATGTTTTAATTGTTTAAAATTTTAACCGTTCTTTTTTTCATTGTTATGTCACTGCGCACGGAATATCACCAGTACAGTTAGCTACAATACCATGAAATTTTATACACGGGCAATATAAACATGTATCCATGTATCATTAAAATGACCCACTATTATGTCATTCCTACCATAAAAATTTTAATTACAGTAAAATTTATCAATTTTTTTTAATTTAAAAAAATTTTAAAAACCCATTTTTTTCCTATGAAGAATTAAGAATTTTGATTTAAAAGTTGGTCATTTTAAGGGGAGTGGTCACTTTTAAGTACAGTAACCACCGCTTATAGTGATCAGTGGTTATAAGAATCAACCGTTTATAAGAATCAATATCGCGAAAACAAAAACAAATGTATTATTTCCATATTAAAATTTTCGCTTTAAAGAATCAATCCACCGGTTTTAAGAAATAGTTTACACTCTTCGCTTTCCTTTCATTTTTCCAAAAAAGCCACTTAAACCCTCAAAAGGCACGAAATTCTTTCTTTTTTTTTTTAAAGAAAGGTTGATAAGATGGGATGGAATATAATTATAAAATTCATCCCTTTCTTTGTTAGACATAACATAATATTTTCCTCTTAAACGCTTTAGCACAATACTGTCCTATTAGCTTGACCCGGGGACATCTTTACCCGTCCGGGTCCGAGTTCACTTTTCTCCACTGACAAACAAAAATAGGGACTCTTTTTTCCCACCTCCCACATCCTGGTTGCGGCTTCCTGGACCCTAAAACACATAAATCTTCGGCGAAGTGTCCACTATCACTTAACCAAACGTGAAATTAGTAGATTCAGAACGTTATCAAACCGCGAAACGTAAGCTGGAAGGTGAATCTTCGTCTGAGACTATTAGTATTGAAAGAGGTATAAACAGTAGAGGTATAAACGTAGGCAGTCACCTTAAATGTAATTTGTAGTCAATCATTTTGTTTACTTTGTAATGCAATTTCATTTTATATTTCAATAAAAATTACTTCTTGTGTTATTTTTACAAAATATACTGTAGGTAACATCAATCAATTATCCAGATAAAATTCTTTCAAATTTATCCTATTGTTAGTGTGCCGCCAAATTTTTAAATTATTAAAAGTTTACCGTGACGAAAAAAAGGTTGAGGACCACTGATCTAGACCATTTGCACAGTGTTATGCAACAAGGGACAAACCCAGACCTCACTGAAACTGAGAAAATTGAGTTTTTATAGATCATGAAATTAAAAGTTCCAACTGCTAATGTTCGCCAGTTAATAAAAAGAGTATCATTTGGCCTAGAATAATGATTTTTTTTTCTTCTCAGATAGCAAAACGTGACTCTACCAGCTATTAAACTTTGAACTTTCGTTAGTTGGTCCCTTGTTGCATAACACTGTCTTTTTGCAGAAAATTTTTTTTAAAGGAAAGCCATATTATATACAACTACAAAGGCTGTTCACACATTTTTTCGACGATGTATATTGTATTCACAAAACTAAATTACATAAAATTCTTGTGTTTTAAATGTTCTATTTGACATCCCTTATTCTGAACTATCTTTCGACACCGCAATTTCCAGGATAATAATGCCTTTTGAAGTGTCAGAAGAGGTATTCTATCCCATTCCTCCTGAACAGCTTTCCAGAGTCCTGTAAGGGTTTTGGGACGACGTTTGGATAATGCAGATTTTAAAAGTCCGAAAGCACAAAAACCATAGGTGATACATCGGGAGATTTAGTAGGGATATCATTGAAGGGTATGGCCTTGATACCAGTTTTTTGTTCCATTTCTTTTAGGAAATTTACAGTGGATTTTGATGTGTGACTGCTAGCTTTGTCCTGATGGAGTCTCACAGATTGATGGCACTGTGGGTAAAGCGATGGTATTTCATTGAGAAAATTTGGCGATAAAATATGTTTCTGATAGTATTTGGAGTTAATCTTGACATTTTTTTCCCCACTTTCTTTAGTTTTAACTTGCCATTATAAGAAAAACCAGCAACAATCATGAATCCCTTAGAAAAACTTTCTTTCGATTCTTTGAACCATGTACTTAAATTTTTTTCTCCCCTTTAATGATAATAAATGGCTCTTTTTTTGTTGCAACCATTTAAATACACCCATGATTCATCTATTGTGACAATTGTTTTCCATTTTTCTTTGGATAAGTGTTTCTCATATAGAATTCTGCAGCGTGTCCTGCGTTCAGCGATATGATTTGGAAGAAGACGCTGCACATTGCGTTTTTTCGCTTTCTTAAGATTTAAATCAACGTTTATCATTTCGTTTACAGTGGACACCGAGCATTTTAATGATTTTGCAACTGTCCTTTGACTAGGGGGATTTTCTTTTAACATTAAACAACGTACCTTTGCAATAGTCGAAGATGTCCGTTTTTTCCTTGGATACTCGTTTGGAATTTTTGTCCCACTTGAGGCTCCAATTTGACTTTTTTTTCCCTTTCTTGTTGACTATATTACCTATCGACGCTTTAGATATCACAAAACCATGACTCTCACATCGTTTTTGGATAACGGAGTATGCATATTTCTCTTCGGAAAGAGCATAAATGTAGCCTTCGAACCACTGCTAAGTTAAAAACGCCATTTTGAATAAAAACAAAACTTTCAAGCCGCAGACTATAATTTTGACTTTTAAAAACATAGTACAATTGCAATTATTTCTTTTGCAGCAAACGAATTTTTATTACCGCTTACCAAAATTGTCTAAAAAATGTGCGAACAGTCTCTGTATATTATAATCATCATTAGTTACGAAAATAATTTATTAAGAAATAAGAAAATTTAATTGTGAGTTAAACACTTTTTCCTTCTTAAATATTGCTCTCAATTTTTTTTTTCTAGCTGTAAGAAAAATGTTTTAATTGTTTAAAATTTTAACCGTTCTTTTTTTCATTGTTATGTCACTGCGCACGGGATATCACCAGAACAGTTAGCTACAATACCATGAAATTTTATACACGGGCAATATAAACATGTATCCATGTATCATTAAAATGACCCACTATTATGTCATTCCTACCATAAAAATTTTAATTACAGTAAAATTTATCAATTTTTTTAATTTAAAAAAAATTTTAAAAACCCATTTTTTTCCTATGAAGAATTAAGAATTTTGATTTCAAAGTTGGTCATTTTAAGGGGAGTGGTCACTTTTAACTACAGAAACCACCGCTTATGGTGATCAGTGGTTATAAGAATCAACCGTTTATAAGAATCAATATCGCGAAAACAAAAACAAATGTATTATTTCCATGTTAAAATTTTCGCTTTAAAGAATCAATACACCGGATTTAAGAATCAGTTTACACTCTTCGCTTTCCTTTCATTTTTCCAAAAAAGCCACTTAAACCAACAAAAGGCACGAAGTTCTTTCTTTTTTTTAAAAAGAAAGATTGATAAGATGGGATGGAATATAATTATAAAATTCATCCCTTTCTTTGTTAGACATAACATAATAGTTTCCCCTTAAACGCTTTAGCACAACACTGTCCTATTAGCTTGACCCGGGGACATCTTTACCCGTCCGGGTCCGATTTCACTTTTCTCCACTGACAAACAAAAATAGGGACTCTTTTTTCCCACCTCCCACATCCTAGTTGCGGCTTCCTGGACCCTAAAACACATAAATCTTCGGCGAAGTGTCCACTATCTTTTAAGCAAACGTGAAATTAGTAGATTCAGAACGTTATCAAACCGCGAAACGTAAGCTAGAAGGTGAATCTTCGTCTGAGACTATTAGTATTGAAAGAGGTATAAACAGATTCCTGAAAACTTCATTACGTCAAACTACCTTAGAACACTTTTTCTTCCTCCCTTCCTGTAGTTGAAATGCTAAAACTGTTAAGCACGTATTTTGTTATAAAAATTGCACTTTTTCTTCTCCTAGTATAATCATGTGCATCTACTTACAGGTCTAAAAATTAAGTTGTATTTTAAAAATCATAAAAAATAATTTTAATAAAAGATAATTAATGTAAATCAAAGAGTATTTTATGGTAAATTATCTAATATATGTATATATACGTGTTTGTGTGCCTGTCCAAAAACCTAAATTTCGGCCATAAGAATCAACCGCTTATAAGAATCAAACACAGTAATAACAAACGTGATTCTTATAAGCGGAAATCACTGTACCTTTAAAAATACCTTTTTTAGACCTATGTTCGATTGTATGTACTACTCATGATTTTTGCTTGATTTACATGAAATTTTTTGAGTAACTGCCTATAATACTGTTTGTTATATATATTCAATATCTCAAGGAAATTAAAAAAATAAAATTATTTTTTATGCGTAAAAAGTGAATAATTTTTTTAAATCGAGAATTTTGCAGTTAAGTGCTGTGTCAAGTGCATTCTGTCAAAACAAATTATTAAAGTACAGTAATAATATGTGATTACAATACTTCAAGCAACAATATCCACCAACATTATTTAAAATACATTAAAAATTTTTAGTATGTGCTAGTTTAATTAGCTATTTCAAAAATGACTGAGTATAAGCTGAGAATTCTTTAAAAAAATTAAAATATGTTAAGGTTAAAAAATGTTGGTGGATTTTGTTGCCTGAAGTATTTTTATCACATTTAGTAAACAATTATTACTGTACCATAATAATTTATTTTGACAGAATGCGCACAGTAGTTGACTGCAAAATGCTCGATTCTAAAAAAAAAAATTCACTTTTTATGCATAAGAAATAATTTTATTTTTTAAAATTACCTTGAAATATTGTATATATAATAAACATATGTATACGAGGGTCATTTTTTAAGTAAGGACCGTTTTGTAATGGAGTAAGAGAAACTTTAGTTATGAACGTAAATTGTATCACAAACTAAAATATGAACATTTTTTCACTTTTCAACATAGTCACCATTAACATTTAAACAATTGTCCAGTCGTGTCACCAGCTTTTGGATCCCATCATCAAAGAACTCTGCCGCTGGACCGTTAAACCAGTTAGCAACAGTTTTATTTCAACATGTCATCATTTTCCAAGCGCTTTCCACCAAGAAATTCCTTAAGTCTTGGAAACAGGTGAGAGTCTGATGGTGCTAAGTCAGGGCTGTATGGCGGATAATCCAGTAATTCCCAATGAAAATTGTCAAAATCGACGGCGGGGACTGCTCTCTAGTAGGGATGCGACATCGATGTCGATGTTTTTTAAAAACATCGATGTTTTAAACATCGATTTTTTTGAAGCCGATGTTTTTTTAACATCGATGTTTTGAACTCGATGTTTTACGTTGTCTCGATGTTTTTTTTAAATGAAAAAGTACCATAATAAAAAAAATTACCACGTAGCATAATTTTCACACTCAGTAAATGGAAGTCTGAATTCTGAAAAGGACGAAAACAAAAGGGGCAACGATTCCTTAGCAAACAGACAAATGGCAGTCAACAACCAATGAACCAATCAGAGCGCTTGGAATGTGCCTGACACTCCAGAACCTTCCACGGGGTTTTATTTTACAAATAGTATATACACGAGAACAGCCATTTAAGTTTTTGTTTTGTTCTGGTTTTATATAATTTGATGTTAATATTATTAGTAAGATGCCTCACAAAAGTACCGTTTGGAAATATTTTTGCAAAACCTCTGACAAATTGGCGAATTGCAATATTTGCCATAAGTCCCTGAAAACTTGTGGCAATACCAAGAATTTATCTGGAGATCTGGAGATTTGAAGGCAAAGCATGGAGATATTTTCAATAAGAATTTTGAGTCATCAATGTAGCCCAAGGCAAAAGCAACCAAATTTTTGTCATTTGTGTCAGCCCAATCAGAGTAAAATTAAATCACCCCCCCCCCCCCACGACTAACCGAAGTAACATTAATGTTAGAGATTACTAAACCAGTTTTAAAAAATAGATGTTCTAAAACATCGATGGTTTTGGGGCGATGTTTTATTAGCATCGATGTTTTAATATTGAATATCGATGCTTCAAAACATCGATGTTTTGTTATCGATGTCGCATCCCTACTCTCTAGCGGCGTCGTTCTGCTTCACGACAAAGCTCGGCCTCACGTTGAGGCAAGAACCAGGGCCCGACTTAGCCTAATTGGGGCCCGGGGCAAAAACTTCTTTGGGGCCCCCCCTCTGCTAACAAAGATGCAACTGGACAATTTCTTGGTGGAAAGATCTTGGAAAATGATGACAGGTTGAAAGAAACTGTTACTAACTGTTTAACGGTCAGGCGGCAGAGTTCTTTGATGATGGGATCCAAAAGCTGGTGACACGACTTGACAAATGTTTAAATGTTAATGGTGACTATGTTGAAAAGTGAAAAAATGTTCATATTTTAGTTTGTGATACAATTTACGTTCATAACTAAAGTTCCTCTTACTCCATTGCAAAACGGTGACCCTCGTAAAAATCAGTATGTTAGGCAGTTTCTCAAAAAAATTCATGTAAACCACGCAAAAATCATGAGTAGTACATACAATCGAACATAGGTGTAAAAATGGTGCTTTTAAAGGTACGTAAAAGTGACCATTCCCCTTAAATATATAACATAGATTTTAATTTTAAAACTAAAAATAAATATGTATATTCATTATTGTACAGACGCAAGTCTGCGCGCAATGACATAACATTGAAAAAAAATGGTTGAAATTTTTAAAAAATTAAAAAATTAATCTTCAAACTAGAAAAAAATTGACAGCCATGTTTATAAAGAAGAAAGTGTGTTTAACCCACAGTAAAATTTTCATAACCCTTCAGCGGGAGCGCCAATTTTTGGAACACCAGCAGGCGCGCGTGGCACAAAGTGCAACGTCTCTTTCAACCTTCATTATTCCTTTTGCAATAAACCATTTTTTTTTCAAATTGAACAGAAAATAATTTTGCGTTTTATGACAAGATATAAAATGTTGATAGTATTGAGATATATTTATAATTAAAGGCTAAAGAAAGAAGATACAATCTCCTTATTTAAAAACTGTCCGGCTTATTGGATACAAGAACAACTTGCGAATGGATTCATATTATGTCCAAAAACCTAGAAAACAATGAGATTATTCATTTTCGTGATATGCGGGATACTGGGTAATAGCTGCACATTAGATCGAGTCCATCAACTCCTGCTTTTATCGTATTGTAATCCAGTCTAATCGCTGGTTTACCACGGCTAACAATGAATGGAGAGGAATGCAAGGGTCAGAAAATTAGACCTGCATTAGAAAGGGTGTAGCTGTCAACAGAAACAGCTTAGAACTAGTGATGCGACATCGACAACTAAACATCGATGTTTTGAAACATCGATATTCAATATTAAACCATCGATGCTTGTAAAACATCGCCCCAAAACCATCGATGTTTTTAAACATCGATGTTTCAGAACATCCTTTTCTTAAAACTGGTTTAGTAACCTCTAAAATTAAAGTGGCTACGGTTAGTTGTGTTGGGGGGGGGGGGGGTGATTTAATTTTATTCTCTGATTTGGCTGACACAAATGAAAAAAACTTGTTTGTTAGAGTCAGTGCATATCACGGAATTTCCATCATGGATTTTACATTTACTGAGTGGGATTCAGTAAACCTCCATATATTTCAGTGATTTTACATTTACTGACTTACATTTACTGAGTGGGAAAATTATGCTACGTGGTATATATTTTTTTTCATTATGGTACTTTTTCATTTAAAAAAACATCGAGACAACGTAAAAAATCGAGCACAAAACATCGATGTTAAAAAAACATCGGCTTTAATAAATCGATATTTTTATAAAAACATCGATGTTTTGAAAACATCGCCATCGATGTCGCATCCCTAATTAGAACATTCAAACCTTACATGTAAAAAAAAACATTCAAAATTACGAAAATGTTGCACTTTGTATACGGGAGCGCCGTTGAAGGGTTAAATAAATTATTTTCATAACTACGGAGGATTGAAAATAAAGATATCTTTGTCGAGTCTCTTAAACTTTTAAAAAAGGTACCTGACCCCAAATTTCCAAAACTGAAGAACTTTAAGGCCGTCTGCACACGGGGCAACTCAAAAGAAATTGATAACTGACTCGAATCACAAACCAATCCGTGATGAGTCGTAACCTATGTAATTGAATGGAGCCACGCACACAGCGCAACTGGTTAAAAACCCGTCCAACGGGTTTGTAATTTGAGTCAGTCATCAGTTTCTTTTGGGTTGCTCCGTGTGCAGACGGGCTAACCCTTTCCCTTTTGTACGGTACTATAAAAAGGCTGGGAACCGCTGCTGTAGAGCATAAAGACAGAGGAATGAAATACAAACAGATATAAAAGGGAAAGGGTTAGCCCGTCTGCACACGGAGCAACCCAAAAGAAACTGATGACGGACTCAAATTACAAACCAGTCGGACGGGTTTTTAACCAGTTGCGCTGTGTGCGTGGCTCCATTCAATTACATAGGTTACGACTCATCACGGACTGGTTTGTGATTCGAGTCAGTTATCAGTTTCTTTTGAGTTGCTCCGTGTGTAGACGGCCTTAGTTCATATTTAATGCCAGATCAAGCCGTTCGATTACATGGCGAACTCCTCTGAGGAATGACAACATTTTGCCACTAAAGTTAATTTAAATGAAAGTAACCAAATTACATAATGGATGCTAGTAATATATTTCGTCGCACGGACATTCAAATAGTATGTATATGAAGAATTGCAATATTTGCCATAAGTCCCTGAAAACTTGTGGCAATACCAAGAATTTATCTGGAGATCTGGAGATTTGTAGGCAAAGCATGGAGATATTTTAAATGAGAATTTTGAGTCATCAATGTAGCCCAAGGCAAAAGCAACCAAATTTTTGTCATTTGTGTCAGCCCAATCAGAGTAAAATTAAATCACCCCCCCACGACTAACCGAAGTAACATTAATGTTAGAGATTACTAAACCAGTTTTAAAAAATAGATATTCTAAAACATCGATGTTTAAAAATATCGATGGTTTTGGTGCGATGTTTTATTAGCATCGATGTATTAATATTGAATATCTATGCTTCAAAACATCGATGTTTTGTTATCGATGCCGCATCCCTACTCTCTAGCAGCGTCGTTCTGCTTCACGACAAAGCTCGGCCTCACGTTGCGGCAAGAACAAAGATGCAACTGGACAATTTCTTGGTGGAAAGCGCTTGGAAAATGATGACAGGTTGAAAGAAACTGTTACTGTTTTAACGGTCAGGCGGCAGAGTTCTTTGATGATGGGATCCAAAAGCTGGTGACACGACTTGACAAATGCCTAAATGTTAATGGTGACTATGTTGAAAAGTGAAAAAATGTTCATATTTTAGTTTGTGATACAATTTACGTTCATAACTAAAGTTTCTCTTACTCCATTACAAAACGGTGACCCTCGTAATAAACAGTATGTTAGGCAGTTTCTCAAAAAAATTCATGTAAATCACGTAAAAATCATGAGTAGTACATACAATCGAACATAGGTGTAAAAATTGTACTTTTAAAGGTACGTAAAAGTGACCATTCCCCTTAAATATATATCATATAATTTAATTTTAAAACTAAAAAAAATATGTAAATTCATTATTGTACAGACACAAGTCTGCGCGCAATGACATAACATTGAAAAAAAATGGTTGAAATTTTTAAAAAATTAAAAAATTAATCTTCAAACTAGAAAAAAATTGACAGCCATGTTTATAAAGAAGAAAGTGTGTTTAACCCACAGTAAAATTTTCATAACCCTTCAGCGGGAGCGCCAATTTTTGGAACACCAGCAGGCGCGCGTGGCACAAAGTGCTACGTCTCTTTCAACCTTCATTATTCCTTTTGCAATAAACCATTTTTTTTTCAAATTGAACAGAAAATAATTCTGTGTTTTATGACAAGATATAAAATGTTGATAGTATTGAGATATATTTATAATTAAAGGCTAAAGAAAGAAGATACAATCTCCTTATTTAAAAACTGTCCGGCTTATTGGATACAAGAACAACTTGCGAATGGATTCATATTATGTCCAAAAACCTAGAAAACAATGAGATTATTCATTTTCGTGATATGCGGGATACTGGGTAATAGCTGCACATTAGATCGAGTCCATCAACTCCTGCTTTTATCGTATTGTAATCCAGTCTAATAGCTGGTTTACCACGGCTAACAATGAATGGAGAGGAATACAAGGGTCAGAAAATTAGACCTGCATTAGAAAGGGTGTAGCTGTCAACAGAAACAGCTTAGAACTAGTGATGCGACATCGACAACTAAACATCGATGTTTTGAAACATCGATATTCAATATTAAACCATCGATGCTTGTAAAACATCGCCCCAAAACCATCGATGTTTTTAAACATCGATGTTTCAGAACATCCTTTTCTTAAAACTGGTTTAGTAACCTCTAAAATTAAAGTGGCTACGGTTAGTTGTGTTGGGGGGGGGGGGGTGATTTAATTTTATTCTCTGATTTGGCTGACACAAATGAAAAAAACTTGTTTGTTAGAGTCAGTGCATATCACGGAATTTCCATCATGGATTTTACATTTACTGAGTGGGATTCAGTAAACCTCCATATATTTCAGTGATTTTACATTTACTGACTTACATTTACTGAGTGGGAAAATTATGCTACGTGGTATATATTTTTTTTCATTATGGTACTTTTTCATTTAAAAAAACATCGAGACAACGTAAAAAATCGAGCACAAAACATCGATGTTAAAAAAACATCGGCTTTAATAAATCGATATTTTTATAAAAACATCGATGTTTTGAAAACATCGCCATCGATGTCGCATCCCTACTTAGAACATTCAAACCTTACATGTAAAAAAAAACATTCAAAATTACGAAAATGTTGCACTTTGTATACGGGAGCGCCGTAGAAGGGTTAAATAAATTATTTTCATAACTACGGAGGATTGAAAATAAAGATATCTTTGTCGAGTCTCTTAAACTTTTAAAAAAGGTACCTGACCCCAAATTTCCAAAACTGAAGAACTTTAAGGCCGTCTGCACACGGGGCAACTCAAAAGAAATTGATAACTGACTCGAATCACAAACCAGTCCGTGATGAGTCGTAACCTATGTAATTGAATGGAGCCACGCACACAGCGCAACTGGTTAAAAACCCGTCCGACGGGTTTGTAATTTGAGTCAGTCATCAGTTTCTTTTGGGTTGCTCCGTGTGCAGACGGGCTAACCCTTTCCCTTTTGTACGGTACTATAAAAAGGCTGGGAACCGCTGCTGTAGAGCATAAAGACAGAGGAATGAAATACAAACAGATATAAAAGGGAAAGGGTTAGCCCGTCTGCACACGGAGCAACCCAAAAGAAACTGATGACGGACTCAAATTACAAACCAGTCGGACGGGTTTTTAACCAGTTGCGCTGTGTGCGTGGCTCCATTCAATTACATAGGTTACGACTCATCACGGACTGGTTTGTGATTCGAGTCAGTTATCAGTTTCTTTTGAGTTGCTCCGTGTGTAGACAGCCTTAGTTCATATTTAATGCCAGATCAAGCCGTTCGATTACATGGTGAACTCCTCTGAGGAATGACAACATTTTGCCACTAAAGTTAATTTAAATGAAAGTAACCAAATTACATAATGGATGCTAGTAATATATTTCGTCGCACGGACATTCAAATAGTATGTATATGAAGAATTGCAATATTTGCCATAAGTCCCTGAAAACTTGTGGCAATACCAAGAATTTATCTGGAGATCTGGAGATTTGTAGGCAAAGCATGGAGATATTTTAAATGAGAATTTTGAGTCATCAATGTAGCCCAAGGCAAAAGCAACCAAATTTTTGTCATTTGTGTCAGCCCAATCAGAGTAAAATTAAATCACCCCCCCACGACTAACCGAAGTAACATTAATGTTAGAGATTACTAAACCAGTTTTAAAAAATAGATGTTCTAAAACATCGATGTTTAAAAATATCGATGGTTTTGGTGCGATGTTTTATTAGCATCGATGTATTAATATTGAATATCTATGCTTCAAAACATCGATGTTTTGTTATCGATGCCGCATCCCTACTCTCTAGCAGCGTCGTTCTGCTTCACGACAAAGCTCGGCCTCACGTTGCGGCAAGAACAAAGATGCAACTGGACAATTTCTTGGTGGAAAGCGCTTGGAAAATGATGACAGGTTGAAAGAAACTGTTACTGTTTTAACGGTCAGGCGGCAGAGTTCTTTGATGATGGGATCCAAAAGCTGGTGACACGACTTGACAAATGCCTAAATGTTAATGGTGACTATGTTGAAAAGTGAAAAAATGTTCATATTTTAGTTTGTGATACAATTTACGTTCATAACTAAAGTTTCTCTTACTCCATTACAAAACGGTGACCCTCGTAATAAACAGTATGTTAGGCAGTTTCTCAAAAAAATTCATGTAAATCACGTAAAAATCATGAGTAGTACATACAATCGAACATAGGTGTAAAAATGGTACTTTTAAAGGTACGTAAAAGTGACCATTCCCCTTAAATATATATCATATAATTTAATTTTAAAACTAAAAAAAATATGTAAATTCATTATTGTACAGACACAAGTCTGCGCGCAATGACATAACATTGAAAAAAAATGGTTGAAATTTTTAAAAAATTAAAAAATTAATCTTCAAACTAGAAAAAAATTGACAGCCATGTTTATAAAGAAGAAAGTGTGTTTAACCCACAGTAAAATTTTCATAACCCTTCAGCGGGAGCGCCAATTTTTGGAACAACAGCAGGCGCGCGTGGCACAAAGTGCAACGTCTCTTTCAACCTTCATTATTCCTTTTGCAATAAACCATTTTTTTTTAAATTGAAAAGAAAATAATTCTGCGTTTTATGACAAGATATAAAATGTTGATAGTATTCAGATATATTTATGATTAAAGGCCAAAGAATGAAGATACAATCTCCTAATTTAAAAACTGTCCGGCTTATTGGATACAAGAACAACTTGCGAATGGATTCCTATTATGTACAAAAACCCAGAAAACAACGAGATTATTCATTTTCGTGATATGCGGGATACTGGGTAATAGCTGCACATTAGATCGACTACACAAACTCCTGCTTTTATCGAATTGTAATCCAGTATAATCGCTGGTTTACCACGGCTAACAATGAATGGAGAGGAATACAAGGGTCAGAAAATCAGACCTGCATTAGAAAGGGTGTAGCTGTCAACAGAAACTGCTTAGAACAGGGGTTCTTAAACTTATATAGTCCGAGGTCCCCCTCTTGAACAACATTTCTTTTTGCGGACCCAATCACAACTCTAGGCATTTTAAGTCGTTTTTGAGACTTAATTTCTGGTTCAATAATCTCATAGGCACTACGTTATAATAAATATTGGTAAAAATGTATCGCTGGTTATTTTAATAAATGGTCTTGCTCATTTATAGAGACGAACATTTTTATTAGGACATAGAATAAAAAATATAAAAGGAATGAAAACTGTAGTACACAGAATTTTAAAAGTTACAAATCATAATACATTAAACTCATACAAACATTTCTTGGTCAACTATTGGTCAAAACAGATCTATCTTATTATCATATGTTTTATGTAAATGATTTTTACTTAATGAGATGGGTGTAGTGGTTCTCTTAAACCAGAACCGCAATGTCGGGCTCTATGTTGAAAGTTTTATTCTGAGGTCCGCTTCTACATTGATTTTGTTTCTATACTTTGATTTCATATATAACAGTACCGAAAAAGCCTGTATACATAAATATGTTGTGCAGAACTGAATCAAATGTTGGAGGGCTTCGTTTGCAACTGCAGGGTAATCACATCTGAGAAATAACCAAAAGTTTGTGAGTTCAGTTTTGTTGAATTGTAGTTTCAAAGACGTATCGCATGATAATTCCACGAGAATATCTTGTTCAAGTATAGATTGTTAATGTCAAAATTGTTTCGCGGACCCCCGGTAATGGCTACGCGGACCCCCAGGGGTCCGCGGACCACAGTTTAAGAATCTATGGCTTAGAACATTCAAACCTTACATGTAAAAAAAAACATTCAAAATTACGAAAATGTTGCACTTTGTATACAGGCGCGCCGTTGAAGTGTTAAATAAATTATTTTCATAACTACGGAGGATTGAAAATAAAGATATCTTTGCGAGTCTCTTAAACTTTTAAAAATGGTACCTGACCCCAAAATTCCAAAACTGAAGAACTTTTATGTTCATATTTAATGCCAGATCAAGTCGTTCGATTACATGATGAACTCGTCTGAGGAATGACAACATTTTACCACTAAAGTTAATTCAAATGAAAGTAACCAAATTACATAATGGATGCTAGTAATATACTTCGTCGCACGGACATTCAGATAGTATGCATATGAAAAAAAATTTGCTTACAATTTAGTGCGATCCCCTTTGTTGAGCCGATGAGCAATCCCAATTCTGCTTGCACAACTGAGAAAAACTGTTAAGGGGGGACAGTGGACCTTCAAACCTAACTTTTTTTGTTTTGATTGGATTTGTTTGAAATTTGAATATGTGATTAGTACCATAGATACGTAAAAGTGGTTAAAATTTCATGATGAAATAATAATAATTTATGAATTAGGAATTATTAATTATATCAAAAAATGGCCAAATTAAAAATGTTCCATGCGCATTTCTTTTGCATATAATATGGCAATTTTTATTGACAGGATACCTTATAGAACTAACAATGAAACTTATGGCTTATTTTAAGCATTAATCTCTAATTATAAAACAGTTCCGTAACTGACTCATTCATTCACTGACTGACTGACTGACATACAACGCACAGACCAAACCGCTGGACCTAAAGGACTGAAATTTTGCATGGCGATTCTTCTAATAGTGTAGAAGTGCACTAAGAAAGATTTTTCAAAAATTCTTCTTAGATTTTTTGAAAATTAAATTTTTAAGCTGTTTTTTAAACTTATTTTTACGTTTCCATTGAAAATAATACATTGAGGGTTATAAAATTTAAATCACGAGAAAGATCATAAAAATTCCTTCAAAATGAAATTTTTTTCGAATTTTTACCTCCATTTCCTGGTTTTTGGTGAATTTTTAAAGATTAATTTTTAGAATTTAATTTATTAAATGCTGATCACGTGATTTCTTTTTCTGGTACTTTCAATAAATTTATCGTACGTGCGTAACAACAAAATAGACAAAAAAATATTTTTTTCTCTTTCTAATGCAGCAGACGATTGGATATTATCCAAAAAAAATGCATATCGCTTACGATTTCTTTATAAATATATATATATAGATAGATATATATTTTACATCAATTGTATACATTGATCATCGCATTTATTATAAATATATATATTTATTTTTTGGCATAAATTGCATACGTTGACCGTTGTATTTAATTTGAATGTACTCCGTAGCGAAACGCGGGTTTTCATCTAGTTAAAAATATAAAGAGAACTAACAATGAAACGTATTGCTTATTTTAAGCATTCATTAAAAATATAAAGAGAAAATATAATAATATTGAAAACACCCTTTTTATTACGCAAAATACCTATAAATCATCTTTTCAAGTACAAAATTTAAAAATTCTGAGCTACGAAGCATCATTTTTTTCAATAAGATTTATTTGATATAGTGTTAAGTATGTAAAACTTAAATTTCAAAGCAATACGATAGTTAGAACTGCGCCCGGAGCAGTTTGAATATTCGTATGACATGAAAATTTTTATTTTGAGAAAAACACATTTAAAGTTATTGCTATTAGTAACCACATAATAACTAAATTAAATACAAATGCCTATAACTAGGAAAGTAATCACAGAAATTAAAAATTCTTCTTGCAGCTCATTCCTACTCGTCCGTAGTTTCACAATTCAATAAAATAAAAAAAATCGAATTTTTGGACAAATTTCGCAATTTTGAAACCCCACTGTCCCCTTAAGTCGGGTATTGAATCTCAGCATGGCGATGCAGTCACCGGAACAACCCGAAAAACCTTCAGGAAGATGTGCATTCTGTGACAGGTGAGGGATAGATATATCGAGAGTTCAAGGTGATAAATTCAGTGTTTCCTGTGTAAAGAGTACTGATGCGACATCGATGTCTTCAAAACATCGATGTTTCGATAAAAACTACGAATGTTCTAAACATCGATTTATTGAAGCCGATTTTTTTCAACATCGATGTTTTGTGCTCGATGATTTACCTTGTTCGATGGTTTTTTTTTATGAAAAAGCACCATAATAAAAAAAATTAACCACCTAGCATAATTTTCACACTCAGTAAATGTAAACTCAAAAATTCTTTTATATGATTTTGCCGTATACTCTATCGATAAGAAACCAATCCTTTTGTCCTGTGTTACTGTCATGAACTTCAGATATTTAAAAAAAAAATTATTTAAGCTTTTTACAATAATTTTTCACATTCAGCTAATTTAAATTAGAAAACATCGCGGATTTTTTTTCTTAAGGCTTTGGTCCTATCAGTTATTTTTGTAGAAATAAATCCTTCCTCAAATATCTTGTAAAAGTAATAAAATGTATCATGGAAATTCTGTGATATACGCTGACTCTAGCAACCAAGCTTTGGTCATTTGTGTCAGACCAATCAAAGAGCAAAATCAAATCCCCCGCCCCCTCCAACACACACATACGACCTCTAACATTAATGTTAGAGGTTACTAAACCAGTTTTAAAAAATTAATGTTCAAAAACATCGATGTTTAAACACTTTGATGGTTTTTTGGCTATGTTTTATTAGCATTCATGTTTTAATATTGAGTACCGATGTTTCAAAACATCGATGTTTTGTTGTAGATGTCGCATCCCTAGTGGAGTGTCAAGTCCAAAATCGTAGGTTAGAGAAAAACGCGATTGAAAAAAATCGGCTTTTGTAAAGTCAGTTTTTTTAAGCTTAATTTTTTATTTTTTTTTAAAGTAAATTATTGTGATTTTATTTTTGTTGAGTAAAGAGTGTTAAGTCCTTGATTCGGGCATAACCCCTTTAACACTAACATGTTTGTGTTTTGTTTCACGTATCCCAAATTTTCCCTCATCAATAAAAATATTTAGGATTGGAATTGGACTTCGTTTTCTGTACCCTGCAGTAGCGCTTGATTTTTCAAACATGCCTGGTTTGATAACTGATTTTAGCCCATATTGGACTTAACACCCTTTTGCACAGCAAATACAAAAAAGTTTACATGTTCAGAGCACACCCCGCAATATTTTTTTGCATGTAAATATTTTCATTCATTTTTTATTCTAATTTGTAATGTCTGTTTTATATGAAAATACTAGCTGAAAACCCGTACTTCGCTATGGAATACATTCAAATTAAATACAACGGTCAATGTATGCAATTCATGCCAAATATATATATACTAGCTGAAAACCCGCGCTTCGCTACGGAGTACATTAAAATTAAATACAACGGTCAATGCATGCAATTAATGCCAAAAAAAATAAATATATAAATTTATAATAAATGCGACGATCAATGTATACAATTGATGTTAAATATATAAATATATATATATTTAAAAAAATCGTAAGGGATATTTTTTTTTTATAATATCCAATCGTCTGCTGCATTAGAAAGAAAAAGATTTTTTTTGTCTATTTAGTTGTTATGCACGTGACGATAAATTTATTTAAAGTACCAGAAAAAGAAATCACGTAATGAGCATTTAATATGTTAAATTCTAAAAATTAATCTTTAAAAATTCACCAAAAATCAGGAAATGGAGGTAAAGATTCGAAAAAAATTTCATTTTAAAGGAATTTTTAGGATCTTTCTCGTGATATAAATTTTATAACCCTCAAAGTATTATTTTAAATGCAAACGTAAAAAAAGTTAAAAAAACAGTTTAAAAATTTAATTTAAAAAAATCTAAGAAGAATTTTTTTTAAATCTTTCTTAGTGCACCCCTACACTATAAGAAGAATCGCCATGCAAAATATCAGCCCTATAGTTCCAGCGGTTTGGTCTGTGCGTTGTATGTAATTCAGTGAGTCAGTTATGGAACTGTTTTATATGAAAATACTAATATTTTTTAAAATTTTGTAGGATTCGTTCACCTCGATGTTAACCTATGGAGAAAATGTGTCCAAGGATTGCCGGCTTGGATTGAAAGTTTTTTTTTTAATTGTACTTCGTAATGGAGAAAGAAATTTGACACCTCGGAGCATTTTTCGGCTTTTTTAAATGCAAATAATATTTTAAAATTTAAATTATACGGGGAAAATATCTGGTGTAGCCTGTTTTAAACGCTCGTCAATTCCTTTGGTAGTCGAAATTTATAAAAGGAACCCTGTTGCAAGGTGCATAACAGTTGGGGCTCTGTGAAAATACCCTTTTTGTTAGATTGTCAGCATTTATGTAGATGTCAATAATAGACACATCTTCTCCATAGGTCAACATTAAGGTGAGCGAATCAAATAGGGTTAGTACACAGCAGCCGTAACCTTTTCCTTACGGGGTGGGATAGCATGTATCCCAAGAATACGGGCCGTAGAATTAATATATATATATATATATAAATATATATATATATATACATATATATAAATATATATATATATACATATATAAAAATATATATATATACATATATATAAATATATATATATATATAAATATATATATATCTATATATACGTATATATACATATATAAATATATATACATATATACATATATATGCATATATACATATATATACATATATGCATATATACATATATATACATATATATATATATACATATATACATATATATATATATATATATATATATATATATACATACATATACATATATATATACATATATATATACATATATATACATACATATACATATATATATATACACATACACACACAAACATATATATATATATATATACGTGTATATATATACATATATATATATATATATATATATATATATATATATACATATATTTATATATATGTATATATATATACATATATATATATATATATACATACATATATGCGTACATATATACACATACATATATGCGTACATATATACACATACATACATGCATACACATATATACATGCATACATACATACATACACATATATACATGCATACATACATACATACACATACATACATGCATACATACATACATACACATACATACATGCATACATACATACATACACATATATACATACATACATACATACATACACATACATACATGCATACATACATACATACACATACATACATGCATACATACATACATACACGTATATACATGCATACATACATACATACACATATATACATGCATACATACATACATACACGTATATACATGCATATATACATACACATATATACATGCATACATACATACATACACATATATACATGCATACATACATACATACACATATATACATATATACATACACATATATACATGCATACATACATACATACACATATATACATGCATACATATATACATACACATATATACATGCATACATACATACACATATATACATGCATACATACATACATACACATATATACATATATACATACACATATATACATGCATACATACATACATACAGATATATACATACATACATGTATACATACACATATATACATACATACATACAGATATATACATACATACATGTATACATACACATATATACATGCATACATACATACAGATATATACATACATACATGTATACATACACATATATACATGCATACATACATACATACAGATATATACATACATACATGTATACATACACATATATACATGCATACATACATACATACAGATATATACATACATACATGTATACATACACATATATACATGCATATATATATATATAAATAGCAAAGTCGTAAATTCCTTCCCTTGCACGAAAACTATTAAGGAGATAGTGGACTTCCAAATTACCAAAAATCAAACAAAAATTGGAATTTTTTAGGGGTGTATTAATATTTAAAAATATGTAAATATTGGAATAACATGCATTTAAAATATGTAATGAAAAGTAAAACTTGATGACTTTAGAAAAGTAAATGTTAAATGTAGGTGAAAAAAATATCTTTTAAATGGCTTTTTCTCAAAAACTTTAAAATGCTCCTTACGTCATAATTTTTCACGAAATTTTATAAAATTTACAATAAAGACTTTCTAATACATTAAAATAAAGTTATGTATCCATGTCAGGTGTCGACATCATTCAGATTATCAAAGTTTAACTTAAGTGTAGAAAAGTAAAAAAAATTCACGAGAATTCATTGTACAAAATATTTCCTAAAACTTAACTATTCACCGAAATCCTAAAATAATACATAACTCTGTTCAAAATGTATTTATAAGCAATATAAATGGAAAATTAAGGGGGGAGAGTGAAAAATTGGATAGCATTTAAAAAAATATAATAAAATTCCAAAGTTTTAAAATATAAAAAATAAATTTTAAAATATTTATAAAATTGTATAAGGTGCTTGATATAGTTATACTTTAATGAATATATATAAGCAAAATGTCATGATCTCTGAGGTCAAAATTTCAAAAATCGCTTTGTAATGTCCAACATCCCTTAAGTCCGTAAAACTGCAAAACAGGATCTCTGACAAGCAGAAATGTCTATAAAAAGTTGAAAATAATTTTAAGTCGGGAAAACGTCATGATATATGTCTATATATGTAATCGGTTGATATGTGCGGGTAAATTTCATATAAAACAAATATTTTGGTGAATAGACACTTTCGCTGTATAGATTTCATTCAATCGAAAATTGGTGCAAAGAAATGTCGGGAGATGGAACTCCGTGATATGAAAACAATAAACTTTTTTGCGTGCATCACTCTTCATAATTCCTTTCCACCCTCCGAGAATAAAACAAGATAAACATCCATTTTTCTCGCAAAAACTCTATCATGCCTTTTTGACTATGTAATGCCATAGGAATATGTAATGCCATATAACGCTTTCTCATTATAAAATGCCCCCATATCTATACACACACACACACACACACACATATATATATATATACATACACACATATTATATATATATATATATATATATATATATATATATATCTCGATCGATCGTTCCCCGAATCATCGTTTTCCCGTGTGTGTCGTTTATCTACCCCAGTCCCGACGATCATATTGCTTGCTTTGTGTTCTCGCATGTTCCCACATTTATCGTTCAGTTCAGTCGGTCCCTTGAAAAACGATAGATCGAGATTCTACTGTGTGTGATATATATATATATATATATATATATATACACATACATACATATCGTATATATACATATATATATACACATATATACAGATATATACATTCATATATATATATATATATATATATATATATACACACATATATACATACATATATATATATATATATACACATATACATATATATATATACACATACACACACATATATACATACATATATATACACATATATACATACAGATATATACATACATATATATATACACACATATATACATACATATATATACACATATATACATACAGATATATACATACATATATATATACACATACACACACATACATACATATATATATATATATACACATACACACACACATACATATATATATACACACATACACACATACACACACACATATATATATATATACACACATACACACGCACATATATATATATACACACATACACACACACACACATATATATATATAGTTTTTCCTCTTCTCCAATTTGTCACTTTTTAAGAACTGCTTACTTACACTTGCTGCCTGGTCACCTTCTGGACGAACAATTTCTTTATCAAATGCAAATTACTGAAAAGCTTAAGTTACCTGAAGAGTAAAAAATTAGCAAGGACAATTTCAAAATAAACAGGACAGCGATAAAAAACACACAAAATTTTAATGATATCACTGAAAGCACATAAAACTAAACACGTCCAACAATGAGATGAAATCATACACAGATGAATGAAATAAAATGAAACTGCTCACATTACTCGAACCAAAGTCTACCTTTCTTCAACGATAGTCTCTATGTTAAATAAATCACCAGTCCTGCATCTCTTTCAAGCTTTGCTCTGCAAAATCAAATAGAGCATCGTAGCCAGGGAATGCTTCTTGGTAGAGGTACATGTAATGTCCCGCCCTTTGCAGAAGGTATCCGATGTAACTCTCTTGCTCGTCCTCTTCGGCGATTTTGCAGCACAGTTCGCATATGATCGTCAAAAAGAACAGGTACAGTACAGGAACTCTCTCCTCGAGGACAGATGGACAGTGATCGCTGACGCACTCTTCTAACAGCCCGAAATTTTCGAAAAATTCGTCTTTCGTAAACCGTACGATTCTCAGATCTCGGACGAAGTTTCGAGTCGCGACTTCGAACTGCTCATTCTCAAGTCGAATTTTTCTCAGATCCTTCACTATGTAAAGTCCGATTTGAGCTGCGCAGACGGCGTTTTCACTCTCCCGAATTCGCAGCGAGCCGACCCGGGCCTTCGCTTCCTCGTCCAGGGTGTCGTCGTTCGCGATCACGAACAGGACGACGTCACGGAGAAACTGACGCAGGCCCTCTCGGCTGCAGAGCGAGTCGACAGGATGGCGAGGAGATTCCATGGTGACAGACAGTGGAAACGTTTTGAAAAAGGCCGAACAGTCTGGAGTTGGACAGCGAAACGGTAGATTTCAAGGCACCGAGGAAGCACAACTAAGTGGACACTTGACCAAGACAACACTCGAAAATCTAATACAACCATCTTAGGATGGCACGCCTTATATATACCGGTCGCACAAGCTGCTGGAGTACCATTGGGGAAAAGTTCTAGGGGGAGGGGAACGTTATCAATGGAATAGTGTACGGTAATCAATGTGTGGGTAAAAAAGGTGACTCAACAGAGTGTCCCAAGAGAGTCGATTGTAACTGGATGGAAAGGGGTAACATGCACTGGACAGTTCTCAGAATTGTTCTATATTCCAAAGCAGGTGGATCAGGAGTCCATTGGGGGGGGGGGGGTAGTCTCCTGAAAACCCGATTGTGAGACATTTTGTATCTTATGTGATGCGGTTTTTCGGAAGTGTGGAGATAACAGACAGTGGAAACGTTTTGAAAATGGCCGAACCCTCTGAATTGTTCCCTCTGAAACGGATATCCATAAGATTCTTGCTTTACAAGGAAAGGAAGACGATTACCAAAAAATCAGTTTCAGGATTTTTCAAAATTCGCCCCCCAATGATATTCCAAAGATATCAGTGGCGCACCCAGGATTTTTTCTTGGGGAGGACAGAGATGAACGGATAAAAATATTTATAAAGCGAAAATCAATATTCATAATACAATTTCTATTTCTTTGGGAGGGGGGAGGCAGGGCCCCTTTCCCCCCTCGTTGCGTCACTGGAAGATATAATCTGTATATATGATTATATTATTTCAGTGTCAGGCAGGCAATGTTGGACCATATTAGTGTTTATATATATATATATATATATATATATAAAGGAAGAAGTCCTGACTTATACACGTATCAACGCCCAGCAAAAACTATTAGAGATACAGATATCAAATTTTAGGAGATTATTACTTTTGTGCTGAAGGCGTCATTTAAGAAGCGATTTTTCAAAATTCGACCCCCAAGGAGGAAGGGGGGGGGAACAAAACGTGTTTTCTACATATTCCCTCATATCTCATAGAAGAAAATTGATATCCATAAGATTCTTGCTTTAAAATGTAAGAAACGTGAATACCTTAAAACCACATTTTCAGGATTTTTCACAATTTGGCCCCCAAGCGGGGGAGGGGGGGCTAAACGTGTTTTTACGTGTTAAATCTATATATATAAAGGAATCAACGCCCATCAAAAACTATTGGAGATACAGATATCAAATTTTACGAGCTTATTACTTTTGTGCTGAAGGCGTCATTTAAGAAGCAGAAATTCGCACCCCAATTCCCGCGGGGAGGGGGCAAAACGTGCTTTTTACATATTCCTTCATATCTCAAAGAAGGAAACCGATATCTATAAGATTTTTGCTTTAAAATGTAGGGAACATGAATACCTAAAAACATTTCAGGATTTTTCAAAATTCGGTCCCAAGGGGGGGGAGGGGGGGGACTAAACGTGTTTTTCACATATACCTTCATATCTGAAACTAGGAAACAGATATCCATAAGATTCTTGCTTTAAAATGAAAGGAAGACGATTACCGAAAAATCGGTTTCAGGATTTTTCAAAATTCGCCCCCCAAGAGGGGGAGCAGGGCAAAACATATTTTTTACATATTTCTTCATATCTCAAAGAAGGAAATTGATGTCCATAAGATTCTTGCTTTAAAATGTAAGGAACATGATTATCTAAAAACAATTTCAGGATTTTTCAAAATTCGGCCCCATTGGGGGGGGGGAGGACGTGTTTTTCCCATATTCCCTCATATCTCAGAGAAAAAAACAGATATCCATAAGATTCTTACTTTAAAATTTAAGGAACACGAATACCTTAAATCCAATTTCAGGATTTTTTTTAATTTGGCCCTATGGGGGGGGGGGGCTTACGTGTTTTTCACATATTCCTTCATATCTCAAAGAAAGAAACAGATATACATAAGATTCTTGCTTTAAAATGTAAGGAACACGAATACATTAAAATCAATTTCAGGCTTTTTCAAAATTTGGCCCCCATAGAGGGCGAGGGGTCAAAACGTGTTTTTCACATATTCCCTCATATCTCAAAGAAAGAAACAGATATCCATAAGATTTTTGCTTTAAAATGTAAGGAACATGAATACCTAAAAATTTATTCAGGATTTTTCAAAATTCGGCCCCCAAGGGGGTTAGGGGGGGCTAAACGTATTTTTACGTGTTTTTTACATATTCCGTCATATCTCAAAGAAAGAAACAGATATCCATAAGATTCTTGATTTAAAATGTAAGAAAGACGATTAAATGTAACAAACACGATCAATGTCACGATTTTTCGACATTCGCTTTAGATTTTGTAAAAATTGCTAGAAATAATTCTACAGTGCATGCCGACTGCACAATATATACAACGAAAAAAAAATTGATAAACACTACTTTAACGCAGGAGGAAAATGTAATGAATTTAATTCATAACACCCGACTGTGTATTTAATTTTAGTTTTCTTGTCACGAAATGGAATTTTAATCTGTTCTATACCTGAAGCTAAATTTTGAGAGTAAAAAAATGTGTCTGCATTCATTAAATTTTCCAGGAAAAAGTATGCGATTCCAAAGTATGATATTCACCATTTTTATAATCATTTCATCTTACGTCACATTTTAGTTCAAGAGGCGGCATTATTAAAATTTTTCAGCCCCATCGACGGCTGGTCTCGTTTACGCGAAAGCTCGCTTTGTAAATTGTATCCTATTGTTAGTTGCAAATATTCACTTCTTGGTCTTTCTTAGTGCACCCCTACACTATGAGAAGAATCGCCATGCAAAATTTCAGCCCTTTAGTTCAGCGGTTTGGTCTGTGCGTTGTATGTCAGCAGCCCTTGTCTTAATTGTTAGGATAGGAGTGACATTGACACTATCTGAAATGGAAGAAAGAGTTTTGTACGGGACACCTGTTTCTCCACGTGAACTCTGCCTGTCTGTTTCTTCTCAATCCGTCAAAAGTTTGATTACTCCCTGCCCCCATATTTCACCCTTTAATGACCTTCTCGGAAACGTTCTGTTGTTTCATTCACTGTTGAAATCGTCCTAAAGAAAACCGTTTGGCAAACCATAAAACCTACTGAGACAAGTCATGGGTCTTCCTTTTTGTATTCACCTCCTTCCAAAGAATAGCAAATTTTGCTGTAGACTTCTACAGAGCGTAATCAGAGCATAATGCTTCACAAGACTAGAGAAAATATTGGATTAGTGGATATTTAAGGTATTCCACGAAGAATGAAAAAGCATTTTATGTTTAGAATGTGGAACTTTCACCGCACATGGAAAGATCTTTTTCTTTAAGGGGGCAAGGGAACTTCAAATTCGAATTTTTCAATTTACAATTTTTAACTCTATATACAAAATGAGAATTATTAATGTTCTATTTTACTACATCGAAAACCGTTAAAATTCAAAATAAGGAACTTTTGGCTAAACAATGCCCGTTTTTCAAAAAAAATTTCAAATATTCTAATGTTTTTCAAAATAAGGAACTTTTGGCTAAACAATGCCTGTTTTTCAAAAAAAATTTCAAAAATTCTAATGTTTTTCAAAATGCCCTATGCGTATTCTATATTAATTAAAATCCTTAAATTTTGTATTATAAGTTTACTATTTGTATATAAATATAAATGTGCATTTATTTATTTTTTGTATGAATCTAAAGTCTTAAATAATTTTTTTTTCTATTTTGCCTGTTATCTTTTTATGTTTATACTTTATTTTATGGTCTATATATTTGAAAAATATTTGCGATATCAAAGAATTATGCATAGTTTTGTGACAAACATTTCAATTACCAATTCTGAGAAATATGGAAGATATCAGAAAAAATTGAATACGCAGGGAGTTTTTTGAAAAATTCTAGCATTTTGGAAGAATTTTTTTGATAAACAGGTCTTATTCCTCCACAAAATACTTATTTGTGAATTCTAAGTATCTTCATTGTGGTAGAATAGAATATTAATTATACTCATGGTGTATGTAGAGTAAGATATTGAAAATTAAAGGAGAACGAGATTGAAGGTCCTTTGTTCCCTTAAGGACTATGTTAATCAAAATTCTTGAAGAGCCAGCATTTCGCATTTACAATGATTCACATAGGCGCTACAACAAGTGCGATATTAATGTATCCCCTTTCCTTGTATATTGTGGTTACCTTTAATCCCTCGTAAATTCCCCACATTCATTAACACTGAGACGCAATTCGTTTCATTTTGACAGACTTGCGTATCTGCCTTTTCCATGTTCACAAAAATTTCCAGTAAAGCCAGGGCCCGATTATGAACGCTGGGGGCCCCTGGGCAGATGCTATTTGGGGCCCCCCCTTACGGACATTTATAAAAATACATACTATTAGAAGTACTAGGTGCATACACCAAGGGGTTTTTGGGGCCCCCTAGCATCAGGGGGCCCTGGGCAAAGTCCCGATTTGCCCATGGGATAAAAAGACCCTCAGTAAAGCAAGCACTACAGCGATACCTTGGCGACGTTTAACACAGGTGGAGGAAATAATGAATTTTATCCCCAACACCTGACTGCGTTTATAAAATAGATTTTTTTTTTCTATCTAGAAAATTTCCATAATCTATATATATAAAACAGTTCCGTAACTGACTCATTCATTCACTGACTGACTGACTGACATACAACGCACAGACCAAACCGCTGGACCTAAAGGGCTGAAATTTTGCATGGCGATTCTTCTAATAGTGTAGGGGTGCACTAAGAAAGATTTTTCAAAAATTCTTCTTAGATTTTTTTAAAATTAAATTTTTAAGCTGTTTTTTAAACTTTTTTTACGTTTGCATTTAAAATAATACATTGAGGGTTATAAAATTTATATCACGAGAAAGATCATAAAAATTCCTTCAAAATGAAATTTTTTTCGAATTTTTACCTCCATTCCTGATTTTTGGTGAATTTTAAAGATTAATTTTTAGAATTTAATTTATTAAATGCCGATCACGTGATTTCTTTTTCTGGTACTTTCAATAAATTTATCGTCACGTGCGTAACAACTAAATAGACAAAAAAAATATTTTTTTCTCTTTCTAATGCAGCAGACGATTGGATATTATCCAAAAAAAATGCATATCCCTTACGATTTTTTTATAAATATATATATATAGATAGATATATATTTTACATCAATTGTATACATTGATCATCGCATTTATTATAAATATATATATTTATTTTTTGGCATAAATTGATACGTTGACCGTTGTATTTAATTTGAATGTACTCGGGTTTTCAGCTAGTATGTTCTATAGCTAAAGCTAAAAGATCAGAGTGAGTATTTGTATGCATTCATTAAAATTTCCAGTAAAAAGTATGTGGTCCCAAAGCAGAGTATTAGCCAATTTTATTATTATTTTATCTTTCATAGCCTTTTAATCCAAGAGGCGGTATATTTAGAATTTTCCAGCATCGTCGACGAGGAATCTCGTTTCCGCGAAATTACGTTCGGTTAGTACTATCCTTAGAGTTTGGACATATCGCAAAATTTTCTTGTTTGCTTTTTCAAACAAATGGCTTCAGGTATTATTTAAGAGAGTAATTCAGTCAACAATGTGTTTAAGGGAACTCACGACTATTAAGTCGAGGAAATAAGGCATATTTTCATACATTTGGACTCTTTGTAACTATTTCAATTTAGTACCAATTTTTCCAAATGTTATGTATATGATCAATTGATATATTTATTTTAATAAACAAATTTTCAACTCTCAAAATAATTTTAAATAATTTTTTTTAAAAAGGCTTTAGATACACCTTGTTTTTTTAAGTATTTTTATTGTATACTGGCTTGCGCGCAGAACTATGAAATTAATTTTACAATTAAATGTATAGTTCCTGTTTTATATTTAAAATAAATAATTCAAAATACAATTGAACATAAAACATTCCATATTAAAATATTTTTTTAATTTTTTTAAAACTGCTCAAAATATACTTAAAATTTCCTTAAATTTTTGCATTTATTTACTCCTAAAAAAATAACAAAATGTGCAGTAACTCTAGTTGCAATAACTCTAGTTCAGACGCAATAAAATAACATGATTATGCAGTGATAATAATTTCATGGAATTATGTTTCATAGTTTTTGAGATATCAGTTGCGGGATGATGCAAAATTACATTTTGAGAAAAATGACTTACAAATTTTTCTTACTATAAACTTGATCAGTAATTAAATATTTAGAATATCAATATCTCCGGAACTAAACGGAATATTTTCATGCGGTTTGCTTTATTTTGTTCAGAAGTGATCAGGATTTAGCATATATTTTTTCAAAAAATCGAATGTTTTAAAGATTTAAGAGTAGTGAGTCCCCTTAATATACTGCATACCAATTCCACGCAATTGGTTCCATCCAGCTGACCCCTTCTCAAAAACTCAGCAAACGTTTACCTTCGATTAGTCCGTAAAATGTCAAATGTGTTTACCCTGCAGATAAGCGTAGCAATCCTTTTTTCTTATTCAGGTCCTTGTGCCGCTTTGACAACCATTGTCTAGTACTCAGACAATACATTATATGAATTATCAACGGACAGAAGTATACAGGGGCATGTCAGAGGGACATTAGCATATTTCATGGTCAACACAATGGTGGGGGAGTTGACAGCTATCTACAGATGCTAAAGCTACACGACTTACTGGAAAGATTATTTTTAGTAAAGACTTTTGCTTTTCTGCTAAAGTCTAAGAATTTTGGATGAGAAGGAAAAAAGAAGAGTTAATTTTTTCATGGAAGCTTTCCGTTTTAAAAGAAAAGTTTTCTTCTTGCTGGGTCTTATTGATTTTGATTTCTTTCAACTTTTAACAAGAAAGTTAGAAAACAATTAGTAGTTTCTTTTTTATATTTAAGTTATACATTTTTTATCACTCAGGTGTAATATATTATCAATTTGACGGTTAGGCTGCATTCAAAATCGCCAAAATTGCTGATTAAACAATAACACAGAAATGCTTTGGCGACGTTTAACGGAGAAAGAATGAACAAATTAAATGAATAACACCGGGGTTCGTATTTAAAATCACGAATTCAGTCTAATTTACAGTTTTTAATGATTAAATAAAGTTTGTTGAATTTTATTTTATATTTATCATCACCAATTTCTTTCACTGGTAAGCTATTACGATAATATTAAGCAAAATTTGATTTAAACATTGCAATTAGTCTTTTAAATATATACAGACAAACAGTTATTGGATTACTAGAGATTGCTCTAGAAAGTCAATTAACAGACAGTATACATTACATTGAGTATTAAATAAGTAATAAACTCTTTGACTCGACCTATTAAGCTCTTTGAAACCCATTTATTACAGATAATCATTTAAGGAAAAGAAAACTTTCATCGACGTTTTTAATTTCGACGCAAAGCAAAAAGAGAATCTTGTTATATATATATATATATATATATATATATATATATATATATATATATATATATATATATATATATATATATATATATATATTTAAATACCGCAGCATTAGGGCTGAAACTCAAAGGTGAGAAAACTTCTGTTTCATTCATACATGTCTCTTTTGTTACACTCTGCTATAAATCGTTCTTATTTTAGATAAAATTTCATTCTTCTATTAGTCTAAAAGAACCTCAGTAACGAAAGGAAAACGAAATTTTCGACGAAAATGAACAATTTGATAAAACGTAAAAAAAAGTTCATAGATCTGAATTATAAATCCAGTTGTGTTCAGTAACATAGATATCAATTTCAGACAAAAAAGTTTTAGCACGATTATATTCATCAGTACTGGATACAACCGGTAGCGCAAAGACTGATTTCTCCCCGATTCGTTAAAATCATTCTTGATTCATTCCCATATCCCTCAAAATTCGTTTAGGAGCGAATCCAGCTAGAAAACATCGTAAACACAATTCTTCAAATCTACATCTCCTCGTGGGGCATATCCCATGGCAGCCAGGCTTCGATTCATTCTTTTACGTCATTAGTTCAGCTCTCTTGTTTCATTCCTCCCTGGTATGAACACATACTGAATTTAAGGTTGAACGGTTGGCAACCCTGTTACGACGCATGCACAGTAGAGTGATACAGCTTTCACACCTGGAGACGCTCTTATCACGCAGTGTTGCCAACTTGGGGGTTTTGCCCCTAAATTTGTTGGAAAATTAGATGAAAAGGGGTGTTTTTAGGGGTCACATTTTCTTAGGGGTATTTTGAGGGGGGGGGGGGAATTTTTTAGGGGCATTTTCGAGGGGGGACATTTCTTTTGGCGCAATTTTTAGAAGTTACCTTTTTTTAGGGGAATTCTCCATGGGGGACTTTTTTTATGGGGGTTTATAGGAGCGTAGATTTAAAGTTCCCTAAAAAATATTAGAAATTAACTCTTCAGTTCAATTTTAGACACGCGGGTCGTGGCAAGTGGCGACTGTTTTGTGTTACTTAACTGCGTTTTTCAGTTTTTCTCTTTTGTGGTCTTTCCGAAAATTCTGCATATTTCATTCGAATATAATTATATAAAAATAAAGTAAGTAGTGGCAGTTTTGCTTAACGGCGACAGAAAATAAAAAATTTCGGTTCGTGGCACGTGGCGTCGAGCAGTTTTCCCGCCCAAAACTGAACTTTATCAACTTCCAAAGTAATTACTTTTGTTTTCGTGATAGCATGACGTATGACCAAATAAATAAAAACAAAAATAATTAATAATCAACATTTGCGTTTCATTTTGCTTCAGAATGCCCAAAGAAAGAAACAAAAAGTACCAGCAGAAGTATGCAAAGTGTTGGGAGATCGATCCCGAACTTAAAGGTTTGTAAACATGCTTTTTCTGAATCGAAATAAAAGACGTATCTATTGGAAGTAGTATGTAATGCATAATAATGCCTTATGTTCTGTAAATTTAGATTCCCCAAACAAATAACAAATATCTACTACGCAGGAATTTTATCAAAGGTCGCAGACCAGCCGAGATTTTCGTAACTTTTTCTTGAAAAAGGTAATTTAGTTTAAGTTTTAGTGTTTCAGTTTTGTTTTTCGTTTACCAAATGTTTTAGATCAGGAGCTTGTTGACAACTTGACCTGGCAGTTGGCAGTGGTCGACTTTTATTTCCAGGTATTGAATATTCATTCGGTCTAATTTGGTTTTGGTTTTGGTTTGGAGCGTTGACCGTAGCGCTCCAAACCAAAACCAAAACCAAATTAGACCGAATGAATATTCAATATCTGGAAATAAAAGTCGACCACCGCCAACTGCCAGGTCAAGTTGTCAACAAGCTCCTGATACAAGCTCCTGCTACACGAGGGTTGAGAACTGACGCTTTACAATATAGTTTATTAATCATTTGTCAAAAATAATACATGATTCTGTCACTCAGCATGATGTAAAGGCTTGATCAAAAGAAATATGATAAAACTGAAAAAAATTCTTAAAGACTTTAACTATTATCAATAAATTTTACATGACGATCATTTTAAACCAGTGGTCTGCGGACCACAGGTGGTCTACAAGAGCCTCGGAAGTGGTCCGGCAACCCATATAAAAAATTGCCAAATAAATGGGGATTTTGAAAGCTATGTTCATTGAACTAGATGGGCCGAATATATCCGATGACTATCAGGTGTTGAATTAATTTTTATGTTTTAAAATTAAAGAATTTGTAGTAAAGTCGTACTGTACACTGTACAATAGCAATAATAAATGATATGTTCTAAAAAAAAATGCAAGCGTCGAACGTGCTTTTCGACATACAAAGTAATTAAAAATAAATTACGAATCAAGTTGTCCCTCGAAGTACTTCAAAGTATTATGATGGTGAGGTTTACTCTACAAAAGAACTGCGGTTCATGTGTCAAATTCGTTCCTTCCACCCGTATGCTCAAATGGTTCAACGTCAATATGTATGACTTTAAAAATGCAGGCAATAGTAAAGCACAAAATGAGAGCCAGGCCGATGTCTTTGATGAAATACTCGATAATTATCCTGACATCGACGAAATTTAAAATTAGAAAAATCGACAGTAATGTACAATCGAGACGCGTTTTTTTAATTAGATTATAAGTTCCATACATATGAGAAATATAAATAAACCTCCATTTCATTATGTAAGTGTGCATTTTCTATTTATTTCAATTTATCTCTCAAACAGGATGCCTATTTGGAACAAGAATTTCTTTTAGGAAGGTCTAGGGGATCTCAAGTTGGTGTTAGGGGGAAACAGGGGGATTTCGAGAGGGGGCTAGGGGGAAACAGGGGATTTCGAGATGGCGCTAGGGGGAGGCGCTTCGAAAAGGTTGGCAACACTGTTATCACGTCAGTCTATTGTGAGTTATTCTTCCATAAGCTCGTGTTCGGAATTTTCTCTCGGCCTGCTAGCTCGTGTTCGTTATTTCTCGTCAAGAAAAGAACCACCGCTTACATTTTTTGTCAACATGAATTTAGACGTGGAAGCTCTTATTGATTTATTAGATTCGAAGCTAATTTTTACTACGGCAGATGGAGAATTCGAAGGTATTTTGAAGTTTTTAAAACTCAAGCAGAAGCGTGCAGCCTTTGAACACGTGTATTATCGCCCGTCACATAAATGCATGGGTACAATGCATATTAGTTTTTCTGATATGTTTTCCTACAAAGTACTCGAAAATTCTAGTACTATTCTAGATGTTTCTAAGTTGTGCTGCGTAGGAGAAGAACTCTTGAATGGTGATATAGAGAAGCAGTCAAGAATTGATAAATCTGCCATCTTAGAAGACACAAGCACATTCTGTTACGAACAAGTGCCCGCACATCTCAGAAGTTCCTTTACGGACGATTACTGCATTATAGAGTCGATTTGTCCGGCATTCTTTCGCGCGATCCATCACATAGCTGAACTGAACACTATAGGAGTATCCTTTCACGGTCCTGAACTATCCCGCAGTGGAAGCTTGAGTTGGATTTGCATAGCTACACCTCAGTGCGTATTTCTTTTTGATATAGACCGCATGGGAGTCGCAGCTTTTCACCGAGGCCTACGACTAATATTTGAAGACAAATACACCGAAAAAGTTGTTCACGATTGCAGAGAACCTGCAGATAGCTTAGAACACTTATTTCAAACCACACTTAATAATGTGTTTGACACCCAGCTAGTTGTGCGACATCGATGTTTTGAAACATCGATATTCAATATTAAAACATCGATGCTAATAAAACATCGCCCAAAAACCATCGATGTTTTTAAACATCGATGTTTTAGAACATCCATTTTTTAAAACTGGTTTAGTAATCTCTAACATTAATGTTATTTCCGTTAGTCGTGGGGGGGAGGGGTGATTTAATTTTACTCTCTAATTGCGCAGACATAAATGACAAAAACTTGGTTGCTTTGGGCTACATTGATGACTCAAAATTCTCGTTGTAAATACCGCCATGTTTTGCCTTCAAATGTCCAGATAAATTCGTTGTATTGCCAGAAGTTTTAAGAGACTTAAGGCAAATATTGCATTTCGCCAATTTGTCAGAGGTTTTGTAAAAATATTTCCAAACGGTACTTTTGGGAAGCATCTTACTAATAATATTAACGTCAACTTATATAAAACCAGAACGAAACAAAAACTTAAATGGATGCACTCGTGTATATACTATTTGTAAAATAAAACCCCATGGAAGGTTCTGGAGTGTCAGGCACATTCCAAGCGCTCTGATTGGTTCATTGGTTGTTAATTGCCATTTGTCTGTTTGCTAAGGAATCGTTCCCCCTTTTGTATTCGTCCTTTTCAGAATTCAGACTTACATTTACTAAGTGTGAAAATTATGCTACGTGGTAATTTTTTTTTATTACGGTACTTTTTCATTTAAAAAAAACATTGAGACAACGTAAAACATCGAGCACAAAACATCGATGTTAAAAAAACATCGGCTTCAATAAATCGATGTTTTGAAAACATCGACATCGATGTCGCATCCCTACACCCAGCTTGCAGACTACGTAATTAATATGCAAAGGTCCAAGGATGAGGTGATATTTAAATACGTCAGCTCTTTAGACATTTGTCTTGTGAAGTACCAGAAAGTTCCTCAACAACTGCTATATAATCGAAACAAATGCATTATATATATAATAGCCGTTGTCTCTGTATAACACTTCTGGGCTGTACTCATCTTTCAATTGAAGCCCTCAGTAAACAAACGGCCGGTTAGGCTTAATTTCAATTTCAGATGTGGATCAGAATTTTTTCTTACCTAAAAACTAATATCTTCTCCATCAAATCACGTTTGTTCAGCCTATTTTTCTATAAAACATTCAGAACTAAAAAACATTGGATGCTTTTAGCTGTATATTTAACAGTTTTTAAAAATCTGTTTACTTTTGCGATGAATTCTGAAAGTAAACAAACTTGAATGTGAATGAATCAAGTAGCTCAAGTATTCATATCGCGTAGTGAGCTGTAAAAAACTGGATGGCAGTCTACTACTCCAATGAAAAACTAAATAAATAAAAAATAATGAAAGGGTTTGCTTTTACAAGGTATGGATTAAATGCAATATTGTTAGATAATTCGGGATATTTTTTAACTTTCATATACTTTTTCCATTATGACGTCATTATTAGTATTATGACGTCAAAATGACGGGTTACCTTCTAGTGTCAAAGAATGCTGAGATTAAGTTCTACAGAACGCGGCCTATCAGCGATGAATTTAGAAATGTCTGAATTAAGAGTACCCTATTTCTACTTGCTTTAAAGGAAAAGCAAGAAGATTTGCTCGTATATCCTTATAATCAAGCTGTTGGCGTTTACTTAAATGTTCTTAGGGATGAAACTGAGGCTGAAGTGTTTAGACTGTCTCATGAGTTTACCCAGATAGCTCCGCTTTATCTTTCAGAGTGTATTAAATCAGTGCGATTCTATGATTTGCCTTTACCGCCTGATGATACTGTTTCCCAGTTCAGACAGACTATGCATGGTGAAGAGGCCTGGCAAAAAATGCTGTTGAACAGACATCAAAAGAACATTTCTAAATAACTAGTGTAAAGGTGCTTAAGTGTTTCTTCAATAAAAAAAGAAAATACTCCTGTGTGTAAATTATGTGATTCTGTTGAGATAATAAGGAAGAAAGCAAAATTTTAAATTTGTTCAACATATACACTGCTGGCCACTGTAAATGCAACACCCTGAAGGAAACATGCAAATAACATGAAATTTACAACATGCATTAGCGGAGGTGAGATATGCAAATGATTAGAATTTCAGCGCAGACGCACATCACGCGCGCCTGTGGCGCCACTTCAAAGCGCTATTTAAGGCTTGGAGATTTCGACGATTTCAAGTTCGGCAATTCTGTTTTTCTTGT
>OU015499.1:118914090-119111590 GCA_907164885.2 Dolomedes plantarius | reverse complement strand
TATGAAAATTTTTCAAAAAAAGTGGTAGCGGTTCTGGTATCTCGTCAAACTTCCTCTTCTAACTTTTTCCCCTTCCATTTCTCAGAAAACTCGTGATAGAGAAAGTTGTAGAGCGAAAAATTTCATTCAAAAATGTATAGTGTTATGCTAATTTATCTTCACCAGGTAAATAGTTAGAGCGTTTTGAAGTTTAGGGGTTCTTTTCAACATTTTGCTTGCAAAATGCTCGTCACTCAAGTTTCGTTTCCATGGTCTGTAACTCTCTTAATCACTTTGTATGCTGTTTAATTAGATACGTATAGTATTCATAACCCATATAAATAATAAATTATGTATACCTGTACGTATAATGTATATCTCATAATATACAGAAGAACACTTGTAGTACAAAGGAGGAAGTAAGAAAACAAACCAAAATGTATAAAAGTGTCACTTTAACTCAGATCATTTTGGAAAATTTAGATACCACACCATATGAAAAAGAAGAAGTTCTCTTGCAGTATGGACACCACAAAACATCTCAAGTGAACTACATATTGCTGTAGCTGTCCTTGCTCCCCCAACCCATTTCGCCAACACCGAATCACTAAAGCCTCGTCCACGTGTTAATTCTCCTTCACTCCTCATGTCACACATGAGTGTCACCTCAATTGCCATGTCAGACCACACACCAGCCATTGGTGTTCCAGTTCTGTTGACAGTGAAGTATCCACGATCTATAAAATCCTGTTTAAGTTGAAGGTGGCGAGTTGTTAGTCCCAGCATGTCTTGTACATATAGGTGACTACACTTTGCATAATGAAAATGCCCGCTGGCATGGAAGTAAGGTATCATCAGTTGGGCGCTTGTCATATGGTCTTCCCAGTTGCGCTGTGCTGCAATGAATTTTTTCATCAACACCACCATTTCAAAGTACTGGACCCACAAAGCTGCTGTTGGCCCATTACCTTTGAGACATGACAATTCGTTGCTCAATTTCCACTGAATGCTGGCAAGGGAAGTATTTGTGGAAATGTGATGTGGAGTAATTTCTACTGAGGTCAGAAGTAACTGAACTACTACTTCTTTTTCATATGGTGTGGTATCTAAATTTTCCAAAATGATCTGAGTTAAAGTGACACTTTTATACATTTTGGTTTGTTTTCTTACTTTCTCCTTTGTACTACAAGTGTTCTTCTGTATATTAGGAGATATACATTATACGTACAGGTAAACATAATTTATTATTTATATGGGTTATGAATACTATACGTATCTAATTAAACAGCACACAAAGTGATTAAGAGAGTTACTGACCTTGGAAACGAAACTTGAGTGACGAGCATTTTACTAGCAAAATGTTGAAAAGTACCCCTAAACTTCAAAACGCTCTAACTATTTACCTGGTGAAGATAAATTAGCATAACACTATACATTTTTGAAGGAAATCTTTCGCTCTACAACTTTCTCTATCACGAGTTTTCTGAGAAATGGAAGGGGAAAAAGTTAGAAGAGGAAGTTTGACGAGATACCTGAACCGCTACCACTTTTTTTGAAAAAATTTCATATTCAACGGCTCATATCTCGAAAACGGTAACACTTGGGCTCTAAGTTAGCACCTATCCTTTTTAATATTTTTATGAATTACATTCCTAACTCTCCATTCACTACACTAGCCATGTTTGCGGATGACACGGCAATACTACCTAAGTATCAAAATGTTAAATATATGCACAAGTTCCTACAGAGACATATTGGAATTCTTGCACGATGGTTCGAACGGTGGAGGCTCAAGTTAAGTACTTCAAAATCTAAAGCTATTTTTTTCAGTTACAATAGAATTCCACCTCCTCCGGACACAGTATGCAATCAACTGGTTCACTTTGAGAGAGAGGGCAAATACCTGGGAATTTACCTCGATAGTCGACTGAAATGGAAGAAAAATATTGAACATAACATTAGAAAATTTTTTTTAAGCCCGTAAGGATATCGCCCACCTCCTGTACCAGAATCAAAAGGGTTTAGATAACAAACTACTCTTGTATAAAACCGTACTGCGTCCCATCCTGTTGTACGCCGTTCCTGTTTGGGGCTCAGCGGCTGACACCCATATCCAGCTATTGCAGACAATTCAAAATAAAACACTCCGCGGTATTAGGAAGGCGCCCTGGTACCTTAAAAACGTACTTATTCACAGGGATCTGAGAATCGAACCCATTCGGCAACACGTTAAAGATCTCGCATCTAACTTCTGCATAAGATTATATTCAATAGACAACGAAGAAATAGCTAACCTCCCCGACTACGACCCAAGGAAATGAATAGGCGTCCTAAGGCCACTTTGATTATTCACCCTGGTCTCCTTCCCCTTTCTTAACTCTCCCTCCAACCTCTTCTAAATTTTAATTTACATTTGCAGTTGCTTCTGGTTCTGACCTGCGTTTTTTTGATGGATCGACCTCAAGACTATCCTTACTAATTTTTGCTTAATCGTCTGCTACCGTAATTTTTTTAAAATAAAACCTGCCACATTATTTACTTATTTTTTGCTAGTATTAGTATTATTTATTTTTATTTATTTATTAATATTATTATTATTAATATTTTTATTATTATTCTAACTTTCAAGTCAACACTTTTCTTTTAATCCTGAGAACGGAAATATAGCCACAAAAAATTATCCATACAGAGGATATGGAGCCCTGCTTTCTGGTGCCTCGTTAATGTACCATGTCTATGTCTATGTCTACGGTAACACTTGGGTACAAACATGGATATACCATTTGGAAGGGAATTTTATAAGCTTTAATTTTTGGGTTTGACAATTTTCTGTGCCACACCCTGTTTTCGAGATAAACGCCGAAAACTGAAAAAAGTGACCTTTGGACCCCCACTGGTTACAAACCCACGTGGGTTTGTAACCAGTTGTACGTCTCTATAAATGCGGAAGTCCATTTATTAAAATAACCAGCGATACATTTTTACCAATATTTATTATAACGTAGTGCCTATGAGAATATTGAGCCAGAAAGTCTCAAAAATGACTTAAAATGCCTAGAGTTGGGATGGGGTTAGCAAAAAGAAATGTTGTTTGAATGATAAGAAATTCTACAAATCTACCTCTTGAAGCCACCCACCTCTTGATTTTTTTTTCATGCCTTCATTTCCTCTTTCGTTAAAATCTCCCCAGCCCTCTATAAAGTAACCTTGAAGAATAAAAGGACAAAAAAAAGTAAAAGAAAGGATGAATTGTCACTGCATATGCATAACAACTGACTGAAAAGACATAAGGAAACAATAAACCAGAATTTAAACCCTTCCATCTTGGGGGTCAAAGAGAAGTTGTGATTTCATTGTTTTATCTTCCGTGTATATACCCCTTCATTTTAAAGTTTATGTAGGGTTTTTCCACTGTAATTTTTGAATAGATTTTCTATTCTTTGGAAATTTCTATTTTTTTTTAGATATTATTTTTTTGTTTATAGAAAACTTTTTCTTCTCCATTTATGGGGAAAAAAATTCAAGTTATCGAGGGATGAGCCAAAAAAATTCGTCAAATCAAGGTTTTTTTAACATTGAGAGTATAGGAAATTTGAAGGAAATTTTCTTTTCTTCGAGATATCGAAAAATTCGCGAAATCGAGGTTCGAGTTAGCGAGGTTTGACTGTATATATATATATATATATATATATATATATATATATATATATATATATATATATATATATATATATATATACATACAGTGTAACTTCTCTAGACGGCCACTCCTCTAAACGGCCATATTTTGTTCGGTATGGAGTTAATGATTCCGTAGAGCCAATGTTAGGATGAAACCTCTTGCCAATGTTAGGATGAAACTCAAATATCTCCAAATGTTCTAAAACAACATTTGGAGATGGTGATATCTTCTGCGAGTCATCTGTTCAAAATGGCTAACAAACGAAAATTGAATGCGCTTATTATTGAAGTTAAGAAGTGAACTACCGAAGACAGCCACCCCTCAAAACGACCACTCTTTTTCGGAATCGTTACTAGCCGCCATACTGTATATGTGTGTGTATGTATAAATAGATTTATACATGCAAACAAGACGACAAAAAAGAGGTTATAACTGTGAAATGAGACATTTTATTTCAGCATGATTTACATTCTTGGAACAGATTTCCGGAAGTAGTCAAGTTCTCTTTGTCAACGTTGGCAAATAGTTTTTGGATGGAATAAATTTCGGAGCCAAATTTGCTTAAAAATCAATTTCAAAGTTGACACACTAAAAAGGTTTCTTTCCCACTATGGTTGACCCACTATAGTTTCTTTCAAGTCCATTTTTGGAACAGATTTTGAGCCACACGACAAATCTCGGGTTCCAACGTTGGCAAGCAGTTTGACGCAAAAATAAATCTATATATATAAAACAGTTCCGTAACTGACTCATTTATTCACTGACTGACTGACTGACATACAACGCACAGACCAAACCGCTGGACCTAAAGGGCTGAAATTTTGCATGGCGATTCTTCTAATAGTGTAGGGGTGCACTAAGAAAGATTTTTCAAAAATTCTTCTTAGATTTTTTAAAATTAAATTTTTAAGCTGTTTTTTAAACTTTTTTTAAGTTTACATTTAAAATAATAATTTGAGGGTTATAAAATTTATATCACGAGAAAGATCATAAAAATTCCTTCAAAATGAAATCTTTTTCGAATTTTTACCTCCATTTCCTGATTTTTAGTGAATTTTTAAAGATTAATTTTTAGAATTTAATTTATTAAATGCCGATCACGTGATTTCTTTTTCTGGTACTTTCAATAAATTTATCGTCACGTGCGTAACAACTAAATAGACAAAAAAAATATTTTTTTCTCTTTCTAATGCAGCAGACGATTGGATATTATCCAAAAAAAATGCATATCCCTTACGATTTTTTTATAAATATATATATATAGATAGATAGATATTTTACATCAATTGCATACATTGATCATCGCATTTATTATAAATATATATATTTATTTTTTGGCATAAATTGCATACGTTGACCGTTGTATTTAATTTGAATGTACTCCGTAGCGAAGCGCGGGTTCTCAGCTAGTAAATAAATAAACGGACAACGTCTATAGAGATATTCTCCGGCCATATTTTTTCTCTCCAGTGGCATTCTCCAGTAAAATCTCTGGGGCTGTAAAAATGAGCCACAAATTTGAAAATACGGAATACGAAAACAATGAGTTGTAATTGTCGCTAAATGTTTGTCACGTGGAGAAAATTGAGTTTCAATCGAAGCAAACGGGCTTAAGTTAAACCATAATAAGAGTTATTCAGTAATTTAATATCTAATGGTGATCTAATAAATTAAATATAAAATTCCATGGAGAAAAGTTGACTTATAGAAATCTTGTTTGTGTCAAAGGAAAATGTACTTCTCAGGTGATATAAATGTCTAGAACAGATTACATCCCAAAAGGCGAGAAATTTTGAAAACGCAAAGACTTGTTTTCTTTAGAAAAAAATTAGTCTTATATTGACCCTTGTATTCCTTTCCATTCATTGTTAGTCGTGATTTAACCGTGGTAAACCAGCGATTATACTGGATTACAATGCGACAAAAGCTGGAGTCTATGTAGTCGATCCAATCTGCTGCTATTACACGGTATCCGGCATATCACGAAGATGGACAATCTCGTTGTTTATTAGGTTTTTGGACATAATAGGAATCCATTTGCAAATTGTCCTTAGATCCAATAAACCGGACAATTTCGAAATAAGGTGATTGTATCTGCATTCTTTGGCCTTTAATTATAAATATATCTCAACTAGCTGAAAACCCGCACTTCGCTAAGGAGTACATTCAAATTAAATACAACTGTCAATGTATGCAATTAATGCCAAAAAAAAATAAATAAATAAATATATATATATATATATATATATATATATATATATTTATAATAAATACGACGATAAATATATACAATTGATGTAGAAAAAAATATATATATTTATAAAAAAATCGTAAGGCATATTTTTATAGACAAAACAATGTCCAATCGTCTGCTGAATTAGCAAGAAATTTTTTTTTTATCTATTAAGTTGTTATGAACGTGACGATAAATTTATTAAAGTACCAGAAAAAGAAATCACGTGATCAGCATTTAATAAATTAAATTCTAAAAATTAATCTTTAAAAATTCACCTAAAATCAGAAAATAGAGGTAAAGATTCGAAAAAGATTTCATTTTAAAGGAATTTTTATGATCTTTCTCGTGATATAAATTTTATAACCCTCAAATTATTATTTTAAATGCAAACTTAAAAAAAGTTACTAAAACAGCTTAAAAATTTATTTTGAAAAAATCTAAGAAGAATTTTTGAAAAATCTTTCTTAGTGCACCCCTACACTATAAGAAGAATCGCCATGCAAAATTTCAGCCCTTTAGGTCCAGTGGTTTGGTCTGTGTGTTATCTGTCAGTCAGTCAGTTACGGAACTGTTTTATATATATACTAGCTGAAAACCCGCACTTCGCTACGGAGTACATTCAAAGTAAAAACATCGGTGAATGTATGCAATTAATGCCTATATATATAATAAATACGACGATCAATGTATATAATTGATGTAAAATATATATATATTTATAAAAAAAATCGTAAGGGATATTTTTATAGACAAAATAATGTAGAAGAAGATAGTCAAATTAAATCTAATATAAAGAATACCAAAGAATATAGTACAGTTTCTAGAACATTTCTTTTACTGTATTTTAATATTTTTTTGGATAATGTCCAATCGTCTGCCGCATTAGCAAGGAAAAAAAAATATTTTTTGTGTATTTAGTTTTTATGCACGTGACGATAAATTTATTTAAAGTACCAGAAAAAGAAGTCACGTGATCAGCATTTAATAAATTAAATTCTAAAAATTAATCTTTAAAAATTCACCAAAAATCAGGAAATGAAGGTAAAGATTCGAAAAAGATCTCATTTTAAAGGAATTTTTATGATCTTTCTCGTGATATAAATGTTATAACCCTCAAATTATTATTTTAAATGCAAACTTAAAAAAAGTAAAAAAAACAGCTTAAAAATTTAATTTAAAAAAATCTAAGAAGAATTTTTCAAAAATCTCTCTTAGTGCACCACTACACTATAAGAAGAATCGCCATGCAATATTTCAGCCCTTTAGGTCCAGCGGTTTGGTCTGTGCGTTGTATGTCAGTCAGTCAGTGAATGAATGAATGAATGAATGAATGAATGAATGAGTCAGTTACGGAACTGTTTTATATATATAGATAGATCACCGTCACATGCGGTATCACTGGCATTAAATATTTCAGATCAAGATGTGAGAGAATTTAAATGTCAAGATTCACATCTTGATCTAGAGAGAGATTTAGAAAATATAAGGAACATCCAATAAAACTTTTAAGTACTATTCCACATTGAATAATTAAAACCAAAACCACCCTGAAACAATGTTATGTCCAGATGAATCTTTAAAAATTCACTAAAAATCAGAAAAAGATTCGATTAAGATTTCATTTTAAAGGAATTTTTATGATCTTTCTCGTGATATAAATTTTATAACCCTCGTATTATTATTTTAAATGCAAACCTAAAGAAAGTCACAAAAACAGCTTGAAAATTTAATTTAAAAAATCTAAGAAGAATTTTTGAAAAATCTTTCTTAGTGCACCCCTACACTATAAGAAGAATCGCCATGCAAAATTTCAGCCCTTTAGGTCCAGCGGTTTGGTCTGTGCGTTGTATGTCAGTCAGTCAGTCAGTTACGGAACTGTTTTATATGTATAGATTATCAACATTTTATATCTTGTCATAGAACTCGGAATTATTATTTTCAATTTGAAAAAAACGTTTATTACGAAAGGAATAATCAAGGTTGAAAGAGACGTTGCACTTTGTGCCACGCGCGCCTGCTGGTGTTAAAAAATTGGCGAGCCTGTTGAAGGGTTAACTTTGAGACTGAAGACTGGAGATAGCAATTGACGCACCGCCTTTTTTTCAGCAAATCAGAAAAGGGGGAGCATAAACATAACCAAAGGAAGAAAGCACTTCATTCAATCCCTGTATACAAAGGGCGTGAAAGAGCCTTTTTCCCAAGAGAGATGAATGTGCCAGAATTATCAGGGCTTAAGTTCAGCAGACATTCTTAATCACTTCGCAGAACAGCTGTGTTTTCGAAAAGTATTAGCAGCAGTGGTAGATGAAGAGGTTCGTGCGCACCTAGCGTCAAACGTACAAGGTGAGCCCATAAAGCAACCGGACAATTTTTTATAAATAAGACAAATATTACTCACCTTCAAATAAATTTATATCCTTCAAAATAATCGCCAGAGGAGTCTATACAATTTTTCCAGCGTTTCTTCAAGTCATAGAAACACTGTTTATAGGCGTTGGAACTAACCGTTCGCAAAATACGCGTAACATTTGATTTAATATCCGAGACGTTTTCAAATCTCTGTCCTTTCATGGCCATCTTAAGCTTCGGAAAAAGGAAAAAACCAGCTGGCGATAAGTCGGGAGAATATGGTGGGTGATTTATCACTGTAATTGAATGCTCAGCAAGATATTGTTGCACAGAAATTACTGTACGGTGCCTATAATTATCATGCAAAAGAAACCATTGCCCAGAATCAAACAGTTAATTCCTAACTCGCCTTATCCCGTTTCTCAATCGAAAAAGCACCTCCTTGCAAAAGTGCTGATTAATTGTTTGATTTTCAGGAACAAATTCGTGCTGAATAAGTCCTTTGTAATAAAAAAATGCAAAATCCATGAAAGGACAGAGATTTGAAAACGTCTCGGATATTAAATCAAATGTTACGCGTATTTTGCGAACGGTTAGTTCCAACGCCTATAAACAGTGTTTCGATGACTTGAAGAAACGTTGGAAAAATTGCATAGACACCTTAGGCAATTATTTTGAAGGAGATAAATTTATTTGAAGGTGAGTAATATTTTTATTATTTATATAAAACTAGCTGAATACCCGTGCTTCGCTACGGAGTACATTCAAATTAAATACAACGGTCAATGTATGGAAATAATACCAAAATAAAACAAAAAAAAATATATATTTATAAAAAAATCGTAACGGATATTTTTATACACAAAACAACGTAGAAGAAAGTATTGAAATTAAATCTAATAGAACATACTAAAGAATATAGTACAGTTAATAAAGTACAGTTTGAGGCAACATATCTTTTACTGTATTTTAATATTTTTTTGGATAATGTCCAATCGTCTGCTGCATTAGAAAGAAAAAAAAATTTGTCAATTTATTTCGATGTTATGCACATGACGCAAAATAAATTTAAAGTATCACAAAAAGAAAAGAAACCACGTCATCAGCATTTAATAAATTAAATTCTAAAAATGAATATTTAAAAATTCACTAAAAATCAGAAAACGGAGGTAAAGATTCGACAAAATTTCATTTTAAAGGAATTTTTATTATCTTACTCGTGATATAAATTTTATAGCCCTCAGATTATTGTTTTAAATGCAAACTTTAAAGAATATTACAAAATAAGCTTAAAAATTTAATTTTAAAAAATCTAAATAGAATTTTTCAAAAATCTTTCTTAGTGTACCCCTACACTATAAGAAGAATCGACATGCAAAATTTCAACCCTTTAGAACCAGCGTTTTTTGTCTGTGCGTTATCTGTCAGTCAGTCGGTTAGTTACGGAACTGTTTTATATAGAGAGATATATAGATTGTCCGGTTACTTTACGGGGGCACCTTGTATTTTGTTGCTCACTTCCGGGGGGCTGAAGATTTACAAATAGGGGGTCTTTATATTAAACGGGTTTCTTACCCGCAATGTGCATTTTCGTGGACCACTGAAACAGTTCATGTCTTTTCAAGTTGAAAAAAATTCACTTTTAATCGCGTTGCAGGTTAAAAGAAGAAGGTAAAAAAATCTCAAGAAGACTCATTTCCTGTAGACCAGTGGTTCGTAACCTTGGGTATGCGTACCACTACCGGTACGCGAATGATTTTACAATGTAAATGAAAAATCTATTAAAAATCTATATTACAAAAAAAAAAGAGAAAAGAAATGACTATAATAACTGAAATTTTGCATGGCGATTCTTCTAATAGTGTAGGGGTGCACTACGAAAGATTTTTCAAAAATTCTTCTTAGATTTTTTAAAATTAAATTTTTAATCTGTTTTTTAAACTTTTTTTACGTTTGCATTTAAAATAATAATTTGAGGGTTATAAAATTTATATCACGAGAAAGATCATAAAAATTTCTTCAAAATGAAATTTTTTTCGAATTTTTACCTCCATTTTCTGATTTTTGGTGAATTTTTAAAGATTCATTTTTAGAATTTAATTTATTAAATGCTGATCACGTGATTTCTTTTTCTGGTACTTTCAATAAATTTATCGTCACGTGCACAACAACTAAATAGAAAAAAAAAAAAATTTCTTGCTAATGTGGCAGACAATTGGACATTATTTTGGAAATATCCCTTACGATTTTTTTAAAAATATATTTTTATTTCTACATCAATTGTATATATTGATCGTCGTATTTATATATATATATATATATATATATATATATATATATATATATATATTGGCATTAATTGCATACATTGACCGTTGTATTTAATTTGAATGGACTCCGTAACGAAGTGCGGGTTTTCAGCTAGTAATCCATACGTTTTAATATTTTAGTTTGGAATTTCTTATCCATTGTTTGTGTTGTAATACTTTATTGGTATTTACCTAATCTCAAAGATGCCGTCTACACCTGAATGTGTTATCTATGACCACCCCATAAAAATTTGGCACTCGCCTGCGTATTATAACTGTGTCTATAACTGTGTTTGCGAATTATAACTGTGTCTGAGAAGTTTCTTGCAAAGCAGTTAAATTTTTAATGCCATTTGCGACCACATATTTATGTGAAAAGGGATTTTCTGCAATGACTGCGATGAAAACCAAATATAGAGCTTTGCTGGACATTGAATCGGATCTTCGCCTTTAGCTGACAAACATTGAGCCCGATATTACTTCCTTAGTAAATAATATACAGGTCCAACCTTCTCACTAATTATATATTTTTTAAAGTGATTATTATCTATATATATAAAACAGTTCCGTAACTGACTCATTCATTCACTGACTGCCTGACTGACTGACATACAACGCACAGACCAAACCGCTGGACCTAAAGGGCTGAAATTTTGCATGGCGATTCTTCTAATAGTGTAGGGGTGCAATAAGAAAAATTTTTCAAAAATTCTTCTTAGATTTTTTAAAATTAAATTTTTAAGCTGTTTTTTAAACTTTTTTTACGTTTGCATTTAAAATAATACATTGAGGGTTATAAAATTTATATCACGAGAAAGATCATAAAAATTCCTTCAAAATGAAATTTTTTTCGAATTTTTACCTCCATTTCCTGATTTTTGGTGAATGTTTAAAGATTAATTTTTAGAATTTAATTTATTCAATGCTGATCACGTGATTTCTTTTTCTGGTACTTTCAATAAATTTATCGTCACGTGCGTAACAACTAAATAGACAAAAAAAATATTTTTTTTCTCTTTCTAATGCAGCAGACGATTGGATATTATCCAAAAAAATGCATATCCCTTACGATTTTTTTTATAAATATATATGTATAGATAGATATATATTTTACATCAATTGTATACATTGATCATCGCATTTATTATAAATATATATATTTATGTTTTGGCATAAATTGCATACGTTGACCGTTGTATTTAATTTGAATGTACTCCGTAGCGAATCGCGGGTTTTCAGCTAGTATTTTATGTATATGTTTAGCAATAAAATTATATCCCAAGTTACTTGTCTTTATTACAAATGTTCTCCATTGCATTTTATTCCCCATTTCAAAATTTTTGGTCTACCGGTACGTCATCAAATTGTTTACAACGTACAGGCACGGTACTATAAAAAGGCTGGGAATCCCTGCTGTAGACCATAAAGACAGAGGAATGAAATACAAACAGATACAAAAGGGAAAGGGTTAGAGCGGAACTTTTTCCATACCATTTCCTGGCCATCTGAAACAGTGGTACAATGAAAGGATTATACTATGACATCGAGGAGACAGAACACGTGTCCCTCTGGACCAGTGATGCATAAAATGTGAACCGCGAACCACAGAAGGGTCGTGAAAAAAATTGAAGGGATCACGGTTAGTCTAAAGTAAATTTATATCATACTAGCTGAAAACCCGCGCTTCGCTACGGAGTACATTCAAATTAAATACAACGGTCAACGTATGCAATTTATGCCAAAAAATAAATATATATATTTATAATAAATGCGATGATCAATGTATACAATTGATGTAAAATATATATCTATCTATATATATATATTTATAAAAAAGTCGTAAGGGATATGCATTTTTTTTGGATAATATCCAATCGTCTGCTGCATTAGAAAGAGAAAAAAATATTTTTTTTGTCTATTTAGTTGTTACGCACGTGACGATAAATTTATTGAAAGTACCAGAAAACGAAATCACGTGATCAGCATTTAATAAATTAAATTCTAAAAATTAATCTTTAAAAATTCACCAAAAATGGAGGTAAAAATTCGAAAAAAATTTCATTTTGAAGGAATTTTTATGATCTTTCTCGTGATATAAATTTTATAACCCTCAATGTATTATTTTAAATGCAAACGTAAAAAAAGTTTAAAAAACAGCTTAAAAATTTAATTAAAAAAAATCTAAAAAGAATTTTTGAAAATTCTTTCGTAGTGCACCCCTACACTATTAGAAGAATCACCATGCAAAATTTCAGCCCTTTAGGTCCAGTGGTTTGGTCTGTGCGTTGTATGTCAGTCAGTCAGTGAATGAATGAGTCAGTTACGGAACTGTTTTATATATATAGACTGAATTATTTGATTAAAAATACCGTGGATAATTACCGGGATACCGTGTAATAGCTGCACATTGGATCGACTACGTCAACTCCTGCTTTTGTAGTATTGTAATCCAGTATAATAGCTGGTTTACCACGGTTAAATCATGACTACTAATGAATGGAAATGAATACAAGGGTCAGAAAATCCGACCTGCATTAGAAAGGGTGTAGCTATAAATAGAAACTGCTTAGAACATTCAAACCTTACTTGCAGTGGTGTAGCAAAGGGGGGGGGGGGGCAAGGGGGTCTATCATGCCTGGGCGCCACTCGCAGAGGGGCGCCAATGTAAGATCTATATGTTATATTACTATATGTTTTCGAGGTGGATGCCAATATAAGGTCTATATATTATATTACTATATGTTTTTCAGGGGAGGGCCCCAATATAAGGTCTATATATTATATTACTATATGTTTTTCGGGGAGGGCACCAATATAAGGTATATACATTATATTACCATATTATTTTGTGGGGGGCACCAATATAAGGTCTATATATTATATTACTATATGCTTTTCGGGAGGGAGTGCCAATATAAGGTCTATATATTATGTTATAATATGTTTATCGAGGGCGCCAATATAGGGTCTATATATTATATTACTATATGTTATTCAGGGGAGGGGGCGCCACAAAGGCATCGTGCCCCGGGCGCCAGTTATGCTCGCTACGCCACTGCTTACTTGTAAAAACAAACCATTCAAAATTATGAAAATGTCGCACTTTGTACACAGGCCCGCCCGCTGAAGGGTTAAAATCATAAATCTTTTTTAAAAAAAACCTCCTGAATTTCGGATCGAACCTATTCGAATTAACAAAGCTGAAAGTTATACAACAGAACCCCTGAAACTTTCCCTCTGGTATTTTCCAGGGTAGGGTATAAAACACCCTTCCCCCCCCCCCCCCCTCCAGCCTTCTTCCTGGATTTACAAAGGCCCTGAAGTCGTGATAAAACAACGTCTGAGTGCTTTCGTTGCTCTCTTGTCGGACTATAAATTTTGTGTTTGTAAATAGGTCAGATATTTACTCAAGAACATATGCACAACATTATGCCAAGGAAGAAAAAAAAAAGAACTTTCACTTCCACTTTGCACTGTCAAAATAAATCGACTCTACATTCTAAAACGGGACGATAGAACAGAATCTCTGTTAAGCCTTAAAAAAAAAAATTGACAAAAATAAAAATAAAGGCCGTGCGCTAACCCTAATTCTCCATACAACGCCTCTTAACAAATGGCGGCCATAGATTTTTAGGCTTAACCTCTGCCGACACGGCGCGCTAAATTATACTCGCATTAATGGCGCAAGTGTGCGGCTGACGTCTGGTTTTAAATTTATGCTGAAAAATAAACGGTCTCGCGACCTACATAGATAGGGAAGCCTCGATCTCAAAACTCTGCGATGGAGATGAAAAAGTTCGTTCTGGAATACTCAAGAGTTCGATAGCGAAGAGGGTGGATATTTTTTTATCGCAAGAATAAAGGCTTGTAAGAAAGAAAAAAGGTTTTTGGCCAGAGCCTATTAACCTTGTGAAAAAAAGATAGCTTTTCGACCTTTTAAAAAGTGCCTTCTCAAAAATAGTCTCGCCGTTTTATGGTAATGAGGACAGAGGCTAGTTGCCACGCGCTGCAAGGAATTTCAGGAATTGTAATTTAATTTTTTACATAAATTACGAAAATTGGTTGGCTACGGGCATTCTGTCGGGTCAACCACTGTTCGTGGATTATGAAGGATTGGGGTTAATTGCAATATATGCAATGAAACAGGGGTTAATTTTGGGAAAGGTTAATATAAAGTTGGAACCGGCGGGAGAAACTTTATTTTTCACTTATTTACTCAACGTTTTGGTAATGAATATTTTTTTTCATCAAACGTCTCTAAATATAAAGATCACTGTACTTAGAGAATACTACTTGAATAACTTGAAATTTTGTTTAAAATAATTTGAATTCAAAACTGGAGTCCCGTCTACCGTCGATATACATTCGGAACGATAGCCCTTTTGGTAAAATTAAAAATGGTATGGAACGATTGGAACCAAAATGGAATATTTAAAATGGAACGATTTTGCAATTTTATCGGTAGGTAAGGTTCCAAAATCTATAAAAAATTACGATTTCAAAAATTTCAGCCAGTTTGAAGAACAAACAACAACAAAAAAATTATATGGTGTGATGTTGGGTTTATTGTGTGAAAGTGCCTAATTTTTTTTTTCCAACTCAACATTTTTCTAAATTTTTTTCTCGGTCAAGATGTGAGAGAATCTGGATGTTTAGATTCTCTCACATCACGAGGTGAAATATATTTGTTCAAAATGCCATTGCATGTCACAATGATACCACACAGCAAAAACAAATTTGATAAGCTCTTTTTGCATAATTTTGCACTTTTACATCACACATCAGAAACAAATTTGATATCCCTTTTGGCATAATTTTGCTCTTTTACCGGTAGGTAAGGTTCCAAAATTTATAAAAAATTACGATTTCAAAAATTTCAGCCAGTTTGAATAACAAACAACAACAAAAAATTATATGGTGTGAAAGTGCCTAAATTAAAAAAAAAAATTTTTTTTTTGCCAACTGAACATTTTATAAATTTTTCTCTCGGTCAAAATGTGAGAGAATCTTGATGTTTAGATTCTCTCACATCACGAGGTGAAATATATTTGTTCAAAATGCCATTGCATGTCACAATGATACCACACATAAGAAACAAATTGAGATAAAGCTTCGAAAAAGATTTCATTTTAAAGGAATTTTTAGGATCTTTCACGTGATATAAATTTTATAACCCTCAGATTACTATTTTAAATGGAAACTTTTTTTTAAAGTTACAAAAACAACTTAAAAATTCAATTTAAAAAAATCTGAGAAGAATTTTTCAAAAATCTTCCTTGGTGCACCCCTACACTATAAGAAAAACCGACATGCAAATTTTCAACACTTTAGGTCCAGCGGTTTGGTCTGTGCGTTATATGTCAGTCAGTGATTTCTGAGACATATTTCGCAAATTTTTGAGCTGTTTTTGTGTCCTATCAACAACGTCATATCTCAAAAAACAAGATTTTTCAGGAGAGTGATTTAAAAGTTGAAAAGTACATTGAAATGTATTGAAAATAAATTTTAATTCTGCTCTCTCGCGGCTAAATATTCAGCGGTGAGATAAAACGATCTTGCAGGGATGTACTACTCTTTCAGGGCATTCTGAAAACAGGCATAACTAAAAATCACCGACTTTAGTTATATAAATTATATATAATATATAAAATATATATAATATATAAAACACATATAATATATAAAATAAAATATTCATTTTATTTTAATGTTGCCTTCGGACCATAAAAAGCAACCCAATTTTAAGTAGATTTTTTTTTATGTTAAAAGGGGACTCACGACTCTTAAGTCGAGGAAGAAAGGCATATTTTCATACTTTTTGATTATTTGTAACTATTTCAATTTACTCCCAATTTTCCCAAATTTTATGTATATGATAAATTGATATATTTATTTTAATAAACAAATATTTAAATCTCAAAATAATTTTAAAAAAATTTTAAATGCTTTACATATACCTTGTTTTTTAAGTATTTTTATTGTACCTGTATACGGGCTTGCGCGCAGAACTATGAAATTAATTTTACACTTAAATGTATAATTCCTGTTTTATATTTAAAATAAATAATTCAAAATACAATTGAACTAAAACAATCAAGGTTAATTTTTTTTTTCAATTTTTTAAAAACTTTTCAAAATATACTTAAAATTTTCTTAAATTCTTGCATTATTTTACCCCTGAAAAAATAACAAAATATGCAGTGATTGCAATAATTCTAGTTCAGACGCAATAAAATAGCATGATTATTCTGTAATAAAAATTTAATGGCATTATGTTTCATAGTTTTTGAGATACCAGTTGCGGAATGATGCAAAATTACATTTTGAGAAAAATGAGTTTAATTTTTTTCTTACCATAAACTTGATCAGTAATTAAATATTTAGAATATCAATATCTCCGGAACTAAGCGGAATATTTTCACGCGGTTTGCTTTATTTTGTTCAGAAATGATCAGGCTTTAACATATAGTTTTTTCAAAAAATCGAATGTTTTAAAGATTTAAGAGTAGTGAGTCCCCTTAAAAGGTTCGTCTTTTGGTCCGAAAAATACGGTATTTGTTTCCCCACTTCCTTAGAAAGCACTTTCATTCCATTTTCATCTGGACCTAGCGTTGTTTCAGGTTGGTTTTGGTTTTAATTATTCAATGTGAAATAGTACTTAAAAGTTTTATTGGATGTTCCTTATATTTTCTAAATCTCTCTCTAGATCAAGATGTGAATCTTGACATTTAAATTCTCTCACATCTTGATCTGAAATATTTAATGCCAGTGATACCGCATGTGACGGTGATCTATATATATAAAACAGTTCCGTAACAGACAGATAACGCACAGACCAAACCGCTGGACCTAAAGGGCTGAAATTTTGCATGGCGATTCTTGTTATAGTGTAGGGGTGCATTAAGAAATATTTTTGAAAAATTCTTCTTAGATTTTTTAAAATTAAATTTTTAAGCTGTTTTTTAAATTTTTTTTTACGTTTGCATTTAAAATAATACTTTTAGGGTTATAAAATTTATATCACGAGAAAGATCATAAAAATTCCTTTAAAATGAAATCTTAATCGAATCTTTTTCTGATTTTTAGCGAATTTTTAAGGATTCATTTTTAGAATTTAATTTTTTAAATGCTGCTCACGTGGTTTCTTTTCTTTATGTGATACTTTAAATTAATTTTGCGTCACGTGCGTAACAACGAAATAAATTGACAATTTTTTTTCTTTCTAATGCGGCAGACGACTGGACATTATCCAAAAAAATATTAAAATACAGTAAAAGAAATGTTTCTCAAACAGTACTATATTATTTAGTATGTTCTATTAGATTTAATTTCAATATTTTTTTTTTTTTTTGGCATTAACTGCATACATTGACCGTTATATTTAATTTGAATGTACTCCGTAGCGAAGCGCGGGTATTCAGCTAGTATTACATATATAAGTGGGGGTATTCTCCCACTTTTTCGCCCAAGAAATTTCCTTTGGGGTCGTAATCATTAAAGTATGTTTCAAGAAAACTCACGACCAGAACAAAAATGTTGGTATTATGTCAGCTTTTCTACGAAGCTGATTCTGCATTTTAATGTTTTAAGAGCTCAAGTTTAACTCATGAAGGAATCTATGACCTTGAAAATGCAAAATAGGGAAGAATATGCAATACAATTGTACCACCCTTAACCTGTTCGGTTACTCACTATTCACAGGCTATGTAGAATGATGATTTCGAAGTACATTTAGTCTTTTAAAGATGTTGATGGTAGATTTTCTCATTTTATGAATATTTCTCTCGATAAATATGTAAGAAAATCTAGATGTTTAGAATTGAAGTTCCCTCTCAAATGGGGAAACTTTAGTTTCAGTGATATTCCACTTCTTAAATATCATTCTATTGAAGCTTAAATACTCTGGTAATGGCGTTATGAAGATGAATTGCTCTGATAAAGCGTATCAGCCGACAGAACTGTCCGCCTTATCCTTTAAAACTTGTTTACATTTCTGTTAAAACTATGTTATGCGGTGCTTAATAAATATTTTTGATTTAAGATTGATTTAAAAGTTTATTCTATGCTCCAGGTTTTCCTAATTTTTTTCTCCTTATTATGAAAAGAGGAAAGCTTGATTTTTAGATTATCTCATATATTGAAGCGAAAAACGTTTATCGATACCACATGTCATAACGATATCGTATTAAAGTGATCATTGCGATATCACGGTGACATTAAAGATATATCATGGTTTCATGCCACATAAAGAACTTTCTGCTTTGATCATTTCTTTATTCACTAAAACAAATGTTATCAATTTTTGATATTTGTATGTAAAAGCGTCCAATATACTTCGAGAATTCAATGAGGTTTCAGAACAACTCAAATTAAAATTTCTGAATACACATTGAAGAGAAAAGCGCATTATCGACATGGAATGCCATAATGATATCGCATTAAAGTGATCATTGTGATATCACAGTGACATTAAAGTGATATCATGGTTTCATGACACACTAAAGAAATTTCTGCTTTGATCATTTCTTTATTCACTAAACAAATGTAATCAATTTTTGATATTTGTATGTAAAAGCGACCAATATACTTCGAGCATACAGTGAAGTTTCAGAACAACGAAACCTAAAATTTCTGAATACATATTGAAGAGAACATCGCATTATCGACATGCCATGCCATAAAGATATCACATTAAAGTGATCATTGCGATATCACGGTGACATTAAAGGGATATCATGGTTTCATGCCACATAAACGAACTTAATGCTTTAATCATTCTTTAATTCAGTAAAACATCTCAAATTTTGTCAATTTTTGATATTCAAAAGTTCAAGCGCCCTACATACTTAGAGCGTACAGAGAAGTTTCTGACCAACGTAAACTAAAATTTCTGAATTTACATTGAAGCTAACATCGCATTATCTACATTGCATGTCATAATGATATCGCATTAATGTGATCATTGTGATATCACGGTGACATTAAAGTTATGGTTTCATGCCGCATAAAGAACTTTCTGCTTTGATCATTTCTTTGTTCACTAAAGCATCACAAATATTATCAGTTTTTATATATTTACTAGCTGAAAGCCCGTGCTTTGCTACGGAGTACATTCCAATTAAATACAACGGTCAATGTATGCAATTAATGCCAAAAAAAATAAATACATATATATATATGTATAATAAATACGACGACCAATGTATACAATTGATGTAATAAAAAACATATATATATATATATATATATATATATATATATATATATATATATATATATATATATATAAATCGTAAGAGATATTTTTATGGACAAAATGATGTAGAAGAAAATATTCAAATTAAATCTAATAGGATATACTAAAGAAAATAGTATATCCTATTAGATTAACTGTATTTTAACTGTATTTTAATACTTTTTTGGATAATGTCCAATCGTCTGCCGCATTACCAAGGGAAAAAATATTTTTCGTCTATTTCATTGTTATGGACGTGACGATAAATTTATTTAAATTACCAAAAAAAGAAATCCTTCTTAGTGTACCCCTACACTATAAGAAAAATCGCCACTATAAGAAAAATTTCAGTCCTGTAGATCCAGCGGTTTGGTCTGCGCGTTGTATGTCAGTCAGTGAGTCGGTCAGTTACGGAACTGTTTTGTATATATAGATAAGTAAAAGCATCCTATATACTTTAACTTTTTCCTTACGGGGTGGGGTAGCATGTATCCCAAGAATACGGGCCAAAGAACGAACGAACACACACACACACACACACATATATATATATACATATATATATGTATATATATATATATATATATATATATATATACATATATACATATATACATATATATACATATATATATATATATATATGTATCATATATATATATATATATATATATGTGTATATATATATATATATATATATATATATATATATATATATATATATATATATATATGTATATATATATATATATATGTATATATATATATATATATATGTATATATATATATATATGTATATATATATATATATATATGTATATATATATATATATGTATATATATATATATATATATATATATATGTATATATATATATATATATATATATATATGTATATATATATATATATATATATATATATATATATATATATTTATATATATTAATTATATATATATATATACCCCCTGAATGGCTGTTGTTACAAAGGGGGTATGAAATTTTCTGTTCTATATAGGGAATCGAAAAAAAATGGGCCCCGTAAGCTAAAGGTTAAGTGAAATTTTAGGGTAACGAAAATTGCAATATCTGTGTGGGGGAGGCAGGAGGGAGAAATGTTCACTTCCCTTAATTTGGCTGCCAAAATGTCAACCATACCTGGATCTCTAAGATAGACCCGCTTTTTTCAACAAATTTTCTAACTTGCCGACGTATGCTAAGTGCCAAATCTCGCACCGTCCTTTACAACTTCCGTCGAGTCGTTTCACACATGACTCCAATTTAACCGAGAAATTCGCAATAAGAAAGAAAGAAAAAACCCTGACAGCTGGGCATTACCGACGTCTCGTAAAGCTGAAACTAATAGCGCGTGCAAGGTCTTATCTCCTCTGATTTATGTCTCTGCTGTGTAATCCATCGTACTGAAGTACCAAGAAGAAGTTTAAGAAAAAAAAAAAAGGAAGGGCAGATTGCTAGAAAAAAATTTTGGCTTTTCTCCCACTTTTTCGCTCAAGAAATTTCCGTTGGGGTCGTAATCATTAAAAGTATGTTTCTGGAAAACTCACGGCCAGAACAAAAATGTTGGTATTATGTCAGCTTTTCTACGAAGTCGGCTCTGCATTTTAATGTAAAGCTCAGGTTTAACTCACAAAGGAATGCACGCCCTTGAAAATGGAAGATAGGGAAGAATATGCGATAGAACTATACCGCCCTTAACCTGTTCGGTTACTCACTATCCACAGGTTATGCAGAATTCAAGATGATTTCGATATTGCACAGGCATGAGGGTTTCTATTTTAGAATATTTAATGGTACTTCATTTCATGTGTTTAATAATACGGTCGAATCCCGTTATAACGAACCTCAAGGGACCAAATGTTTTGTTCGCTATATCCGGTGGTTCGCTATATCCGAACCATTCAGAAACATGTTATGGTGCAATAACATTGGTACAGAGTTCTCTGCCTGCAGATCCCTGACTCCTGTCATCACATTAGTCACGGTAACATTAGGCACGGTATTTAGAACCACCCCCATTCCAATGAACAAGTGTCTTCCAGATATTCCCCCATTTAGAACCCCCCCCATTCAAGCCCCCAAGGTCGCTCATGTTTCTTGATCTAGTGTCCCCCGCCCCCCACTGTCACCATTTGACCCCCGGGACCTCGGGTTCTCCTTTGATGCTATGTATCGGACCGCCAGAGGAGGAGATCCACGCATATACAGAGTACAGAGAGAACATAAATCACTGGCAGATGCAGAGAACTCTGTACCAATCTGTATGCGCTATTAGAGTTCACAATGTATAACTCGTTAGTTTCTATGTATAATCAATAATGATGTATTGAAAGAATGATAAAATCTATTAAAAATGATCATTAATGAATTAAAATGACTAAAATCGATTACATTAAACTGACACAATACTAATTAAATTAATTAAAAATGAAGACAAATGGAAATAAATTGAGTTTATCTTTAATAATTGCTCACTGTTTTGATACAGAAATAATCGGAAATCTTCTGCTGGCGTGATGCGATTTTAAAAACATTTTTTGAATTTCATTGTCCAATACATCAAATGACTCCAACACTCTTTCTTCCACTGTTTTTGTTGACAAAAACTTATTAATTACACTCGTCGCTGCTGTAGCATCTGAGATGGTGGAGATTTCGTCATTTATGTGTTCCATCAGAAGCAGAATCTTCGATTTCAGAATGATTCATTTTAATTTCTTCCACAATATCTTCGTCAGTCAGATTAAATTTAGTAATGACTTCACCATCACATGTTTCGAACAATTGCACGCCACTATCTGCGAATGATGAAATTTTGTCCATTTCTATCCACATCTTCTTCAACATTCGTTGTATCTCCAACATTCTTTAAAAGTTTAAAAATTATTAAAAAAATTCAGCTGTCGACTGAAAACAATGTTCGTTATAGCTGATTCTTAAGATTTCGGAGGTTTGCTATAAAAGGATAAATTAGCATTAAATACAATAGGAAAACGGCGGGACCCAAATTTTCGTTCGTTAAATCCGGGAGTTCGTTATATACAAGGTTCGTTATAACGAGGTTCGACTGTAATTCAAAAGTCAACATCAACTGTTTCTCATTATACCGATACACGTCACAACTGCAGTCAAATCTGTTCTTTAAGACAATTTTCATCTTCCAAAAAGTTTATCACGTTCCCCTGTCTTCGTTGGGTACTGTTTAGTTTGGTTTTAGTCACTTAAATTGCTTGGTTTGGTTGGACGGTTGGGATAAGCGCTAAGGTCATTTTTTGCTTCCCTAGGGTTAATTAGACCGGGATCTACTGTTTGTAGTTGATTTCGAACGGCTACAAACATCCACGCCAAAAGTGGGGCTCGAACCCGCAGACTTTGGTACCAAATGCCAGTGCGCTAGGCATTCAACCATCGCCCGGCCGCTTGGTTTGGTTTGGTTCATGCAGTTTAATTAGATTGGGTTCTTTTAAATTGTCCAAAATTTTGGACTTTTTCATTTGGTTTGACTCATGTTAGAATTTGAGTCTAGTTTGATTAACATGGATTGAAAGATAAGGTCTAGTTCATCTAGATTGTTTCTCGTGATTTCATTCATTTAGGATCTTGAACTTGTTTGGTGAATTTGGTTAGATTAACTTGGTTAGATTGATTAGGATTGTTCAATTTGGCTCGATTTATTTGGATTTTTGGATTAAGTTTGGTCATTTGGATTGATTGCTATCGTTCATTTCATTTGAATTGTTTAGTTTGGTTTAGATTTTTCAAGTTATTGAATTTGGATTGTTCAATTTAGTTCAGTTTTTTCAGTCGTTCGAAATGATTTGGTTCACTTGAGCGGTTCAATTTGGTTTATGTGGGTTTTTAGTTTAGAATACAGTAAAACTTCGTTTATCCGGACTCACTGGGACCACAGGAAATCGGGATAATTGAAAATCCAGATAATCCTGGTAATATGGATATTAAGCAAAAAACCCTTAAATAAGCAGACTTATCGTTTATTACGATAAAAAACTATGTTTCGTAACAAAATTACATAGTATTGTTTACAAGACATTAAAAAATATAAAATAACTTTTCACATCATTTCTTAACAAACAGTTGATAAGTGTAGTAAAGATTTCTTAAACTCAACAAAAAGCATTTATTACCGTAATTTATTGAACATTCTATGCAGGAACTGTACATTGAATCAAACTAAAAGGCGAATATTTGGCTTACTTGTAGTTACGTTCTTGCTATCATAGTTCAAAATTATTATCTAATGTGAACATTAAATAAAAATAATGCCTACAAATCTGATCCACATTATCCGGAGATCCGGATCAAATAGAGTCGGATAAACGAGGTTTTATTGTACTTTGAATCAATCATTTTACTGAGATTATATAATTTAGTTTGGTTAGTTTTGTATTCAGATCCAGAATAAGACAGCATCTGGTTTCTTTCACTGTTTTACCGATTTTACAGTGCAGTTGGCCACTGTCTGTTTCCTATTTTTTCCATAAGTTGTAATTAGAACACCTTACGAACTCACTAAGTGCAATATATCATGGTCAATTTTGTATTCAGTTCCACAATAAGACATTATCTGGTTTCTTTCACTGTTTTACCGGTTTTACAGTGCAGTTGGCCACTGTCTGTGTTTCCTATTTTTTCCATCAGTTGTAATTAGAACACCTTACGAACTAACTAAGTGCAATATATCATGGCTAATTTTGTATTCAGTTCCACAATAAGACATTATCTGGTTTCTTTCACTGTTTTACCGGTTTTATAGTGCAGTTGGCCACTGTCTGTGTTTCCTATTTTTTTCCATCAGTTGTAATTAGAACACCTTACGAACTAAGTGCAATATATCAGATATACTAAGTTTCAAAATTCCTTTGTTAACAGTGATATTTATTAGAACAGATATTCGCGACATTTTCAAAAAATTTTACTTCTGGCGATAAATTTCAAAGAATATTTCAGTGCTTAAAATTTATGAAAGAACGTAATGAAAGTTCATGGAAGGTAAACCATGGAACGAGGAAATCCAGCGAGAAAATGGCGCGTACGTTTTCTCCAACTCAAAAACAACTGATTCACAGTTGACTTGCTGCCATATTCTTGTTTGATTTGTACTACCTAGAAACTTTAAGATGTCATACAAATTTTCCACTGTGTCTCTCAAACTTTTTTTCCATCCTTAGAAAAACACCAACGTATAATTAGCCGAAAGCAGCACACATTTTTAAACAACCCAGCTAACATTCAGCGTTTACCTATGAAATATTATAGTCTTTGACTCAAAACACGCTTCCAAGTGTAAACAAAAACCTCGATTACTCAGAAATTTACGATCTCAAGTATTCATGCAAGAAAACTACAATGAGCAGTTAAAACATAAGCAAAAATAAGTAACTTCGTAAAAAATTTAATAAATCCAAACATCGGGAACTGTTCCATGCATCTTAAGGAGACAGTGGACATTCAAACCTAACTTTTTTTGTTTTGAATGGATTTGCTTGAAATTTGAATATGTGATTAGTACCATAGATATATAAAAGTGGTTAAAATTTAAAGTTGAAATATTAATAAATTATGAATTATTAATTATATCAAAAATTGGCCTAATTAAAAATGTTTCATGCGCATTTCTTTTGCATATAATATGGTAATTTTTATTTGCAGGATACCTTATAGAACTAACAATGAAACGTATTGCTTATTTTAAGCATTCATTAAAAATATAAAGAGAAAATATAATAATAGTGAAAACACCCATTTTATTACGCAAAATACCTATAAATCGTCTTTTCAAGTACGAAATTTAGAAATTCTGAGCTACGAAGCATAATTTTTTTTCAAAAACATTTATTTGATATACAGTTAAGTATATAAAACTCAAATTTCAAATCAATACGATAATTAGAAATGCGCCTGGAGCAGTTTGAATATTCGTATGACATGAAAACTTTTATTTTGAGAAAAACACATTTTAAGTTATTGCTATTAGTAACCACATAATATCTAAATTAAATACAAATGCCTATAACTAGGAAAGTAATCACATAAATTAAAATTCTTTTTGCAACACATTCCTACTCGTCCGCAGTTTCACAATTCAGTAAAATAAAAAAAAATCGAATTTTTGGACAATTTCTCAATTTTGAAAGTCCACTGTCCCCTTAAGGGCGCACCGAACATTTCAACAACAAAAATGGAGCGATTTTAGTCAAATGTTTATGAGCATGTACAGTCGAACTCCGTTATAACGAACTTCAAGGGACCAAAGGTTTTGTTCGCTTTATCCGGTGGTTCGCTGTATCCGAACCGTTAAGAAAAATGCTAGAGTTCACAAAATGTATAACTCATTAGCTGCAGTGTGTATTCAATGATGTATTAAAAAATAAAATCTATTAAAAATGATAATTAATGAATTAAATCGACTAAAATCGATTACATTAAACTCACACAATACTAATTAAGTCACGTTAATAGGAAAACGACGAGACCAACATTTTCGTTCGTTATATCCGTGAGTTCGTTATATACCGGGTTCGCTATAACGGGATTCGACTGTATTTAATTTCAGAATACAGAGATAAGCAAAATATTTATATACCAGTGAATACATACATTATACAGTCGAACTCGTTATAACGAACTTCAAGGGACAGAAGGTTTGCTCGCTTTATCCGGTGGTTCATTATATCCGAATCGTTAAGAAAAATGCTAGATTTCACAAAATGTATAACTCATTAGTTGCAATGTGTATTCAATAATGATGTATTAAAAATGATAATGAATTAAATCGACTAAAATCGATTACATTAAACTGACAGAATACTAATTAAATTACGTATAACAGGAAAACAACGGAACCAAAAATTTCGTTCATTATATCCGAGAGTTCGTTATATACCAGATTCGCTATAACGGGATCCGACTGTATTTAATTTCAGAATACAGATATAAGCAAAATATTTATATACCAGTAAATGCATACATTATATTTTATATTTAAAGTGCAATGGAAGAATTATGTTAAAAATTTAGTTTTTTGTAGCAATTTAATTATTTTCAAAAACTCATTAAATATTTGATACTATTATGTCAGTTAGGTACATTTTTCTAAAAATATATTAAATTTATCTTTTCCAAATTTGGTTTGGTAACATAAAATATATTAATCATATTGAAATACAATAATACGAAGTATTTTGCTTCTAGAGGTAGTGAAATTGTAGTGAAATTGACAATAACAAAAGATATGCAATTAAAAGATTTATGTTTTTGAAAATTTCCACTAACAAATTTTTAATTTTTTTCTAACCTAGAAACAAAATACTTCGTATTATTGTCAATTAATATATTTTATGTTACCATACCTAATTTGGAAGAGATAAATTCAGTAGCTTTTTAAAAAAGTCTACCTATCTAACATTTAGTATCAAACATTTAACAAGTTTTTGAAAATAATTAAATTGCTACAATAAACTAAATTTTTAACATAATACTTCCACTTCACTTTAAATATAAAATACAGGGTGTTTAAAAAGCAATCACGTGATTTGAAATAAGTATATTATGAAAATATTGAACATAGAAACTTAAAATTAATTTTATATTACATGGCTAATAAAAGTTTTTTTTCCAAACCAAATTAAAGTTGCTCAATACGCCCACCTTTGGATGCACAACATATGTCTATATGGTAGGCAGATTCGTCCCAAACTTTTGCGAGCATATCTGTATACACTGCTTCCACAGCTGTTATGCGTACGCGAAAAAACAGTGTCTTGGAATGGTTTATACCATCGCCTAATGCTCTAAGACATAGATTCTTAAACTGTGGTCCGCGGACCCCTGGGGGTCAGCATAGCCATTACCAGGGGTCCGCGAAACAATTTTGACATTAACAATCTATACTTGAACAAGATATTCTCGTGGAATTATCATGCGATACGTTTTTGAAACTACAATTTAACAAAACTGAACTCACAAACTTTCTGTTATTTCTCAGATCTGATTACCCTGCACTTGCAAATGAAGCCCTCCAATATTTGATTCCGTTCTGCACAACATATTTATGTATACAGGCTTTTTCGGTACTGTTATATATATGAAATCAAAGTATACAGAGGCTGTTCACACATTTTTTAGACGATGTATATTGTATTCACAAAAATAAATTACATAAAATTCTTGTGTTTTAAATGTTCTATTTGACATCCCTTATTCTGAACTATCTTTCGACACCGCAATTTCCAGGATAATAATGCCTTTTGAAGTGTCAGAAGAGGTATTCTATCCCATTCCTCCTGAACAGCTTTCCAGAGTCCTGTAAGGGTTTTGGGACGACGTTTGGATAATACAGATTTTAAAAGTCCGAAAGCAGAAAAATCCATAGGTGATACATCGGGAGATTTAGTAGGGATATCAGTGAAGGGTATGGCCTTGATACCAGTTTTTTCTTCCATTTCTTTTAGGAAATTTACAGTGGATTTTGATGTGTGACTGCTAGCTTTTTCCTGATGGAGTCTCACAGATTGATGGCACTGTGGGTAAAGCGATGGTATTTCATTCAGAAAAATTGGCGATAAAATATGTTCCTGATAGTATTTGGAGTTAATCCTGACATTTTTTCCACTCTCTTTATTTTTAACTTGCCATTATAAAAAAAACCAGCAACAATCATGAATCCCTTAGAAAAACTTTCTTTCGATTCTTTGAACCATGTACTAAAATTTTTTTCTCCCGTTTTATGATAATAAATGGCTCTTTTTTTGTTGCAATCATTTAAATACACCCTTGATTCATCTATTGTGACAATTGTTTAGTGTTTCTCATATAGAATTCTGCAGCGTGTCCTGCGTTCAGCGATATGATTTGGAAGAAGACGATGCACATTGCGTTTTTTCGCTTTCTTAAGATTTAAATCAACGTTTATCATTTCATACAGTGGACACCGAGCATTTTAATGCTTTTGCAACTGTCCTTTGACTAGGGGGATTTTCTTTTAACATTAAACAACGTACCTTTGCAATAGTCGAAGATGTCCGTTTTTTCCTTGGATACTTGTTTGGAATTTTTGTCCCACTTGAGGCTCCAATTTGACGTTTTTTATCTTTCTTGTTGACGATATTACCTATCGACGCTTTAGATATCACAAAACCATGACTATCACATCGTTTTTGGATAACGGAGTATGCATATTTCTCTTCGGAAATAGCATAAATGTAGCCTTCGAACCACTGCTTTGTTAAAAACGCCATTTTGAATAAAAACAAAACTTTCAAGCCGTAGACGATAATTTTGACTTTTAAAAACATAGTACAATTGCAATTATTTCTTTTGCAGCAAACGCTTTTTTATTACCGCTTACCAAAATCGTCTAAAAAATGTGCGAACAGCCTCTGTAGAAACAAACTCAATGTAGAAGCGGACCTCAGAATAAAACTTTCCAACATAAAGCCTGACATTGCGGTTCTGGTTTTAAGAGAACCACTGCGCCCATCTCATTAAGTAAAAATCATTTACAGAAAACATATTATAATAACATAGATCTATTTTGACCAATAATTGACCAAGAAATGTTTGTATGAGTTTAGTGTATTATGATTTGTAACTTTTAAAATTCTTTGTACAACTGTTTTTATTCGTTTTATGTTTTTATTCTATGTCCTAATAAAATTGTTCGCCTCTATAAATGAGCGATACCATTTATTAAAATAACCAGCGATACATTTTTACCAATATTTATTATAACGTAGTGCCTATGAAATTATTGAGCCAGAAATTAAGTCTGAAAAACGACTTAAAATGCCTAGAGTTGGGATGGGGTCCGCAAAAAGAAGTGTAGTTCAAGAGGGGGTCCTCGTACTACATAAGTTTAAGAACCTCTGCTCTAAGAGGTAGGAACCTCAATCTATCAGGGTTTTTACGACGAAAATTACACTGAGCACTTGTTACGGACTCACACTTCGCAAAGAGTAGAACAAAAAATGATTTCTGTTGTGCAGTCGCCATCTTTTCAAACACTGAAGTGGCGGGCGAAGGAAGAGCGTTAGCGCTACTTGCTGGTAACTGCTTGAAACTCGAGATTTCCCTTTTTCTGCCTATAGATAATTCGATCAAAACGGATTAAAAGATGAATAGTTATGATTTTTTAAAATCGGATGATTCTTTTTTGAAACAACCTGTATAAAGTATATATATTTATTGATACATAAATATTTTGCATATACAGTCGGACCTCTATTTAACGAAGTCTCTGAATCCCGAAAAAATTTCGTTATATGGAAAATTAGTTAAATAGAGATTTACCTTTTAAAAGACTTTAAACTACACAAGACAAATTTTTAATTCATAAAATCTAAATATTATTAATAAAAGTAATTAATCACACCTTTATTTTGTAAATTAATGCCTATTTGTTTTATATATCTTACCCATCAAACAGAAATCTTCAAGGAACAATAATAAAACAAAACATTGTCCGGGAATACACTGTATTTTCAATAAAAAAAATTATATTAAAATTAATGAATTTTAATGACATTATCGCATTTATTATACCAAGTAATTTTAAGCTTACATTACCACATGTGTCTTTAAATTTAATGACTGGTAAAGTTTGTTAATTTTGTCTGAGTTTTTTTGTCTGAAAAAGTGTTTTCTCTCATAATACGTCTCGCATCTTTCTTTGCAATACACCAAAAACCCCTTCAGGCGTATTTTCTTCAAACTGTAATCTGCGTCGGAACGTGTTAAAAGAAAGTTAATGTGTTAACTGTGTTAAAAGAAAGAATTTAGTTTGAAATGTTCAGAAATATTTTGAGAAATATGGAGAAAAAAATATTGGATCACAAGAAAAAGCTCGTTAAATGGAGAATGTACTTCGCTATTTGGAGATTATTTTACGAAGAAATTCGCAAAATGTTCTTGGTTCCAAGGAAAAGTTCGCAAAATAGAGGTTCGTTAAATAGAGGTCCGACTGTATATGTATTCTGCAATTAAATACATGCTCATAAACATTTCACTAAAATCGCTCCATTTTGGTTATTGAGATGTTCTCTGTGGCGAACAGAGGTTGTTTATTAATACTTTTAACGTTTTAGAGAGACTAATTTCATTTGGTTCCCTCAGATTGTCTTGCTTGAAAAAGAAATTACCACCAGACTATTTTGTTGATAGGGAAGTAAAATCCTCAAACGATTCACCATAAATAAGAGAAAACGATTACAGTGAACCTATTAAGGGTTTTCCTTCCCTACATTTGTTTTATTGTCTTGAGTTCCCTTGGATCGTTAAGTCTGATTAGCTATAAATCGTGGATTACGCAAACCTTTACCGTAGTTAAGGGAACGGTGGACATTAAAATTTACTTTTTTTACTTTTCATCATAGAGATACGAAATTTTGTACATATGCACATTTCACTATAAATAAATAGAATACCTTAAAAGAAATTTCCAATCTCATTACAATTTTAAGATTTTTTAAAAAAATTGAAATTTATAAACAAAATTTTAAAATGCTCCTTGCTACTTAATTTTTGAGATATTTCCTCGATTTTGCCTTTTAATCTCTTTAAACCGTATAACAAACAAATCTGGGTATCAGTTAGTTAATCCCTTGAATAGTTAATTTTTGAGAGATTTTTTATCCGAATTTCGTCCCGATTTTCATCAAAATTTTGCTTTTTAAAAAGTTATAAATCAAATTTAATTACCTTAATGAAGTCGAATTGTAAAATTCATACCCAGTGTTTTTGTAAACGTCATCAGGATTCTTCCTCATCAATTTCATGAATTTTGAACAAAAATTAAGTAGCATGGAGCATTTAAAAAATCTAAAAACCTCGAAAAATCTGCTTGGAGAAAAACAGATTTATAATTTACTAGCTGAAAACCCGCGCTTCTCTACGAAGTACATTGAAATTAAATACAACGGTCAATGTATGCAATTAATTCCAAAAAAAAATAAATATATATATATTTATAATAAATACGACGATCAATGTATACAATTGATGTAAAAAAAACATATTTATAAAAAAATCGTAAGGGATATTTTTATAGACAAAATAAAGTCCAATCGTCTGCCGCATTAGCAAGAAAATTTTTTTTTTTGTCTATTTTTTTTGCACGTGACGATAAATTTATTTAAAGTACCAGAAAAGGAAATCATGTGATCAGCATTTAATAAATTAAATTCTAAAAATTAATCTTTAAAAATTCACCAAAAATCAGGAAATGGAGGTAAAAATTCGAAAAAAATTTCATTTTGAAGGAATTTTTATGATCTTTCTCGTGATATAAATTTTATAACCCTCAATGTATTATTTTAAATGCAAACGTAAAAAAGTTTAAAAAACAGATTAAAAATTTAATTTTAAAAAAATTAAGAAGAATTTTTGAAAAATCTTTCTTAGTGCACCCCTACACTATTAGAAGAATCGCCATGCAAAATTTCAGCCCTTTAGGTCCAGCGGTTTGGTCTGTGCGTTGTATGTCAGTCAGTCAGTCAGTGAATGAATGAGTCAGTTACGGAACTGTTTTATATATATAGATTACTACACTTACCCATGATAAATTACGTTGTAGAAGCTTCATAAATAATTTTTTGCTTGAAAAAAATTATTTTGGCACTAATAATCTACAGAAATATATATATATATATTTTACAATAACACAATCAGTATTACAATGACGAGATTTGCTCAAATAAAGGTCCACCGTTCCCTTAAATAATACAGGGCGTCCGGGATAAAGGTATCCAAAAGTCATGACTTAATTTTACGGAACAACCCATTAGAATTAAATAATTGCAAGATAATAATTACAAGATAAAAAGAACTTTTCATATACCACGTTTTTAAAGTTTCTGTTGAATCATATAAACTTGACAATTCTATGTACTAATAAATACTTTTTAAAATTTTTTTTGATGAATTATGCCATCAACTTGAAAGAAAATGAAGTTAATTGGAAGTTAACTCGCGTTTAACTTTTCGTTCCCGTTCCGGTCGATAGATGGCTGCACCAGTCTACAAAACAAAATTAACTGAAGATGAATTCAATCCTGCTTAAAGATGGATAAAAGTATTTAAAAAATGCATTCTCATCGTGTTCTGAGCTATTCTAAAAGTTTCAAATGTCTAGCTAGTCGGGAAGTTAGTTAAAAATCGATTGCAAGATTTGTACGGGACCCCACTGTAATATCTAATAATGTCTCTAAGGTTAGGCTTAACATCCTGTTAATCCTTTGTTTTATGATGCACCTGGCCTTTGTTATTGCTTAATCTGCACAAAAAATGGCTTATTTCCTGTTCAACTCAGTTGAAACTTACTTTAACTTATATATAGATGGTCGATAAAAAAAATTAACTAAAAATATTAATATTATTTTAACTAAAAATAGTTTTTATGCAGCATGCTTCATTGAAAATATTGACATAACTAATAATTCAAAAATTTTTTTTATATTTGAATTAAATACTAATTTAGAGAAAACTTATTTATAACTGCTTCTTTGCAAAAATAATTACAAAATAAAAAGAACTTTTTATATACCATGTTTTTAAATTTTCTGTTGAATCATATATACTTGACAATTCTATGTATTAATAAATACTTTAAAAATTTTTTTTTAATTATCCCATCAACTGGAAAGAAAATGAAGTTAATTGGAAGGTAACTTTTCGCTCCCGTCCCGGACGATAGATGGCTGCACCAGTCCACAAAACAAAATTAACTGAAAATGCATTCAATCCTGCTTAAAGATGGATAAAAGTATTTAAAAAATGCATTCTCATCGTGTTCTGAGCTATTCTAAAAGTTTCAAATGTCTAGCTAGTCGGGAAGTTAGTTTAAAAATCGATTGCAAGATTTGTACGGGACAAACACACACACAAACAAACAAACAAGAAAGCAAGTGAATAAAAGCATGGTAAAAAAGAACTTTTTATGTACCACGTTTTTAAATTTTCTTTTGAATCATTTAAACTTGACAATTCTATGTATTAATAAATACTTTATTTAAATATTACTGATGAATTATCCCCTCCACTTGAAAGAAAATGATCGGCCTGCACTGTGCACAAAATGCAAGGATGTACCGTGAACCATGGAGTTCTGTACATCGAAAAAAAAAACTCTTCACCAAGGGACAGGCTTACGTCGCATTAAGCCGAGTTAGAACCTTGGAAGGACTGTGCATCAAAGAGTTTGACTGCGCCAAACTTACTGGAAAGACCTCTTATTTCGCCAAATCACAATTTTAATATTTTCCTATTTAATTATTTTTCACTTGTATTTATTTTTATTTTCCTCTCCTTTTCTCTCTTAATTGAACAAACCTTCACTTAATTATTCTTTTTCACTTTCTCTTATTTAATTTTAAGCACTTTTTAGTCGTTTCCCCTATCCAGACTTTATAAACTGCTAACTTTCATAATTTTTTTAAAATTCTTCGCACAATATTTTTGTAAACGAACTAAATTCACATGTATTCTGTTTTCAAAATCGTCAAACGCCGTTTCGCAAAAGTGCAACCATTGAATTCGATCGAAGCGCCACCTTGTGGATTTTTCTGCTTAAAGATGGCTAAAAGTATTAAACGAATGCATTGTCATCGTTTTCTAAGCTATTCTAAAAGTTTCGAATGTCTAGCTAGTCGGGAAGTTAGTTAAAAATCGATTGCAAGATTTGTACTGGACACACACACACAAATAAACAAGAAAGCGAGTTAATAAAATCGTGGTAAAAAATTATTTACATAGAAAGAACATCTCACCAAGTTTTAATATTAATCATAGCTTTCGATCATCTATATATATAAAACAGTTCCGTAGCTGACTCATTCATTCACTGACTGACTGACTGACATACAACGCACAGACCAAACCGCTGGACCTAAAGGGCTGAAATTTTGCATGGCGATTCTTCTTATAGTGTAGGGGTGCACTAAGAAAGATTTTTCAAAAATTCTTCTTAGATTTTTTGAAATTAAATTTTTAAGCTGTTTTTTTATTTTTTTTTACGTTTGCATTTAAAATAATACATTGAGGGTTATAAAATTTATATCGCGAGAAAGATCATTAAAATTCCTTCAAAATGAATTTTTTTTCGAATTTTTACCTCCATTTCCTGATTTTTGGTGAATTTTTAAAGATTCATTTTTAGAATTTAATTTATTAAATGCTGATCACGTGATTTCTTTTTCTGGTGCTTTCAATAAATTTATCGTCACGTGCGTAACAATAAATAGACAAAAAAAAATATTTTTTTCTCTTTCTAATGCAGCAGACGATTGGATATTATCCCCAAAAAATGCATATCCCTTACGATTTTTTTATAAATATATATATATATAGATAGATATATATTTTACATCAATTGTATACATTGATCATCGCATTTATTATAAATATATATATTTATTTTTTGGCATAAATTGCATACGTTGACCGTTGTATTTAAGTTGAATGTACTCCGTAGCGAAGCGCGGGTTTTCAGCTAGTAGTATCATAGATTTCGATGTGTGCAACTTTAGTAACACGGCAAACGTCTAAATGGTAATCCAGTTCACTCCAAGTGCTTCGTAGCATATCTGGAGTTATTAGACGTTTTTGGGGATTCATGAAATCTGATGTGTATGAACAAAAAATTGAAACTGTGGATGAATTGAAGAAGCGTATCATTCAAACAATTCGTGTTATAACTCCTGATATGCTACGAAACACTTTGAGAGAACTGGATTGCCATTTAGACGTTTGTCGTGCTACAAAAGAAGCACAAATCGAAATGTATGATACTATGACCGAAATCTATGATTGATATTAAAACTTGGTGAGATGTTCTTTCTATTTAAATAAATGTTTTAAAATTCTAATGGGTAGTTCTGTAAAAATAAGTCACGACTTTTGGATACTTTTAGTCCGGATATCCTGTATTAAGAGGGTCCTGGATACATTTAAATTTTTTACCATGTTTTTATTAACTTGCTTTCTTGTTTGTGTGTGTTTGTTTGTGTGTGTGTGTGAGTGTTTGTCTAGTACAAATCTTGCAATCGATTTTTAACTAACTTCCCGACTAGCTAGACATTTGAAACTTTTAGAAAAGCTCAGAACACGATGACAATGCATTATTTTAATACTTTTAGCCGAAAAAATCGGCAAGGTGGCACTTCGATCGAATTCAATGCTTGCACTTTTGCGTAACGGCGTTTGACGATTTTGAAATCAGAATACAAGTGAATTTAATTTGTTTACAAAAATATTGTGCGAAAAATTAAGAAAAATTATAAAAATCAAAGTTTATAAAGTCTGTGTATAGTGAAAACGACTAAAAAGTGATTAAAATTAAAAAAAAGAAAGTGAAAAAGAAAAATTAAGTGAAGGTTTGTGCAATTAAGAGAGAATTGTCAAGTTTATATGATTCAACAGAAAATTTAAAAACAAAAGTTCTTTTTATCTTGTAATTATTATTTGTTTATTGAGTCAGAATTATGACATTTTTTGTGATAGTTAATCATATAATATGTAAACAAAATCACACCAATAAACTTCTCATTAAGTTTAAAAAAAAAAATTAAAATTAAAATTTTTTTTTTTAAAGTGGGGTAATTTAAAATCGTTATAACTCTAAATATTATTTGTCGAATTACAAAATTGTTTTCATTTAATTAAACATAAATATAAAAGTTTTAATTCTGATTAAGTTTTTTTAAAATATTAATTTAAAAAAAATTAAAAATATTTAAAGGAAAAATTTTGAAAAAAATGATGTCACTTATTTTTAAAATCATGAATGAAAATCATGAGTAGTACATACAGTCGAACATAGGTCTAAAAATGATACTTTTTAAAAGGTACGTAAAAGTGACCACTCCCTTTTAACAAAGTATGCGATTAAGGGGACAGTGGACTTTCAAAATTGTGAAATTTGTAAACAAATTCGATTTTTTTATTTTATTGAATTGTGAAACTACGGACGAGTAGGAATGTGTTGCAAAAAAAATTTTAATTTCTGTGATTACTTTCCTAGTTATAGGCATTCGTATTAAATTTAGATATTATTTGGTTACTAATAGCAATAACTTTAATGTGTTTTCTCAAAATGAAAATTGTCATATCGTACGAATATTCAAACTGCTCCAGGCGCATTTCTAATTATCGTATTGCTTTGAAATTTAAATTTTATATACTTAACTGTATATCAAATAAATCTTATTGAAAAAAATTATGCTTCGTAGCTCAGAATTTCTAAATTTTGTACTTGCAAAGAAGATTTAGAGGTATTTTGCGTAATGAAAAGGGTGTTTTCACTATTATTATTTTTTTCTCTTTATATTTTTAAAGAATGATTAAAATAAGCAATAAGTTTCATTGTTAGTTCTATAAGGTATCCTGTAAATAAAAATTACCATACTATATGCAAAAGAAATGCGCCTGGAACATTTTTAATTAGGCCAATTTTTGATATAATTAATAATTCATAATTTATTAATATTTCATCTTTAAATCTTAACAACTCTTACATATCTATGGTACTAATCCCATATTCAAATTTCAAGGAAATCCATTCAAAACAAAAAAAAGTTAGGTTTGAAGATCCACTGTCCCCTAAACATTATTAAGGGGACAGTGGTTATAACTCTATCGTTATAACTCTAAATATTATTACATAGGTCTAAAAAGGATACTTTTTAAATCTACGTAAAAGTGACCACTCCCTTTTAACAAAGTATGTGATTAAGGGGACAGTGGACTTTCAGAATTGTGAAATTTGTCCACAAATTCGATTTTTTTTTATTTTATTGAATTGTGAAACTACGGACGAGTAGGAATGTGTTGCAAAAAAATTTTCAATTTCTGCGTCAATTTTTATTTTTAATTTCTATTCAAATTTCAATTAAAATTTTTAAATTTCTCACGTCAAACTTACCATAGATATGTAAGAGTTGTTAAGATTTAAAGATGAAATATTAATAAATTATGAATTATTAATTATATCAAAAATTGGCCTAATTAAAAATGTTCCAGGCGCATTTCTTTTGCATATAGTATGGTAATTTTTATTTACAGGATACCTTATAGAACTAACAATGAAACTTATTGCTTATTTTAATCATTCTTTAAAAATATAAAGAGAAAAAAATAATAATAGTGAAAACACCCTTTTCATTACGCAAAATACCTCTAAATCTTCTTTGCAAGTACAAAATTTAGAAATTCTGAGCTACGAAGCATAATTTTTTTCAATAAGATTTATTTGATATACAGTTAAGTATATAAAATTTAAATTTCAAAGCAATACGATAATTAGAAATGCGCCTGGAGCAGTTTGAATATTCGTACGATATGACAATTTTCATTTTGAGAAAACACATTAAAGTTATTGCTATTAGTAACCAAATAATATCTAAATTTAATACGAATGCCTATAACTAGGAAAGTAATCACAGAAATTAAAATTTTTTTTGCAACACATTCCTACTCGTCCGTAGTTTCACAATTGTTAAGATTTAAAGATGAAAGTTAATAAATTATGAATTATTAATTATATCAAAAATTGGCCTAATTAAAAAATGTTCTCTGCGCATTTCTTTTGCATATTGTATGGTAATTTTTATTTACAGGATACCTTATAGAACTAACAATGAAACTTATTGCTTATTTTAGTCATTCATTAAAAATATAAAGAGAAAATCTTTAATTAAACATTCATGCCCCTGGTTTAGCATTCGCTTCGTGTAAATTATGGGTAGCAGTCCAGGGTTAAACAAAGAAACATGGATCATTTCTCTGTCGGAGGTCTGAGGATGACGTAGTGGCTAAAATGCCGCCACACATTTCCGCGCCGCGCATAACTCAGCGTTTATCCGAACCGGCTTGCACGCGCTTCATAATTTCGCAGAGAGTCGAGCGTGTGTCATCGGAAAAGGGAGAGCGCGCCAGAGCCCCGAAAATGAAGTGGGAAAGCTAATCGCCCGTGCAAGGTCCTGCCACAGTTAAGGCGGCAGATTTATGCCCCTGCCTTTTTTTACGGGCCGCGAAAGTTCCAGAAAAATCTTGGCAGCGTTCCACGGCTTCCCTTGAAAACGCGCCCCAGGGGGATTTTTTAAACGTTATGGGAACATCTTCTGGGGCGGCGAATGAAAAGGATTTTCTTCGGAAACGCTTCTCTTGGGGAGGAAGGGCCGTTGCCAAAGCTAATGATACGGTCACGTCAAAAAACCAGATGCACAAGGGGGGGGGGGGCAGTTTTTGACAGTTCCCTTCAGACCATTTTTTGGTGAAAACACCGATTTTTCTTCATCCCTGCCCTAGTATAAATCATTTTGATTTCTTTCAGGTTTATTTTACTTTAAGATAAGTCCGGGACACATTTAAAAAATCTTTTTATTTATTGAGTTAAAATTCTGATTTTTTTTTTTGTGAGGGTTAACCATACAATTTGTAAACAAAATCACATCATAAAGTTTCGCATAAAGTTTTATGATGTGATTTTGTTTTAAAAAAAAATTAAAGTTTAAAATTTTTTTAGACTTTTGCTTTAAAATTTTAAAAGATAAAAAAAAAATTATTTAAAATTTTTTTAAATCTTTTACATTTTAAAAAGTTGAAAAAAATTTAAATTTAAAATTTGTAAATCTTTTAAAATTTAAAAAGTGTTTACAAAAAATTTTAAATTAAAATTTTTTTTAAAGTGGGGTAGTTTAAAATCGTTATAACTCGAAATATTATTAGTCGAATTTCAAAAATTTTCCATTCGATTAAACAGAAATATGCAAGTTTTAATTTCGATCAGCGTTTTTTAAAATATTAATTTTAAAAAAATCAAAAATATTTAGAGTAAAAATTTTTTAAAACATAATGTAATTTTTTTTTAAAAATATTTTCAAAGTAAATATTTTTTTCAAATTTTCTGAATCAAAATTAAAGTAAAATAATTGAAAAAGACATGTTCCAAGTTTGAGCCACTTATTTTTAACGGTTCTTGATTTATGACAATTTTAAGACGAGAAATGGTGGAAAAACCCTTCATGCAGTAAAACGCATTTACAGGTTTAAACAAAGGTTAACTGCTATTAAAATGTTGCCAAAAAAAATTATATCTCCTGTTCTAATTAAGATAGAAACATGATTTAAATGTCATTTTAAGCGGAAAAAAACACAGAATTTTTTAAAAAAATAATGTTTTTTTTCGAAAATTTTAAAAATTTTGTGTCCTGGACCCCTTTAAAAAAGACAGGAGTATGCTGTTTTTTAAGCAAATTATATGCTAAAAAAGGGAATCCACCAATACACGAACTTAATCATTATTCTAAAATAATGTTCTGTTTTCCTGGGTTCGGTAGGATTGAATAAAAATCTCTTCAGAAAGTTCACACAAAATAAATTTATTATTTTATAAATTCTTCAGGCGTATACACAAATTCAAACATAAAAGGCGTAACAACTGTCTTCTATACAGCAGAAAATTCCAAAAACACAAGTCAGGATAACAGACTTTTCAATACAATACACGCCAATTTAACACAGTTACAACACATAAATTTCTCACTAGGAAATTGAACTGAGTTCCAATGCCAATATCAGCTATATTTATAGATTTCCATAGCGTCCTCTATAGGTCAGTCACAGCTAGATATTTCTAGAAGCTTCCAGAAAGGTTTAGTCGGCAAATTGGCGAAATATCGCCAAATCTGGTTACCAAAATAAGTCACGAAATCCATCGCCATTTGGGCGATAACTCTCATATTTGGCGAGATTCCCATAGACTCCCATGTTAAATACATAGCTATAGGGTATCTTCCACAGAAGCCATTTTAACGAAACAAAATGCAATATTTACAGAATTCGTAAGAATACCAATATAAACAAACAAACATGTTTATGCAGTTAAAACCCTTAAATGGTAACATCTGTCTTGCTCACTCTACCAGTAACATCCGTCCATAAAACTACGTTGGATTTCGTAGCTCATTACTTATGTAATTTTCCAATTATTATTTAATTTTAGCTCTGTATATGAGTTATTCTTGATACATATAAAAATATTAACACTTGGTTTTAATCTCTATATATAAAACAGTTCCGTAACTAACTGAATGACTGACATACAACGCACAGACCAAACCGCTGGACCTAAATTGCTGAAATTTTGCATGGCGATTCTTCTTATAGTGTAAGGGTGCACTAAGAAAGATTTTTGAAAAATTCTTCTTAGATTTTTTAAAATTAAATTTTTTAGCTGTTTTTGTAACTTTTAAGTTTGCATTTAAAATAATAATCCAAGGGTTATAAAATTTATATCACGAGAAAGATCATAAAAGTTCCTTTAAAAGGAAATCTTTTTCGAATCTTTACCTTCTTTTTCTGATTTTTGATGAATTTTTAAAAAATTCATTTTTAGAATTTAATTTATTAAATGCCGATCACGTGGTTTCTTTTCTTTTTCTGATACTTTAATTTTGCGTCACGTGCATAACAAAGAAATCAATTGACAAGTATTTTTTTTCTTTCTAATGCGGCAGACGATTGGACATCATACAAAAAAATATTAAAATACAGTAAAAGATATGTTCCTCAAACTGTACTACACTGCTGGCCACTGTAAATGCAACACCCTGAAGGAAACATGCAAATAACATGAAATTTACAACATGCATTAGCGGAGGTGAGATATGCAAATGATTAGAATTTCAGCGCAGACGCACATCACGCGCGCCTGTGGCGCCACTTCAAAGCGCTATTTAAGGCTTGGAGATTTCGACGATTTCAAGCTCGGCAATTGTGTTTTTCTTGTGGTTTTTCAAAAAAATGATCAATTATGCCTCGTTGAAAACAGCGATCATCTTTTGATCAAGTATCCGAGTTCGACAGAAGAAGGATAGTGGCCTACCGAGATTGTGGATTATCTTTCAGGGAAATCGGTAGTCGTGTTGGACGAAACCAAACAACTGTAATGCGGATATGTGATCGTTGGATGCAGGAGGGTACGACGGACCGACGTGTTCGATCGCATCCACCTCAGCGCACCACTTCACGTGATGACAGGCAAATCGTGCGCATGGCAGTGACAGATCGCTCAGTCACATCACGAACCATAGCACAGCACATGCAGTCTGTAACGCATCATCCAGTGTCTGCGCGTACCATTCGACGCCGTTTACAGCAGAGTGGTCTGTCAGCAAGACGTCCATTGCTTTGTCTACACTTGACGTAGAACCACAGACGTCTCCGCCGCCAATGGTGCGATGACAGAAGGATGTGGACCGCAGAATGGAAGGAAATTGTCTTTACTGACGAGTCACGCTTCTGTCTGCAACACCACGATGGTCGCATTCGAGTCTGGAGACACCGTGAAGAGAGGATGCTGAACAGCTGCGTTATGCACCGCCACTTTGGTCCTGCACCGGGTATTATGGTATGGGGCGGTGTTGGATATCACTCTCGCACACCTCTAGTACGCATTGCCGGTACTTTAAACAGCCAGCGCTACATCTCCGAGGTGTTGGAGCCAGTTGTCCTTCCTTACCTTCAGGGCTTGCCCACAACCATATTTCAACAGGATAATGCGCAACCACAAGTGGCACGCATTGTCAAACGGTTCTTCGTCAATCGCCAGATTGAATTGCTTCCCTGGCCGCCTCGCTCTCCGGATCTTTCGCCGATAGAAAACATGTGGTCCATGGTTGCTCTACGATTGACCCAGATTCCATCCCCAGCTGCCACAGTAGATCAACTTTGGCAACGTGTGGAAGCTGCTTGGTCTGCTGTACCCCCAAGAACTCATCGAAATTCTCTTTGAATCAATGCCGAGGCGTGTGGCAGCGGTGATCTCCAGCAATGGCGGCTACTCTGGCTACTGATTTTGGCAGGAACCACACTTCACAGAAGTCTATAAATTTAATCATTTGATACTTGTTCAACATGTTATCTACAAAATAAATTTTGTTGTGATATCTCTTGTATTTCTTGGTGTTGCAATTTGGGTGGCCAGCAGTGTATATTAACTGTACTATATTCTTTAGCATGTTCTATTAGATTTAATTTGAATATTTTCTCCTACATTATTTTGTCTGTAAAAATGTCTGTTACTATTTTTTTGTAAATACATATATATATATATATATATATATATATATATATATATATAACATCAAATTAATTTGAAAAAAAGCAAGCCAAATTGTAAGTAAATTATGCTTTATTCTTTCAAGAAAAGTATAAATGCATCTAAAACACAAATAAAAAGGATTTCTGCAGTGCATGGAGAAGTTGCTGTCACTGATACAACGTGTCAAAAGTTATTTACAAGTTTTCGTGTTGGAGATTTCTCGCTGGACAATGCTCTAACGTCGAGCATTGTCCAGTTGAAGTTGAAAACAATCAAATCGAGACATTGAAAATAATCAACTTTTTACCACACGGGAGACAGCCAATATACTCAAAATATCCAAATCAAGCGTTAAAAATCATTTGCACGAGCTTTGTTATCTTAATTACTTTGATGTTTGTGTTCCACATAAGTTAAGGTGACTGCCTACATTGAAAATGCCATTTTTTTGAATATTTTGGTCAATTTTGTTTTTGCAAGAATCGTGTAATTTAATCTTTTCTCTTTTCAAAACCATTTCGATTTTCATTCTACATCAATTAGAAGCATATTTATGGCTATTTTAAAAAACATCGTCTAATAAAAAATTGAAGTGACAAGCAACTTAAATGCGTTTTTCTCAGAATTATGTTTTATAGCACAAATCTCTACCGTTGTCATGATATTTCACATACTAATGCATAAAATTTGATAAAATTTTCAGGAAATGTTTTAGATGCTATTGTTAATCAAATGACGCACAATAATTGATGTATAATAATGATGTGTTTTTGGTTTGGGGTTGTTTTTGTAAGGAAAGGAAAGACGAATCGGGGAAAATTTTCATATTGGAACATAAAATTGTCTGTATTATTTTTGCATTTAAAAATTTCTCTTAGATTGTGGGTCATTTTGAAGATAACTGTTATATGTTGTAGAGTTTCTTTGGGTGGGTCGTGATTGGTTATAGTGGTAGGCAATGATACCATTACTCTGATTTTAAACAATACATTAATTTATTCACACAATGCAAATATTAGTATACATTCAATTATATTCTTATTAATTTGAACTTACAGACATTCTCATTATGTCAATGTATTATTTCATCTATTTAAATTAATATCATTTCGGTACGCAATATATCATCTTATTCCTTAATTTCCGCCTATCATATAAGACTCGGGTAACTCGTGAAAGTTGGCAATAGTTAATAAAAGGTTACCTCCATTTTTGCAGACTGCAGAAGTGGACTTTGGCTGGCATATTCAGGTGACTGTTGGGGTCTCTATTCGGACTCGCTCAATAACGTAGGAAGAGGCAGACTTTAACGGCCGGATCAGTTCTCCATTCGTTGCTGGTGGGGATCAGGCATTCCGTCGTGGTTCCGAGTTTCACCTCTTATCATCTCATAGGTAGCTTGCAGGGGTTCAGGCAATCAATCTGGGCTCCGCGGATTCTCTATGCTAGCTTGCGGGGTTCATGCAATCTATGTCGGCTCTGCTGCTCATTGATGCTCCTTTCATCGTTGAGTTGCCGGCTTACAGCGATGCGCTATGTCGGGGCGCAATCTCCCATATATATTCGTTTGCCTTCTCGCTTACGAGGCTACCACTCTCTATTTTTGGGTGCCAAATCTCAGAGTCACCATCAATCTGATATTCCTTTTTTTTCACTCTCTCTATTTTTTATTATGTTCTCAACACCCCGCCTTTTACATTTTTATTCGTCTCTCATGTTCAACCTTTTTCTTTATACTTCCACTTTTGATTCGTTAACATGTTCCTCCCCTAATCATTCCTTCCACCATTTAGAGTGATGGGCGTTTTAAACTCGAACAATCCCGTCCTTGACTCATTCCTATTTTTCTAGGAAATGTGTTTTCCCAGAACATCTCCTATGTGCGGGGTCCTCTTCTCTTTGTCAACAATTCCCTTTTCATCACAACGTCTTCCTTCGCTGTTTCGACTCTTAATTGTTTCCTTTCAATCTCTTCTCTTCATCCGGCTCTTTTGTCTGATCAATTGCCATTCCAATTTTCTCATAGCACCGCCGACTGTTCGATTTAATTGGGTTGTCTGCCCTTTTTGAACTCCTAACATATTGTATCCCCACAACATTCTTCTCGTATCGTCTGGCGTCATTTCACTATTCCATTTTCGTTCCGTTTGTTAATTGGTTTTTCTGCACCTTTTCTATTTTCTTTTCTTTTTATATATATGTCGTACCCCCACGACATATGTATCATGTGTGAGAAGGAAATTAAAATACTATCATTAGTATTTTGTGCAGAGTGATAGGCGTTTTAGCTAAATTTCATTAAAAATTACTACAAATTGGCCAATTTATAAAAAAGTATGGTATTTACAGGCAAGTTTTTTTAAAAAGTTGAGATTCATATGGACAAAGCCTCTAGTCACACGTCTAAATCAACTGCCGCTTATTTAGCAAAGAAAGAATCAGAAACAGGAATAAAATGTATCCCATTTAATGAAATACCTGTAAAATTACCTGACTCTTCTCTAATGGACTTTTGCGATTTCAGTTTTTTATTACGAGCCTTAGGAAAACGGCATCTAAGAACACTGAACGGACTTTGGAAAAGGATCTAACAGGAATGAGGTAAAACTGACATAGCAGTACTAAGCAAAATTTTACTTTCATGGAAAATTCGAGCTAGAGCTATTGTCAAGAACCGTGACTATCAGATAGAAGCAAATCACCGCATAAAATACGGCATTTATACGTAAAATTTAACTATCAAAATCGTTTCAATAAAGTGCGAACGACCTTCTGTAGCATTAGAGTTTTGTGCAGAGTGATAGGCGATTTAACTAAATTTCATTAAAAATTACTTCAAATTGACCAATTTATAAAAGAGTATGGCATTTACAGGTAAGTTTTTGCTTATTTCTTAATTTTTAAGTGCTATTTTACTATAAAAGACCAAAAAATGTTTAAAAAAAAAACAATTTAAAAAAAATGGCTCCAAACGTAGGCAGTCACCTTAAGCGAAAAAAAAAACATTGTTGACGGTACCTTCACATGCGATTCTCTACTTAAACGTAATGCATGCGTTTCGTTTTTAACACCTTACCTGTGACATATTTCAGAAAAAATGCACCAAAAATGGAAAAAAGTTTCCAATTAACAGTGCGAAATACTTATTCCCAATTTGCTCCTTTATAGCTGACCCCCCACCCCCAATCCTCACCAATGAAATAAATCAAGGACAAATACCGCCACCTAATGTGAAAATAGTAAAATAATCCATTCGAAAGGAAAACGGGCATCACGAAAAATAATCACTAATTTTTCTCCTGCCCAAACTGGGCTCGGGCATCACAAATATTGCCCATTGTGGCAATGGGCAAACAACGCTTACAAATTGTGACGGGTGAAGAAAGGTGGATGCTGTACAATAGGTTGGAACGGAGGAGGTCATGTCACAGGCGAAATGAACCGGAAGGAACAACACCAAAGCCCGGTATTCATCCAAATAAGGTGGTGTTGTGTGTATAGTATGACTAGCTGAAAACCCGTACTTCGCTACGGAGTATATTCAAATTAAATACAACGACCAATGTATGCAAATGATGTAAAAAAAAACGAAAAAAAAATTTATAAAAAATCGTAATGGATATTTTATAGACAAAATAATGTAGAAGAAAATATTCAAATTAAATCTAATAGAACATACTAAAGAATATAGTACAGTTAATATAGTACAATTTGAGGAACATATCTTTTACTGTATTTTAATATTTTTTTTTGGATAATGTCCAATCGTCTGCCGCATTAGCAAGGAGAAATTTTTTTTTGTCTATTTCATTGTTTTGCACGTGACGCAAAATTAATTTATCGTCAAGTATCACAGAAAGAAAAGAAACCACGTGATCAGCATTTAATAAATTAAATTCTAAAAATTAATCTTTAAAAATTCACCAAAAATCAGAAAACGGAGGTAAAGATTTGAAAAAGATTTCATTTTAAAGGAATTTTTAGGATCTTTCTCGTGATATAAATTTTATAACCCTCGGTTTATTAATTTAAATGCAAACTTTAAAGAATGTTACAAAAACAGCTTAAAAATTTAATTTAAAAAAACTAAGAAACTTTTTTCAAAAATCTCTCTTAGTGCATCCTTACACTTTTAATAGAATCGTCATGCAAAATTTCAGCCCTTTTAGGTCCAGCGGTTTGGTCTGTGCTTTGGTCAGCGGTTTGGTCACAGCGCAAGTGGTTACAAACCCGGGTTTGTAACCAGTTGCGCTGTGTGCGTGGCTCCATTCAATTACATAGGTTACGACTCATTACGGACTGGTTTGTGATTTGAGTCAGTTACCAGTTTCTTTTGAGTTGCTCCGTGTGCAGACGGCCTAACTTCCGGACTAGCTAGACATTTGAAACTTTTAGAACAGCTCAGAACACGATGACAATGCATTATTTTAATACTTTTAGCCATCTTTAAGCAGGATTGAATTTATTTTCAGTTAATTTTGTTTTGTATACTGGTGCAGCCATCTATTGGCATTGACGGGAACGAAAAGCTAAACGCGAGTTAACTTCCAATTAACTTCATTTTCTTTCAAGTTGATGGGTTAGTTCATCAAAAAAAATTTAAAAAAAATATTTATTAATATATAGAATTGTCAAATTTATATGATTCAACAGTAAAATTTAAAAACATGATATATAAAAAGTTCTTTTTATCTTGAAATTATTGGATATCCATTTATTTCGGTGTTAAGAAAATTATCTAAGAGGAAAAAATTTCAATTCCCCGGAAGACTGCAAAATGCACCTGGAACATTTCTTTGCTCAAAATGGTAAAAGTTTTTGGGGGAGGGTGGAATAATGAAGTTTCCCGTAAGATGGCAGAAGGTAGTGGAACAAAACGTTGAATAGGCTGTTCCGCAACGAAAAATGGGTTACATAGTTTCATTTAAAAACCGAACGAACTTTTTGGTCAACCCAAATAAAATTTAAACTAAACAACCAAAAACTTGTTTTGCGCATTTATTGGGAGCCTGGCATATCACGAGGGATTATCACCAAATTTTGGCATAGGCAACGCAGAATTTTTTAGATCCATTTTCGTGCATGTAATATGATCATCATTTGACGTAATTAAAGAAATAATTTCTAAAAGTCACGATATCATCATCATTAATATGCATCTAGTTATGAAATTACAAACCATTTAAAAAAATAAAAGAAGCCTTAAATTATGTTATAATCAATATTACACCATCAAATTAGTAAACGCTTGGAACTTCATAAAGAAACACAAATACGATCATTATTTGACGCAATTGAAGCAATAATTTCTAAAAGTCACGATATCATGATTAATATGCATCTAGTTATCGAATTACAAACCATTTAAAAAAATAAAAGCCTTAAATTTATGTTACAATCAATATTACGCTATCGTATTAGTAAATGCACGGAAGGTCATAAAAAAACACATACGATCATCATTTGACGTAACTGAAGCAATAATTTCTAAAAGTCACGATATCATCATCATTAATATGCATCTAGTTATCAAATTACAAACCATTTAAAAAAAAGAAGCCTTTAACTTATGTTATAATGAATATTACACAATCGTATTAGTAAAGGCACGGAAGTTCTTAAAAAAAAAACACAAATACGATCCTCAATTGACGTAATTGAAGCAATAATTTCTAAAAATCACGATATCATCATTAATCTACATTTAGTTATCAAATTACAAACAATTTAAAAAAATAAAAGAAAAAATTAAATTCATGTTATAATCAATATTGCACTATCGTATTAGTAAATGCACGGAAGTTCACAAGAATCATAAATAATCGAACCACATATAATCAAATAAAAATTTAAATTAAACAACCGAAACAGGTTTAGCTCAATTATTGGAAGCACGCCAGGTCATGAACGGTTACCGCCAAATTTTGGCAACCTTAATTAGATAGGTAACCCAGGATTATTTTAGAGTAACTTTCTTCGGTGAAAAAGGATCATCACTTGACGTAATTTAAAGCAATAATTTCTAAAAGTCATCAAATCGTCATTTACCTGCATCTAGTTATTAAATTACAGACCATTTAAAAAATAATGAATAAAGCTTTAAATTTATCTTATAACCAATATTTATCAGTATTTATTTAAAAAAAAAAAGGAAAAATGATTCAAGAAAAATGATTCAAGATTTTCAGCTAAACTTAGGTCTTCTTTTAATTTTATAGAGTTATAAATGAATAAATTATAATTTTTTTGTACATTTTCACGTAAAGCCACTATAGTTCATTATTCCTTCCCTCATTATTTTAAGGTAAATTAATTTTTAAATGTGTTACACAAAAATCAGGTTATCTAGTGCTATAGAAGTACAGTGTTGTACAAAGGTTTTCGAAATTTTTTTTATCGTGTTAGAGATAAACCGTGTTACAGGTAGCAGTGCTATACGAGGGTCCCCGCAATTTATCCTATCGTGTTAGAGCGAAACCGTGCTGCAAGATGCCGTGCTGTACGAGGGCTACCTGCATATATTTTTGCCTTCTGAAGTGATTCGAACAATAAGATTTCCCCAAATTATCATAGGCATTCATAAAACAAGAAATGAAATTTCGACATATTCTTTTTTAGCTCTTCCTGAAAATATGGCTATTTTGAGATGTAGCACTCTTTTAGCAGTGGTGCGATGTTTACCGCATAGCGAATTCAGCGTGTTAGTTTGCCAGCGAAAAATTATGATTTAATGTGAATCTTTCCTTAAATATTTGTGACATTAGTAAAAAAAAAAATGTTATTCAAAGTCGATATACCGTGCATTCTATGATGTGCTTTAACTATTAAAATTTATCTAGAAAATATTGTGTGTGCAGATTGATTAGTGAGAAATTATGACCCGACTCAAATCTGTCTTTAAATATTTGTTACAATAGCAAAATACATCAGCTAATGTTATTCAAAGTCAATAAATTGCGCCCGCTATTACTATATTTTCATTGTTAAAACGTCTTCAAGAAATAATCCTCTGAGTAGCTATTCAAAAGGCCATTTAAGAGCACCAAATATTTAGTAAGGATACACAGCTCCACTGCGTATTCAGTTTGACGAATGAAAGGTTATAAATTGATACAAATCTTTCTCTATACATTTGCGAAATTACAAAATTGTTTTTATTGTCCATAAATTGGGTACGCTACATGTAGGCTTTCATTATTTAAATGGTTTCAAAAAAGAATCATCTGTATTTTCAAAATGCTAATTAAGAACCTCAAACATTTCGAAAAAATCCTTTGTGATTTCAGTTTGAGCAATAAATTAGCAAAGAATGAAAAGTTAGGGTCCAAAACAAATTTTTCTCTTAAAAAAATTATATTCAAGAATCCTCTAAAAGTCTTATCAAAATGTCATTTTAGACCATCAGACATCTGGTAAACGTTTGTTAGCTCCAGAGCAAATTCTGTTTGATCACTAAAAGATTATGACCCAATCCAAATATCTCCTTATGTAATTTTGACATTAGTAATATACATTAGATCCTGTTATTCAAAGTCGATAAATTGGGTGCGCTACATTTATACTTTCGTTTTTAAAATGTTTTCAAATAAAAAACTATCTGGATATCTCTCTAAAATGCCATTTTAGAACACTAAACACTTGGTAAAAATGTGTCAGCTCCATAGCGAATTCAGCGTGTTAGTTTGTCAGTGAAAAGTTATGAACAAATCCAAATCTTCCCTTAAATATTTGTTATGTTTACTTTCTTATTAAAAAGTATCGTGTTTCACTGACCAGTTTGGTCAGGGAAAAGTGATGACCTAATACAAATCTTTCCCTAAATATTTGCGAGAATAGTAAAGTACGTTAGCAAATGTAATTCAAAGTCGATAAATTGGGTGCTCTCTTCCATAGTTTTATTGTTAAAACTTTTTCAACATGTTATCCTCTGATTACCTCTTCAAAAGGCCACTTTAAATCCCCAAATATATGGAAAACATTTATCAGATCTATTGTATATTCAAGTTTGACCAGTGGAAGGTTCCGACATTTTTCATCACTATTTATTAGAAAAAAAAATGGGATAAGTATCAATACTTTCATCGTTAAAAAGTTTTCAACAAAGAATCTCCTGATTAGCTTTGAAAAGGCCATTTTAAGACACCAAATATTTGGTAAACATTTGTCAGATCATTTTAAAATTTAAGCTTTATTTGTTATGTCATCTTTCCTCAATATTTGGTACACAAAAAAATAGGAGAGATATCAATACTTTCATTGTTTAAAAAATTCAACAAAGAATCCTCTGTGTAGCTTTTCAAAATGCCATTTTATAGAACCAAATGCTGAGTAAACATTTCTCAGATCCATTGTATATTTATTTGTTATGTCATCTTTCCTCAATATTTGGTACACCAAAAAATGGGAGAGATATCAATACTTTCATTGTTAAAAAAATTTCAACCAAATACTTAGTAAACATTCCCCAGATCCATTGTATATTTATATGTTATGTCATCTTTCCTCAATATTTGGTAGACAAAAAAGGGAGAGATATCAATACTTTCATTGTTAAAAAAATTCAGCAAAGAATCCTCTGTGTAGCTTTTCAAAATGCCATTTTAGAAAACCAAATACTTAATAAACATTTCTCAGATCCATTGTATATTTATTTGTTATGTCATCTATCTTCATTATTTGGTACACAAAAAATGGGAGAGATATCCATACTTTCATTGTTAAAAAGAAATGAACAAAGAATCCTCTGTGTAGCTTTTCAAAATGCCATTTTAGAAAACCAAATTCTTAGTAAACATTTCTCAGATGCATCGTATGTTTATTTGTTATGTTATCTTTCCACAGTATATCCTCAGTAGTCAAAAAATGGGAGAGAGATCAATACTTTCATTGATAGAAAAATTTCAGCAAAGAATCCTTTGTGTAGCTTTTCAAAATGCCATTTTAGAAAACCAAATACTTAGTAAACATTTCTCAGATCCCTTGTATATTTATTTGTTATGTCATCTTTCCTCAATATTTGGTACACAAAAAATGGTGAGATATCAATACTTTCATTGTTAAAAAGAAATCAACAAAGAATCCTCTGTGTAACTTTTCAAAATGCCATTTTAGAAAAACAAATACTTAGTAAACATTTCTCAGATGCATCCTATATTTATTTGTTATGTCATCTTTCCTCGGTATTTGGTTTTCATAAAATGGGAGAGAGATCAATACTTTCATTGATAGAAAAATTTCAGCAAAGAATCCTTTGTGTAGCTTTTCAAAATACCATTTTAGAAAACCAAATACTTAGTAAACATTTCTCAGATCCCTTGTATATTTATTTGTTATGTCTTCTTTCCTCAATATTTGGTACTCAAAAACTGGCAGAGATCAATACTTTCATTGTTAAAAAAATTTCAACCAAATACTTAGTGAACATTTCCCAGATCCATCGTATATTTATATGTTATGTCATCTTTCCTCAATATTTGGTAGACAAAAAAATAGGAGAGATATCAATATTTTCATTGTTAAAAAATTTCAGCAAAGAATCCTCTGTGTAGCTTTTCAAAATGCCATTTTCGAAAACCAAATACTTAGTAAAAATTTCTCAGATGCATCCTATATTTATTTGTTATGTCATCTTTCCTCAGTATTTGGTTTTCAAAAAGTGGAAGAGAGATCAATACTTTCATTGTTAAAGAAATTCAACAAAGAATCATCTGTGTAGCTTATCAAAATGCCATTTTAGAAAACCATATAGTTTGTAAACATTTCTCAGATCCATTGTATATTTATTTGTTATGTCATCTTTCCAAATATTTGGTACGCAAAAACTGGGAGAATATCAATACTTTCACTGTTAAAACAATTTCAGCAAAGAATCCTCTGCGTAGCTTTTCAAAATGCCATTTTAGAAAAACAAATACTTAGTAAGCATTTCTTAGATCCATTGTTTATTTATTTTTTTATGTCATCTTTCCTCAGTATTTGGTACACAAAAAATGGGAGTGATATCAATACTTTCACTGTTAAAACAATTTCAGCAAAGAATCATCTGTGTAGCTTATCAAAATGCCATTTTAGAAAACCATATAGTTTGTAAACATTTCTCAGATCCATTGTATATTTATTTGTTATGTCATCTTTCCAAATATTTGGTACGCAAAAACTGGGAGAATATCAATACTTTCACTGTTAAAACAATTTCAGCAAAGAATCCTCTGCGTAGCTTTTCAAAATGCCATTTTAGAAAAACAAATACTTAGTAAGCATTTCTAAGATCCATTGTTTATTTATTTTTTATGTCATCTTTCCTCAGTATTTGGTACACAAAAAATGGGAGTGATATCAATACTTTCACTGTTAAAACAATTTCAGCAAAGAATCATCTGTGAAGCTTTTCAAAATGCCATTTTAGAAAACCAAATACTTAGTAAACATTTCTCAGATCCATTGTATATTCAAGTAATATCAGTGTACGATTCCGACATTTTTCTTTAATATCTGTTAGAAGCAACATTGGATATTAAAAAAAAAAATAAAATCACCGAAAGTTCCTCAACCACGTCCTGCTCTTCACGCGCCTGAAGTCCCGGCTTTCCCTTTTAAACGAGCTCTCTGGCACAGAAGCCGACCGGTATCGCGAGCGCCCCAGGAAACGGATGACTCCCGGCTTCCGCGTCGCGCGACCTCGGCCCGTCAAAGCCCTCCATATTCCTGGGCGATAAAAAGCTCTCCGCGTTCGAAGTAGGTCGGGGAGGTTTTCTCTCCGTCGCCCGAAATAGCCGCAAGGATCCAACCCTTTCGCGATCCCGCCAGAGCTCTTTCGAGAAGTTTGCTCCACAAACGCGTGTCAAGTGGCACGGCGCTCTTTTCCTTCACCCGAGAAGCGGAAAGTGAAGAGTTTGAGATACTTGATGATTCGGGGCACAATGCATCCGAGACACATACACGCATTTACACGCAAAATATGAGTCAACAATGAGGAATTAACCGGCGTGCGAAGCAGTTTTGAATCGGCTGACGAGTAATTCAGTATTCACCCTGCACAGGTCGAGTATTTAAAAATTGCAGGCGTGGTCGCGTGGCGTCTGATAGACGCCGCACTATCTTATTTAGGTTTTTAGTTATTCTATTTCTAAGAATAAATATTTATTAAAACATTAAGCTGAAAACATAATGGATGTAAAAGAAAACCAATCAATTATTTTTAAATGCAATCTATATATGAGGCGGTGAAAGGCAAAGTGGTGCAAGTCACATTTTCAACTTTTTTTATTTGAGGGCAAAAATGTAATCTCCATGTTCAATTTATAGTGGATTTGCAAATGATTACTGTTTGCAATATCATAATAATTGTTATGAATTATAATTTGTTCAATTTATAGAGGAATTTTTTGTAGATTTTGCAGTAAAACGCTTTGGACTTACACCACTTGACTTACTGACTTACATCACTTTACTTTTCACCACCTCATATATAAACCAGTTCCGTAACTGACTGACATATAACGCACAGACCAAACCGCTGGACATAAAGAGCTGAAATTTTGCATAGCGATTCTTCTTATAGTCTGGTGGTGCAATAAGAAAGATTTTTGAAAAATTCTTAGATTTTTCAAAATTAAATTTTTCAGCTGTTTTAGTAACTTTTAAAAAGTTTGCATTTAAAAAATAATAATCTGAAGGTTATAAACTTCATATCACGAGAAAGATCATAAAAATTCCTTTAAAATGAAATCTTTCTCGAATCTTTACCTCTATTTTCTGACTTTTGGTGAATTTTTAAAGATTAATTTTTAGAATTTAATTTATTAAATGTTGATCACGGGGTTTCTTTTTCTCGTACTTTAAATTAATTTATCGTCACGTGTATGACAACGAAATAGACAAAAAAATATTTTTTTTTCTTGCTATTACGGCAGACGATTGGACATTATCCAATAAAATATTAAAATACAGCAAAAGGTATGTTCCTCAAACTGTACTATATTAACTGTACTATATTCTTTAGTATGTTCTATTAGATTTAGTTTGAATATTTTCTTCATTTTTTTGTCTATAAAAATATCCCTTACGATTTTTTTTATAAATAAATTTTTTATATCAATTGCATACATTGATCGTTGTATTTATTATATATATATATATATATATATATATATATATATATATATATATATATATATATATATATATATATATATATATATATTATTTCGGGGGGGGGGGGCATTAATTGCATATATTGACCTTTGGTATTTAATTTGAATGTATTCCGTAGCGAAGTGCGGGTTTTCAGCTAGTTTTGTATAAACTTTTTACAGTAAAAAAAATTAAACCAAATGAAATATATGCATTGCTATAAGCAATTTTTAAGACGAAAAACAATCAAATAGAAAAATAATTTACTTTTATAAGCAATTTTTACAATAGGATAAATAAAAACAAAGAAAAAAGAAAAATTATTTCTATTAGCAATTTTTATAAATTTGGTGACACGCCAATCAGATGTTTTTGTTTATATCCGTTTATAATAAAATAATGATAGCGACTGCAGGAGTTTTATTTGTTAGTTATACATAAACACTTCGAAGGTACTGACATCTGCTGGGCATACAGAGCAATCCATCAATACGAAAGATGTAAACAAAGTGCTATTGGCGTCTGTGAGACGCCACGTGACCAGCGCAGGGTTAAACACGACAATTGTGTAATACGCATAACGGACTCAGATAGTCTCTTTAAATCCATAGTAAAAAGTAAAAGGACTAGCAACCGGTGTAAACAAAGTGCTATTGGCGTCTGTGAGACGACGCACTAGGAGTCCGTTGCGTTAAGGAAAAGATGACGTTGAGACGAAAATAAGCCTATCATATGCCTCCAAACGATTAGCAATGAAATTTTTGACGCCTATGATTGGTTAATTTTCGTCTCAACGTCATCTATTCCTTAACGCAACGCAACACAACGCAACGGACTCCTATGTGAACAGGCCCTTAAACACGACAATCGTGTAATACTCATAACGGACTCAAACAGCCTCTTTAAATCCATAGTAAGAAGTAAAAGGACAGAAACTAGTGTAGAACTAATAGATGTAGTTCTATTGGATTTGCACAGCTCGGTGTTAAAATACGAAGAAAAATTTTCTAGTAATTGTCGACTTAGATTGAAAGATTTTTTTTAAAAAAAATTGTAGTCCATAGTAGAAAAAGCATTTTTTTTACTCGGGTATTTTTTTCATACTTTAACAGTAATATTTTTAAATTTGAATTATTCGGGAGGAAAATAGGGTATACCGTGTTTTAAGGCTGGTGTGTGCTAACCCCATTGGATCCGCTCACCTCAATTTTAACCTATGGAGAAAATGTGTCCGCTATTGACAGTTACATAAATGCCGATAGTCCAATAAAAACGGTATTTCCAGATAGCCTGAATTTTTCTGCACCTTGCAACAGGATTCAATTTATAAATGTTGTCTACCAAAAAAATTGAAGAGCGTTTAAAATACACTACACCAGATTCCCCCACCCCCCGAATAATTTCAATTTAAAAATGCTATTTGTATTTAAAAAAGAAAACGAAAAATGACCCAAGATGTAAAATTTTAATTTTTCTATTACGGAGTACAATTAGAAAAAACTTGATGGCCCGAGCTAAAATTTCACATGCGAATAAAATACGATAAATTTGCCGTTCCGCCACACACCAACCATTGCTCCAATCTCATTTGTTTTCTTCGACTCTCACGTCTACATGGTAAGACCTTTATATTGATTATCCTTTAATTATGAGACAAATTAGAAGCTTTCCCTCGATAGCGTCATAAAATTTTGTCGTATGCAGTTCCATTGTGTACATAGAATTGAATAAATAAAATTAAACCCTCAAAAGGCACACCAAACGAAAATATCACTCATAAAATGTTCTTCAGGGGAAAGAAAATATATTTTAGTCCGAACAAATTGTTTTTCCACGTAAAAAAGAATAATGCACACCTACGCGGATATTGTCAAAAAAGAAACTTATTAATTTATTCACAGAAGGATAATAAAAGCAGACAATTTTAAAATTTAAAAGTTCATTGAGCGAGAATGGGAAAAATAAAGCTAGCGCGCACGCCATCTAGCGGAAGAAAAATGCTTATAATGTTTATGCTTCGATTTTTAAACAAACAATAAGATGTGCAATTGTAAATTAACAATTCGCACGAAGCGGAGATCTTAATCTTTAAAATGGTACCTCATTTATCGATTTTAGTAAAGTACATATATGAAGGGAGATAAAGGGATCGTCAGAAAAAATCACCTTCTAGAAATAATATACAAGTATATAAATCTTATGAACTAGGGATGCGACATCGATAACAAAACATCGATGTTTTGAAACATCGATATTCAATATTAAAACATCGATGGCAATAAAACATCGCCCCAAAGCCATCGATGTTTTTAAACATCGATGTTTTAGAACATCCAATTTTTAAAACTGGTTTAATAACCTCTAACATTAATGGTACTTCTGTTAGTCGTGGAAGGGGGTGATTTAATTTTACCCTCCGATTGAGCTGACACAAATGGCAAAAACTTGGTTGCTTTTGCCTTGGACTACATTGATGACTCAAAATTCTCGATGTAAATATCGCCAAGTTTTGCCTTCAAATGTCCAGATAAATTCATGGTATTGCCAGAAGTTTTGAGGGACTTATGGCAAATATTGCATTTCGCCAATTTGTCAGAGGTTTTGCAAAAATATTTCCAAACGGTACTTTTGGGAGGCATCTTACTAATAATATTAACGTCAACTTATATAAAACCAGAACAAAACAAAAACTTAAATGGCTGCTCTCGTGTATATACTATTTATAAAATAAAACCCGATGGAAGGTTCTGGAGTGTCAGGAACATTCCAAGCGCTCTGATTGGTTCATTGGTTGTTGATTGCCATTTGTTCGTTTGCTAAGAAATCGTTCCCCCTCTTGTATTCGTCCTTTACACCTTTACAGATTTCAGACTTACATTTACTGAGTGTGAAAATTATGATACGTGGTAAATTTTTTTATTATGGAACTTTTTCATTTAAAAAAAAAATCGAGACAACGTAAAACATTGAGCACAAAACATCGGCTTCAATAAATCGATGTTTAGAACATTGATGTTTTGAAAACATCGACATCGATGTCGCATCTCTATTTTGAACCCAAGTGAGCAATCCTTGGACAAATATTCTCCATAGGTAAACACTGAGGTAAGCGAATCTAATAGGGTTAGTACACAACAGCCTTAAACGCGCATCATTTCCACTGGCAGACATTTCTAAAATGAAAAAAATCCCCGATTTAAAAAAAAATTATTTCTCTATTATGGAGAAAAGTTTAAGAAAGAAGAGAAAAAAAAGAGATCCTTCAATTCGACAATCCTTGGACACATTTTCTCTACAGATTATCATTGAGGTGAGCGAATCCAATAGGTTTAGTGCACAGCAACCTTCAGCTGGAAAGCATTTAGTGGGATTGTCCCATGGATAGTCTCTACTAGCAATTGTGTTTTCATCATACACACAATCACGCTTCATTGTTCATGGGCCGTGAAGAAATCTATAGATATTGTTACGTCTTGGCCCTTTTCGGGGTAAAGGGGCCACCCAAACAAAAGCCCACCCCTTTACGAATTCTTCCCGATTCCAAGAAACCATCGTGAGTCTCTCCTGGCCCTTTTCGGGGAAGAGGGGCCACCCAAGCAAAAGCTCACCCCTTACGAATTCTCCCCGGTTCCAAGAAACCATCGTGGGTCGCTCCTGAGCTCCCCCCCCCCGGCCAGCTGGCTGAAAAGAAAGAGAGAGTGCTTGAGAAGCAAGGAGAGAGGGTAGCTGATTATTGAGCCTCGGATCTGTCCGTCGACAAGCAGGGCCGATAGGGCGCTGTGAGGACCGAAGGCCTGAAAATTCCTCTCTCGGCTCCCGTTTTTACAAGTGGAGAGATACATCTCTGTTAATGTAAAAGATATTTTGGTTCCTATAGAACCTCTTATATGCAGAGGAGCCTAGACTCTCTGCCTTGTACACACTGTAAATTTTTATTTGTTTAATACAAGCTCTGTGTAATAGAATTGTCTCTCGTGTGTCTCATTTTCCACCGTGGACGTTACAATATAAAACAGTTCCGTAACTGACTGACTAGCTGACTGAATGACTGACTGACTGACTGACATACAACGCACAGACCAATCCGCTGGACCTAAAGGGCTCAAATTCTGCATGGCGATTCTTCTTATGGTGTAGGGGTGCACTAAGAAAGATTTTTGAAAAATTCTTCTTAGATTTTTTTAAAATTAAATTTTTATGCTGTTTTAGTAACTTTTTTTTAAGTTTGCATTTAAAATATTAGTTTGAGGGTTATGAAATTTATATCACGAGAAAGATCATAAAGATTCCTTTAAAATGAAATCTTTTTCGGAATCTTTTGTTGGGAAGCGGTAATGCAAATTTCGGATGCAACGTGGAGCTCCGCCTTCCTAACGTCACGACTGACGTGCTGAACTGACTTTGTTAAAAGAGTGTAGCGAAGTTCGATGTGTGATCTTTCGTCCGTTCAATCATTCATGTGTTTATGGTTTATTCATGGTTTATTGATGGTTAGTTGTTCTTGTTTAGTCTTCATGCAGTTCGTGTGAATAAATTCTTATTTTATGAACAATTTTGTCATTCCTCGAACACTCCACTGTACTCTGCTGAATACGTGAACGAATTCCCAGACGAAATTCACTACATCTTTACCTCCATTTTCTGATTTTGGGTGAATTTTTAAAGGTTAATTTTTAGAATTTAATTTATTAAATGCGGATCACGTGATTTCTTTTTCTGGTATTTTAAATAAATTTATCGTCACGTGCATAGCAACTAAATAGACAAAAAAATTTTTTTTCCTTGCTAATGCGGCAAACATTATCCAAAAAAATATAAAAATACAGTAAAATGATCCTCAAACTGTACTATATTCTTTAGTATGTCCTATTAAATTTAATTTGAATATTTTCTTCTACATTATTTTGTCTGTAAAAATATCCCTTACGATTTTTTTTATAAATATACTTTTTTGGTTTTTTTTACATCAATTGTATACATTGATCGCCGTACTTATTATATATATATATATATATATTTGGCATTAATTCCATACATTGACCGTTATATTTAATTTGACTGTACTCCGTAGCGAAGTGAGGGTTTTCAGCTAGTATATTACAGAGGCTGTTCGCACATTTTTTAGACGATTTTGGTAAGCGGTAATAAAAAATCGTTTGCTGCAAAAGAAATAATTGCAATTGTACTATGTTTTTAAAAGTCAAAATTATCCTCTGCGGCTTGAAAGTTTTGTTTTTATTCAAAATGGTGTTTTTAACAAAGCAGTGGCTACATTTATGCTCTTTCCGAAGAGAAATATACATACTCCGTTATCCAAAAACGATGTGAGAGTCATGGTTTTGTGATATCTAAAGCGTCGATAGGTAATATCGTCAACAAGAAAGGAAAAAAACGTCAAATTGGAGCCTCAAGTGGGACAAAAATTCCAAACAAGTATCCAAGGAAAAAACGGACATCTTCGACTATTGCAAAGGTACGTTGTTTAATGTTAAAAGAAAATCCCCCTAGTCAAAGGACAGTTGCAAAATCATTAAAATGGTCGGTGTCCACTGTAAGCAAAATGATAAACGTTGATTTAAATCTTAAGAAAGCGAAAAAAAACGCAATGTGCATCGTCTTCTTCCAAATCATATCGCTGAACGCAGGACACGCTGCAGAATTGAGAAACACTTATCCAAATGAGAAACACTTATCCAAAGAAAAATGGAAAACAATTGTCACAATAGATGAATCATGGGTGTATTTAAATGATTGCAACAAAAAAAGAGCCATTTATTATCATAAAAGGGGAGACAAAAATTTAAGTACATGGTTCAAGGAATCGAAAGAAAGTTTTTCTAAGGGATTCATGATTGTTGCTGGTTTTTCTTATAATGGAAAGTTAAAAATAAAGAGAGTGGAAAAAAATGTCAAGATTAACTCCAAATACTATCAGGAACATATTTTATCGCCAATTTTTCTGAATGAAATACCATCGCTTTACCCACAGTGCCATCAATCTGCGAGACTCCATCAGGACAAAGCTAGCAGTCACACATCAAAATCCACTGTAAATTTCCTAAAAGAAATGGTATCAAGGCCATACCCTTCACTGATATCCCTACTAAATCTCCCGATGTATCACCTATGGATTTTTGTGCTTTCGGACTTTTAAAATCTGCATTATCCAAACGTCGTCCCAAAACCCTTACAGGACTCTGGAAAGCTGTTGAGGAGGAATGGGATAGAATACCTCTTCTGACACTTCAAAAGGCATTATTATCCTGGAAATTGCGGTGTCGAAAGATAGTTCAGAGTAAGGGATGTCAAATAGAACATTTAAAACACAAGAATTTTATGTAATTTAGTTTTGTGAATACAATATACATCGTTTAAAAAATGTGTGAACAGCCTCTGTATATACAGTAGACTCCCGTGTAACGCGATTGATATGTTACTAGTTAGTACTCGTCAAAACATGATGGCTGGTTAGTAAATAACTGTAGTAATACACGAATTATACTCAAAACATCATTGACAAATGTTGAAAATCATAATATCAAGAAGAAAGAAACACTCTTTGAAAAATTGCTATTCAACCCAATAAAAAGAAATAGGGTTACGCAACAGCGCGTAATGAACAATTTCAATCCGGTTTAGTTCTATATCTCACAGACATAATTGAAAATAATTACATGATAAAAACAACTTTTTATATACAGTAGAACCCCGATATTACGTTATCCCGCTTCATATGTCATTTTCTGCTGGTCCGTGAAAATTGCTTATACTATGCTTAGATTATATTTTAACCCCGATTTCACGTTTTCTCGTTTCGTACATTTTTTACCGTTGGTCCCATGAAAAACGTAAAATAGGGGTTCCACTGTACCATGTTTTTAACTTTTCTGTTGAATCATATAAACGTGACAATTCCATGTATTAATAAATACTATTTTATATTTTTTTTTGATGAATTATCCCATCAACTTGAAAGAAAATGAAGTTAACTGGAAGTTAACTTGCGTTTAACTTTTTGTTCCCGTCCTGGCCGACAGATGGCTGCAGCAGTCTACAAAACAAAATTAACTGAAAATTATAAAAACATGGTAAAAATCTGCTTAAAGACGGCTAAAAGTATTAAAATAATGCATTGTCATCGTGTTCTGAGCTATTCTAAAAGTTTCAAATGTCTAGCGAGTCGGGAAGTTAGTTAAAAATCGATTGCAAGATTTGTGCTGGGCAAACACAAACACACACACAAACAAGAAAGCAAGTTAATAAAATACATGAGAGAGAGAGAGATAGAGATATATATATATATATATATATATATATATAGAGAGAGAGAGAGATAGAGAGAGAGAGAGAGAGAGACAGAGATATATAGAGAGAGATATAGAGATATAGAGATATATAGAGAGATATAGAGATATAGAGACATATAGAGAGAGATATAGAGATATAGAGAGAGATAGAGATAGAGATAGAGAAAGGGAGATTCCTCGGGATAAACAAATTAACGTATTTATACGCCCTTGTGCTTAGTAAGTATCTAAAGCCAGATTTAAATATGTCACTAAGCTTGTGCAGAAACAAATTAATGTATTTATGTGGCCTTAGGTGTAGTGAGTTGATTTCAACAAGTCATTGAGCATGCGCAGAAAGCCATGATAAATTGTAAATTATCGTTAATGAATAGAAATTGCAGTCACAAAAACCAAATTTGACACATCTATAGATAAAAACCTTTCGTTTAAGACGAAAATGAAGTAAATCAATGCAGTAGTTTTCTCTCACAAACTGACCAAAGAATCAGCTTAGAAACGGAAATATGTAGATAGCGCGTAGTATGAAATCACGTTATAGGAAATCGTGTTAAGGGGACAGTGGACCTTCAAACCTAACTTTTTTTGTTTTGAATGGATTTGCTTGAAATTTGAATATGTGATTAGTACTATAGATATGTAAAAGTGGTTAAAATTTAATGATGAAATATTAATAATTTACGAATTATGAATTATTAATTATATCAAAAATTCCCCTAATTAAAAATGTTCCCTGCGCATTTCCTTTGCATATAATACGGTAATTTTTATTTTCAGGATACCTTATAGAACTGACAATGAAACTTATTGCTTATTTTAAGCATTCATTAAAAATATAAAGAGAAAAAAATAATAATAGTGAAAACATTCCTTTTTATTAAGCAAAAAACCTCTAAATCATCTTTTCAGGTACAAAATTTAGAAATTCTGAGCTACGAAGCATAATTTTTTTCAATAAGATTTATTTAATATACACTTAAGTATATAAAACTTAAATTTCAAAGCAATACGATAATTAGAAATGCGCCCGGAGCAGTTTGAATATTCGTATGCAATGAAGATTTTTATTTTGAGAAAAACACATTTAAAGTTAATGCTATTAGTAACCACATAATATCTAAATTAAATACAAATGCCTATAACTGGGAAAGTAATCACAGAAATTAAAGGTTCTTTTTGCAACACATTCCTACTCGTCCGTAGTTTCACAATTCAATAAAATAAAAAAAAATCTAATTTTTGGACAAATTTCACAATTTTGAAAGTCCACTGTACCCTTAAGGCAAAATTTTAAGAGTGTCTATTATCATGTAGAATTTGATCGTATAAAATGATATCTAAAGCGTCGATAGGTAATATCGTCAACAAGAAAGGAAAAAAACGTCAAATTGGAGCCTCAAGTGGGACAAAAATTCCAAACAAGTATCCAAGGAAAAAACGGACATCTTCGACTATTGCAAAGGTACGTTGTTTAATGTTAAAAGAAAATCCCCCTAGTCAAAGGACAGTTGCAAAATCATTAAAATGGTCGGTGTCCACTGTAAGCAAAATGATAAACGTTGATTTAAATCTTAAGAAAGCGAAAAAAACGCAATGTGCATCGTCTTCTTCCAAATCATATCGCTGAACGCAGGACACGCTGCAGAATTGAGAAACACTTATCCAAATGAGAAACACTTATCCAAAGAAAAATGGAAAACAATTGTCACAATAGATGAATCATGGGTGTATTTAAATGATTGCAACAAAAAAAGAGCCATTTATTATCATAAAAGGGGAGACAAAAATTTAAGTACATGGTTCAAGGAATCGAAAGAAAGTTTTTCTAAGGGATTCATGATTGTTGCTGGTTTTTCTTATAATGGAAAGTTAAAAATAAAGAGAGTGGAAAAAAATGTCAAGATTAACTCCAAATACTATCAGGAACATATTTTATCGCCAATTTTTCTGAATGAAATACCATCGCTTTACCCACAGTGCCATCAATCTGCGAGACTCCATCAGGACAAAGCTAGCAGTCACACATCAAAATCCACTGTAAATTTCCTAAAAGAAATGGTATCAAGGCCATACCCTTCACTGATATCCCTACTAAATCTCCCGATGTATCACCTATGGATTTTTGTGCTTTCGGACTTTTAAAATCTGCATTATCCAAACGTCGTCCCAAAACCCTTACAGGACTCTGGAAAGCTGTTGAGGAGGAATGGGATAGAATACCTCTTCTGACACTTCAAAAGGCATTATTATCCTGGAAATTGCGGTGTCGAAAGATAGTTCAGAGTAAGGGATGTCAAATAGAACATTTAAAACACAAGAATTTTATGTAATTTAGTTTTGTGAATACAATATACATCGTTTAAAAAATGTGTGAACAGCCTCTGTATATACAGTAGACTCCCGTGTAACGCGATTGATATGTTACTAGTTAGTACTCGTCAAAACATGATGGCTGGTTAGTAAATAACTGTAGTAATACACGAATTATACTCAAAACATCATTGACAAATGTTGAAAATCATAATATCAAGAAGAAAGAAACACTCTTTGAAAAATTGCTATTCAACCCAATAAAAAGAAATAGGGTTACGCAACAGCGCGTAATGAACAATTTCAATCCGGTTTAGTTCTATATCTCACAGACATAATTGAAAATAATTACATGATAAAAACAACTTTTTATATACAGTAGAACCCCGATATTACGTTATCCCGCTTCATATGTCATTTTCTGCTGGTCCGTGAAAATTGCTTATACTATGCTTAGATTATATTTTAACCCCGATTTCACGTTTTCTCGTTTCGTACATTTTTTACCGTTGGTCCCATGAAAAACGTAAAATAGGGGTTCCACTGTACCATGTTTTTAACTTTTCTGTTGAATCATATAAACGTGACAATTCCATGTATTAATAAATACTATTTTATATTTTTTTTGATGAATTATCCCATCAACTTGAAAGAAAATGAAGTTAACTGGAAGTTAACTTGCGTTTAACTTTTTGTTCCCGTCCTGGCCGACAGATGGCTGCAGCAGTCTACAAAACAAAATTAACTGAAAATTATAAAAACATGGTAAAAATCTGCTTAAAGACGGCTAAAAGTATTAAAATAATGCATTGTCATCGTGTTCTGAGCTATTCTAAAAGTTTCAAATGTCTAGCGAGTCGGGAAGTTAGTTAAAAATCGATTGCAAGATTTGTGCTGGGCAAACACAAACACACACACAAACAAGAAAGCAAGTTAATAAAATACATGAGAGAGAGAGAGATAGAGATATATATATATATATATATATATATATATATAGAGAGAGAGAGATAGAGAGAGAGAGAGAGAGACAGAGATATATAGAGAGAGATATAGAGATATAGAGATATATAGAGAGATATAGAGATATAGAGACATATAGAGAGAGATATAGAGATATATAGAGAGAGATAGAGATAGAGATAGAGAAAGGGAGATTCCTCGGGATAAACAAATTAACGTATTTATACGCCCTTGTGCTTAGTAAGTATCTAAAGCCAGATTTAAATATGTCACTAAGCTTGTGCAGAAACAAATTAATGTATTTATGTGGCCTTAGGTGTAGTGAGTTGATTTCAACAAGTCATTGAGCATGCGCAGAAAGCCATGATAAATTGTAAATTATCGTTAATGAATAGAAATTGCAGTCACAAAAACCAAATTTGACACATCTATAGATAAAAACCTTTCGTTTAAGACGAAAATGAAGTAAATCAATGCAGTAGTTTTCTCTCACAAACTGACCAAAGAATCAGCTTAGAAACGGAAATATGTAGATAGCGCGTAGTATGAAATCACGTTATAGGAAATCGTGTTAAGGGGACAGTGGACCTTCAAACCTAACTTTTTTTGTTTTGAATGGATTTGCTTGAAATTTGAATATGTGATTAGTACTATAGATATGTAAAAGTGGTTAAAATTTAATGATGAAATATTAATAATTTACGAATTATGAATTATTAATTATATCAAAAATTCCCCTAATTAAAAATGTTCCCTGCGCATTTCCTTTGCATATAATACGGTAATTTTTATTTTCAGGATACCTTATAGAACTGACAATGAAACTTATTGCTTATTTTAAGCATTCATTAAAAATATAAAGAGAAAAAAATAATAATAGTGAAAACATTCCTTTTTATTAAGCAAAAAACCTCTAAATCATCTTTTCAGGTACAAAATTTAGAAATTCTGAGCTACGAAGCATAATTTTTTTCAATAAGATTTATTTAATATACACTTAAGTATATAAAACTTAAATTTCAAAGCAATACGATAATTAGAAATGCGCCCGGAGCAGTTTGAATATTCGTATGCAATGAAGATTTTTATTTTGAGAAAAACACATTTAAAGTTAATGCTATTAGTAACCACATAATATCTAAATTAAATACAAATGCCTATAACTGGGAAAGTAATCACAGAAATTAAAGGTTCTTTTTGCAACACATTCCTACTCGTCCGTAGTTTCACAATTCAATAAAATAAAAAAAAATCTAATTTTTGGACAAATTTCACAATTTTGAAAGTCCACTGTACCCTTAAGGCAAAATTTTAAGAGTGTCTATTATCATGTAGAATTTGATCGTATAAAATGAGGTATTAGGAAAAATAATATTCCTTTAAAAAAATATTGTATTTCCTATGTAAATTTAGAAGTGAAAAAAAATATATAATTTAAGAAATTAATTCATTATACATATTTTACTGGGTAATTAGCTTAACTTTATCCCGTTTAAACTTTGTTTTTACCGCGATATTTAAGGTGACAGTGGACTTTCAAAATTGTGAAATTAGTCCAAAAATTCGATTTTTTTTATTTTATTGAATTGTGAAAGTACGGACGAGTAGGAATGTGTTGCAAAAAGAATTTTTAATTTCTGTGATTACTTTCCTAGTTATAGGCATTTGTATTTAATTTAGATATTATGTGGTTACTAATAGCAATAACTTTAAATGTGTTTTTCTCAAAAAAAAAATTTTCATGCCATACGAATATTCAAACTGCTCCAGGCGCATTTTTAATTATCGTATTGCTTTGAAATTTGAGTTTTATATACTTAACTGTATATCAAATAAATCTTATTGAAAATAATGATGCTTCGTAGCTCAGAATTTCTAAATTTTGTACTTGAAAAGACGATTTATAGGTATTTTGCGTAATAAAAGGGGTGTTTTCACTATTATTATTTTTTCTCTTTATATTTTTAATGAATGCTTAAAATAAGCAATACGTTTCATTGTTAGTTCTATAAGGTATCCCGTAAATAAAAATTCCCGTATTATACGCAAAAGAAATGCGCATGAAACATTTTTAATTAGGCCAATTTTTGATATAATTAATAATTCCTAATTCATAAATTATTAATATTTCATCTTTAAATTTTAACCACTTTTACATATCTATGGTACTAATCACATATTAAAATTTCAAGCAAATCCATTCAAAACAAAAAAAGTTAGGTTCGAAGGTGCTCTGTCCCCTTGACATGCCATATGTTAACCACTTCATTAGTATCGTTAAGGCTGCGGTGTACTAATCCTACTGGATTCGCTCTACTCGATGTTAACCTATGGAGAAAATGTGTCCAAGGATTGCCAACTTGGATTCAAAGATTTTTTTAAAAATTGTACTCCGTAATAGAGAGAGAAATTTGACACCATGGGGCATTTTTCGTTTTTTTTTTTAAACGCAAATAATATTTTTAAATTTAAATTATTCGAGGGGAAATTCTGGTATAGTGTGTTTTAAACGCTCATTCACTCCTTTGGTGAACGGTATTTGTAAAACAAGTAATATATAAAAAAACATTTTAAAGTCAATTCCTACTTAGGTCAACAAAGAAAAATTTGAGTGTGAACTAATAGTAGGAATTGAAAAAAAGGATTTCCTGCCAGAACCTTGCCTACTGTGCGAGAATAGGGGGGGGGGGGAAGAGAGATAAAAAGTTTTTCAGGTTGGGGATTCGATCTCGCAACCTACAGGACGGGAGAAGCCCGCGATACCGCAGTGCTACCATTTACACAGTAACAACAGGGAAATTACTATTCAAGAGCAAGAGACGTCAAAAATTAAAATCAATTAATTAAATTTAATTGATGAATTAATATTTGAAAAAACTGTATTAACATCAAGTGTCATCCACTACAAGTTTAAAAAAATGTATTTGAACTTGAGTGGATGAATAGAAAGTACTTTTATTAACGATTGAAAATTTGAACAAGATATATATAGAGAGAGTGTGAACTAATAGTAGGAATTGAATGAATCCTGTTGCAAGGTGTAAAAAAGTCCAGGCTATTTCAAAATACTATTTTTATAGGATGACCAGCATATATGTAGCTGTCAATAGTAGACGAATTGTCTGTAATGGTAAACATTTAGGTGAGCGCATCCAGTGCGGTTAGTAAACAGCCTTAATCCACCGGATAGTTCAATTAAGCTAATTATTGGAATAATTTGTCATTTAATTTGTTTCATCTTCCTTTAGTTCGTTGTTTGAGGAATCATTGCAGTTCTACGGCTAGGATACTATGCTCCATGATTGCCCAACATGAAAGATACAGTTTGATTCTGACTTTCACCTTCGAGATACGGAAATGTCGGGTTTTCTGTAGCTTTGTTTTGTTATCTTTAATATTTTCCTCTAGTTACAGAAGAAATGTTCACTGTCAAGGTGTGTTTTATCTTAAACTGATTATCATAAACTGATTGTTCCTGAAAGATGTTAAATCACATCTTTCGGGAACAGTCTTTTGTTTAATGGAAATGTCGGCACTGCTGATAATGAAACCTCTATATCAAATTTTATTTCAGTAGATTTCTAAATTTAGTTTCCCTTCATACGCTAGTATATATATATATATATATATATATATATACACATATATACACATATATATAAACACATATATATATACATATATATACATATATATATACACACATATATAAACAAACACACACACACACACATATATATATATATATATATATATATATATATATATATATATACATATATATATATATATATACACATATATACACATATATATAAACACATATATATATACATATATATATACACACATATATAAACAAACACACACACATATATATATATCTTTATATATATATATATATATATATATATATATATATATATATATATATATATATATATTCATACACACTCACATGTGAGGATACCTGTATATATTATACTTACATATGCACAGATACTTGTATTTATTTATATATATATATATATATATATATATATATATATATATATATATATATATACTTCCATGTACACATATCTACAAAAACATTCATGTTATATAACAAATATTAGTCAGCTTACTAAGTTTACAGTGCATCACGTGACACTTTTAGAGAACTTTAGAGAACACAAATCCTAAAGAACGTTCCGGATTTAGCTGACGTATTGCTCACCATTTGTTAGACACAACTTAAAAGAGATATCTTTCTCATCACCCAAAAATTCCCCCCCCCCCAAAAAAAAAAAAAATACAATCGCCAGTCTAAAACGCTACAAGGGAAAAATTCATCTAAGACACAATCTTCCCTCCGAGATCGGATATGTGACAGAAAAGTAAATATTTTACGTAATAAGATGCGATAAGTTACGGGAGAAAACAAACACGGCAAATTCCCGATATAGCCACCGTGATTGGCAGAATGATAGGTTTATCGAAAAAGTACCCAGAGTTGAAGAAAGTCGGAAGAGGGAGTTGGAAACTCGCTTTTGTTTGCAGTTCGATATTTGTGCTCGGAACTGAGCTAAAAATATCTCGATTAATAAAAAAGTGAGAAATTTTCAAAATTCTGGTCATCAAATGAATAACAGATGATGGCAAACGTTTCAAGTTAATGCTATACAACACTAAAATGTATCATTTATCTATGTGATACGTTGGGCTGTGTGTCAGTTGACCACGTAAACCTTCATCCCACATGCTAAGCCATGCTTGTTTGTTGTTGAATATTCGTGCTAAAACTGGGAAAAATTATCTCGATAAAAAAAGTGAGAATTTATCGAAATTCAGGGCATCAAGTGAATTACAGATGAGGGCAAACGTTTCAAGTTAATATTATGCAACCCTAAAATGTATCATTTATCTATATCATGCTTAGGGTTGTGTATCAGTTGACGACGTAAACCATCATTCCACGTGTTAAGCTATGGTTGCTTGTTTGTTCAATATTCGTGCTCAAACTGGAATAAAAAATACCTCGATTAAAAAAAGTGAGTATTTTTTTTAAATTCAGGGCACCAAGAGAATAACAGATGAGAACAAACGTTTCAAGTTAATATTATACAACCCTAAAATGTATCATTTATCTATATGATACTTAGGGTTGTGTATCAGTTGAAGACGTAAACCTTCATTCCACTTATAAAGCTATGCTTGTTTGTTGTTCAATATTCGTGCTAAAACTGGGAAAAAATATCTCTATAAAACAGTGAGAATTTATCAAAATTCGGGGCATCAAGTGAATAACAGTTGAGGGCAAACATTTCATGTTAATATTATACAACTCTAAAATGTATCATTTATCTATATGATACGTTCGGTTGTGTATGAGTTGACCACGTAAACCTTCATTCCACATGTTAAGCTATGCTTGAATGTAGTTCAATATTCGTGCTTGAACCGCTCTAAAAATATCTCAATAAAAAAGTGAGAATTTGTCGAAATTCAGGGCATCAAGTGAATAACATATGAGGACGGGGCGCGGTAGCCCAGTTGACAAAGGCAGCGAGCTAGTGATTTGAACGTATCTGGTTCGATGCCGGTCCCTGACAAATCCATCGCCGTGTACGCTAATAGCGGCTGGTGCACGAAAAATCTGTCTTGGCTGCAATGTCCTCCAAGTTCTCAAATTTTACCTCTGGAGGTGCGAGGTCAAGTGTCGGTTCAAAATTACGGGACCGGACCTTTAGCCAAGTCGGACTCTGACCTTTGTGGTGCTATTTAAAACCAGACTCCCACCACTCTGCCCAATAGCCTTTATGGACTTGATCTGGTATACTGTAGGTCAAGGGGCATAAGCCACCACTACAACAGATAAGGTCAAACATTTAAAGCTTACATTATACAACCCTAAATTGTATTATTAATCTATATGATACTTTGGGTTGTGTATCAGTTGACCACTCAAAACTTTAATACACAAGTTAAGCTATGTTTGTTGTTCAATATTCGTGCTCGAACTGGGCTAAAAGTATTTCGATAAAAAAGATAAGAATTTATCGAAATTCAGGGCATCAAGCGAATAACAGATGAGGGCAAACTTTCAAGTTAATATTATACAACCCTAAAATGCACCATTTATCTATATGATACGTTGAGCTGTGTATCAGTTGACCACTCAAAACATTAATGCACAAGTTAAGCTATGTTTGTTTGTTGTTCAATATTCATGCTCGAACTCGGCTGAAAGTATTTCGATAAAAAAAGGTAAGAATTTACCGAAATTCAGGGCATCAAGAGAATAACAGATGAGGGCAAACATTTCAAGTTAATATTATACAACCCTAAAATGTATCATTTATCTATATGATACACTAAGTTGTGTATCAGTTGACCACGTAATCCTTCATTCCACACTTTAAGCTATTCTTGTTTGTAGTTCAATATTCATGCTCGATCCACTCTAAAAATATCTCGAAAACAATGCGACATTTTTGGGGGAATTTAGGGTCTTAAGTGAATAATTAAAAAACGCAAACGTTTCAAGTTATTGTCGCACAACCACATCATCGTGTATATGACTAAGTATCGTATAACCTAAGTATTTATGATACTTAGTTTAGCGTATCAGTTGACCACGCAAACCTTCAACCCACATGTTAAGCTATAGGAAATTTTCCTGTCGTTATTTTTCTAACCGAACCCTATCTAAAACATTTGGATTTTTGTATTTTAACCCATCGCTCTTTCGGGCAGTTACGGCTAAACATTGCTTTATTACGCTGCAATTAGAAGTTGAGGTCCATCATTTTACTTTTATAGTTTTATTATCCTCTTAGAGCTAATGTTGCATTTGACACCATTTCTTTATAATGAAGGTTTTTAAAAGAGGAATATAGATTAAACTGCATGACTGTTAAGAGAAAGATCATTCCTTTAAGTAAATTGATATGTCAGTTATAAAACCTATATATTTCCAATTATACTGGTTGTAATTTATCAGTTATTAATTATTAAACCTATGTTTGACTTCAATGATCGAAAGATCATTGCATAAAGCAAATTGATAGGTAAGTTATAACAACTATATATTTCCAATTATAATAGTTATAATTGATCAGTTATTGTAGTAAATCTGTGTTTGACTTCAAAGATCATTGCATAAAGTAAATTGAGAGGTCAGTTATAACAACTATATATTTTCAGTTATAGTGGTTGCAATTAATCAGTTATTAATTAGTAAATCTGTGTTTGACTTCAATGATCAGGAAAATCATTGCATAAAGTAAATTGATAGGTCAGTTATAACAACTGTATATTTCCAATTATAGTGGTTGTAATTGATCATATTATTAATTATTAAATCTGTGTTTGACTTCAATAATCAGAAAGATCATTTCATAAAGTAAATTAAGGTGAGTTTTAACAACTATATATTTCCAATTATAGTGGTTGTAACTGATCAGTTTTGAATTAGTAAGTCTATGTTTAACTTCAATGATCAGAAAGATCATTGCATAAAGTAAATTAAGGTCAGTTTTAAGAACTATATATTTCCAATTATAGTAGTTGTAATTGATCAGTTATTGTAGTAAATCTGTGTTTGACTTCAATGATCAGAAATAGCATTGCATAAAGTAAATTGAGAGGTCAGTTATAAGAACTATACATTTTCAATTATAGTGGTTGTAACTGATCAGTTATTAATACACTAGAACCCCGCTTAATACGAGCATGGTTAGTACGAGATCAGCCTTAATTAATATCTCCAGTACTTGATGAGTTGCGTGCTAGCTGTTTTGACTGCGTTTTCATCTGAAGTTTTATGACTGACGGAAGAAAATAATCTGAGGACCACGATCATATTTGAGGTTGCAAGTGCATAAACATCGGTTTTATGACTGTCAACCGTCGTGGCAGCCTTGTATCATCCCACTTTTTTTAACAAACAGCTGTCATCAAGAAAACAATGGCTAGAGCCGTAATTCAGAGACCATTCCAGGAAATCTCGTTTGTATCCCCGGAAATTCATTTGTCTCGCTCACATATATTATCAGGTGTGTGCTTAAGCGCTGGGTGCCCATATGAATATCTAAATGAGCTCATCTCACTTTCAGATTAGAATGCTTTGTTGCTTACCCACCGTCGGCCTTGGAAGAATTAATTTTTTTTTCGCCTTTTCTTCCGGGCAGCTGGGAAATTATTTTCATTTTTCGGGGTTGGCCACGTGAATCCCATAAAACCGTAATGTGGACTCGAGATGTAAAAAAAAATTAGCGAGGAATCCGGAAAATATTTCCGTGTTTGTTCTGGCGGTGGAAAAGATGCTAATTTGGCGACTGCCTGCGTCTTTTTAAGTGTCTGTGCAAACGAAAAGAATGGGACCTAGCAAATTCCAGGAAGCGGGTGAAATTACTGAAATGTGGAGGATATATGCTTGTTGTCGTTTCTGAAGTGTTTTTGGTGGAAGTTATTTTACAAGGCTGGAAAAAAAAGGAATCTCCAAGCCGAATTCTGCAACGTGACTTGGCCACCCTGGAAATTCTTGGCGATAAGAAATTGTTTGGTAAAATATTTCCACTGGAATTGCGAAAAGCCATCGATTACTTCTGGTTGGAAAGCAATTCACTTAGAGACTTTTTTAGGTTAATTCGTTTTAACGATTTTATCGAAAAGTGTAACAGCTACTTCACTGACCAAAACAATAAAAGCAAGGCAAAAATGTGCTAATTTTTGTTCGGTGAATCATGATACTCAGGTCCGGTATGGGACTACTAAATAATTAAGTCTGTTGTGTACTAACCCTATTGGATTCGATCACCTCAATGTTAAGGTATGGAGAAAATGTGTCTAAGGATTGCCGACTTGGATTGCCGACGAAGATTTAAAAAAAAATTTGTACTGCGTAATAGAAAAAGAAATTTTACACCTTGGGGAACTTTTAGTTTAAAAAAAATGCAAATAATATTTTAAAATTTAAATTATTCGGGGGAAAAATCTAGTATAGTTTGGTTTAAACGCTCATTCATTCTTTTGGTGAACGATATTTGTGAAACAAATCCTGTTGCAAGGTGTACAATAGTCCGGGCTATTTTAAAATACCATTTTCATTGGATGATCAGTATTTATGTAGCTGTAAATAGCAGACAATTTTTCTCCATAGGTTAACACTGAGGTGAGTGAATCCAATAGGGTTAGTACACAGCAGTTTTAAGAATCTAATAAATAGTCTAAGAACAAATTTAGAGATATTCATATGGGATTCATGGAAAAAAGTGGGCTTATATAAGGATATTCTGCGACTGATTCAAGCATAGTTTAAAAATGTCTAGGAACTGTAGGCATCGTTGCAGCTAGTGGTTGGCGCTTCAGGATTGGTACAGATTGTGCTCTATTCGAGTCCCGATAAGTGCAACTAAGTACTCCCGTGTCTATGCCGGGTACGGGCACGTTAAAATCTGTAGGCCAGAAAGTCACTCCGTGGGGTTTTTTGGTATAGGAGGTGGATACAAGCCCCCAGGTGTCGCCTTTAAGAGTGGTCGGTCTTAATAAGGGTTTCCCAAAGTGGTCTATACCGCCCCCAGTGGGCGGTGGGACGATTCAGGTGGGCGGTAGTAGCCTCGAGTGCAATTGGGGGCGTTGGAGTATAAGGGGGCGGTAGAAGCATAAAGAAAGAAGACGAGTAAATTCTGAAACATACGGAAGTCTCTGGACACAAGGATTACGGGAAATACTCCATCAGTCATTTTGAAACTTGGAGTGTCCGGAGACATAATTTTAAAGTTTTGACCTTTTTAATAGCTCAAAACTTTAAAATTATGTCTCCGGACACATCACAAGTTATATAATGACTGTGAGATTCTTGGGCAGTACCCCTCATTTCGTATGTTGCAACTATCGTATTTAGTTTTTTTCCCTGCTTTTGTATTAAACCATCCCCTATCGGCAGAAAGAGACACCTATTCGAACATTGACAGCTCTTCTTTGCAGGGCCCGACTTAGCTTAATTAGGGCCCGGGGCAAAAACTTCTTTGGGGCCCCCCTCTGCTTCACTACTTCAGTAATGAAGAACCGAACTTTATGGAGGTATTTAAATTTTTCACCTCATTATAGATATATAACAAGAAAACTGACTAGAACCTAAAATAGCTATAAAGTTCCCCCTAAAGGTATTATGAAATTAATTAATAAAAAGAATATTTGATATTTGTGAGAATTTTGGGAGAATACAACTTATAATTGATTAATGTGATTTCTCAGTGTTGCGAAAATCCAACAGAATCCACTGAACACGATGCAACTGAATTTTTCGCAGTTGCGATTAAGATGACCTAGTTAACAATCATATCGCTGCAGTTTGTGAACTTTTCACAAGTTTCCGAAATGCAGTTTTCTGATTGTTAACTTTGTCATCTAGCTGCGAAAAATTCATATCCTTCCTGACATTAGGGCAGAATTCAGCTAAATTTCACCCTAGAAAGCCGTGGATATACGAAATATAGATATTTTGTGTTCATACGATAGATTAATGAAGAAGCTAACATAAAACTCACGGATTTTACACTGTACTGATATTTTGTTTAAAAAAAGTTCATTAAGCCCGTCTGCACACGGAGCAACTCAAAAGAAACTGTAACTGACTCAAATCACAAACCAGTCCATGATGAGTCGCAACCTATGTAATTGAATGGAGCCACGCACGCGGCGCAACTGGTTACAAACCCGTCCGACGGGTTACAAACCCGGTTGCGCCGCGTGCGTGGCTCCATTCAATTACATAGGTTGCGACTCATCACGGACTGGTTTGTGATTTGAGTCAGTTACAGTTTCTTTTGAGTTGCTCCGTGTGCAGACGGCCTAAAAGAAGGAAACGCGAAAATACTTTCTATTTGATTTGGGGGCCCCCCTCTGAAGTGGGGGCCCGGGGCAACTGCCCCGTATGCGCCTGCCTTAGTCAGGCTCTGCTTCTTTGGGACAAGTGTCGGTATTTGGCGAAGAGCGGGGGATGATTGGAGATAATCTCCTCCTCAACACATTCTGGACTTTGGCCATCAGGGCAAAGGGGGTGAGATCCCGTTGATGCCAGAAATAATGGATAAAATGTAGAAAATAAAGAGATCAGATCATTCATTTTTTTTTTAAAATTGGCATTTTCATATTCCTGACTTTTGTTTTTTTTTAAACGGTCAAAAAAGCTACTCAGAGAACTGGCCTGCGACTTTGTCGTTCTCAGGCGTGAGACGCGGGAACACTCTCCTGCATTCATATTCCGATAACGTTGGTAGGAAATTAAGAGACCGCCCTACCGTGACACATCCATTTCTCTTCTCCTCTCTTCGATAAGCCCCGAGAGGAAATGTGGCACATTGTGACACCGGCTCATAAATGTTGTCGGCTCATTGAGTATGCAAGGGGTGGAAGACACGCTGATATCGCATCGCGGTGATCAAGTACCACCACCTTATGGAGTGTGTGTGTGTGGGGGGGGGGGGAACTGCCGGCAACCGGAAAAATCTGGAACCCCTATCTTTGGCGGTACCCTATCTTTGGCGAGACAGAAACGAATCTGCGACTTAATATATGCGCGATTGATCTTTATGTTGATACTGTTAGCTACATTGTAAATTCACAGCTAGTTCCCAGTTTGCTTTTTTTTTTTTTTTTAATCATCTGGGAAATTATCCGATTTAGTTACAAACAGATAAGTAAATGGAAGTTTAAGACGATTATGGGAGCTTTAGAAAGAAAAGATTCAAGATGAATATTTATGAAACTTTTTTTTTTTATTTAATAACTAATTGATATTCAGTGACGGCGTGTGACTTAGAGCTAGGAAAATGAATTAAGAGTTAAGCTGCGACATTCATGTTTTTTTTAATTATAAAAATATGAATGCAGCAGTTCACTATGGCTTCGCAGATAGACAGCAGGGCATATTGATACAGGTTAACCTCTAGCTTACGGGATACCCATTTTTACAATTCCCTCTTTAGAACGGGAAATTTCAAAACCCTTTGTAAGAACGGCCATTAAGGGGGTTATACAAATACAAAAAACATCTTTCCTTTACACCCCCCATATATATATATATATATGTGACATTTCACCACATGATTTCCATAACAACAAATAATAAGCACAACGACGAGGCAGAGTTCTATAAAATTGCAGTCCTTTATTTCAGAATAGTTGGGAGCGGATATCAGAGCGTCCTTCTAGCATGACGCGGAACATACCAGTGCTTTCACATACACAGCTCACAACAGACTGCCTGCTCTCTTAGTCAGGGTCTGTACCAAAAATCAGCGACTGTTTACATCAACACAGATGTTTTTCGTGGGTGGTAATACTACTAAGAAGCACATTGGGTGCGTTTTATCTTTATGGTATTGTTTCACACTTTTGATCCTTTATCTCTGGCACCTGCAGCCATTATCTCTGAGATATTGTGAACTGCGGATTTTAGATGACTAGAGACGGGGTTTTGTTACTCCTTCTGGGCGGCACGGCTAATATTCCTATCAACTGAACAGAATTTACTGTGTTGTTTTCCCCACTGGAATTTGCAGATGTTCACTTGCTTTTGGGTGGGCTATTTCTGAGAAAGGGTCCTCTCTCTTAACAGATGTGGGGACCCGAATTATAGAAATACACGAGATTCAACTTATAATGTCACACACACACACACACACACACACACACACACACACATATATATATATATATATAGATAGATAGATATAGATAGATAGATAGATAGACAGATAGATAGATACAGGGTGTCCATAATTAATGTCCCACGTAACATTTTGGAACTTTTTTTTTATTATGCCAAATCGTTTCTCCCTTCTTCCAGTATATTCAGTTCAAATTTGAAGTCATTCTGACCAGTGATTCTTTTTTTGCAGCCTTTTGACAGTGGGACTTTAATTATGGACATCCTGGGTTTTGAATAATTAAAGTCCCACTTTCAAAAGTCTGCAAAAAAAGAACCACTGGTCAGAATGACGTCAAATTTGAACTGAATATAAAGGGGGAAACGATTTGGCATAATAAAAAAAAGTTTCAAAATGTTACAGCGCCATCTAATGATACATTTTGGAACTTTTTTTATTATGCCAAATCGTTTCCCCCTTCTTCCAGTATATTCAGTTCAAATTTGAAGTCATTCTGACCAGTGGTTCTTTTTTTGCAGTCTTTTGAAAGTGGAACTTTAATTATGGACACCCTATATATATATATATATATATATATATATATATATATATATATATATATATATATATATATAAATGCAAGAGAAGTGGAAGCAACTCTCAGGTATGCTGACGAGTATCTGAATGCTCTCACGCCATCTGGAATGCCACCCCACAAGCTTAAGTTAAAAGTTTGTTGCATCGTTATGCTTATTAGTAATTTGTCAATAGCTGATGGACTCTGCAATGGTACACGGCTCTTGGTAAAGCGAATTGATTTTCGGGTTTTGGCTGTGAAGATTATAACTGGGGATTGAAAAGGCTCCGTGGTAGATATACCGAGAATTCAACTGAACACATCAACTAGTCATTGCCATTTACCCTTCAAGTTATATCGTAGGCAGTTTCCTGTTCGTCTTGCGTATTCGCCAACGATCAACAAGTCACAAGGTCAGACTTTTGAACGCGTAGGTCCGATATTTTCCATAATATCGCATAGTCCGATATTTTCCCATGGCCAATTGTATGTTGCTTTGTCAAGATGTATAGCGAGGAAAATATTAAAGTTTTTTTTATCAGGAATGGGAAAAAAGTTGGGAATATTGTTTACAAGGAAATATTGTAGGAATTAAAATTTTTTGATTTTTTAAAAAATATGTAACGTTGAATTGATACTATGTGATTGTAAGTGATATATGTAGTGCCATTGCAGTCACTTTCTTTACCAGTTTCTTGTAGATAGAGTGGTCAAATTGGTCTGTGCCCATAAGCGACTGTCGTGACTCTGCTAGAATGCGCGTAGAGCCAACCACCAGTGCCATTGCAGTCAATTTCTTTGCCAGTTTCTTGTGGATAGAGTGGTCAAATTGGTCTGTGCCCATAAGCGACTGTCGTGACTCTGCTAGAATGTGCGTAGAGCCAACTACCAGTGCCATTGCAGTCACTTTCTTTGCCAGTTTCTTGTAGATAGAATGGTCAAATTGGTCTATGCCCATAAGCGACTGTCGTGACTCTGCTAGAATGCGCGTAGAGCCAACCACCAGTGCCATTGCAGTCAATTTCTTTGCCAGTTTCTTGTAGATAGAGTGGTCAAATTGGTCTGTGCCCATAAGCGACTGTCGTGACTCTGCTAGAATGTGCGTAGAGCCAACTACCAGTGCCATTGCAGTCACTTTCTTTGCCAGTTTCTTGTAGATAGAGTGGTCAAATTGGTCTGTGCCCATAAGCGACTGTCGTGACTCTGCTAGAATGCGCGTAGAGCCAACCACCAGTGCCATTGCAGTCAATTTCTTTGCCAGTTTCTTGTAGATAGAGTGGTCAAATTGGTCTGTGCCCATAAGCGACTGTCGTGACTCTGCTAGAATGTGCGTAGAGCCAACTACCAGTGCCATTGCAGTCACTTTCTTTGCCAGTTTCTTGTAGATAGAATGGTCAAATTGGTCTATGCCCATAAGCGACTGTCGTGACTCTGCTAGAATGCGCGTAGAGCCAACCACCAGTGCCATTGCAGTCAATTTCTTTGCCAGTTTCTTGTAGATAGAGTGGTCAAATTGGTCTGTGCCCATAAGCGACTGTCGTGACTCTGCTAGAATGTGCGTAGAGCCAACTACCAGTGCCATTGCAGTCACTTTCTTTGCCAGTTTCTTGTAGATAGAGTGGTCAAATTGGTCTGTGCCCATAAGCGACTGTCGTGACTCTGCTAGAATGCGCGTAGAGCCAACCACCAGTGCCATTGCAGTCAATTTCTTTGCCAGTTTCTTGTAGATAGAGTGGTCAAATTGGTCTGTGCCCATAAGCGACTGTCGTGACTCTGCTAGAATGTGCGTAGAGCCAACTACCAGTGCCATTGCAGTAACTTTCTTTGCCAGTTTCTTGTAGACAGAGTAGTAGACCTCAAGTGGGTCAGTTAGGGTTTTCATGTCCATGATTCACAGTTACAGTTTAGGGAAGGGGCTGGTACCTGGGTAAAGAAATAAACCCCTAAATATTTGTAACTGATGATGAGACTCCGGGTATCAGGCAATTGTTTGCCGGCAAAAGCCCAGTTTGTGAATGGTTATTTACCTATTTCAAAAAAATAACTGATATCCACTAAAAAAACTTATAAAAAGTAAAAAAACGCCAAACTTCAAAACAAAAGTTATGACTAAAAAATGGTGTGATATTGTAGAGACAGGCGATTCACTATAACAAGGAATAACGCCCCCTATCGTAGGGGAAGGGGTACTACGCAGAACGCTGGGGGTGATTGCAGACTCCAGACGTATCTGATAAGCTGTCAGGGAGAACGACGGAGGTGATTCCAGACTCCGGTCGTGTCTTATATATTTTTTTTAGAGAGAAAAGTTCGGAGGTGATTGCAGACTCCGAACGTAGCTGGTAATTGCTTCAGAGCGTTAAGGTTATGTTAATAATTTGTTCCTGTAAATAGCATCCTTCTACCTGTTACATATATCGTCTCCTGTACTTTTTCAAAAAAAATATATTCGAATCCAAGTCGGCAATCCGTGGACAAATTTTCTCCATAGGTTAACACTGAGGTGAGCGAATCCAATGGGGTTAGTACATAGCAGCCTTAATTAAGGTTCATTGTGTAACTTAAATCAGTTTTAAGCTTAAAACTATAAAATCAAACTTATTTACTTGAATTAGTTCTAAAATACAGCAGTTTAAAAACATGGGAACAAAAATAAAGTAAAAACTAGCTCGATAAACATCCCACTTTTTGGCAAGAAATGAGAAAAAAAAAACTACGGTTTAAAAAAAAAAAAACACCCCACGAAAATAAGTAGTCAGATTTCAGACGTTTAACACCATTCCCGCAAACGATGATGAAGAATCTTCTGACCTCAAAAGTGAAAATAAAAGCCGTAAATCGAAAAACCATTGTTTCTGAAATTTACAAGAAAAAAAGTAATCAGTGAAAGATTGAGGAGTGAGAGAGAGGATTAGGTTTGAGGAAAAGAGACGGTGTATGGAAAAAAAGCTGAAGTGAAACTGAAAACAGCGAGAAACAAATAGATTATTAAGTGTGCAGAGGGATAATAAATGATCCACACATTTAGACAAAGGCCGCCTTTTGTTTTTTCTCCATTGATATGCTTCAGACGGTAAAGACGCATTTACAGGGAAGGGTGATTACTTTTCTGTGAACCTTTAGCTGTAAAGACGTATTAACAAATTGTTAGCTGGCAGTTTTATTTAAATGTAAACGCAAGTAACCGGCAAAGACAGAGATTTTGGAATAAAGTGCACTCAAACCTGTTTTTGGGCGGTCTTTTTTTGTGCGGTATATGAAAATTTCAATCAAATTACAACATAATCGACGAAGTTATCAATAAAAAAAATTAGTAGGTTTGATCAGCCATTTATTTTTTTCGATTTCTTGATATTTCATCACATTACATATGTACTGATAATGATTTGCAAATAAAATGCAGTATTGCGTCAGACAATTACATTACATATGTTTTGAAATATATTATCGAATTATTCAATTGACGTCCTTGAAAGTGCTTTCATATTCCAGGACCATTAATATAAGATTCATTTCAAAGCGTAAATTGAAGGTAAATTTATTATTTTTTTCTATTTAGATATAAGTTTTTAGGATTTTTATTTTATTTTTAGACATAATCCCTGAAAATGAATAAGGGCAAAAACAAAGCGAAGAGAAAGGCAATTTCCTTAGAAACTAAGACTACGATTTTAAAACGAATAGCAGAAGGTAAAGGATCCACAGCTCTTGGTAGAGAATTTGGATTAGGTGAATCCACGATAAGAAGCATACAAAAACGTGCAGGTGAAATAAATAAATCTAGTAATTGTGCCACAAACACAAGCGCTAAACGAGCATCGTATTCAAGAAACATTTTGATAGAGAAAACGGAAAAGGCGCTCATATTGTGGATTCAATAATTAACTCAAAAATGAATCCCCATTGACGGATAATTATATATATAATAACCGTAGTCTCTGTATAACACTTCCGGGCTTTACTCATCTTTCAATTGAAGCCCTCAGTAAACAATCGGCCAGTTAGACTTAATTTCAATTTCAGATGTGGATCAGAATTTTTTTTTACCTAAAAACTAATAATTTCTCCATCAAATCACGTTTGTTCAGCCTATTTATATATAAAACATTCAGAACTAAAAAGAATTGGATGCTTTTAGCTGTATATTTAACAGTTTTTAAAAATCTGTTTACTTTTGCGATGAATTCTGAAAGTAAACAAACTTGAATGTGAATTAATCAAGTAGCTCAAGTATTCATATCACGAAGTGAGCTGTAAAATACTGGATGGCAGTCTACTACTCTAATCGCATCAAAAACTAAATAAATGAAAAGTAATGAAAGGGTTTGCTTTTACAAGGTGTGGATTAAATGCAATATTGTTAGATAATTCGGGATATTTTTTAACTTTCATATACTTTTTCCATTATGACGTCATTATTATTGTGACGTCAAAATGACGGGTTACCTTCTAGTTAAAGAGAAAGCTATACGGTTTTATATTCAGCTGAAGGATTTATAGCCCTACAGTTCATCGTCTCACATTGGAAGCCCGAAACTTTCTGCAACCAAATGGCCGGTTAGTCGGATTTTTACAACGACACGCACTTCACAATCTGAAGATAAAGGGCGAAGCTGCATCCGCTGATGAAAGCAGCCGCTAAAAATTATTCTAAAGTGTTAGCAAAAAATTATTGAAGATGGTGGATATAGCCCGGATCAAGTACAGTGATTTCCGCTTATAAGAATCACGTTTGTTATTACTGTTTTTGATTCTTATAAGTGGTTGATTCTTATAGCCGAAATTTAGGTTTTTGGACAGGAACACACACACATATATGTACATATATTAGATAATTTACCACAAAATACTCTTTAATTTAGGTTAATTATCTTTTATTAAATTTTTTTTTATAATTTTTACAGCTTAATTTTTAGACCTATAAGTAGATACACATTATAGTAAAAGAAGAAAAAAATACAATATTTGTTACAAATTAACATACCTGCTTAACAGTTTTAACATTTCAACTACAGGAAGGGAGCAAGAAAAAGTTTTGATGATGATAGGAGCGTAATGAAGTTTTCAGGAGGCTGTTTATACCTCTTTCAATACTAATAGTCTCAGACGAAGATTCACCTTCTAGCTTACGTTTCTCGGTTTGATAACGTGCAAAGTCTACTAATGTCACGTTTGCCTGGATGATAGTGGACACTTCGCCCAAGATTTATGTGTTTCAGGGTCCAGGAAGCCGCAATCAGGATGTGGGAGGTGGGAAAAAAGAGTCCCTATTTTTCTTTGTAAGTGGAGAAAAGTGAAATTGGACTGGGACGGGTAAAGATGCCCCTGGGTCAAGCTAATAAGACAGCGTTGTGGTGAAGCGTTAAAGGGGAACCTATTATGTTATGTCTAACAAAGAAAGGGATGAATTTTACGACTATATTCCACCCCATCTTATCAATCTTCTTTAAAAAAAAAAAAGAAAAGAAAGAACTTCATGCCTTTTGAGGGTTTAAGTGGCTTTCTTGGAAAAAATGAAAGGAAAGCGAAGAGTGTAAACTGATTCTTAAAACCGGTGGGTTGATTCTTTAAAGCGAAAATTTTAACATGGAAATAATACATTTGTTTTTGTTTTCGTGATATTGATTCTTATAAACGGTTGATTCTTATAACCACTGATCACTATAAGCGGTGGTTACTGTATTTAATGCTGAGAATTTAATTCCTAGTTATTGCGTAAGATTTTGAGTTATTTTCTACGTGAGACTTTTTTTTATGCGGTCCCTATTCACCGCATAAAAAAAATACTTTTTAAATGTGTTGTGAAAAATATTTTTTATAACTACTCGTGAAGTTATGTGCGATTTTTTATGTGTTTTTTTTTATGCGGTCCCTATCCACCGCACAAAAACAGGTTTGAGTGTGTTACATTTTTGTTTCTGATATCTGTTTTCTTTGTATGGGGTTCCGAGATTCGCAGTTTAAATGATAAAATGTAACTTATTCAGGTCATAGTACAGAAAGTTTTCGTGTAAATCAATGTAAAGTTGGTCGAAAATTTCTCCAATATAACTTTCCTTTATCCTAAATTGTCTTCAACATCTGCGCGTAAATGCACAAGCTTAGTCGGTAACGGTCTACAATGTGTTAACACCTTGAGGACCGACCGTTTAATGCAGATATAACCGTTGATCCAAGCGTTAAGGGATTGGCGCACACCTCAATGTTAACCTATGGACAAAATTTTTCTACTATTTAGGGAGGTAAACAGGTCTTCCCGATAGGATTTGAAATTTAATTGCTTGCTGGTGTACACCTGTATAGCGGTTAGCATTCCATGGTTAAGGGGGTCCAGGATACAAAATTGTTCGATTTTTCTAAAAAAAATTTATTGCATTAAAAATTTCTGTGTTCTTTTACGAGTAAAGGGACTTTAAATCATGTTTTTATCTTAATTAGAACAAGATAATTTTTTTTTTTTGCGACATTCTAATAGTAGCCAATCGTTGTTTAAACCTGTAAGTCCATTTTTCTGCATGATGGGTTTTTTCCCCCATTTCTCGTCTTTAAATTGTTATAAGTCAAGAACCGTTACAGATAAATGGTTGAAACTTGGTAAGTATTTATGCCATCCAGCCTTGCAGTGACGTCATGAAGTCTTCGCACGTAATATTATCTTTCAAGTAAGTTTTTGAATAACGTGCTTAATCTCTCAATTACAGATGTCGCTGCAAGTCAGCTGTTTTTTCTGATTGTTGCTTTAGTTACGAGTTGTTCTTATTATATGAATTCTGGGTTCCACTCTGAACTCTCTCTCTCTGTGTGTGCTTTAGAAGAGTGTGTACCTTTGTGAACCGACGTTTTCGAACGTGTGCCCTTTAACCTATTGTGAGCCGCAGTGTGTGTGGCATTCAAGTTTTTAGTAAAGTATTTTAGTGTTATACAGTCCGCTGTCCATTGTGTACTAAATACTTGGAACATGATTTTTCAACTATTTTACTCTAGTTTTGATTCAGAAAATTTGAAAAAAATATTTACTTTCTAAAATATGATTTTTTAAAAATAAGTTACATCAATTTTTTTGTAATTTTTAATCTAAATATTTAAAATTTTTTAAAAATTAATATTTTAAAAACGCTGAATCAAAATTAAAATTTTTATATCTCTGTTTAATTAAATGAAAAAAAATTGAAATTCGATAAATAATATTTCAACTTATAACGATTTTAAATTACCCCACTTTTATTAAATATTTTAAATTTTAAAACTTTTTAAAAACTTTTTGGGAAGTTTTATGATGTGATTTTGCTTACAAGTTATATGGTTAACCATCTCAAAAAATTCAAAATTTTAAATCAATAAATTAAAATTTTTTTAAAATGTGTCCCGTAACCCATTTAAAAAAAGACACGCGCGTTTATTTTAATGGACCTTATATTACTAGGATTTTTTTAAGCGCAACTCATGCGCTAATGAAAAATAGACTTCCCCCAAGATGAAATAAATTGACATAAAATGAAATACTTCCCAAAATGGACGAAGGAGTACGCATTACCGAATTGGAGAAGATAAAAAAAAAATAAGTGTTGTTAAACAGCAAGTGAATATATCAATCTTAAGGGGACAGTGGACTTTTAAAAATTTTATTGAATTGTGAAACTACGGACGCGTAGGAATGTGTTGCAAAAAGAATTTTTAATTTCTCTGATTACTTTCCTAGTTATAGGCATTTGTATTTAAATTAGATATTATGTGGTTACTAATAGCAATAACTTTAAATGTGTTTTTCTCAAAATAAAAATTTTCATGTCATACGAATATTCAAACTGCTCCAGGCGCATTTCTAATGATCGTATTGCTTTGAAATTTAAGTTTTATATACTTAACTGAATATCAAATAAATCTTATTGATAAAAATGATACCTCGTAGCTCAGAATTTCTAAATTTTGTACTTGAAAAGATGATTTAGAGGTATTTTGCGTAATAAAAAGGGTGTTTTCCCTGTTATTATTTTTTCATCTTTATATTTTTAATGAATGCTTAAAATAAGCAATAAATTTCATTGTCAGTTCTATAAGGTATCCTGTAAATGAAAATTACCATATTATATGAAAAAGAAATGCGCATGGAACATTTTTAATCAGCCTATTTTTTATATAATTAATAATCCATAATTCATAAATTATTAATATTTCATCATTAAATTTTAACCACTTTTACATATCTATGGTACTAATCACATATTCAAGTTTCAAGCAAATCCATTGAAAACAAAAAAAGTTAGGTTTGAAGGTCCACTGTCCCCTTAACTTCATTCAAGTACCGATTTTAACTTCATTGAAATAAGGTTGAGAATAAAATAAAATATTTTTATCTCAAAATTTAAAGTAATTTAGTTTTTAACATATACGTTGAATAGGTTATTTTTGCTTAACCATTTTACTTTTCTACACAGGAAAGGAATTTTAAAGTAGACTGTCTCTTCAGCACCTATGGAGATTTTTCTTACAAAAAGTTTAATTACTTTCAGAGGAATAATATTTCTTTCACAGAAATATTTGAAGCGGAGAATTTTTTTTATATAATTTTTGCTCCAAGGGAAAAGTCCTGAAACTAGCTCGATGAAAAAGGATTTCTCTGTAAAATTTCATAGATACTGTTGCGTCATCCTACCTCCTCACTAGACGGCGCTTCTAACGCGCGCCGGAAGCATATAATGTAACTGTAACTTTTAGTTAGTTAGTTAGCTCTTCAGAATGTCAGTTGCTGTGTGGTGTTGTGTGCGTTCGTCCATTAAAGTGTTTTAAAGGAAATCAAGTCGTTTTTACTCGTTGCTCTAAAGAAATATTTCCGACATATAACATCTGGCGCCCAACGTGAAATTCAACCCAATTTGAAATGGCGAACATTTTAATTCTAGAACGAAAAGTTCTTCGGTCTACTGTCACGAAGACAATTACCGAATTAGATGCGTGCATAACTGCACAGAATGTTGCTTCTGCTACTCAGGCATTTGCTAAGCTTGAGGAGAAAATGCTACGGTTGCTATCCAAGGATGAGGAGATTGTCCAGTCCTATTTGTCGCAAAGCGAAAGTACGATGGAGGAGGGTGAGGTGGCAAAGCTCGATTCAGTTTTAGAACAGGAATTCGAGAGAGCAGAAACGTATCGAGACAATTTTACGTGTGCCAAAACACGGTATTTAGATTTTTTAAAGCCTTCCGACAACACCGTGCCACTGATGAACGTTGCTTCCAGGTCGTCTGAATTTTTAAATTTGAATTTACCAAAGTTGATGCTCACAGAATTTGATGGTAGTCCTAAAAATTGGTTTTCTTTTTGGTCAATGTTCCAGAAAATTGATGGAGATCCGAAAATCGAGGACGACGTGAAACTCGCTTATTTAATGCAAACTACCACAGGTAGGGCTTTTGATTTTGTTCAAACCTATCAAGTGTCTAAAAGTGATTACAAAACTGTCATCACAAATTTAAAAGCGCGTTTCGCAGATGACAGAGTTCTTATTGAACTATATGTTCGTGAACTCTTAAATTTAGTTTTAAATCCTACACATAATTTGTCTTTTACTGATTTAGTTGACCAATTAGATGCGCGATTACGTTGCTTAGAAAATTTAGGTGTAACTAAAGAAAAATACGCATGGATGCTTTACCCACTTGTTGAAGCTTCCATTCCTGAAAATATTTTAATTGCTTGGGAGAAAGAAAGAAATTCCATTTCTCGTTCCAGTGATTCAAAAACGAATGACCTGGAACTTTTGATTCGGTTTTTGAAAACAGAGGTTTTAAGCGCTGAACGATTACGAGTTGCGAAAAATTTCTGCTCCGAAGGGGGTAAAAATAAGAAGACTGGTATTGGGAGAGTAGATAGTGATAAATTTTTACCTGTCGCGACAGCTGCAACTCTAGTAAGTCACCATAATAAAAATGAAAAACGCGCTTTTAGTGAGTTTTGTTTGTTTTGTTCTAAAAAGAATTCGCATAGAAGTAGCGATTGTTTTGTGGCTCAAAAGATGACTTATCAGGAAAGAAAGGATCAAGTGATAAAAATGAAAGGATGCTTCGCGTGTCTTAGAATTAATTGTCGAGCCGATAAATGTCATATGAGTGTGCGTTGTGTAATTTGCTCCAGGAGACATTTTCCGATTTTATGTCCTAGTTTAAAACAAGATAATGAAAATGATTCTTCCCCGGTGGGCAAAACAGGAAGTGTTGCGAGCAATAGCTCGTCAGGTTCTACCGATGTTTTTTTACAAACACTTAAAATAAGGGTTTCGGGTCCTTCCAAAACAAGGGTCGTGCGGTGCTTATGCGATTCTGCGAGCCAACGCTCGTATGTTTCTCGAGATCTCGCAGATTTTTTAAATTTAAAAACTGATCATTCTGAATTTCTAAAACATAGTTTATTTGGCGGCATTGAAACGGAAAGAGTCAAACATTCCGCTTTGAAATGTGAGTTGCAGGAAATACGAGGGAATTTTTCATGTGAGGTTTTATTGTTAGATAAAGACACCATTTGTGGTCAAATACCTAAAATTAGTAAAGCCGATGCAGACTACTTCAAAGAACATGGGATTTATTTGTCCGACAGTGAAAGCGATAATTTAGACATATCAGTTCTTTTGGGTGCTGACTACTTAGGGAAAATGTTAACTGGTGCCATCAGCCAACAACCCAATGGCTTAACTGCTGTCCAAACTTACTTGGGGTGGGTTGTAATGGGTAAATCCTTATTCGACAAAACCAGTTCTAATCATGCCATGCCCATCATTTCGCTACACGCTTCTAGCCAGATTTGCGACCTTTGGTCACTCGATGTTCTCGGAATTCGAGACCCCGTAGAGAATAAAACCAAAACCGAAATCGACGCAGAAACTGTGTCTTTTTTTGAAAAAACTGTTAAATATCGCGGTGGTCGATACGAGGTCAATTTACCGTGGGTCGAAGGACACCCGGAGTTGCTTGATTTATGTTTTCAATCAGAAAAACGTCTCCATACCATGACCTCTAAACTTGTTTTTTCAGGTAAGTTTGAATCTTATGACAAAATTTTGAAGCAGTGGGAACAGTTGGGAATTATAGAAGAGGTCCCTGACAAAAATGACGGGAAAGGTATTTCTGAGCTAAAATGCAGGTATTTACCTCATAGAGCCGTGTTTAAAGAATCTAGCCTAACAACTAAGATACGACCAGTATTTGATGCCTCTTCAAAAGATGAAAATTCAGTTTCCTTAAACCAATGTTTAACTACAGGTCCAAATTATATTGAAATGATCCCTTCTGTTCTCAATAGATTCCGCAAAAGTCGATTTGGAGTAGTTTCTGATATAACAAAGGCTTTTCTTCAGATAAGCGTGTCCCCTACTGATAGAGACTATCTTCGATTTCTGTGGTGGAGGGATTACGAAAAGCGCGAAATTAAAATATTGAGGCATTGCCGAGTTGTATTCGGTTTGTCTTCGTCACCTTTTTTGCTTATGGCAACAATTTATCATCATCTTGAAAGAGAAAAGGAAGGTGAGAATGATGTCGTAGTGAAACTGCGAGACTCGTTCTATGTCGACAATGTTGTGACAAGTGTCGAAAATGAGGCGGAATTACAACATTTCCAAACGACAGCTTGTCACATCATGTCAAAAGCAAGTTTTGAGCTCACGGGTTGGGTGAATTCTTCAGAACGACAAGACCTTGGTAAACCCAGTTGTTCTGTTCTTGGCCTTTTATGGAATCCAAATTCTGACGTAATCGCGTGCGATCTTGGAGGTGTTTCGACTGAAATTTGCGATATGTGTTCAAAACGACAACTTTTGTCGCTCGCACAAAAAATCTTTGACCCGATTGGTTTTACCGCCCCCGTGACGCTCATTCCTAAACTATTGATGCAAAAGGCTTGGAAAAATGAAAAGTTATCTTGGGATCAGAGATTGGCCTCGGAAATTGTAGAGGAATTCAAAAATTGGCTCGCAAGTTTGGAGTTTTTGAATTTAATTCAAATCCCGCGTTACTTTGGGGGGTTAATCGATGAAACAACCACCACTATTCATATGTTTAGCGATGCAAGTGGGAAAGCTTTTGCTGCGTGTGTGTTTTTGCGAATCGAATGCAAAAATAATGTTCAAATTAGGTTGGTTCAGGCAAAATCACGCGTCGCTCCTCTTAGGAAGGATCCCATCACCAAAGTCAAAACTGAAATGACCATTCCTAAATTGGAACTAATGGCTGCTGTAATCGGGACTCGTCTGGTCCTGAACGTAAAAACTTCATTGAACATTCCCAACGTGCAAACCTTTTACTGGACGGACTCAAAAGTCGTCCTTTGTTGGATCCAAAATAATGGACCTTGGAAAACTTTTATTCACAATCGCATAAAAGAAATTCGATCGAACTCTCCGAGAAAAAATTGGTTTTATGTTCCATCTCAGATGAACGCAGCGGACATCGCTTCACGGGGGTGCAGCGCACAAACTCTCTTCAGTTTTCGCTGGTGGGAGGGCCCTTCGTGGTTGGAAAGCCGCGATTCCTGGCCGGACACCAAGAGATCGGATTTCTCAGATGCTGTGGAGCTGGCTGACAAGGAGAGAAGGCCAACAGTTGTGACAGGTCTCTCGTTGGGTACTGCCGAGCCTGATTTCTTCGAGTGGACCAGGCGAGTGTCAAGGTTTTCTTCAATCGTTCGAATTTTAGCCCTTGTGAAACGTTTCATCTTCAATGCGAAATCATTAGCAAGTGAAAAAAAGATGCACTACTAAAAGGTAACCTAAGCGCAGAGGAGTTGAGGAAATCCGAGCTGGAAATTCTTCTTTACATCCAAAGAGACACATTTGGTAAGAACCGTCGCCTCATACCTCCAAATTTTGTTGTGTACACAGATTCTGATGGCCTCCTACGTGTTGTGACAAAGCTGATCTCTTCTGATGATGACGACTTTTTCAGGCGACCAATCTTGCTGCCTGATAAGCATGAACTTGTTTTTCGTCTCGTCGAGGAACGACATCGAATTCACAGCCAAGCGGGTGTGCAAACGCTTGTGATGATCCTACTTGAAAAGTATTGGATTTTGCGATCAAGGAAGACCGTGAGGTCTATTGTGTCCAAGTGTGTTGTTTGCCAAAAGTTCAAAACCAGGTCTTCTACGACAATGTGCGCTCCCCTACCCGAAGATCGAGTCCGAATGTCTGCGGTTTTCGAAACAACTGGTGTGGACCTAGCCGGTCCACTAGTCCTTCGAGATCGTCGAAAGGTGTGGATCGCAATTTTCACTTGCGCGGTTTACCGCGCAGTTCATTTCGAACTTGTTACGGATGTCTCAACGCAAAGTTTTCTGCTCGCTTTGAGGCGTTTTATCTCTCGTCGTGGCCGAGTGAAAACAATTTACTCGGATAATGGAACGAACTTCATCGGCTCAAACAACGAGCTCCGGAACGTCGATTGGAGCGCTATTGTTGCACATTCTGATTTAAAGCGAATTACCTGGCACTTTAACCCACCCTCCGCCACCTGGTGGGGTGGTTGGTGGGAAAGGGTAGTCAGAATGCTCAAAGAATTGCTGAGACGCAATTTGGGAAAAGCGTACCTTAATTACGATGAACTTCACACCGTTGTGTGTGAATGTGAGGCTTTGCTGAACAGCAGACCACTTACTTACCTCTCCGAGGAACCATCTGATCTAGTGCCTCTCACACCATCATTATTTTTACAAGATCAGATTGAAGTGTGTGTCGAAGATTTAGATCAAAACGACCTACAAAACCTTCGAAGGAGGGCGAAACACCTTCATGCAATAAAGCATAAGCTCAAAGCGCGGTTTTATAAGGAATATATCTCCGTTCTCAAACAGTCAGGCAATCTTGTTCAAACTCCGCTTGTTGTTGGCGATATAGTTTTAATTGGTTCAGATAATAAAAAACGCGTTGATTGGCCTTTGGCTAAAATTGTTGAAATTTTCAAGGGACGTGATGGTGTTTCCCGTGTTGCGAGGGTCAAAACGCTAAGTGGTGAAATGATACGACCATTTCAACGGTTGTACCGATTAGAGACTTCCGGTAAAATTGCTGAAATTATGAGAAATGCTCCAATAACAACCAGAAGTGGAAGAGTTGTTGTGCAACCTAAAACTTAAAATTTTCATTTTGAACAATTTTGTTTTCCTGCTTCTTGATTATGTATGCCTTTCAAAACATGTGTTATGTTAAAGTTACACTTTTGCGGGTGGAGGATGTTGCGTCATCCTACCTCCTCACTAGACGGCGCTTCTAACGCGCGCCGGAAGCATATAATGTAACTGTAACTTTTAGTTAGTTAGTTAGCTCTTCAGAATGTCAGTTGCTGTGTGGTGTTGTGTGCGTTCGTCCATTAAAGTGTTTTAAAGGAAATCAAGTCGTTTTTACTCGTTGCTCTAAAGAAATATTTCCGACATATAACAGATACCTCGAATTATATATTATATATATATATATATAAAACAGTTCCGTAACTGACTCATTCATTCATTCACTGACTGACTGACATACAACGCACAGACCAAACCGCTGGACCTAAAGGGCTGAAATTTTGCATGGCGATTCTTCTAATAGTGTAGGGTGCACTAAGAAAGATTTTTCAAAAATTCTTCTTAGATTTTTTAAAATTAAATTTTTAAGCTGTTTTTTAAACTTTTTTTACGTTTGCATTTAAAATAATACATTGAGGGTTATAAAATTTATATCACGAGAAAGATCATAAAAATTCTTTCAAAATGAAATTTTTTTCCAATTTTTACTGAGTCCAATTTTTTCCAATTTTTACAAGTCATACTGAGACGTTTTATGCAAATCAGGCAAACTCAACGATAAAATCAAACAGATCACAAGCATTTATTTCAACAGAGACTGTTTCAATAAATTTGACTGTTTCAATAAACGCACAGTCAACAGAGACTGTGCATTTATTTTAAAGTAACGGATGTTCAACATTACTACCAGCACAAGGTAATGGGCAAGTGAGGCTCGTCACTAAGCCCATTACGGTTGATTCTAGCATCGATAACAGCGACTGTCTGTCGAATGACATTTTTCAGTTCCACCACAGTGGTTGGGGAGCCCCGGTACACACGAGACTTCAAGTATCCCCCCCCCCCCCAACTAAAGAATTGCCGGGGTCAAGTCTGGTGATCATGAGGGCCACTGAACCTTACAACCGCGACTTATAGACTCGGTCTTCAGTGAAAGATTCCAACAGGAACGTCTTGATATCACGGGAAATGTGGGGAGGAGCACCATCATGCATGAAGGGGACAACAGGTAACGCATGTCTTTCCTGCAATGAAGGCTTAACGTGGTCACGCAAAAGCGCCCTCTTTCAGTTACTTTTGGAAACTTTTTTTACATGGAAAAAATCTAATGTCCCTCTGATCTTATTCACGCAAACAGAAAATTTTTCTGAGCATTATTTCTTTTATTACGAATTTTTAAACTTTGCACGAATTTATGACGCACCCGGTGTATACCCTGTAATTTTATACAAAGCCTATAAAAAAATATGTTTAGTCATGATAAAATTATGTACCAGAAAGTATAAACTTAGATTACGAACGACTTAGGAACGACTTACGAAAGACAGTGTAGACAGCGCTGAATGTCATAACTGACCGCGGTGTGTTGTCGAGAGACGGTCAATAATAAAACAAAGACTTGAACACCAAGATGGCGTAAAAGAAAAGCTGTCTGTGTGGCCATTGATAGCGATCAAAAGACTATAAATGTTGCAAGATAGATGGGGACCTTACACGGACCACAATTAAACTTTCAGATAATGGTCAAAGTGGTATTCCAAACGAAAATTATGTTGGGGAGGTACTTGGTAGACTGTGAACATGAGCAGTGAAATAAGGGACCAATTGGGGAACTGCTGAGGGAAAGGCAGCCCACTGTCCAATGAGAGAAAAAGGGGCGGACCAAAATGACCCCGGTAAACGGACAACAGCCCCTCAGGAAAAAAAAAACGAGAGAAGATCGACAGATTTGGCTTGCTTTTCCCTGGAGCTCTGACTATATAGAGTGCCAACTGAGCTGTCTCGGAGTCTAGCGGAAGTTCCTGGAATCTGACATAATGCTGAATAGGACATGATGTCTGCCCCTGTCAACGAAATCATTCATCGCTGTATTCTGCAACAGTACTAAGTGCCTCCTGAAAGATCATAGAAATAATTGCTTTGACCAAATGTTTTGTCTCTGCTTCTGATTCCTCGTGAATTAAATGATAATATGAAAGGGAAAATTATTATATTAATAAATTCACTTTAAAAGAATTTTTAGTATTGTCAAATAAATGTATGATAAAGGCCAATTCTCTATGTTTCCTTTCTTGCCCCAACACATGAACGCATCAATTTTTTAAGGTTCTTTTACAACTTAGACAGGCTACGCATAGAAAATACAGCATATAAATATTGTATAGTTAGATATATGGGGTTTATTTTTTGGATTATGAAAACTCTATAGCACCTCTTAAGCACAAAACATTTTTTTTTAGAACTTGGGATTTGCTGAAACTGTCCAGTTGTCAGACAATACTCTTACAGCAACTAAAGGCAAATTACAGTGTCTATCAAACAACCTTGACACATTTTAAAAATTAATACAAAAAAAGTACATAATGTAGGAACTAGAATTTCACATATGTGTTACCTTATATATAAGAGTTTTTTTTAGTCTAGTCAATGAATTTCAATAAGTGCAACTTTTGTGGCATGGGGAACATCTAGTTGGTAATTAATTTCAGCCTATGTGCGTTCCAAAATGGATGCCGTAACAAATGAAATTGCAGCAGTCATGCTTCTTTTGAATTCTTCAACACTACAACCAATTATCAAAGAACTTTCCCTTTCCCAGACACATTTTTATAGCAAGTTAAGATATTTTTACGACTTTGGGGATCTTTACCAAATTTCGTTGCACTCGCGTAACAGATTCCATCTTCAAATACAAGCAAACACACAGTGATTTCTGTCATGGCGTAGTCATTTTTTAACTTTTGGTTTCCCGGAACAACTACAGCCATCTGTTCAACTTTTCCGACTCAAATAAACTCCAATATGTACGGTAACACATCTGCGATTTTTCAGTTCTTACCTGGTATACTTTTTTTTCTATAAAATTTTAAAATGTGTCAAGGTGTTTAGGGACACCCGAATTCGGGTCCGATTCCAACCCACAAAAATTCTGAATTTTTGTGATTTCTTTATTTTCTGATTTCTTACCTTATACACTGTTTTTCTATAAATTTTTAGAATCCGTCAAGGTTTTTTGGGACACCCTCACTCGGGTCCGATTCCAACCCATGAAAATTCTGAATTTTTATGATTTCTTTATTTTCTGATTTCTTACCTTGTATACTTTTTTCGTATAAATTTTTAAAATGTGTCAAGGATTTTTGGGACACCCTGACTCGGGTCTGATTCCAACCCATAAAAATTCTGAATTTTTCTGATTTCTTTATTTTCTGATTTCTTACCTTGTATACTTTTTTTGTATAAATTTTTAAAATTGTCAAGGATTTTTGGGACACCCTCACTCGGGTCCGATTCCAACCCACGAAAATTCTGAATTTTTATGATTTCTTTATTTTCTGATTTCTTACCTTGTATACTTTTTTGTATAAATTTTTAAAATGTGTCAAGGTTTCTTTGGGACACCCGAATTCGGGTCCGATTCCAACCCACAAAAATTCTGAATTTTTGTGATTTCTTTATATTCTGATTTCTTACCTTGTATACTGTTTTTCTATAAATTTTTAGAATCCGTCAAGGTTTTTTGGGACACCCTCACTCGGGTCCGATTCCAACAAACGAAAATTCTGAATTTTTATGATTTCTTTATTTTCTAATTTCTTACCTTGTATACTTTTTTTGTATAAATTTTTAAAATGTGTCAAGGATTTTTGGGACACGCGAATTTGGGTCCGATTCCGAAATCACAAAAATTGAGAATTTTTGTGGGTTTTTATTTTCTGATTTATTACCTTGTATACTTTTTTTGTATAAATTTCTAAAATATTTCAAGGTTTTTTGAGACACCCGAATTCGGGTCCAATTCCAAACCAGGAAAATTCTGAATTTTTATGATTTCTTTATTTTCTGATTTCTTACCTTGTATACTTTTTTTGTATAAATTTCTAAACTATGTCAAGGTTTTTTGAGACACCCGAATTCGAGTCCGATTCCAACCCACGAAAATTCTGAAGAAAGAAGTTCCTATTTTTCTATTTTGATTGAAGCACAATAGTATAAAACAGATGAACAGATCTTCCTGACGCAGAAAGAAAGGTTCAACTGCGATATATGCCCTTCTGTTGCTACAATAAGCAGTACGTCATCGGATACCGATGTTAATCCATTAAAACTTTTCCTGCATTAAAACACTCCTGGTGGCAAAGACGCATTTACAGGAAACTTTATTTCTCACCAGCCCGATAAACGACTAGACCAAGAAAGTGCTTCCAGGTAAGGGAACTCTTTCTTGGTCTAGTCGTTTATCAGGCTGACAATGTTTTGATCTGTATCTCCGGATGATACGGATCAGATTTGTAGACTTTTTATTTATTTAATGTTCACATTAGATAATAATTTTTAATTACGATATCAAGAACGTACCTACAAGTACGCCAAATATTCGCTTTTTAGTTTGATTCAGTGTACAGTTCCTGCATAAATTGTACAATAAATTATGGTGATAAATTGCTTTTTGTTGCGTTTAAGAAAGCATTTTATCACCATATGAACCAATCCGGGGATTCTGAACCGTATCCCCGGATGATACGGATCAGATTTGTAGACTTTTTTTTTATTTAATCTTCACATTAGAAAATTTTTAATTACGATATCAAGAACATACCTACAAGTACGCCAAATATTCGCTTTTTAGTTTGATTCAGTGTACAATTCCTGAATAGATTGTACAATAAATTATGGTGATAAAATGCTTTTTGTTGCGTTTAAGAAAGCATTTTATCACCATATGAACCAATCCGGGGATTCTGAACCGTATCCCCGGATGATACGGATCAGATTTGTAGACTTTTTTTTTATTTAATCTTCACATTAGAAAATTTTTAATTACGATATCAAGAACATACCTACAAGTACGCCAAATATTCGCTTTTTAGTTTGATTCAGTGTACAATTCCTGAATAGATTGTACAATAAATTATGGTGATAAAATGCTTTTTGTTGCGTTTAAGAAAGCATTTTATCACCATATGAACCAATCCGGGGATTCTGAACCGTATCCCCGGATGATACGGATCAGATTTGTAGACTTTTTTTTTATTTAATCTTCACATTAGAAAATTTTTAATTACGATATCAAGAACATACCTACAAGTACGCCAAATATTCGCTTTTTAGTTTGATTCAGTGTACAATTCCTGAATAGATTGTACAATAAATTATGGTGATAAAATGCTTTTTGTTGCGTTTAAGAAAGCATTTTATCACCATATGAACCAATCCGGGGATTCTGAACCGTATCCCCGGATGATACGGATCAGATTTGTAGAGTTTTTTTTTAATTTAATGTTCACATTAGATAATTTTTAATTACGATATCAAGAACGTACCTACAAGTACGCCAAATATTCGCTTTTTAGTTTGATTCAGTGTACAGTTCCTGTATAGATTGCATAATAAATTATGGTGATAAAATGCTTTTTGTTGCGTTTAAGAAAGCTTTAGTAGAGTGTCACAGGGCGTTGGATTGACTCAGAAAAGTTATTTTTATGTTTTTCAATGTCTTGTAAACAATTCTATGTAATTTTGTTACAAAACATAATTTTTTATCGTAATAAACGGTAATTCTGCTTAGTTAAGGAATTTTGTTTTGCTTATTACGCATATTACCAGAATTTTCAATTGTCCGGATTTTGATGGTTGAAATTTTGAAACAATGGTTGAAATTTTAAATAATAACAATTTTTACCTTCAAGCTAGAAAACTTTTAGATCCATATTTATAAATAAGAAACAGTGTTTAACTCACAGTAAAATTTTCCTATTTCTGAATAAATTATTTTCGTAACTACTGATGATTGAAAACAGGGGTATGTTTGACGAGTCTGTTGGTCTTTAAAAGGTACCAGTCCCCTTTTGAGTTCTTTTAAATCATAAAGCTTTATAGGTAGTCTCCAATGTTAATACTTATGTTTAAACACAATACATGGTTAAGAGTTTCTTGGGTATTTATAACACATAAGTGAGCTAGCAGGGCTCAAACGGACGTGATATATAACATTCTAGGTTGTATTTTCCCCAAAATGTTTTGTTAGAATCCACCAAAATCCCATGTTACCTGTTTACAGCCTATTACAGAGGCTGTTCGCACATTTTTTAGACGATTTTGGTAAGCGGTAATAAAAAATCGTTTCCTGAAAAAGAAATAATTGCAATTGTACTATGTTTTTAAAAGTCAAAATTATCGTCTGCGGCTTGAAAGTTTTGTTTTTATTCAAAATGGCATTTTTTAACAAAGCAGTGGTTCGACGGCTACATTTATGCTCTTTCCGAAGAGAAATATGCATACTCCCTTATCCAAAAACAATGTGAGAGTCATGTTTTTGTGATATCTAAAGCGTCGATAGGTAGTATGGTCAACAAGAAAGGAAAAAAACGTCAAATTGGAGCCTCAAGTGGGACAAAAATTCCAAACAAGTATCCAAGGAAAAAACGGACATCTTCGACTATTGCAAAGGTACGTTGTTTAATGTTAAAAGAAAATCCCCCTAGTCAAAGGACAGTTGCAAAATTATTAAAATGTTCGGTGCCCACTGTAAACAAAATGATAAACGTTGATTTAAAACTTAAGAAAGCGAAAACACGCAATGTGCATCGTCTTCTTCCAAATCATATCGCTGAACGCAGGACACGCTGCAGAATTCTATATGAGAAACACTTATCCAAAGAAAAATGGAAAACAATTGTCACAATAGATGAATCATGGGTGTATTTAAATGACTGCAACAAAAAAAGAGCCATTTATTATCATAAAAGGGGAGAAAAAAATTTAAATACATGGTTCAAAGAATCGAAAGAAAGTTTTTCTAATTGATTCATGATTGTTGCTGGTTTTTCTTATAATGTCAAGTTAAAAATAAAGAGAGTGGAAAAAAATGTCAAGATTAACTCCAAATACTATCAGGAACATATTTTATCGCCAAATTTGCAGAATGAAATACCATCGCTTTACCCACAGTGCCATCAATCTGTGAGACTCCATCAGGACAAAGCTAGCAGTCACACATCAAAATCCACTGTAAATTTCCGAAAAGAAATGGAACAAAAAACTGGTATCAAGGCCATACCCTTCACTGATATCCCTACTAAATCTCCCGATGTATCATCTATGGATTTTTGCGCTTTCGGACTTTTAAAATCTGCATTATCCAAACGTCGTCCCAAAACCCTTACAGGACTCTGGAAAGCTGTTCAGGAGGAATGGGATAGAATACCTCTTCTGACACTTCAAAAGGCATTATTATCCTGGAAATTGCGGTGTCGAAAGATAGTTCAGAATAAGGGATGCCAAATAGAACATTTAAAACTCAAGAATTTTATGTAATTTAGTTTTGTGAATACAATATACATCGTCTAAAAATTGTGTGAACAGCCTCTGTATATAGGGTGTCCCGGGCTAAAAGTATCCAAAAGTTATGGCTTATTTTTATGGAACTATCAATTAGAATTTAAAAATATATATATAGTTAAATAGAAAGAAGATCTCACCAAGCTTTAATATCAATTTATTTCGATGTGTGCACCTTTTGTAGCATGACAAACGTCTAAACGGTAATCCAGTTCTCTCCAAGTGTTTCGTAGCATATCAGGAGTTATCTATATATATAAAACAGTTCCGTAACTGACTCACTGACAGACATACAACGCACAGACGAAACCGCTGGACCTAAAGGGCTGAAATTTTGCATGGTGATTCTTCTTATAGTGTAAGGGTGCACTAAGAAAGATTTTTCAAAAATTCTTCTTAGATTTTTTTAAAATTAAATTTTTAAGCTGTTTTAGTAACTTTTTTTAAGTTTGCATTTAAAATAATAATTTGAGGGTTATAAAATTTATATCACGAGAAAGATCATAAAAATTCCTTGAAAATGAGATCTTTTTCGAATTTTTACCCCCATTTTCTGATTTTTGGTGAATTTTTAAAAGATTAATTTTTAGAATTTAATTTATTAAATGTTGATCACGTGATTTCTTTTAGGGTACTTTAAATAAATTTATCGTCACGTGCATAACAACTAAATAGACAAAAAAAAATTAATTTTTTCTTGCTAATGCGGCAGACGATTGGACATATTAAAATACAGTAAAAGATATATTCCTCAAACTGTACTATATTAACTGTACTATATTCTTTAGTATTCTATTAGATTTAGTTTGAATATTTTCTTCTACATTATTTTATCTATAAAAATATCCGTTCCGATTTTTTTATAAATATATTTTTTTGCTTTTTTTTACATCAATTGTATACATTGATCATCGTATTTATTGTAAATATATATATATATATGGCATTAGTTGCATACATTGACCATTGTACTTAATTTGAATGTACTCCGTAGCGAAGTGCGGGTTTTCAGCTAGTTAGTGTATAATTCGAGATCCTTCACGCCCCCCCCCCCCCAACCTTTCGGTTATCGGGCCAAATAACTGATGAATGGTCCTACAACAGCAACCCCGCCAGTCCACATCAGGACTCGTAGGACAAGCAGAGTGACTTCATCCAATTAAGTTCAGCTAACAATACCATTCTCTCGGCGTCTTACAATCAGGCCATCCATGAGCCAGTAGCTATTTAAGTACCAATGAATATCAATTTAGTTTCTAATTTCAATTACAACGCAGCCACCATCTACCATCTACATAAACTTCAATTTACTATTCAAAATCAAAATTACATATCAAATTACAATCATCTTATACAACCCGTATAGGTAACAAAGCTATACCGTTCGTACAGCAACAAAAGATAATACCAAACTTAAATCAAATAAAGTAGTGGTTACTTTTAACAAAAGCAAATAACAAAGCAGCAGACAAACAAATTAAGAACCACCGTAGTCGGTTCGGGAGACAATCAGTTCAATCTCACTATCATAACAGAAGCAATATCTGCTATAAGGTTCATGGTCCGTTTTAATTTCCGTCGAATTTCTTTCATTATATCTCGTGCAGTTCCCACATTTCTTCTCTTTGTCACATCCTTCATGAAAGGGCTCGCTACACTCTTTACAAACTTTTTCATTTTTACCTACCTGGGCTATATGACCGTATCTGTAACATTTATAACACAATACCGGCTTCAAATACTCCTTAAAGTTATGGCATTACCAGCCAATCTTGACTCTTTTCTGCTTTATCAAGTTCTTATAAGCATTTCCATTCATGCGTATAACCCAATTCATGCCAACTCTCCCATCAAACTTCGTCACTATTTTCATCTTAGCTTCCTTCAGCTCTTTGTTCTGGTCCTTCAGCTTCTTCATTTCTTCATCATCAAGTTTCTCCATAACACCATATATGATGATTTGAGGATCTCTCCTCCTTGGCTTAACAACTTTATAATCCTCCTTTAACTGTTCAATTGAGCCAATTTCCCTTATGAGCCTTTCAACTTCATCCTCCTTCTCAACTCCAATTAACATACCTCCCTTTTTAACCTTTTTGCAACTCATTATCCCCATCTTAAGCTTACAAGGATCTATAAAACTGTATTACTCTCTTAGTAGCTCCTCCATCCTGTTCCTTCTTTGGCTGGACCATCACCAAATGAGAAGTCCCTTCACCATGCCTTCGAGAACTTGACCTTGTTCCCTTTTTGATTATCATAAGTTCTCTTCACAACTTCCGCATAGGAAGTCGCTTCTTTTTTTCCTCCCAACACGGATACTTGCCCACCCAAGTAATTTATTAACTCATTCTGTCTCTCGACAATAGTCTTAATCTCAGTAGCCCATTGCACAATCGCTCTCTGGTCCTTTTTAGCTGCTTTCCCATCATGAACAACAAATACTAATTTTTGCAGCTTAAGTGTAGCTTCATCACCATAAGCTTTAAAAGCTTCTAAACAATCCTTAGGGCTGCGTTTGACTCCACTGCTAAGCTCCTCCTCCTCCGACGTTTGCAGCTGAGACATTGCTCAGCCCCCTGGGCCCACCACGAGGAGGTGTCGGTAAGAAATTTGGAATAATATTATATATATATATAAAAGAGCTCGTCTGTTTGTTTGTCCGCTATAGAATCCTAGACTGTTTCACCGACCGAGACCAAATTCGGCACAGTTAATGTTTAGGACCCGAGAAAGGCAACGCAGCAAGAACGAAATTTGGGGCTCAATAGTTCTTTTAAATTGATTTTTTAACGATTTTTTGTGCCCCTAAGAGGTGCTTGTACCACTTAAATGTGAATACAGCCCCTTCACCACAACACTTTATTCACCAAGAAGGGTATTTCTGCAAGCTAAAAGCTAGGCGCTGCGTTTTGCTGCGTTATCAGTCAAATTCCGAAGCGCGGGGGAGAAGAGGGTTGGTACAATAACGCTCCCTGCTTGGCTACTCCTCGCCTCCACAGATACACAACTTTCCCAGCTCTGCTTTGTGTCCTTTGTTATTTGCAGTTTTTCTCATCGCTTTGGGTGAAGTGGAAAAAACTGCGTTTTTAAGGGAAAAATAAATAATAATGGAAAATGTATATTATAAAACTTATTTCTAATTAAACAGTGGATCAAACAAATCTAATTAAACAGTGGATCAAACAAATCTAAACAGTATCTAACAAATATAATTCAGCAGTAAACTTATTCAATCCAAACGTGCGAATCACGCAATACTGTGTTATTAATTCTCAATAAAATCAGACGTAGGTCCGCAGGCTAAAAGTTTCTTTCTTTCTTATTGTTTGTATATCATTTCAGTAGAAACGCTCTAAGCGTATTCTGTCTGGCCATATGAACATGAAGAGCAGCCCAGCATTTTTTTGATGGAAAGCATGAAAAATTTTATATCTATATATCTACCCGGGCAACGCCGGGCTATAATGCTAGTAGCTAATAAACGTCACAGTACGGCAGCACGATATGCTCTGGGCAGTTGTCGTGCGCCAGCTAACTAGCTAACTAATTTACAGGGATGGGGAGGGCCCCTTATTAGTGTTTAAACAAAAATTGAAACTGTGGATGAGTTGAAGAAGCGTATCATTCAAGAAATTCATCTAATAACTTGGAGAGTAATTCGTCACTTGGAGAGAACTGGATTACCGTTTAGACGTTTGTCGTGCTATAAAAGGTGCACACATCGAAATCTATTGATATTAAAACTTGGTTAGATGTTCTTTCTATTTAAATAAGTTTTTTTAATTCTAATGGGTAGTTCCCTAAAAATAAGCCTAAGCGTTTGGACACTTTTAACCCGAACACACTGTATTGCTGTTCTCAGTTGATTAGTAGAACTATAAGGTACCTATTAGTAGAACTGTTCGTAAATTTTTTTTAATTATTGTTTTCAAAATTTATTTTCGAAATTTGCCTGTTCTTCTACTTTTAGCTTTATGACTAGTCTTTCTGTATCTAAATTAAGAAACTCAAATTTAAAATGCTAGAAAATTTTAAGTAAAAACTATTAGGAAAATAAACCCTTAGGGCCTGTTCACATAGGAGTCCGTTGCGTTGCGTTAAGGGAAAGATGACGTTGAGACGAAAATAAACCAATCATAGGCCTCTAAACGATTAGCAATGAAATTTTTAACGTCTATGATTGGTTTATTTTCGTCTCAACGTCATCTTTTCCTTAACGCTACACAACGGACTCCTATGTGAACAGGCCCTAACAGGACTGCCTAAACTTCAGTTTATAAGACTTAGTTTACCTGTATTACTTTCCGACATTCATGCTATCGTTTTGGACTGGCATAGCACTTATTACCTAACAGCTAATGACGTCACGGCAACTTTCGACGTCATACATCTGAGTAATGGGGTTTTTCATTTGTTTTTCCCATGGTTTATTATTTTTCCTTTCCAGTGTATTTTATGCAAATGTATGTTCATTTGATCTTGCTTTCTTGTATAAATACCGCTCGGGGTAGAGCAAAGGTGCCCCGGCAGCACACACATTCGGGCTCAATTTTATAAATAATACTCTAATTTTTTTAACTGCTCACAATATACATTTTTATAAGTAATACTCAGAGAATTTTTAGAAATAATACTCTAAACTGTTTTTTAAAACTGCTCACAAGATACGTTTTATAAGTAATACCCAGACACATTTTTGTAAATACTCTAAAATATTTTTTTAAAAAACTGCTCATAAGATACATTTTTAACAGCAATACCCAGACACATTTTATAAATAAATAGAAGGTAACCCGCCATTTTGACGTCATAATACTAATAATGACGTCATAGTGAAAAAAGTTATATGAAAGTTAAAAAATATCCCGAATTATCTAACAGTATTGAATTTAATCCACACCTTGTAAAAGCAAACCCTTTCATTATTTTTTATTTATTTAGTTTTTCATGCGATTGGAGAAGTAGACTGCCATCCAGTATTTTACAGCTTACTACGCGATATGAATACTTGAGCTACTTGATTCATTCACATTCAAGTTCGTTTACTTTCAGAATTCATCGCAAAAGTAAACAGATTTTTAAAAACTGTTAAATATACAGCTAAAAACATCCAATTTTTTTTTGTTCTGAATGTTTTATAGAAAAATAGGCTGAACAAACGTGATTTGATGGAGAAGATATTAGTTTTTAGGTAAGAAAAAATTCTGATCCACATCTGAAATTGAAATTAAGCCTAACTGGCTGTTTGTTTACCGAGGGCTTAAATTGAAAGATGAGTACAGCCCGGAAGTGTTATACAGAGACAACGGCTATTATATATATAATACTCTAAAATATTTTTTTAAAAACTGCTCACAAGATACTTTTTATAAGTAAAATCCAGACACAATTTTGCAAATGCTCTAAAATATTTTTATAAAAACTGCTCACAAGACATATTTTTGTAACTAGTACTGCATTTTACAACTAATAAATGTCTTTTAAATGATACCTACTCCAGTAGTTTTGGAAATATGAAGATATTTATTGAGAGAACCCATGCACAGATATATCTCCCCCTTGCCTCCTTTGCTCTTTTCCTTCATATTTCTGAAGTTTTATTCAGTAAAAGAGATGATCGATTGCATCTGACGATCTCATGTAAAAAGAGGGTAGGATGTGAACCCTAACGCAGTAACTGTCACGTGCAGTGATTGATAAGTATCCCGCAGGACTTATTAAAATTGATGCGAGTGTTTCGAAATTGCCAACCAAATATCAGTCCCAGTCACGTTTTTCAAAGCAATATCATTTTTTCGGAAATGCGGTAACATGCGGGCTTATCTAACAGGAACTAGGAGAGAAAGTTACCGCAACGCTGAGTTAGAGATCAGTTGCAAGAAAAAAAAATTATAAATTTTACAGAGATTATCCGAGATATTTCAATGCTCTCCCCTATGTACGCAGAACAGATTTTTTTTTTCGTAATCCGAAGTTGGGAGATTCCGGGAAAAGATGACAGTTTGTGATTGATTTTCGTGGTCACGCCAGGATTTGGAAAGAAACGGTTGGCAGCACCAGACATGAAAGCGAATTAATTGCTATTAGATTGTACGGTGTGTGCAATAAAAATCCTTCAAGCGTTCATACCATGATCCTGTGGTGTTAAGAGAAGGGTTCTGGGCGCTGAGATGGAGTTTTGATAATTGTATCACTTTATTTATTGGCATTAAAGGAAGCATGAATAATGCAGGTGATTTAATGGGTTGAATTTAATGTGTTCTTGCATCATCCACCGAATTAAGAAGTCCTCAATCAGTGATCTCGGATAAAAGCATGGATTAACGACATTTGTCAACGTTTAGATTGCTTAAGGGAACGGTGGACCTTTATTTCAGCAAATCTCGTCATTGTAATGCTGATTGTGTTGATTGTAAATAATATATATATTTCTGTAGATTATTAGTACCAAAATAATTTTTTTCAAGTAAAAAATCATTTATGAAGCTTCTACAAAGTGATTTATAATGGATAAGTGTTAAATCTGTATTTTTCAAACCAGATTTTTCAAGGTTTTTAGATTTTTTAAATGCTCCATGCTACTTAATTTTTCTTCAAAATTCATGAAATTGATAAGGAAGAATTCTGATACTGTTTAGAAAAAACTGGGTATGCATTTTACAATTAGACTTCATTAAGGTAATTAAATTTGATTTATAACTTTTCAAAAGGCAAAATTTTGATGAAAATCGGGATGGAATTCAGAAAAAAATATCTCAAAAATTAACTATTCAAGGGATTAAATAATTGATACCCAGATTTGTTTGTTATACAGTTTAAAGAGCTTAAAATGCAAAATCGAGGAAATATCTCAAAAATTAAGTAGCAAGGAGCATTTTAAAATTTTGTTTATAAATTTCAAATTTTTAAAAAAATCTTAAAATTATAATGAGATTGGAAATTTCTTTTAAGGTATTCTATTTATTTATAGTGAAATGTGCATATGTACAAAATTTCGTATCTCTATGATGAAAAGTAAAAAAAGTAAATTTTAATGTCCACCGTTCCCTTAAGATATATAATGTCGAAAGAAGCACGGATCTGCAAAATTAAACAGGACGCAAAACTTCGAAATAGCAAAGACGTATCCAACATCGCTGCTTTTTAGGAACGCTAAGAATAAACGAAATTTTATCGTCAAAGGTCTTTTTCGTGGATAATTTTTTTTAAAAACGAAATCAAAACTTGCAGTGGAAATTTCGCTGCGAAAAAAATTAGGTTAAAAAATTAGGTCGTTAGCTGCGATTTCTTCGAAGGTCGTTTGATAAGTCCACGCAAAATCTGATAGATGGCGCCACTGCAGTAAAATTGATGACTGTTATATTAAGCATGCTTCAAAGGCACGCAAGTCAAATTGTAGATAGATTCGACGCTTATATATTATAACGTCGATTCGATATATAAAGTCGAAAGCAGCACGGATCTACAAAATTAAACAGGATGCAAAACTTCAAAATCACAACAACATATCCTACATCGCTGCTTTTTACGAACGCTAAGAATAAACGAAATTCTTAGCTTTCGTAAAAAGCAGCGGTCGTAAAAAGCATTCGTCAAGGGTCTTTTTCGTATATAATTATCTTTTAACGAAATCAAAACTTGCAGTGGAAATTTCGCTAAACATTATAACTGCGATTTCTACGAAGGTCGTTTGATAAGCCCACGCATTCTCCGGTAGATGGCGCAACTACAGTAAAATTGGAGACGCTGTCACATTAAGCATGCCTAAAAGGTACGCAAGTCATTGTATACAGATTCGACGCTTAGGGCCTGTTCACTCGTATTGAAGTAGTTTTAACCAATTACAAACCTCCAAACGATTAGCCACGATATTCTTAAGGTCTGTGATTGGTTTAAAATATGTCAATACGAGTAACGCTGACGCTTACGGACTATGGGCCTGTTCACATAGGAGTCCAATGCGGAGCGTTAAAGTATTGAAATATATTTAACCAATGACAAACCTCCAAACGATTAGCAATGAAATTTTTAACGCCTATGATTGGTTTATTTTCGTCTCAACGTCATCTTTCCCTTAACGCTACGCAATGGACTCATATGTGAACAGGCCCTATGTCAAAGGCCCAGTGGCGTAGCGAGGGGTGGGCAAGGGGGTCTATCATGCCCCGGGCGCCACTCGCACAGGGGCGCCAAATGGTCCTTTTCACTAATTCTATATATTATATTACTATATGTTTTTCGGAAAGGGGGGCGCCAAAAAGGTATCGTGTCCCGGGAGCCAGTTATATTCGCTACGTCACTGCAAAGGCCCTTAGTCTGCGATTAACAGCCATTTCAGCCGGTCAACTCCAGTTACCTCTCACACAATGGAGCAAAACGAGTTCCGCGTATAAATTAATAAAATTTAAAATTCGGGCTTCGGGGTGCACGTACTCATCGTCTGCACTACCTGTGTGCCGAAGTTCATGACTGTAAGTGCCATAGATTCGTCTGGAGACCTCACACACACACACACACAAACACTTCCTTTTATTAACATAGATAAAGCATGCACTTTTTAAGGGGTAAAACGGGCGATAGAAACTAAATCCAAGATTGATAAATATTATATCCAATTTGCACCTTCGCTTAGAATAATTTTCAAGTGGTCTGTCGATTTTCGTTGCGGCCTAATGAGCAAGAGTGACGCTGAACGTTCTGGTCGACCTGCCGAGGTCACGACGCCAGAAATCATTGAAAATATCCACGAAATGCCTATGGAGGGCAGAAAATAAAAGTGCGGGAAATATCTCAGGCGTTGGCATCTTATCAGAGCGTGTGCACAATATTTTGAGAAAATATTTGGATAGGAGGCAAGCTATCGGCAAAGTGGTTGCCGCGTTTGCTAACAATCGATCAAAAACGTGAACGAGTGAACACTTCGAAGCACAATTCGGAGATGTTTCGAAGAAGTCCAGATGGATTTTTGCATCGTTCTGTGACAGATGATGAAGAGACATGACCACATCACTACCAGCCAGAAACGAACAGTTTAAACAATGGGTTGAAGTTGGGGAACCTGCACCAAAGAAAACATAAAACGGAATATATGAAGGTTTTATTTGAATAGTGTTCCAACTCCACTTTTTTTTAAAATGGAGTTAGTCTCACTTTCATGTTCATAGAAGTCATTTCTATCTTATTTTCAAACTGGTACACCTCCAGCTTATTTCTTCTGCCAACAGAGGGCATTACAAACCAGACTTCAGCAGTCATTTCTCAGCACTCATTAGACTTTAAGGCTCTGTATCTCAAAATGAACAAGATTGGAGTTGGACCACTATTCAAATAAGGCCTTCATATAGTTACTAAGGTAAATGCACCTATAATGGGACATGTCCCTATAATGGGCCGCCTTTTAGAAATGTCGAGAAATTAAGGGGGTCCAGGGCACAAAATTGTTCGAATTTTCGAAAAAAAATTTATTGCATTAAAAATTTCTGTGTTCTTTTACGCTTAAAATGACGTTCAAATCATGTTTCTATCTTGATCAGAACAGGATAAATTATTATTTGTTTAGCAATATTCTAATAGTAGCCAAGCGTTCTTTAAACCTGTAAGTGCGTTTTTAGCATGATGGGTTTTTTCTTCATGTCTTGTCTTTTAATTGTTATAAGTCAAGAACCGTTAAAGATAAATGGTTGAAACTTGGAACATATCTTTTTCGACTATTTTACTTTAATTTAGTTTCAGCAAATTTGAAAAAAATATTCACTTTTGAAAATATGGTTTTTTTAAAATATGTTACATAATTTTTTTTTGTAATTTTTAATATAAATATTTTTAATCTTTTTAAAAATTAATATTTTAAAAAATGCTGAATAAAAATTAAAACTTATATATTTCTGTTTAATTAAATGAAAAAATTTTGAAATTCGACAAATAATATTTCGAGTTATAACAATTTTAAATTACCCCCCTTTTTTAAAATTTTAAAAATTTTTAAAAACATTTTGAGAAGTTTTATGATGGGATTTTGTTTACAAATTATATGGTTAACCATCACAAAAAAATTCAAAATTTTAACTCAATAAATAAAATTTTTTTCAAAATGTGTCCTGGACCCCCTTAAGGGTCTATAGTTACAAAGGGGTGAAGGTCATTGGCTACTAGTAGCCAATCAATCAAGCTTGGAAGCCAATATTTATCAAGCTTGGATTTAGTTTCTATCGCCCGTTTTACCCCTTAAAAAGTTGGCTACTAGTAGCCAATCTACTAGTAGCCAATGACCCTCACCCCTTCTACTGCCTTAGGTAACGATAGACCCTTAATTTCTCGACATTTCTAAAAGGCGGCCCATTATAGGTGCATTTACCTTATTGCTTGAACACTTTATAAGCGAGTGACTAAATATTCCATGTTTACTTTTACAATGCTTATCTGCGGGCAACTGAAAATTCCGCATTCCTAAACAGTCATTTACTTAATTTAAATTATTTTGTTATAATTTTAAATTGAAATAAAACTATTATTTTCCTAGACGTTTCTAATAAATTGAAACTGTCCATAATTCTGAGCATAAATCTCAAAAAAATTATTTAATACCGACGCCAGTTGCAGCTATTAAGTGACTCTGAACGGCATCTAGCGTACCGTATTTTTCGGACCGTATAGTAAAAATATGGTACGCCTGGTATGCGTCTCCGAAGGTATACCAGGAGAGAACACTACAAGAGGAGGCCTCGAAGAAAACGATGTGAGAAAAATTCTGCGTAGATATTTTGTTTCAAGTGTACGAAGGGTTTCCTGGCAGATGTCCAGGATATAGGATATTCTTAAAACTCTTAAAGTAAAATTACGTTCCTCCATAACGGTCCTTCGGAAGGCAAAATTTCAGACGCTAAAACCATCCGTCCATCCGTTCTCGCGAGTTATAATTTTAGCAGGGTGCCAAAACTGTCCGTATCGCTTCGACAAGCAATAAACAGTTAAACAGAGAAGTACCACAATGCGTTAAAATTTTGACATATATATATATATATATATATATATATATATATATACGTACATATATATATAGATACATATATACATAACACATACATACATACATATGCACATACAAAAGAGGTAAGCAACGATAAGTAATACTACGTTAATAACACGCGGTAGTTTCGTTAGAAGAGACTACCTGAATTTTTTTTTCTTGTCATAATTTTTTATCTAATTTTAAATTATTGTTGTAACTCTAGAAATAAGATACAAGACTAATAAAATAATTAAAAATTAATGTAATATATTTCATGCGATATAGTTGCTTATATATTACTTAAAAAATTAAATTTAATTAAATTTTGTTGTATTTTAACCCTTTGCGGCACGCTATATTAAAATACAACTGAAATTTAGAAAAAATGTAAAAAGATTCAGATGCACTTAGATATTTTATGCCCCCTCCCCCCCAAAAAATTCTGTTTTTATTTTTACAGGGGGGAGGGGGTGAGATACCGTTTGTCCCACCACGCAACAACATTCCCTACACCATAGTGGATATTATGCTGAGAGTTACGTAGTATATAATATAAATCAATCAAAATAAGTGTAGAATCGGAATGGTATAATTCCCCACGGTGTGTGGCCAAGAACGAATCTATTGCAAAGGCTGCAGAGGCAGGGTTAATAGGGGCTTGTAAACCAGGAGTAAATATAAGAATAGCTGTCGGTGTGGCCAGTGATAGCGATCTAAAGTCTATAAATATTGCAAGATGGATGGTCGTTATTTTATGGCCCACAGTAAAACCTTCAGATGATAAGGGTCAAAGTGGTATTGCAAATGAAAATTATGGTGGGGAGGTACTTCGTAGACTATGGACAGGGACAGTATAATAAGGAACCAATTGGGGCAGGAACTACTGAGAGAAAAACAGCCCACTGCCCAATGAAAAGAGGGGCGGGCCAGAATAGCCCCCCTGCAAGCGGACAACACCCTCTCCAAGTACGAGAGGAATAGGAGGGGAGGTCCATATTTATCTCGACTTTTTTTCTTAGAGCTCAGATGATAGAGAGTCTCGACTGCCTCAGAGTCTAGGAGAAGTGCCAGTACCCGCTAAGATGTTCCTATAGATGAGATGATTCTGGGTCCCTGTCTTCGAAGCCATCTTTATCGCTGCAAACTTCAGCTGTAGTAAGTGCCTCCCCATAGACTCTTAAAAATCATTACTTTGACCATATAGTTTGCCTCTGCTTCTGAGTTCTCTTATGTGAAATGTTAATATGAAACAGAATATTGTGCTAGTAGCAATTACACTTTAATTGAATGTTGTGAATTATCAAATAAATGCATGTTAAGAGGTCAGGTACCTTTTAAAGGCCAAGAGACTCGACGAACATATTCTATTTTCAATCACCAGTAGTTTCTAAAATAATTTATTAAAAAATATGCAAATTTTACTGGGAGTTAAACGCTTTTTCTTCTTTATAAATATTGTACTCAATTTTTTCTAGCTTGAAGAGAAATTTTTTAATTTTTTTAAAATTTTAACCATTGGTTTTTTCATTGTTATGTGATTGCGCGCATGATATCACCAGAACAATTGGCTAGAATACCATGAAATTTTATACACGTTCAATATAAACATGTATCATTAAAATGACGAACAATTATGTCATTCCTGCCATAAAAATTTTAATTATAATAAAATTTGTCAAAACAATTTCTGAAATTAAAAAAAAAAAAAAAATTTTTTAATTTTTCTCTACGAAGAACTAAGAATTTTGATTTCGTCATTTTAAAGATATATTATGCAACTCAATTTTAAAATTAAAAAAATATGTATATTCATTAATATACGGAAGCAAGTCTGCGCGCAATGACATAAAACTGAAAAAAAAATGGTTCAAATTTTAAAAAAATTAAAAATTTATCCTCAAGCTAGAATAAATTAAGAGCCATATTTCTAAAGAAGAAAGTGTGTTTGACTCTCAGTAAAATTTGCATATTTCTTAATAAATAATTTTAGAAACTACTGGTGATTGAAAATAGAATATGTTCGTCGAATCTCTTGGTCTTTAAAAGGTACCTGACCCCTTAAAGGCCAATGCTATGTCTTCCTTGCTTGCTCCAACACATGCATGCATCCATTGTTTTAAGGTTGTTAAATTGCCTACAGTAAGATATAGGGTAGACCGGGGCATGTTGGCCATAGGGAGACGTTGGCCCATCTGCGATATTTTTCAAACTACCCGGTATATTGCGTTACTATCTAAGCGACGTGTGTCTTTGCGCGTTTTCTTCCACCCATAATAGCGTCAGCAGCGAAGAAGCAATCAAACGAAAGCTACTTAATATTTTCAAAAGGAGTTTCTTTTTTTTTGTTTTTGCTTAAAGCTTATAAATAATCGTTTCTAATTTGTTTCTAAATTAAAGTTTCACTTGGGTGAATAGCAATCTAAAAGATCATTATTTAGAGATAATTGTCTAGCTACTGATTAAAAAAAATATTAACAGAATATTGGATACAACAATCGAAAGCCAAAATGGCGATATGGGGCAAGTTGGCCCATTTAATCCGGCGCATGTTGGCCCAGTGGCCCAAGATGCTCCGCAGTCCAGGGGTTTGTTTTGTACATTCATAAGCCTGTAAAAGTCAATAAAATTGACAGTAAATCAGGAGAAGACTGGATTCAATGTACCAGGTGCAATCGTTGGGTACATGAATCATGTGTCACTAGGGGAAGGCTGGATTCAATGTACCAGGTGCAATCGTTGGGTACATGAATCATGTGTCACTAGGGGAAGACTGGATTCAATGTACCAGGTGCAATCGTTGGGTACATGAATCATGTGTCACTAGGGGAAGACTGGCTTCAATGTACCAGGTGCAATCGTTGGGTACATGAATCATGTGTCACTAGGGGAAGACTGGATTCAATGTACCAGGTGCAATCGTTGGGTACATGAATCATGTGTCACTAGGGGAAGACTGGATTCAATGTACCAGGTGCAATCGTTGGGTACATGAATCATGTGTCACTAGGGGAAGACTGGATTCAATGTACCAGGTGCAATCGTTGGGTACATGAATCATGTGTCACTAGGGGAAGACTGGATTCAATGTACCAGGTGCAATCGTTGGGTACATGAATCATGTGTCACTAGGGGAAGACTGGATTCAATGTACCAGGTGCAATCGTTGGGTACATGAATCATGTGTCACTAAGGGAAGACTGGATTCAATGTACCAGGTGCAATCGTTGGGTACATGAATCATGTGTCACTAAGGGAAGACTGGATTCAATGTACCAGGTGCAATCGTTGGGTACATGAATCATGTGTCACTAGGGGAAGACTGGATTCAATGTACCAGGAGCAATCGTTGGGTACATGAATCATGTGTCACTAGGGACACGATATTTTATGTTTGCATTCACTGTGATGATGAGAAAGATCGATAAAGGCAGTTGTTAAGTTGGAAAAAATATCTTTTCGTATCCTTTGTGTCTTACATTCCATATTAAAATTATATGCTATATATCAGTGGTCGGCAATGCGGTGCCCGCGGAGCAATTTTAAGGTGCCTGCTGTTAAATTTCGAAAATTTTTAGATATTTGAACAACAAATGCTCGTAATGAATAATTTTAGTAAAAAAAAACTAAATAAAAATCGCAAAACCATAAAAATAAAAAAATGAGCAGCCTGATCTCTCTACAGCGTCGTTTTCCCCTTGCTTCTATGATAAGTGGGATAAATGCATTAAAAGATAAATTGTCGCTCTGAATCGCATATTGAGAAAGATAATTTAACCCAAATTCAAAATTAGAAAAATTATTGCGGTGGAAATGCTAACAACCTATTAGTTTGTCAAACATTTTGATTCCTTATTGGAAGAATTTAATACTAAGAATTTATGCTTGTGAATCTCTGTTTTCTAATATGAAATACTTAAAATCAAAGTACCGATCAAGCCCCACTGACAATTACTTGGACCAATTACCGAGAACTGGGAATTCAACTTATGTGCCACATTACAACGAATTGGCCGTAGATTTGCAATGTCGAATATTGCATTATCAATTGAGGCGCTGAAAGGCAAAGTGGTGTACGTCACGTGGTGTAAGTCAAGACAGTTTTACTGCAAAAACTACAAAAAAATTCCACCATAAATTGAACAAATTATAATTCAAAACAATTATTATAACATTGCAAATAATAGCTATTTACAATTCCAATCTAAATTGAACATGGAGATTGCATTTTTGCCCTCAAATGAAAAAAGTTAAAAATGTGACTTACACCACTTTGCCTTTCAACGCTTCAATTTTAAGATTATTTTGTTTAAATTAAAATTTGAATTTATGTATAAAAATTTATGTCGCATTAATATTTTCATTTTTAAATATTAACCCCCCCCCCCCACCCACCTTCCTCCTCTTCACCCAGTGGTGCCCGCATTTCTGAAATATGCCCTCCTAGTTAAAAAGGTTGCCGACCCCTGCTAATAAAACCATATTAAAATTACATTTGATATTTTATGTGTTTTTTCATTTCCGTTAGTAATCCGAAAATAAAACCAACTTAGAGGGCCAACCTGCCCCATCGAACGCTAAAACCGTCCGTCCATTCGTTCTCCCGAGTTATTTGAGCAGCGTGCCAAACCCAGTCTGTATCGCTTTGACAAGCAGTACACAGCTAAACAAAAAAGTGCCAAAATGCGTTAAAATTTTGACATACATATTATGTATATATAAATATACGTACATCTATATATATAGATACATACACTGAAGTGCCACTGAATTAGGGATAGCAAAGCCTATGCAAATTGTGTAGCGCTGCGCATCATGTATGCGCAAGTGAGGGCGCTGTGGTAACTGCATATATAGCGCGTACTGTGGTTGTTCTGAATTAGTTGTTGGAATTGCCAGTATGGGTAAACTGCCTGATTTAGACGCCTTCGATCGCGGACAAATCGTAGGTGCGCGACCAATGGGCCATTCAACTTCCGAAATCGTCAGACAGCTAGGATTTTCAAGGTCGACAGTGTCAAGAGTATACCAAGAATACATGGATGGTGGAAAAAAAACTAGCGATCGGGCAAACTGCAAAGGACAATTAGCCTTGACAGTGCGTGGTGAGAGACGGCTCAGGCGTATTCTACGTAGCCAGCGAAGCCAAACATTAGCTCAAATTACCACCCAGTTTAATGACGGTGCCAGTCGTACAGTCAGTAAACGGACTGTGCAACGCTCGCTTCACCGTATGGGTTTCGGGAGCCGTCGACCTACGAGAGTACCATTGCTCTATACTCGCCATCGGGCTGCACGTCTTGCCTGGGCAAGAGAGCACAGAGACTGGAGTGTAGAGGACTGGAAACGAGTAGCATGGAGTGATGAGTCTCGATTCCGACTACTTAACGCCGACGGGAGGCTGAGAATATGGCGTCAGGCTCATGAAGCCGTGGATCCTGCATGCCTGGCTGGAACTGTACAAGGGCATGGTGGCTCAATCATGGTCTGGGGTGTTTTTTTTGTGGCACAGTTTGGGATCTTTGGTGCGTGTACCAACTTCCCTCAATGCAATTCGGTACGTAGAGTTGCTGGGTGATCACCTCCATCCGTTTATGCTGTTCTGTTATCCGCACGGTAATGGAGTTTTCCAGCAAGACAACTGTACCTCTCACAAGTCCCGGTTGGCTACTGGCTGGTTGGATGAGCATTCCTCTGACTTCTCTGTCATGAATTGGCCACCTAGAAGCCCAGACTTAAATCCTATTCAGCATCTCTGGGATGTTTTGGAACAAGGCGTGAAAGGCCATCACACAGCACCAAAGAACCTTACTGAATTATGGACAGCTTTAGCCAATACTTGGCAAGCCATTCCCGTGGAACGTTTCCAGAAACTTGTTGAATCTATGCCTCGTCGTGTGACAGCCGTTATCAAGGCCAGAGGAGGCCCAACTCGTTACTAGGTAGGTATCCCTAATTCAGTGGCACTTCAATGTATATACATAATACATACATACATATACACATACAAAAGAGGTCAGCAACGATAAGTAACACTACGTTAATTACCCGCGGTAGTTTCGTTAGAAGAGACTACCTGAATTCTTTTTCTTGTCATAATTTTTTATCTAATTGTAAAACCCGTGCCCCGTTCGATGGGGCAGGTGGGCCCAGTGACTTCATGTCCTGCTGAGCTTCATATAGAAATTATTAATTAATATTTTTCAAATTTTTTTATACGCAGTTATGCTTTAAGATGTACTAATTGTACAAACTAAAAGAAAATTTAAAAATTTTAATAAATTATTTTTAAAAACATATTGAAGAAAAAATGGTCCATCAAGCCCGTCTACCCTATACAATAAACGGTATGCGTAAAATACGGTACTTAATAACTACAAGATAAAAATAACTTTTTATATACCATGTTTTTAAATTTTCTGTGGAATCACATAAACTTGACAATTCTATGTATTAATAAATACTTTTTTAAATTTTTTTGATGAATAATCCCATCAACTTGAACGAAAATGAAGTTAATTGGAATTTTAACTTGCGTTTAACTTTTCGTTCCCGTTAGATGTCTGCACCAGTCTACAAAACAAAATTAACTGAAAATAACTGAAAACTAATTTAATTCTGCTTAAAGATGGCTAAAAGTATTGTGACCGTGTTCTGAGCTATTCTAAAAGTTCCAAATGTCTAGCTAGTCGGAAAGTTAGTTAAAAATTGATTGCAAGATTTGTAAGGTACAAACACACAAACAAACAAACAAGAAATCGAGTGAATTAAAACATGGGAAAAATGGCCGTCAGCGCGTAGGTCAAAACTCACAAAATACCCAGCTCATAAGATGTTAACTTATGAAGTTAAGGGGACAGTGGACTTTCAAAATTGTGAAATTTATCCAAAAATTCGATTTTTTTTATTTTATTGAATTGTGAAACTACGGACGAGTAGGAATGTGTTGCAAAAAGAATTTTTAATTTCTGTGATTACTTTCCTAGTTATAGGCATTTGTATTTAAGTTAGATATTATGTGGTTACTAATAGCAATAACTTTAAATGTGTTTTTCTCAGAATAAAAATTTTCATATCATACGAATATTCAAAATGCTCCAGGCGCATTTCTAATTATCGTATTGCTTTGAAATTGAAGTTTTATATACTTAACTGAATATCAAATAAATCTTATTGAAAATAATTATGCTTCGTAGCTCAGAATTCCTAAATTTTGTACTTGAAATTATGATTTATAGGTATTTTGCGTAATAAAAAGGGTGTTTTCCCTGTTATTTTTTCTCTTTATATTTTTAATGAATGATTAAAATAAGCAATAAATTTCATTGTCAGTTCTACAGTATAAGGTATCCTGTAAATAAAAATTACCATATTATATGCAAAAGAAATGCGCATGGAACATTTTTAAATAGGCCAATTTTTGATATAATCCATAATTCATAAATTATTAATATTTCATCATTAAATTTTAACCACTTTTACATATCTATGGTACTAATCACACATTCAAATTTCAAGAAAATTCATTGAAAACAAAAAAAGTTAGGTTTGAAGGTCCACTGTCCCCTTAACTTCATTAAAGTTCATTGTTAGTTCTATAAGGTATCCTGTAAATAAAAATTACCATATTATATGCAAAAGGAATGCGCATGGAACATTTTTAATTAGGCCATTTTTTGATATAATTCATAATTCATAAATTATTAATATTTCATCATGAAATTTTAACCACTTTTACGTATCTATGGTACTAATCACATATTCAAATTTCAAGCAAATCCATTCAAAACAAAAAAAGTTAGGTTTGAAGGTGCACTGTCCCCTTAACATGCCATATGTTAACCACTTCATTAGTATCGTTAAGGCTGCGGTGTACTAATTCTACTGGATTCGCTCACCCCGATGTTAACCTATGGAGAAAATGTGTCCAAGGATTGCCAACTTGGATTCAAAGATTTTTTTTTTAAATTGTACTCTGTAATAGAGAGATAAATTTGACACCTTGGGGCATTTTTCGTTTTTTTTTTTTTAAATGCGAATAATATTTTAAAATTTAAATTATTCGAGGGGAAAATCTGGTATAGTTTGTTTTAAAAGCACATTCACTCCTTTGGTGAATGGTATTTATAAAACAAGTAATATATAAAAAAAAATTTATAAATTTAATATTTCATCATGAAATTTTAACCACTTTTACGTATCTATGGTACTAATCACGTATTCAAATTTCAAGCAAATCCATTGAAAACAAAATAAGTTAGGTTAGAAGGTCCACTGCCCCCTTAACAAATAATAACAGGTGTTAACAAATTTTAACCCACGGTGGGGAACTTAGTCGCCGATAACCATTCAGGGGGAAACGCAAATAAACTACCTCGCCGCAATCACTGGGCGTTCTCTTATCTAGTTCCCCCATTTATTATCTTCCATTTTCAGTTCAGGGACCACGGACGCAAAAAAAAAAAAAGTTACGATTCCCTCTGTTCATGCGTTTTTAAACGTAGCAGAAAATGATGCATAAAAACGCTCACGGCCAGCCAGGCGCCGCACGCAAGCCACGGTTTAACACACCATTAACTGGATATACTGGGGGGGATCTCGCAGATTTTCCGATCGTTCCCAGCGTATAATTCATACGCATTATTCCGCTTCCCCGAGCAAATCGGTGCCTCTCGGACGCGATTTAATATAGCTTCGAGATTTCGTATAATTCGCGCCTATAGGGTTATTTTCTATTACATTCTGGCGGAAGCTTCGGAAGCGTTTTTGAGTTCGGTAAGCACAACACTGGGTGGTGTAGAGACTTTTGGGAGGTGCGGTGTCCTTAGCACATGATTGTTTTCTTACAATGATAGACGGACCTTCTGGTCACTAAGTGACTAGAGAAGCCATTTTGGTTCTCGCTTAACCTTTAGCTTAGGGGGTCCATGTTTCAGATTCCCTCTTTAGAACAGGAAATTTCATATCCACTTTGTGAGAAAGGCCATTAAGGAGGTTATATATATATATATATATATATATATATATATATATATATATATATATATATATATATATATATATATATATATGTGTATATATATATATATATATATATATATATGTATATATACTAATATATAAAGAGAGAGAGCGGATTTTGTATGTGGAGGGTAATCTCCGGAACCACTGCACCTATTTGAAAAATTCTTTTACTATTTGAAAGGTACATTATTCCAGATAGACATAGGCTATATATTATGTATATCTGACCAGTAGAAAGAAAGTTAGGGGCTTAAATGTTGAGCTGATGCTTCACCTATACAACTTTCCCGTTGTCAACCATTGTCAAGTAACCATAGCGAAACATCTATATCTATCTATACTTATATATAAAGAGAGCGATTTTGTTCGTGGATAGTAATCTCCAGAAGCACTGCACCTATTTGAAAAATTATTTCACTGTTTGAAAGGTGCATTATTCCAGATGGACATAGGCTATATATTATGTATATCTGATCAGTAGAAATAAAGTTAGGGGCTTAATCCTAATAATCTCCATTGTTACCGCTACTGTCCTCTACCGCTTTTTGTGCCGAAGTCTTCAACGATCCTTAGCGTGGTGCAATTGCGGTGGGCTTCTGTTCTGACGATAGTGGTTCGAACCTAGCCGTTCTCCGGCAGGTCTTTTTCTTTTAAAAAATTGATTTTAACTAACGTAATATTAATTTGAATATTATTTTAAGAATATTATTTTTTTTTAAATTAAATATTTAAAAAAACATTCTTTACTTAAAATCCTTTTTTTTTTATTTTTGTATTTTTATTTCAACTCTTAACCTCTTTCTATTATCTATCTATACTTATATACAAAGAGAGAGCGATTTTGTACGTGGAGGGTAATCTCCAGAACCACTGTACCTATTTGAAAAATTCTTTCACTGTTTGAAAGGTACATTATTCCAGATGGACATAGACCATATATCGTCAGAACAGACCATATATCGTTCTGTTCTAACTATCGTCAGAACAGAAGCCCACCGCAATTGCACCGCGTTAAGGATCAATGAAGACTTCGGCATAAAAAGCGGTAGAGGACAGTATAACGTATAGAAAGATCCTTAGCGTGGTGCTATCGCGGTGGGCTTCTGTTCTGACGATAGTGGTTCGAACCTAGCCGTTCTCCGGCACGGCTTTTTCTTTTAAACAATTAACTTTAATTATTTACTAACGTAATATTAATTTGAATATTATTTTAGGAATATTATTTGAAAAAAATTTTAATATTATTTAAAAAAAAACATTCTTTACTTAAAATCTTTTTTTTATTTTTGTATTTTTATTTCATCTCTTAACCTCTCTCTTTAAAAAAATTAACTTTAATTAATAACTAACGTAATATTAATTTGAATACTATTTTAGGTGCTTAAAATAATTAAAAATTCATTCTTTACTTAAAATCCTTTTTTACTTTTGAATAAAACTACGGTCTCAAGCACACTTCTTTCTTTTAAAATATTAACTTTAATTAATAAATAACGTAATATTAATTTGAATATTATTTTAGGTGCTTAAAATAATTTTAAAAAATTCTTTCTTTTTTCTTTTTGTATTTTTATTTCATCTCTTATTCTAATATTGGGATACCAATATGTATCTATACTTCTATAATAATATACAAAGAGAGAGAGCAGATTTTGTATGTGGAGGGTAATGTACAACTTTTGTACATTAAAATGTACCTTACATCTTTTCCTTTGTCAACCGCAGTCAAGTAACTATAGCAACACCCTTTAGCTTACGGGGTCCGTTTTTCGAAATCGCTCTTTACAACGGGAAAATGTTATCTACTTCCTATCTCCATTTTACGTGGGAGACATTCAGCGTGGGGCGTCAGGGGAAAGAGTGGTTAATTGCTTTCTTATTGCTTTCTTACTATTGAAGAAGAATTTCAATAGTAGTTCATCGGCACTCCGTGCCTCTTTCATCTCTCAAAAGGCTGAAAATGGATGAACCGCGGGTGAACCGCCCTTCTGATGTCTCTCGCCTGAAAAGAAATAGCCTCTAGCTAGAACGACAAAAGATTATTATTCAGTCCTTTTCGGCAAGATTGACCCTCCGTTCCCAGAATGTCACCCAATTGTTCTTTGGGGGCAAAGACGTTAGGAAAGTCACAACGAAGTGGAATTCGAGACTATATCTCTGTCGACATCACACCGTATTTTTCGAGAGTATGTGCTTCGGATATATGCTATGCCACCCCGTAAGGAAAAGGTTTAATATTTTTAAGATTCAAGTAGAGGAGGTATTGATAAATACAAAAAGGATTTTTGAAACTGGGAACGTTAAAGGGTTTATTGAAGAAAACTACATTTGGAACTACGCTTTTTATTGGACATTTAAGGTAAAAAAAGATTTACAATTTATTGGCTATCAACTGGAAATTTATTGGTATAATATTTTGTTCAACCCGGACAAAGTCGGGACGGGCCGCTAGTACTAATATATAAAGAGAGCTGTTTTTGTATGTGGAGGGTAATCTCCGGAACCACTGCACCTATTTGAAAAATTCTTTCACTATTTGAAAGGTATATTATTCCAGATGGACATAGGCTATATATTATGTATATCCAATCAGTAGAAAGACAGTTAGGGGCCAAAATGTTGAGCTGATGCTTCACTTTTACAACTTTCCCTTTGTCAACCATAGTCAAGTAACCATAGCAACACATCAAACAACATTTTCATTTATTATCAGTAAAACATTTAATATTTTAAAGATTCAAGTGGAGGAGGTATTGATGAATACAAAAAGGATTTTTGGCAACGTTGAAGTGTTAATTGAAGAAAATTACATTTGGAACTACGCTTTCTATGGGACATTTAAGGTAAAAATATTTACAATTTATTGGCTATCAACTGGAAATTTATTGGTATAATACTACAGAACTTTATTTATAAACTTTATGTTTTCGAATTTATGTACAATTTTATACACAATTTGCGTAAATCGAACTTGAATTATTGAACTTTATTAAAAAATCAGTGTGTTTCCTTGAAACTGTGAAATTTATTGATTAATTCAAATAGTTCTATGTTTATTCCTTTATAAGTGAAAATGTATTGCTTCAATTGAGCTGAAATTTTGTAGATATAGTTGATAGTTCAGATTAAAAAATAGGCTTATTATTTTTTGAAAATCGGGCCCCGGAGTTTTTTAATTAATGTTTTAATCATTTTGTCTCAAAGTTGCTCATTTCGACAGCTTCCGCGGCTGTCCTCGTTGACAGCGAGACTATGGGGCCGAATCGTACCAAAATCGGCACGCGGGTGGCCCCGGACACGATTCAGTGTCTGACGTAGCCAGATTTTTGAATTTTTAATTTTAAAAAGGTTAAATTTTTTGTGCCATTTTTGGTGCTTTTTTCGTGTTTTTTTTTGTGTGTGGACTCTGTAGCGGATAGGCTATGGGACCGAATCGTATCAAAATCGGCATGCGCGTGGACCCGGGCACAATTCAGTGCCTGACGTTACAGTTTCCAATAAAAGTTTCTTTTACCATCACCATCAACAAATCCCAAGGTCAAACATAGGAATATATTGGACTTGACTTAAGGGAAGATTGATTTGCTCATGGACAATTACATGTTGGTCTCTCTAGGTCAGGAAATGCGGAGAATCAATTTATTTTAAAACCTCAGAAAAACGAAACAAAAAATGTGGTATACCATTAAGTTTTAAAATAAATTATACCTACCTAATATCTACTTAAGATAGATAATTGTTCAACCCGGACAAAGTCGGGACGGGCTGCTAGTATATATATATATATATATATATATATATATATATATATATATATATATTTATTTATTTATTTATTTATTTATTTATTTATTTATTTATTCAATGTTTAAAAATACGTTTTTTTATACACGAGTATAATAAGCACCCTCATTTTTGCAGACTTAAATGTGAAAAAAAAGTGACTCAAGATTTTACGGTACATATATATATATATATATATATATATATATATATATATATATATATATGTATGTATATATATATTTAGAATTTCCATCTCAAAACAACACTATAAGTATACAAAATTTCATAGCAATTGGTTAATAAATTAAAAAAAAGTTTTTCATGATCCATTGTCGCCTTAATGTATGTCAAACGAAAGCAGGGACTTAAAAGCCCTTTACTGCCTACCAGAAAATTTATGTTCTCGGAATCACCTGAAAAAGGATAAGTATGGAAATCAAATACACAAACCTGACTTCATTGGAGTCTTTGATTTGGAGTTACTGGGTCTTGGCGACTTTATCTCCTGTTGCAAGGTAGTTATTTCAAGGTACAAGTGCTCAGTAATTAAAATTTTAAAGTTAAGAAGAAAAAATATTTAAAAAGGAAATGGGGAATTAAAAGAGTTATAAAATAAAAACAAATAGTAAATAATTGAGAGATTAAATATTTAAATAATTTAAAACTTTTTTTAAAAGTGAAAAAAATAATTTAACAAGGTATTAAAATTTTAAGATAAGAGAATTGCCACTTAGCAGAATACAAAAATGGTTAAAAAAGAAAAAAAATTTGATTTAGTCTCTTCTAACGAAACTACCGTGGGTTATTAACGTAGGATTACTCATCGTTGCTTACCTCTTTTGTATGCATATATGTATGTATGTAGGTGTTATGTATATATGTATCTATATATATGTACGTATGTATATTCAGTGTTGGAAATTGATTTATGAAAACACGATTTTATGAAATTTCATACATTATACATACTATGTATAACAAATGACTTACAAAAATAAAATTTCAATAAACAAAAGCATAAGGTCAAATATTAGATTTTCGTAACATACAAGCATGGAGATTGATTTATGAAATATCACATTTCATTGACATTAATAGATAGCAATGCCGCATTTCTTCATTAAATTTTCTTTTATTCTAGATGGCATTGATAAAACAAGATTTTGAATGTACTTGTGATCAATTAGTTTCCAGTTTTGACATATTCAAGCTTTCAATTCTACAAGTGATGTGTACTGCATTCCATTTGCATAAACCATTCGAACAAGCTGTCCCCAAACGTTTTCGATGGGGTTCAGATCAGGACTATTAGGTGGATGATCTAAAAAAACAATATTCTATTCGTCAAACCAATCTTTCATCGCATTTGAAGTGTGAATACTTGCATTGTCTTGCATGAAGATGTAATCTAAACTATAATATTGCCAAAGAAGGGAATTTTCTAAAACTAAGCTGTAATCATATGAATTCTGGCGACCATTTATAAATACAATTTCACTTCTGCCATCATAAGCAATCGCTGCCCAAACCCCAAACTTCCGCCACCAAAATTTCTGCCGAATGTAGATTTTGGTTCTTTTCGGAGATATCTCCAATAATACCTCAAACCATCGGGGCCATCCAAATTAAATTTCATTTCATCGGAGAAAATGACTTTCTTTCAATTGTCGCCCATTGTCATGTACTTCTCACAAACCTGAAAACGCATCTGCTTGTGACGCAGGAGTATCTTTCTAGACTTCATCTTTGACCATCTCAAGGTCCATGAAGAATGTAAAATTTGCATAACTCTTCTAGAAATAACAGGAAGGGATAGATCTGCACAAATCTGCTTTGAATTGTGGCCAGTTTTTGATAGAAGCTGAAGAATCCCCCTTTACTCCATCTCAGTTAACCGTGGATTACCTATTTTGATAAAATTTTTGCCATAATTTGCTGAATCTTTTCGATAGTTATATATATCACACCTACTGGTCTTTTAATTAATTTACTAATTTCCGGACCAGATTTTCCACATTCTAGATATGCATCGATTTTGGCTCTTTCGTCCACAGACAACAACACCTTTCGTTTACCTATCGTGAAAAGTATGACTGAAACGTATTGCTTCCAATATATAACGCTTTTTGTGTCTACTGCGCATGTCACGTTACTTCGTTTAATGCAATTTTTGTCACATTACTTCAGAATAGCCAATGAAATGTGATATTTCATAAATCAATTTCCATGTTTGTATGTTACGAAAGTCTAATTTTTACCTTATGTTTTTGTTTATCATTATGCATGAAATTTCATTTTTGTAAATCATTTGTTATACATAGCATGTATAATGTATGAAATTTCATTCATTTTTAATGAATATGAAAGAAGTTTTTGTCAAAAAACCATGTTTTCATAAATCAATTTCCATGTTTAGAATAGTATTTGTGTTTTCATTTGGTTAAGCTGTAATTGGGGGTGGAGCTATAGTAATGTTACAATGACGTAACCTTTAGGATAGAATTGGCTGCTGTTTCGCCATAACCGTCACTTACGGAATTGGGGTGTGTACGCATCGTTTACTTTGCATTAGGATTTTTGTGTGCTTGCATGTAAGGTGCGTTGAGCCCATACTGTAAGTTGTGTTTGTCTTTTCATTTTCTTCTTGACTAATTGCTTCTTTGGGGGACTCGGGGCCTTGGGATGTCTTTTGGGCTTACCTGCATCCTATTCAGAAAGTTCCACTTGAGGTAACTGACATGGTTAGGCTCCCTGATGACGAGACCTGTCGGTTACCTCTGTTGTTTTATGGTTCAGTTCCTGCACTTATACAGAATCTTGCCGTTGGTGCGTGGATGCCCAGAGTGCTTGATTTCTGTTTGATTTTTGTCTATTTTAGTATTATTTTTATCTATCTCTGTTGAATTATTTATCAATTTCCAACAATGTATATATACATATACAGGTGGTTATCAAAATAATGGAAACACATACCAATATTAGTGGTGTTTATGAAAGTGCTTCGTATTCCTTAAAAATCAAGTCTAGGGACCAGTATTTTTTTAATAGAATACATTATTCTACTCTAAGGTAGCAGTAATTTAACTATGGGCATCGGGTTCTTTGGGGGATAGCGAAAGATGTCAAACCTTGCAGACCGTGCAGAGATGGCATATTGTTGAAAGGCGTCTAATTGGAGTATGTGTTACAACATCCCCCATGGTTTTGGGTGTTTACTGAGCTATGATATCGGAAGTCATGACGGCATACAGAGTGCACGGAAAGACATCCTCCGTGAAACAGAATTGTGGACTAAAGGGAAAGTTAAGTGAAAGAGACTGAGAGGTGTTGGAGCGGATTGTGATATCAAAAATAAAGACGACTGCAGCCAAAGTGACCGTAGATCTCCATCCGAATCTGCAGGCTACAGTATCAGTCATTACAAGTAACAGAAAACTTCACAAACAAAACATTTACGGCATAGTAGTAATTCCCAAGCCACTTGTAACAGATGTGAATTCAAAACGTCCTCTACAGTGGTGCCACGAGCACAAATCCTGGTCGAGTGATACGTCAAAATACGACATTCGGTTAGACGCATCATTGTTCACTTTGTTCCCAGCAACAGGACGTGCGTATGTCTGCAGAACACATACACAAGCATATGATCATGCTTGTCTCATGCCAGCTGTGAAACTAAGGCCGTCTGCACACGGAGCAACTCAAAAGAAACTGATAACTGACTCGAATCACAAACCAGTCCGTGATGAGTCGTAACCAATGTAATTGAATGGAGCCACGCACACGGCGCAACTGGTTACAAACCCGGTCGACGGGTTTGTATGCAGACGGCCTTAGAGGGGAAATTTCTCATGGTTTGGCGGCCATCTCACAGTTTTCAAAAGGGATCTACTGTAACCCTGAAAGGGAGATTGACTTGGAAGGACATGTCGAACTTTTGCCGCCCAGATCCATCCTATGGTGCAAAAATTGTTTCCTGCAGGAGATGGCGTTCTCCATGATGATAATGCTCATATCTATACAGCTAGACGTGTCAGGCCGTGGTTTGAGGAACATAAAGACCAAGTCAAACATCTTATCTGGCCCGCAAAGTCCCTAAACCTCAATATCATCGAATTGCTGTGGTCTGTTTTAGAGAATAGAGTCGGAAATCGATATCCACCAACAACATATCTACAAGAACATTGCCGATTTATCCATAAAGAATGATATAATATTCCCTTAACCCCTTCCTTCTCGCTCCCGTGAAAATCGCGGGGTGAGTTTTCGCCTTCTATTTCTCGTGCCCGTGATATTGCCGGGCTGGAGTGTCCAAAAGTAACGCACCAAAAAGATTAAAACAATACATTTCATTTACCCTGAAAAAATTTCATTTCTTATTTTACATACCAGATGGCAGCACCAGACTATTTATAAGGAAATTGGGGATGGTTCATTTTAAACTAGATATGACAGATCAAGAAATAAATGGAATCCTCCGAAAAAAATAGGCACTTTTATTACCGTTTTATTGACAATTATGCGATCGTTAAGGGGTTAACCACTATTCATGACTTGCATAATTCAATTCCTTAGTGAATTCAGGTAGTGTTAAATGCCATAGCTGGTCCTATGCCATATTACTAAAGAATTTCATGTTATTCCTAAATGTTTCCATATTTTGATAACAACCTGTATGTATGTCAAAATTTTGACGCATTTTGGTACTTTTCTGTTTAACTGTTTACTGCTTGTTCAAGCGATATAGACTGGGTTTTGGCGCGCTGCCAAAATTATAACTCGCGACGCAGGATATTTGAAATTTTGCTTTCCGGAGGACCGTTATGCAGGAACGTACTCAAGGAAGAAATGGTTTTAATTAAAAAAATGTTCGTATTGAGAAAATTGTAAAGTTCCATGGAGAAGCTAAAAATAGCGAGAGGGGAAATTAGGAATAAGTTAATTAAAAAGAGTTAATTACAGTAAGCAAGATGAATAAAATTTCCCGTTTAAATACACAATCTATATATATAAAACAGTTCCGTAACTGACTCAATGACTGACATACAACGCACAGACCAAACCGCTGGACCTAAAGGGTTGAAATTTTGCATCGCGATTCTTCTTAGAGTGTAGGGCTGCACTAAGAGAGATTTTTGAAAAATTCTTCTTAGATATTTTAAATTAAATTTTTAAGCTGTTTTTTAAACATTTTTTACGTTTGCATTTAAAATAATGCATTGAGGGTTATAAAATTTATATAACGAGAAAGATCATAAAAATTCCTTAAAAATGAAATTATTTCAAATTTTTACCTCCATTTCCTGAGTTTTGGTGAATTTTTAAAGATTAATTTTTAGAATTTAATTTATTAAATGCCGATCACTTGATTTCTTTTTCTGATACTTTAAAATAAATTTATCGTCAAGTGCATAACAACTAAATAGACAAAAAAAATATTTTTCTTTTCTTGCTAATGCGGCAGACGATTGGACGTTATCCAAAAAAAATATTAAAATACAATAAAAGATATTATGTTCCTCAAACTGTACTATATTAACTGTACTATATTCTTTAGTATGTCCTATTAGATTTAATTTGAATATTTTCTTCTACATTATTTTGTCTATAAAAATATCCGTTACGATTTGTTATAAATATATTTTTTCCTTTTTTTTTTACATCAATTGCATACATTGATCCTTGTATTCATTATAAATATATTTATACATATTTTTTGCATTAATTGCATACATTGACCGTTGTATTTAATTTGAATGCAATCCGTAGCGAAATGCGGGTTTTCAGCTAGTGAATGCATAAAAAGCAGAGAAAATAGAATTGAGAAGATTGGACTATTACAGTGGAGCGTAAACTATTTTCGAACGCGACCGACTTTGCTTAAAATAAATAAATATAAAATAAATAAATAAAAATCACTTGAACCTCAACGAAAAATTTCTAGTAAAAGCAAAATTCAAAAAACATAGGAAAATGTTAACATAAAAAGAAAAATATCTAAGCAAATTTTGTCAAACTATTTTAAAAATCCAGCTTTGAAAACACAGTCTCACACCGATAGGTTGAAGAAAATGGAAAGCAATGCCTTAAGATTTTGCAGAAATGAATTTTTATTGTAAGATTGTTTGACATTTTATTTAAGGGGACTCACGACCCTTAAGTCGATGAAAAAAGGCATATTTTCATATTTTTTTACTCTTTGTAACTATTTCAATTTACTCCCAATTTTTCCAAATTTTATGTATATGATAAATTAATATATTTATTTTAATAAACAAATTTTCAACTCTCAAAATAATTTTAAATAATTTTTTGAAACTGCTTTAGATATACCTTGTTTTTTAAGTATTTTTATTGTATACTGCCTTGCGCTCAGAACTATGAAATTAATTTTACACTTAAATGTATAATTCCTGTTTAATATTTAAAATAAATAATTCAAAATGCAATTGAACATAAAACATTCAACATTAAAATATTTTTTAAATTGTTTTAAAACTGCTCAAAATATACTTAAAATTTCCTTAAATTTTTGCATTAATTTACCCCTGAAAAAATAACAAAATGTTCAGTGATTGCAATAACTCTAGTTCAGACGCAATAAAATAACATGATTATGCAGTGATAAAATTTCATGGAATGATGTTTCATAGTTTTTAAGATATCAGTTGCGGAATGATGCAAAATTACATTTTGAGAAAAATGAGTTTAAAATTTCTCTTACCACAAACTTGATCAGTAATTAAATACTTAGAATATCAATATCTCCGGAACTAAGCGGAATATTTTCATGCGGTTTGCTTTATTTTGATGAGGCTTTAACATATATTTTTTTCAAATATATTTTTTCAACATATATTTTTTTTACAAAAAATCGAATGTTTTAAAGATTTAAGGGTAGTGAGTCCCCTTAACAATATCATAACATTTTTTAACACAGAAAAAATACTAGTTGATACCCGTGAAAACATGATGGATGGATAGTAAACAAATGTACAAATTGCACAAATTATATTCAACATATCGTTGCCAAATGTTGAAAATCATGATATTAAGACATCTATGTTTTAAGAAAAAAAATCGTATTTCCCTTTTCCTCTTCTTGTAGACTCTTGTTATGGGAGGAGTCCAGTTGACAGTTCGAGAATTCCACCCCCCTTAGGATTGACATATTGAGGGATTGTAATGGCTCTCTCTCTATAGGGGGGGGGGTGAAGCGCTGCCCCCAAATTTTTTATTTAAAATATATTTTTGTCAACTATTTCCAGGTACATAAATGCTGATAATCAAATAAAAATGGTATTGTCATATAGCCTGAACTTTTCTGCAAAACGCTACAGGATTCATTTTATAAATTTCGTCCGCCGAAGGAATTTATGAGCGCTTAAAAACACACTATACCAGATTTTTCCCCGAATAATTTAAATTTAAAAATATTAATTGCATTTTTTTAAAAAAAAGAAACGAAAAATGTACACAAATGTAAAATTTCTTTCTCTATGACGGAGTACAAATTTAAAAAAAAAAAACTTTGAATCCAAGTCGACAACCCGTGGACAAATTTTCTCCATAGGTTAATATTGAGGTGAACGAATCCAATGGGGTTAGTACATAGCAGCCTTAAGAAGAGAGAAATACACTTTAAAAGATTACTATTGGTGACTGCCTACGTTCGGAGCCAATTTTTTTTAAAAATTGTTTTTTGAAGGATTTCTTGGTCTCTTACGGTAAAACAGCATTTAAAAATAAAAATAAAAAAAATAAAACTTTCCTCTAAATACCATACTTTTTTATAAATTGGTCAATTTGAAGTAATTTTTAATGAAATTTAGCTAAAACGCCTATCACTCTGAACAAAATTCTAATGCTACTATTTTAATTTCCTTCTTACACATGATACATATGACAGTTATCTTCAAAATGACCTACAATCTAAGAGAAATTTTAAAATGCAAAAATAATACAATTTTATGTTCCAATATGAAAATTTTCCCCAATTCGTCATTCCTTTCCTTATAAAAACAGCCCCAAACAAAAAACTATTTATTATACATCAATTATTGTACGTCATTTCATTAACAATAGCATCTAAAATATTTCCTGAAAATTTTATCAAACTATATGCATTATTATGTGAAATATCCTGATAACGGTAGAGATTTGTGCTAAAAAACATAATTCTGAGAAAAACGGCTTTAAAGTTGTTTGTCACTTCAATTTTGTATTAGACGATGTTTATTAAAATAGCTATAACTCTGCTTCTAATTTATGTAGAATAAAAATCAAAACGGTTTTGAAAAGAGAAAACATTGATTTACAAGATTCTTGCAAAATATGAAGTTGACCAAAATAGTCAAAAAATGGCATTTTCAACGTAGGCAGTGAACTTGAACCCCATAAAAAGAAATAGGGTTACTCAAGAGCGCGAAATGAACAATTTCTGACAGGTTTAATTCTATAGGTCACAAATATAATTAAAATAAAAATGGCAGTGAGAAAGCCAGAGAGATTTCTCGGAGTAAACAAATTAACGTGTTTATGAGGACTCGTCCTTAGTGAGTATCTAAAGTCAGATTTAAGCATGTCACTGAGCATGCGCAGGAACAAAATGTGTCTATGCGGCCTCGGGCTTAGTGAGTATCTACAGTCAGATTTAAACATGCCGCTGAGCATGCGCAGAAAGCAATTTTTTTTAATTGTAAGTTATCACTAATGAATAGAAATTGCGGTTACAAAAACCAAATTTGACAGATGTATAGATTAAAGTCTTTCGTTTAAGATCAAAATGAAGTAAATGGGTGCAGTAGTTTTCTCTTACGGACTGCCCAAAAAATCGGCTTAGCAACTTAAATATATAGGTAATTAAAAATGTGATTATAGAAAATTTAAAGCATATTTTTTTATTAAATAATTCAGTATGGTATGTAAATTTACTTCAGACTATCCACGACTTCTCCGATATTTTTAGCTAGCCAGTCACTGGTCGCGACTTACACTGGATTATGAAACGGGATCAAGAGAAAAAAAAATATTAAATGCTACCAAAAAAACAGGAAAGTGGAATATTAGGTGCCGCATTAATGCGCAAAAATCTTTACGGGCAAGCTGATAGAGATGAAATACACAGATCATTGATTAAAACTGAGAAATAAATAGCGAAGTTATCAAAAAGACCATAACACAATAATTTAGACAATGTAGATCAAATTTTTATGCAATATTTTTTGATTAGTTATACAAATTAATTTAGGATATCTAGCCTCTATTGGAGAAACTTATCAACTTATCAACAAAAATATTGAATACAGGTGACTCTCCTGTAACACGGTAGATAGGTTCCTAGAAAATGCCGTGTTGTGAGAAACCGTGTTATATGAGACCCAGAGGCAGTTTAAAAAGGGGGTATGTTCCGAAAACTTATTAAAAACAATTTTTTTTTTATAAATTCCATATAAGCAACTTAATTTTTATCAAAAAATATAAATATATGTGAAATACAAAACGAAAAGCAACAAAAAATATTATTTTCATTTAATGTGACATTAATTTAATAAATTTCTTCCTCATCACTGCTAAGTACAATCAAACGAGAACGTTTTTTCGGTTGAACGATATCACCTTCCCATTCAGAAACTTTTTATTCATTTAGAATTTTTGCACCTTCTATCCTCTTTAAAAAATCTTTAATTTTGGTTTGTTTGCTGGTTCTTGCAAGGTCATTGTAAATTTCACGGTATGGAGATAGACAATTTTGCAGTCTCCTTTTGAATTTTCGGCTTCTTTCAGCGGAAGGGTCTGCATTCCAGAAAAATGATTCAAGATTTTCATCTAAGCTTAGGCCTTCTTACAATTTTATAGAGTTATAAATGAATAAATTATAATTTGTTTACATATTTTCATGTAAAGCCACTATAGTTTATTGTTCCTTCCAGTCATTACTTTAAGGTAATTTAGTTTTTAAATGTGTTAAACAAAAATCATGATATCTATCTAGTGCTGTAGAAGTACAGTGTTGTACAAAGGATTTCGCAATTTTTTAATAGTGTTAGAGCGAAACCGTGTTACAGGTTGCAGTGTTATATGAGGGTTCCAGCAATTTATCCTATCGTGTTAGAGCGAAACAGTGTTACAGGTTGCAGTGTTATATGAGGGTTACAGCAATTTATCCTATCGTGTTAGAGCGAAACAGTGTTACAGGTTGCAGTGTTATATGAGGGTTCCAGCAATTTATCCTATCGTGTTGGAGCGAAACCGTGTTGTAAGATACCGTGCTGTAGGAGGGCTACCTGTTATTCACAAAATTAAATCCTTTTTTTCCTTGCATGTTGATCCTTCATCTTTTTCAACTTGCGCTAGATTTTTCGAAAGATAATTGCAAGGTTTCTAATAAAGATAAAAAAAAAACTTTTGCATGGGTTTTTTTTTTGTATAATACCTAAGCAATCTTATCTGTGAAATATTGCTCTAATCTAATGCGTTTAATTTTATTCTTAGTGCCACCGAGATAAGGAAAAACCCAACAAATTTATGCCGAGAATTAATCTGTGATACGAAATGCGCTGGCATCTGGTCATGTTATTAGCATAAACGAGTGTGCTCATTAAACCTTACAAGAGTTAAATGATTCCTTAATTACGTATCTAGTCATCATCATTATGAGGAGAAAGCAGCGAGGGGAATAAAAAAAAAGACGTTTAATTTGATATCGTTATTATTTTTACCGACAGATGGCGCTTATAGTTGAAAATGATGTTAAAATCGTAGATAAATGATTGGTTATCTTTGTAAGAAAAATGGGAGTTTAAATGTATGTAAGTAGCCGTATATGCGATAGCCGAAAGAATGAAACGTACCAAAGTACCAATATGGTCAGAATGGGGTGCATTTTAAGAATGGAGAAAAGACATTATGTTATGTAGCAGATTAAAGTTTTTTGGGGGTAATATTTGAATGGCTAGATTAATAATTTTTAGGAAAATGTAAATTACTTCCATTCTTCGTAGATGGTAAATTAAATTTATTCTTTTATTAAAAAGTATGTGTATCAGTGAAAGTGTCAGGTGCAATAATCACATCTCATTATATTAATAAAAAAAGAATTGGATGAAAGATAATTCAGCATTCAATTTATTTACTTCAGCACATTCTAACTATATAAAAAGGTTATAGTATAATGTGACAATAATTTTAATTCATCCCTGGGCGGATTTAAGGAAATCCAATACTTTTTTGCTTAAATTGCTAACCTTATGTGATACATTCTTGTTGCAGTTCGACCTTGTTGGGAAAATCAGGAACAAAAGTGTTGCTTCTGACAAGAGTGCTAGTATTACTAATTGTTAATATTAACTATCAATTATTAGCAATTAAAAATTGCTAATTATTAATTTTCATGCACTGGATTATAAAAACAACGTTTTTCCACAATATTTAGCTACAACAGAAGTAAAAGCAAACTCCTACAAACTGGTCAAAAACGATACTAAGTAAAATATGACCTGAAAAATCTACTACAAGGAGTAAAAAAAAAGGTACTTTCTAAATAAATTTGAAAAAATTAAAACAGATAACACATTGCATAGAAATGTTGGGTGCTCTGGACGTGCATATATTCGCAACTGTAGCCCCTCCCACGACACACAAGAGTACTATAGTTGCTAATTGTTAATTACTATGCACTGGATTATAAAAATAATGTTTTTTCCAAAATATTCAGCTATAACAGAAGGTAGAGGAAAATCCTAAAAATTGGTTGAAAACGATACTAAGTAAAATATGACCAGAAAAATCTACTACAAGGAGTCAAAAAAAAGGGTACTTTCTAAATAAATTTGAAAAAATTAAAAGGCGCTGGACGCGCATATATTCACAACTATAGCCCCTCCCACGATACACAAAAAGGCTAACTGTTAATATTAACTATCAACTAATAGCAATTAATAATTACTAATTATTAATTAGCATGCACTGGATTACAAAAAGAATGATTTTCCAAAATATTCAGCCACAACAGAAGTAAAAGCAAAATCCTAAAAACTGGTCGAAAATGATACTAAGTAAAATATGACCTGAAAAATCTACAAGGGGTAAAAAATTAAAGGGTACTTTCTAATTAAATTTGAAAAAATTAAAACAGGTACCCCATTGCATGGAAATGCTGGGGCGCTGGTCGTGAATATATTCGCAACTGTAGCCCCTTCTACGACACACAAGAGTGCTAGTATTGCCAATTGTTAATATTAACTATTAACTATTAGCAATTAATAATTGCCAATTATTGATTATGCACTGATTTATAAAGACAATATTTTTCCAAAATATTCAGCTACAACAGATGTAATAGGAAAATCCTAAAAACTAGTCGAAAACGATACTAAGTAAAATATGACCTGAAAAATCTACTACAAGGAGTCAAAAAAAAAAGGGTTCTTTCTAAATAAATTTGAAAAAATTGAAACAGGTACCCAATTGCATGGAAATGCTGGGGCGCTGGACGTGCATATATTCGCAACTGTAGTCCCTCCCACGATACACAAAAGGCTAACTGTTAATATTAACTATCAACTATTAGTAATTAATAATTACTAATTAATTAGCATGCACTGGATTACTAAAAGAATGATTTTCCAAAATATTCAGCCACAACAGAAGTTAAAGCAAAATCCTAAAAACTGGTCGAAAATGATACTAAGTAAAATATGACCTGAAAAATCTACAAGGAGTAAAAAATTAAAGGGTACTTTCTAATTAAATTTGAAAAAATTAAAACAGATAACACATTGCATGGAAATGCTGGGTCGCTGGTCGTGCATATATTCGCAACTGTAGCCCCTTCTACGACACACAAGAGTGCTAGTATTGCTAATTGTTGATATTAACTATTAACTATTAGCAATTAATAATTGCCAATTATTGATTATGCACTGATTTATAAAGACAATGTTTTTCCAAAATATTGAGCTACAACAGATGTAAAAGGAAAATCCTAAAAACTAGTCGAAACCGATACTAAGTAAAATATGACCTGAAAAATCTATGATAAGGAGTCAATAAAAAAAGGTACTTTCTAATTAAATTTGAAAAAATTAAAACATAACACATTGCATGGAAATGCTGGGTGCTCTAAGTCTTACTACAACAGATCGTGGGAGGGGCTACGTGCTGAAGCAACTGTAGCCCCTCCCACGATGACGTATCCCATGGATATTGACATCTTCGAGCACTCCAAATATTGTACAGTAAAACCTCGTTTATCCAGACTAACTGGGACCATAGACAATCCGGATAATCCGGGTAATATGGGTAATAAGCAAAACAAAATGCTTAACTAAGCAGATTTACCGATAAAAAAAAAACTATGTTTCGTAACAAAATTACATAGTGTTGTTTACAAGACATTAAAAAATTTAAAAATAACTTTTCACATCATTTCTTAACAAAGAATTGATGAGTCTTGTAAAGCTTTCTTAAACTCGACAAAAAGCATTTTATCACCATAATTTATTGTACAGTCTATGCAGGTACTGCACATTGAATCAAACTAAAAAGCGAATATTTGGCGTACTTGTAGTAATGTTCTTGCTATTATCGTTAAAAATTATTATCTAATGTGAACATTAAATAAAAGTAATGTCTACAAATCAGATCCGGATGAACGAGGGCCGGATAAACGAGGTTTTGCTGTACTTCAATGCGTGGTAGTCGGTAGATCTTTCTTCTGGGGATTGGATTACTGACCTTCGCAAGTCACTAGTAAGATTTAGAAAGAAAAAAAAATCTGTATTTATAATTTTTTTCCCTCCTGCGAATTTGTCGCTATTTCTTATTGATAAGTCTGTAGGGTATGTAATTACCTTAAAACAATGGATGCATGCATGGGTTGGAACAAGCAAGGAAGACAAAGCATTGACCTTAAACATGCATTTATTTGATAATGCACAAATTTCAATTAAATTGTCATAGCTATTAATATAACAATCCCTTTCATATTAACATTTTTTAACATTGAGAACCCAGAAGCAGAGGCAAACTATATTGTCAAAGATGATTTTTAGAGTCTATTGGGGAGGCACTTACTATAGCTGATGTATGCAGCGATGATGGTAGCATCGGCGACCGGGACCCAGAATCATCTCCAGTATAGGAACACCTTGGCGGGATATTCGCACTTCTCCAAGACTCTGGGGCAGACGAGAGTCTCTATCATCTAACTCTGAGGCACCGAGTCTGAGTTCGATCTCCTTCTTCTCCAATTCCTTCCGTCCTTGGCGGAGCTGTTGTCCGTTTACAGGGGGGCCATTCTGGCCCGCCCCTCACTTTCATTGGGCAGTGGGCTGTTTTTCTTTCAGTGGTTCCTGCCCCAGTTGGTTCTTTATTAAACAGCCTCTGTCGCCTATGTCCATAGTCTATGAAGTACCTCCCCCACCATAATTTTATTTTGCAAAACAACTTTGACCCTTCTCATCTGACGTTTTTACTGTGGGCCATAAAATAACGACCATTCATCTTGTAAAATTTAGACTTCAGATCGCTATCACTGGCCACACCGACAGCTATTCTTCTATTTTTTTATTGGTTTACAAGCCTGTATTTACCCCTGCCTCTGCATCCTTTATAATGCATTCGTTATTGGCCACACACCGTGGGGAATTATACCATTTCACTTCTACAAAGTCCATAACAAGAACGAAGCCTAAGAATTATGAGTACGCCAAGGGCGTACAGTTTACACTCAAAACAGAGTTCTCAAGTAGCGTTAAACAGCGTGCTGAACCGAAAAGTCATGTGGTAAGAGAACCTTTTGCTACATTTCTTAACCCTTGAGTGGTATCTCTGGGTCATCGAGGCCTAAGAGACAACAGTTTTTGTATTATCTGATACTAGCCGGGCTTCGCCTAGCTATCAAATCTCTTGACACTCGAATCACAGTTCACTTGAATTTAAATTTTTTGCACTTTTAATTGCCGAAAAGTCCCCTAAAAATGTGTACTTCTTAATGATCTATTTATGATTAAAATGTTTTAATTAAAAGTATGAAATATAGAAAATAATTAAAAATTATACACACGATGAAACATTTCTTTCCAGTGATTCATTTTTTAGTGAACGCTGTGAATGAATCACGCGTTGTTTGCATCGTCAAAGATGGATGATCTCACAGGAGACGCCTCATTAGAATCTTAATATCTCTAAAAACTATTAAAGTAACAGAATAAGTGTACGAGAAAAAATTATCAGTGTTTAAAGCTCTTTCTAAATATGCAACATTTATGTACTTTCATGAAGAGAAAAAAAATACGCCGATTTCGACATTTTCAAACATGGCCGAATTTCATAACAGATGCCATACCGGAAACGGTCTACTCGAAATTGTTCCGACGACCGACCGACAAAGATTTTCTTTTATTTATATAGATATAGAAATTAGTTAATCAGTTCACCACTAGAGTACCTTCCTATCAAATCCACTATATGGCATTCCTTGATCCTACCTTAGTTTAGTTCCAAAACTCGACTTAGTTTCTTCTCACCATGGACATGTCTACTTTCTGACTTTTTACCTACTGAGAGGTTTTCAATTTACAAAGTCAAGATGATGTTTAGTGTGTATCTGCTTAAAACATGCAACAATATTTCAAAATTGCAGTAGTTGCAATGTTTAGATTTTTTTAGATTCTAATCAAAATTTTTTTTTTCGGTTTAATAAATTTCTTATGTAATCAGTTTTTAGTATGTAAAAAAATTGATTTCTTTAATTTCAGACTTACTATGCTTTATTTGATGCGCTAAAACCATTTTCAATGATTAATTAGCATTTATGTATTTTTGAAAATTTTTTAATTTCCTAGGCCTGGCAGACCCAGGGATACCACATACCAATGGCGTCTGGTTATTACTGAAGGGTTACTACTAAAGTGTTATCAGAAAAACTTTAAAAACCAAACAGGGAAACCGAACGAAAAACTGGAGGGGAAAAACACCAGAGATGAAAAAAATACGCGGAACAAAGAAACGAATTCATAAAAGCAAATAAAATTATATATATAAAAAAAGAAGTTAACTGATTTCCAAGCCGATGGAATTTCAGGAACAGAAGCGTTGCTGTTTGACAAGAGTGCTAGTGTTGCAAATACTCTTTCCCGAAATTCAAAGGAAAATCAACATCAAAAGATTTTATGTATTCAGATGTCGGCAGAGTCGGCAGAGAGGGTTTGGAACTAAAACATCGAGGAAAGTCAGAGAATTGTTACATTCCGCCAGTGGAATAAGTTAAATTGCAAGGGTCTTTGGAGATAACGAATGAAGTAACTGAAAGACAAACAAGGTTAATATCTGTCATCTATATATATAAACAGTTCCGTAACTGACTCATTCATTCACTGACTGACTGACTGACATACAACGCACAGACCAAACCGCTGGACCTAAAGGGCTGAAATTTTGCATGGCGATTCTTATAATAGTGTAGGGGTGCACTAAGAAAAAATTTTCAAAAATTCTTCTTAGATTTTTTAAAATTAAATTTTTAAGCTGTTTTTTAAACTTTTTTTACGTTTGCATTTAAAATAATACATTGAGGGTTATAAAATTTATATCACGAGAAAGATCATAAAAATTCCTTCAAAATGAAATTTTTTTCGAATTTTTACCTCCATTTCCTGATTTTTGGTGAATTTTTAAAGATTCATTTTTAGAATTTAATTTATTAAATGCTGATCACGTGATTTCTTTTCCTGGTACTTTCAATAAATTTATCGTCACGTGCATAACAACTAAATAGACAAAAAATATTTTTTTTCTTGCTAATGCGGCAGACGATTGGACATTATTTTGTCTATAAATATATCCCTTACGATTTTTTTATAGATATATTTTTTTTGTACATCAATTGTATATATTGATCGTCTTATTTATTATATATATATATATATATATATATATATATATATATATATATATATATATATATATATATATATATATTTAATTTTATTGGCATTAATTGCATACATTGACCGTTGTATTTAATTTGAATGTACTCCGTAGCGAAGTGCGGGTTTTCAGCTAGTCTATATATATAAAACAGTTCCGTAACTGACTCACTGACTGACATACAACGCAGAGACCAAACCGCTGGACCTAAAGGGCTGAAATTTTGCATGGAGATTCTTCTTATGGTGTAGGGGTGCACTAAGAAAGATTTTTGAAAAATTCTTCTTAGAATTTTTTAAATTAAATTTTTAAGCTGTTTTAGTGACTTTCTTTAAGTTTGCATTTAAAATAATAATTTGAGGGTTATAAAATTTATATCACGAGAAAGATCATAAAAATTCCTTTAAAATGAAATCTTTTTCGAATCTTTACCTCCATTTTCTGATTTTTGGTGAATTTTTAAAGATTAATTTTTAGAATTTAATTTATTAATGCCTATCACGTGATTTCATTTTCTGGTACTTTAAATAAATTTATCGTCACGTGCATAACAACTAAATAAACAAAAAATATTTTTTTTCCTTGCTAATGCGGCAGACGGTTGGACATTATCCAAAAGAATATTAAAATACAGTAAAAGAAATGTTCTACAAACTCTGCTATATTAACTGTACTATATTCTTTAGTATTCTTTATATTAGATTTAATTTGAATATTTTCTTCTACATTATTTTGTCTATAAAATTATCCTTTACGATTTTCTTATAAATATATATATATATATATATATATATATATATATATATATATATATATATATATATATATATATATATATTACATCAATTGTATACATTGATCGTCGTATTTATCATATAATAAATATATATAGTTGGCATGAATTGCATACATTGACCGTTGTATTTAATTTGAATGTACTCCGTAGCGATGTACGGGTTTTCAGCTAGTATATGTATATCACGAAAACACACAAAAGTTTCACCACTAAGTAAAACATACAAAAGTCACAGAAAATGGGAGTACTGGAAAAAGAACTTAAAAAGATGAGACTATTAAGAACTAAGTCTTGTGAAGAAAGAATATGAAACTCAAGTGTTTGTAAACTAAAAAAAATCAGAGGTTTAGATAATTGATTTCCTTTTTCGAGTAAATTGATTACAAGAACAAGTGGAGTTAACGACAGATAATGACAGAGAGATCAGTGTTGTTATAGACAAAGACAAAGGCGTTATCAACATGTCTTACCCAGTACCGAGAACTAGAGAATTTAAAAAAGTGTCACCTCTAAAAGTAGCGCAAAAAAATATCATAGGAAATGGATATTAGTGATAGCAAAACCATCCTTTTCTGTCTGAAAAAAAGAGCCATAAAAACATTTATTTCTACTTAAACTTTTTAATTTGCATCAACTTTAAATTCTACAATCTCTTTTTATTTTATCTAATTTATTTCTTTTTTACTTTTTCTCATTTACAACTTCTTTTATTTCTGCAATTTTTCTATTAGCAACTATTTTTATATCTGTAGTATTTATTTTTTACTTGCAACTGCTTTTAGCTGTGCGTTTGCTTTTTATTCTCAAATTCTTTCATTTCTGTTTTAGTATTTATTGCAACCACTTTTATTTCATGAAAGTAATATTTTCCTGCAATTTGTGTTTTATTATTTTGCAACTGCTTTTTATTTCTGCCATTATTTTTTTCTTATTTGTAAATTCTTTTATTTGTGCCATTTTTTCACATTATCTACAATTACTTTCATTTGAGCCATTATATTTTTATTACTTTCAACTACTTTCATTTCTGCTGTTATTTTTTCATAATTTGTACTACTTTTATTTCTAACGTTATTTTAATTATTTACAACTACTTTTATTTCATGCAAGAAATACTTTTGAGTTCTACAATCCCTTTTAATTATTATTTATAACTACTTTCATTCGTGCTATTTTTTTTACTTTAAATTACTTATAGTTGTGCATTTACTGTTCAGTTAAAGCCTCTCTCATTTCTCATTTATTACTCTCACCCACTTCTATTTCATGGAATAATTTCCTGCAATCTTTGTCATATTGCAATTGGTTTTATTTCTACAATTTTTTTTCTTATTTGCAACCTCTTTCATTTACGCTATTATTTTTTTCACATTTTCTGCAGTTACTTTCATCTGCGCTATTATTTTCTTTATTTCTTTTTTTATTATGATTCGCACTACTTTTACATGCTATTATTATTTGTGACTACTTTCATTTCATGTTAGCAATACTTTTCAATTTGTCAGTATTTCTTATTATGATTTGTAATATCTTTCATTTCGGATATTTTTATTATTGGTATTTATTATTTGGTATTATTGATTTTTTATTGGTTTTTATTATTTGATAATTAAACTGTGCTTTTACTTATTACACAGGGCAACAGTGATTTTGGTGCCGAGGTATTTGGAGCTGATTTCATATGAATTTGATGCCCTGAATTTAAATATGGCATTAGTTTTTGCCTAGAAGCTCAAATTTCTAAGATATAACATTTTAGTGAAACATACGTTACACTATTTTAAGTGAAATCCATGGATGAAATTTCAAAACTAAACAAAGTTTTTTTATCATTATCATATTTAAAAAAATGTTAAAGGAGCATAAAAATCATAGAGAATATTGCAGTATACTTATCTAATTACAAAGATCAAGAAAAAGGAAAAAGTCACAGATGAAACCAATTAGTCACTGAACACTTCAGAACCTTCTTTTCCGTGACATTATTTAAAAAGGGACTGTTCCAAAATACATTAAACTCCAGCAGTAATCTGCCACCATGTGCGTATGCCATCTTCCTTGGTAGCGGTCCACCATAGTTGTAATATCCTGGTGAAATCTTTCACCTTGTTTCTCACTGGTGTCTCCTAAATTTTCAGGGAAATGGTCTAAAGTGACTGTGCAAATTAGTGCACCTTAATGGTCCTGTTATACCGAAGGGATCTGAAACTGTTTAGCATCTCGTTTACCAGTTCAACATAGTTTTAAGCTTTGCAATTGCCCAGAAAATTTCCGACAACTGCAACAAATGAAGTCCAGGCTTTTAGCTCAGCCTCATTCATGGAATTTACGATTGCAGGATCCTTAATGATTTGTCTTACTTGTGGCCCGTCAAATATTCCTGCTTTAATTTCTTCCGTACTCAACTTAAGCATTTTCCCCCTATATATGCAAAGCATGATCCGTTCTTATCAAGAGCCTTTACAAACTGCTTCATTAGGCGTAGCTTGATGCAGTGGAGGGAAAATGATTTTCTCTAGTCCAACTAAGGGGTCGTTAATGACATTCTTTTCCCTAACGTCCATGTTTTCTCTCTTAGGCCACCCTTTTCTAACCCAGTGGTGTGTTTTGTCTCTGCTATCCAAGAGGCACACGATGCAAGGCTATTTGGTGCAGCTACTTCGCTGTCCAAGGAGCAAGTTTACCATTTTTAAGTCCAAAAAAATCCCCCCCCCATTGATGTTTATGATACTTTATCTTCTCCAAGACCAAAACTATGGTCTTCTTTCATTTTCGTTGAGTGAGCACAATCGGTATTGAACCATATTTGTTCCCATTGTGTAGAAGGACACATTTAAAACTTCTCTTTGAGCTGTCAATAAATAGGTGCAAATCATCTGGAAAATATTCAGGAAGAAGACCCATTTTTCCCCAGGAATTCCAGTTTCCCAGGAGGACAAATCACCCATATTTGAATATATTGAATAGAAAACACATTGATAGATAAGTGGATATACAGTAAAACCTCGTTTATCCGGCTCTCGTTGATCCGGATCATATATGTAGACATCATTTTTATTCAATGTTCACAGTAGATTATAACTTTAACTATGGTAGCAAGAACGTAACTACAAGTACGTTAATATTCGCTTTTTAGTTTGATTCAATGTACAGTTCCTGCATAGATTGTACAAGAAATTATGGTAATAAAATGTTTTTTGTTGATATTAAGAAAGCTTTACTAGACTTACAAATTATTTGTTAAGAAATAATGTGAAAGATTCTTTTTATATTTTTTAATGTCTTGTAAACAATACTATGTAATTTTGTTAAAAAAACAAAGTCAGTCTTCTTAGTTAAGGATTTTGTATTACTTATTACCCATATTGCCCGGATTATCAGGATTATCAATTGCCCGGATTGCCTATGGTCCCAGTTAGTCCGGATAAACGAGTTTTTACGGTATCTAAAAAAGTAGAGCTGATAGAGAAAAACCGATTTCATATTTAGATTCAGCGCCCCAAATATAGATAAAATCAATTTTAAAATCCTAGGCACCAAGAAAAAAATGTTTTTTGTAGACCTGTGTTATCTGCAACTTCCTTCATCAATATATATAAAGGAAGAAGTCCTGACTTATTCACGTATCAACGCCCAGCAAAAACTATTGGAGATACAGATATCAAATTTTAGGAGCTTATTACTTTTGTGCTGAAGGCGTCATTTCAAAAGCGATTTTTCAAAATTCGCCCCCCAAGGGGGGGAAGGGGGCAAAACGTGTTTTTTATATAAAGGAAGAAGTCCTGACTTACTCACGTATGAACGCCCAGCAAAAACTATTGGAGATACAGATATCAAATTTTAGGAGCTTATTACTTTTGTGCTGAAGGCGTCATTTAAGAAGCTATTTTTCAAAATTCGCCCCCAAGGGGGGGAAGGGGGCAAAACGTGTTTTTTACATAAAGGAAGAAGTCCTGAGTTACTCACGTATCAACGCCCAGCAAAAACTATTGGAGATACAGATATCAAATTTTAGGAGCTTATTACTTTAGTGCTGAAGGCATCATTTAAGAAGCGATTTTTCAAAATTCGCCCCCCAAGGGGGGGAGGAAGGGGGCAAAACGTGTTTTTTACATAAAGGAAGAAGTCCTGACTTATTCACGTATCAACGCCCAGCAAAAACTATTGGAGATACAGATATCAAATTTTAGGAGCTTATTACTTTTGTGCTGAAGGCGTCATTTAAGAAGCGATTTTTCAAAATTCGCCTCCCGAGGTGAGGATGGGGATAAAACGTGTTTTTACGTGTTTTTCACATATACCTTTATATCTCAAAGTAGGAAACGGATACCCATAAGATTCTTGCTTTAAGATGAAAGGAAGACGAATACCTAAAAATCAGTTTTAGGATTTTTCAAAATTCGGCCCCCCATGGGGGAAGGGGGGCAAAACGTGTTTTTCCCATATTCCCTCATATCTCAGAGAAAAAAAAAACAGATATCCATAAGATTCTTACTTTAAAATGTAAGGAACACGAATACCTTAAATCCAATTTCAGGATTTTTTAAAATTTCGCCCCAAGGGGGGGGGGAGGGGGGCTTAACGTGTTTTTCACATATTCCTTCATATCTCAAAGAAAGAAACAGATATCCATAAGATTCTTGCTTTAAAATTTAAGGAACATGAATACCTAAAAATCAATTCAGGATTTTTCAAAATTCGGCCCCCAAGGGGGTTAGGGGGGGGGGGGGCTAAACGTGTTTTTACGAGTTTTTTACATATTCCGTCATATCTCAAAGTAGGAAACAGATATCCATAAGATTCTTGATTTAAAATGTAAGAAACACGATTAAATGTAACAAACACGATCAATGTCACGATTTTTCGACATTCGCTTTAGATTTTGTAAAAATTGCTAGAAACAATCCAATAATTTATATGTCCTATATATCACTATTTTGAACACCAAATTGGTGGTAAGGGAAAAGAGAGAGATCAACCTTTATTAAATGAAGTGTGGAAAGGTGTGTGTGTGTGTGTGAATTGTATATATTTCGGTTGTTAGTACGTATACATCTAGAGCTCAGGTTAACTCCATTCATTTTTATTATCCTGGGCAACGCCAGGTAATTCTTTGTTTATGAAACTGGTGAATTTCACAAGGGTTTACGGGGAAACCCTCAAACTCCTCGAAGGGCCGGGATCCGGTGGGATATCAAAATTGAAAGAAACATTTTAATGCTGACATCAGCATTGGGGAGGGGGGGGATAATTATAATATGCTGATGGGATGCTGACCAGTGGAGAGGGGTATTGATTGGCATAAAATACAAATATACATATACAAGTCAGCTTTATTAAGGGCACACCCGTGCAAAGCCGGGTATATAAAGCTAGTTTCTCTATACAATTTTACTAGCTGAAAACCCGCACTTCGCTACGGAGCACATTCAAATTAAATACAACTGTCAATGTATGCAATTAATGCCAAAAAACACCAATTATATATATATATATATATATATATATATATATATATATATATATATATATATATATATATATATATATATATATATATATATATATATATATATATATATATATATATATATATAATAAATACAACGATCAATGTATGCAACTGATGTAAAAAAAAAATATATATATATTTAAAAAAAGATATATTTATATATAAAAGAGGGATATTTTTATAGACAAAATAATGTAGAAGAAAATTTTCAAATTAAATCTAATAGAACATACTAAAGAATATAGTTCAGTTAATATAGTACAGTTTCAGGAACATATCTTTTACTGTATTTTAATATTTTTTGGATAATGTCCAACCGTCTGCCGCATTAGCAAGAAAAAAATACTTTTTTGTCCATTTCGTTGTGATGTTCGTGAGATAAATTAATTTAAAGTACCAGAAAATATCACGTGATCAGCACTTAATAAATTAAATTCTAAAAATGAATCTTTAAAAATTCACTAAAAGTCTGAAAATGAAGGTAAAGATTCGAAAAAGATTTCATTTTAAAGGAATTTTTATGATCTTTCTCGTGATATAAATTTTATAACCCTCAACTTATTATTTTAAAAGCAAACTTAAAAAAAGTTACTAAAACAGCTTAAAAATTTAATTTAAAAAAATCTAATAATTTTTCAAAAATCTTTCTTAGTGCACCCCTACACTATAAGAAGAATCACCATGCAAAATTTTAGCCCTTTAGGTCCAGCGGTTTGGTCTGTGCGTTGTCTGTCAGTCATTCAGTCACGGAAATGTTTTATATATATAGATTATTTGTAACCACTTTATCGTATGTATGTAATACTTTCCTGCAATCATTGTTCCGTTATTGCAACTGCTTTTATTTCTGCCTATTTTTTTTCTTATTTGCAACTTCTTTCATTTATGCTATTTTTTTCCACATTAACAACAATTACTTTTCATTCGTGCTAATACTTTTTTTTTATATCAGTTGCAAATGCTTTCATTTCTGCTTTTATTTTTTTTAATTACTCTTTTTTTGTATTTTTATTTTTTGAAAACGATTTTTATTTCTGCTATTATTTTTTTTCATGACTTGCAACTTCTTTCATTTATGCTATTTTTTCCCATGTTATCTACAATTACTTTTCATTCGTGCTAATATTTTTTTTATCAATTGCAACTGCTTTCATTTCTGCACTTATTTTTTAAAATTATCACTCCTTTTATTTTTAGTATTTTTATTATTTGAAAACGATTTTTATTTCTTCTATTATTTTTTTTTTCATTACTTTCAACTTCTTTCATTTATGCTATTTTTTTCCACATTATCTACAATTACTTTTCATTCGTGCTAATACTTTTTTTATCAATTGCAACTGCTTTCATTTCTGCACTTATCTATATATATAAAACGCGTAGGTATGCGGCACAAAAATCGACGATATTTCTACACTCAGAATGGCAACGGCTGCCACTACCAGATGTAAAGATTAGCGGCCGTCCGCAATTTGCAACCGCGTGTCAACATGGATTTACCCACTGAAATCAGGAATGTTCGAAAGCGCGCTGCACGATCAAGTGAAAATTGGGAACAATCTCAAGAAAGAAAGCGAAGAAATAATTCATTAAGAGGCTTGAAAGAGAGACAATAAATAATCGCGATGTTAGGCTTAACCGTTGCCGGCATAGCAATCGACAACCAGTAATAGTTAATTTTCTACACTTTTTTCAGTACTTGCTTTTTACTCCAGTTTATAAGTGAAAAAAATTTTCTCAACAATTTATTATTTAATATGATTAAGTGTAGATATCTGAATTGTGAACAGTAATACATACAGAGAGTGATGTAATCAACACTATATTTTAAATATTTCCCCAACAATTTCTTATTTGTTGTAATGATAAAGTATAAATATCTTAATAGAGGGATGTGATTTTTAAAATCATTGATGTTGGGTTTCTCAGTCGTATCTTTAACTTTGTTCTGAGGTAATGGAAATTGACATTTTTTATCACGATGTTCCAGAATCAGCCTTATAGAGAACACCCCTTAACAACGTATATTTATGATGACAGGTAATAGTAATATTCCTTACATATGTTACTTTCAGTTGCGTTGTTTTGCAAAAGAAAATATAAAACTAAAAGCGACTATGGTCGCGCAGCGGCTAGTTTTTTTAAATTTTCAGTCCTTCTATTTTTAGTATTCTTATTATTTGAAAACTATTTTTATTTCTGCCATTACTTTTTTTCATTAATTACAACAGCTTTCCTTTCTGCTATTTTTTTCCCACATTATCAACAATTACTTTTCATTCGTGCTAATACTTTTTTTATATCAGATGCAATTGCTTTCATATCTGCTCTTATTTTTTTTTAATTATCACTTTTTTTTTTGTATTTTTTTTTCTGAAAACGATTTTTATTTCTGCTATTATTTTTTTTTCATTACTTGCAACTTCTTTCATTTATGCTGGTTTTTTTCCCCCACATTATCTACAATTACTTTTCATTCGTGCTAATACTTTTTTATCAATTGCAACTGCTTTCATTTCTGCACTTATTTTTTTAAATTATCACTCCTTTTATTTTTAGTATTTTTATTATTTGAAAACTATTTTTATTTCTGCTATTATTTTTTTCATTAATTGCAACAGCTTTCCTTTCTGCTATTTTTTTTTTGTTACTTTTCATTAACACTATTATATTTTTATTTTGAAAAGCACTTACATCTGCTTTTCATATTCAGCAACAAAGCTCGATTACACATCTACCGAAAATCAGCTGGAAGGTTAAAACTTTTTTTAAATATTTCAAAAAACGAAGCGCAACTGTTCCCTAGCCTTGTTTATTTCCTGCGCTTTAAATTATTCACCTTCTCGATTTATGTCTGCGGCACGGTGAATGGGGCATAAGAACGCGGCGAAACGCAATTAAAGGTGAGTCATTTCGGCAGGGGGGAAAAAAAAAGGTATCGAAAAATCCGCTTTCTTTTCGAGAAAAATAGGCTAATTGCGCAGACCGAGTAACAAGTAATGGAAGTAACTGCCTAACTGGAGGATATTTCCTGCGTTCCTGGAAAACTATTTCTAGAAACTCTCTCTCCCTGACGGGGAAAAAAAGGGAAGAAAAGGCCCTCTAAACTTTTCTTGTTACTGGCTCTGATTGCAATTATCGGGCCCATTAGCTCCGCTTTCTCATTAGCGGAGTCTTTTGTTTTACACTCTTACTTTTCCTTTTATGCTTGGGGTAAGTGATAAGAGAAGGGAACCGATAACCATATTTCGCAGGCAGAGATGCGCAAACCAGACGTCGAAATGTCGTGCAGTCTAATCAAAACTGACCCACCAGAAACTCCTTTCTGAGCTAATGCAAATTGCTTCTCAAAATTGATGGGGATTAATTGATTTTGGATCTTGAATTATAAACTACACGAATGGGCTTCATATTTGATTGAATTCCCTCCCATTAATTTTGTTGAATAAAGAACGTGTTGCAGGCAATCTTGTATACTATTATCAAAAGTTTCATTGATTGAATAGCTTCCCTACTGATTAAGGCTATTGTGTACTTAATCATTTACTATTGGATTCATTCACCTCAGTGTTAACATATGGAGAAAACGTGTCCAAGGATTGCCGACTTGGATTTTTTTTTTTTTTTAATTTACTCCGTAACAGATAATGAAATTTTACACCTTAGGGCATTTTTCTTCTTTTTTTTTTTAAATGCAAATATTTTTAAATTTACATTATTCGTATGTTTAATTTTCTTTTTTCAAAAGTAGATATAATATTTTTAAATTTAGGTTGCTCGGGGGAAAATGCTATATACTGTTTTGAACGCAAGCAGTTTTCTTTGTATGGACGGAACTTTTAAATATATATACATATATAAAAATATATCACCTCAATGTTAACCTCTACTTGGATTGAAAGATTTTTTTTTCAAATTGTACTCCGTAATAGAGAAAGATATTTTACACCTTTAAAGGCATTTTTCTTTCTTTTTAATGTAAATTGTATTTTAAAATTTAAATTATTCGGGGGAAAAAAATCTGGTCAGTGTGATCTAAACGCTCATAAAATCCTTTGGTGGACGAAATTTATAAAACGAATCGTGCTGCAAGGTGCAGAAAAGTTGAGGCTATCTCAAAATACCATTTTTATCGGATTATCAGCATTTATGAAGCTGTAAATAAGTACACACATTTTCTCCATAGGTTAACATCGAGGAGAGCGATTTCAATGGGGTTAGTTCACAGCTGCCTTTTAATGTGTTAAATATATAATTTCGTCGAAATTCATTTAATGGGTTGGGCAAGGAGACTATTATTAACTCTCTCTGGACCGCCCATCACAGTAGACGGCACTGACCACATCGCTCCTCACTCGAGAAAACTGCAAGTTCAGCTGGTACCGCCCGAGTACACAACAACCTTAACGATATAGCGATATTAATTGAAATATCAAAGGAAGGACCTTGACAGTTACAAACGTGGATCAGATGCACTTTTGAGGTCACACACGACATTTCACTTTACTTAAGGAATCAAAGTTAATATTGATCCATCGTGATCGATCTGACTAGTGTTACCTCATCTGATTCTTGAAGTAAAAGACCGCACGTCGGAGATAATGACCCAACTGAGAGCATATATTTACTCATCCAGTCGGAGCAAATAATGAAAAATCGGGACAGTTGCATCCGAATGAGTACTTAAACAGTCTCCATATAGTATCTATTAAACGAATTCTTGGATTTTTGCCATTATACTTAGCAGTACAGCTTATGAAATTCTTAAAACTTCACTCTCGGGGTATAAATGATGATCCGTTTCTACATAACAGTGGAAACTATTAACAAAAGTTTATAAAATGGGAATTTTGTTTTAAGTCATGGGTACGTGACCTAGTAACAATCACAGTGCAGTCTCTAAAAAATAACAAACTTCCATTACACAAAGTCTTGGATTTTTGGCGTGATGAATCGCTTGATAGCTCATGAAATTCGTAAGAATTCAATCTCAAGGTATAAATGACGTCATTTCTTTGTCTTACAGTGAATATGATTTTTATTGCTATGTAAGTTATAGATAGAAGAAAACTATTTTTTTTTTGCGTTTGAGTGACTTGCCCCTAGTCTATACTAATAAAGGGACAAGTGGATGTCGAGAGATCAAGTGACCGTAACTCATCCGGGCTGGCCACTCCTCGAAAAAAATGGCCGACAAATATACAGGAAAATCGGTGTATTTTTTTCTCATGAAAGTACATAAATGTTATATATTTGGAAAGAGCTTCGAAAACTGATAATTTTTTCTGCGTACACTTATTCTGTTAATTCAATAGTTTTAGAGATATTTTCATTCTAAAATCACTCACTGCTGAGAAACCAAATCATCTGGACAGTGGTGCTGCCATCTGTTGGCAGCGACGGGAATGAAAATTGAAAGGAATTAATTCACTTGAATTTAATACATTTGTAGGCTTTTTTTTTCTTTTGTGGGGCCCGAAGTACATAAATATGTTACACGGATGGCTTGAGCGTAGCTATGCGAAGCCCGCCTAGTAGTGAATATGAGTCCTTAACCGTTCAGCGGGGGCGTCCGTGTACAAAGTGCAACATTTTCGTAATTTTGAATGCTTTGTTTTTACAAGTAAGGTTTGAATGTTCTAAGCAGTTTCTATTTATAGCTACACCCTTTCTACTGCAGGTCTGATTTTCTGAACCTTGTATTCCTTTTAAATCATTGTTAGTCGCGATTTAACCGTGGTAAACCAGCGATTATACTGGACTGCAATACGACAAAATTATGAGTTGATGTAGTCGATCAAATGTGCAGCTATTACCACGGTATTCCGCATATCACGAAGATGGACAATCTCATTGTTTGTTAGGTTTTTGGACATAATAGGAATCCATTCGCAAATTGTCATTAGATCCAATAAACCGGACAGTTTTGAAATATGGCGATTGTAAGTGCATTTTTTGGTCTTTAATTATAAATATATCTCAATATTATCAACATTTTGCATCTTGTCATAAAACGCAGAATTATTATTTTCATTTTGAAAAAAAAAAGTTTATTACAAAAGGAATAATCACGGTTGAAAGAGACGTTGCACTTTGTGCCACGCATGCCTGCTGGTGTTCCAAAAATTGGCGCGCTCACTGAAGGGTTAAATATCAAATTTTCGCCTGATTATTTCTTTAATTTTTGACGTTGTACAGGTAATGAGGTTCTGAAAAACTGAATAAGGTTTAAAACTGCAACATTTTTCCGTTACGTTTTAATATATCGTCTAATTCTGTTGCTAATCTTTCACTATTTTTCTTCAGAAAAATAAACAGCTCATTTTCCATTCTATTTCCTTGAAGTAAATCGAAATAAACTTCAATTTAAAGAAATTTCCATACAACGAAGTTTTCATTAGCAACGACGGCACTTCGTTAAATAGAGATCTAACGGTACTGCCGCCTTCCCCTGAGTTTCTATTTACCTTAAATTGAAGTAAACTTCAATTTAAAGAAATTTCCTCATAACAAAGTTTTTGCGCTCTACGGCGCCACTTCGTCAAATAGAGACCTAACTGTGTTGCTTTCCCCTGACCTTCAATCTTCTTCTTCTGACTTTTCACCTTTTCCTTACGGGGTGGGATATCATGGGCCCAAGAATGACAACACACACACACACACACATATATATATATATATATATATATATATATATATATATATATATATATATGATGACCCGAATGGTCATCTCCTGAAATAAGCATCGTGGCCCAAAACAAAATGAATGATTCGAATACAAGAACATATAACTTTATTCCAGCAATAAAATGACCTTACAGCGCAACGTCAAGCTTTCATCTGGCGAGCGTAGAAGTAGCTGTCAACGGGTTGCCAGAAATTGGCGAGGTAGGTTAGCATTGGCAAAGGAAAGGTTACCATAGAGTGAAAGAACTCTGATTACAGGCGATTAGAGGTGGTTAAAAATTATTACATATATATATATATATATATATATATATATATATATATATATATATATATAAACTCATGGCACAATAGTCCGAATTGCTTTTCAGCACTATGGAGCAAGGCCTGGGGTGACCATCTCCGCTTTCATGACCGTGGGCTTGGGGTGCCATACAGCATATGTCTCGGTCAGGTGGTCAACCTGACACGGGACCCCCAGAGATAGTTCCCAAGCATGGTTGGTCCTCATTTTATCGACCCACTCAAGGGATGAAATGCATGAGTCGACCTTGCCCAGTCACAAGGTAGAACCCTGGACCTGTGGAGTAGCAGCTTAACGCTTTTAACCACTACTCTATAGGGCATCATATACATATATATACATATACTCGTACAGTCAATAAATTCGGGGACTTTATTTACTACAACAACGAATGCACTTACAATGTCTTCTGAACACAATCACCTTCAAAATAATATCCTTCCGCAACTATGCACTTCTGCCAGCCTTGATACAGCTTCTGGAAACAGTCCTGGAAACCGTTGCGTGAGAGCTGTCGTAAAGCGGTTGTCGCTGTTGCCATCACTTCTTCGGCATTTGCAAACCGCTTGCCCTTGATGCTATCTTTCAGTTTCGGGAACAGATAGAAATCGCAAGGAGCGAGGTCTGGGGAATACGGGGGATGTGGCAGAACTGTGGTGCCGTGTTTAGCAAGGGTTTGTTGCGCCATCAGGGATCGGTGCGCCGGGACACTGTCATGCAACAACATCCACATGTTGGATTTCCAAACGTGTGGACGTTTACCACGGATTGCCTCCCGGAGACGACGAAGTACCTGTACATACCATTTGTTGACGATGTTACCTTGTGTTTGGCGTAGCTTGTCCTTTCTGGACCTTACGCCAACAAACTTACACCAACCAAACAACCACTGCTCCTACCCGTTGGATGTTCGCCTCCGTTTGTGGGGTCACTGGCCACCCACTTCGCGGATCATCCGCAACTGCGTCTCTCCCATTTTTAAACAAGCTGTACCGTTTGAAAACCTTCGATCTGCACATAGCTTCGTCTCGATACGCTTTTTGAAGTAACCGCAACGTTTCTGCAGTGGTTTTTCGTTATTTGTAGCAGAATTTAATGTTGGAACGTTGCTCCAAAAAGGACATTTTGCTACATCGACATCATAGGCTGACAATCTGCAGCCAAATGGTGAGCTGCGTGCCTTAGCAGTAGTGCAAAGCGTCATGTGACGTCTCACGCGTACGCAGATAACCAGACTTTCAAACCACATCGTTATTTCGGTTCCCCCACACACCGGGCATGATGGGGAAGGGTAGACCCCGAACTTATTGAATATACTGGTATATATATATATATATATATATATATATATATATATATATATATATACATATATATATATATATATATATATACATATATATATACATATACATAAATATACATATATATACATACATATACATACACTCTGTCACAAAAAAAATATATGCACCCAGAAAGAAACGAGCTACTATCACGAAACTTAACATGAATGTAGTGTATGAGGAGATAAGCAAATGATTACAAATTCAGAAGAACATACCATTTTATTAAAAACATATGTATTGAAAAAGGTTACAAATCAGTAAGTAGTAAATCAACCTCTGGCAGCTATACAAGCCGAAACACGGCGTGGCATCGATCAATGAGGTCACCTATGACCTCCTGCGGAAGATCATGCCATAATGTTTGCAACTGGGCAGTTAATTCACCAGTATTCCAAGACGGCTGCAGTTGCCATCCAAGCTCGTCCCAGACGTGCTCTATTGGCGAGAGGTCTGGTGACCTGGAAGGTCATGGGAGTACGTCATATCCTTGAAAACATAGTTGGGAGAGTCGAGCAGTATGTGTACGAGCGTTGTCTTACTGATAAATGGCACCTGGGCGATTTGATAGCTTAGGCAGTACAACTGGCGTTAAAATCTCGTCCATGTAACTGCGTGCCATGAAAGTGCGTTGAAGGACGACAGGAGGTGATCGTGTGTCCCAAGAAATCGCTCCCCACACTGTCACACCTTGTGTAATCGCCGTATGTCTCTCGACAACAAATGCCGGATCGGACCGGCGGCCTGGCCGCCTCCACACGCGTATGCGCTGGTCATCAGCATTGAGACTGAATCGGGATTCAGCGCTGAAGATCACACGCCTCCAGTCGGTCACACTCCAGCTTGCCTGAGGGCGGAAAAAATCCAATCGACGCTGCCTATGATGTGGGGTCAGTGGTAGGCGTCTTAATAGACGTCGGCTCCTTATACCTGCGTCGGCCATTCGTCTCCGAATGGTTTCCCTTGATACCACCGGATGCCTGGAAGGTGGTAAATGGCGTCGAGCCGATTCTAGCGACGTTATTGGTGCGGACGTGGCCGCTCTTATGATTGCGCAATCCTCGCACGCATTTGTGTTCCTGGGACGCCCTGACCCTCCGCGACGGTAGACTATCCCTTCCGTGATCCATTGTTGCCAACTCCGAGCAACTACCATATCGCTCCGACCGACGTGGCGGCCGATACGCCTGTTCGACCAACCTGCTTCTCTGAGGCCTACTATACGCCCCCTCTCAAAGTCCGACAACTGTTCGTACTGTCCCCGGTTACGTCGGAGGCATTTCTAATCACAATTCCGCCAATACAAGTCGACAGATTTGTTCGAATAACGCTATGGCACTAGCAATCCTGCTTTTAAACTCTCACAGCTGCGCATATGATATGCGCATAGCGCGCTTACCCTTGTCTCATGCAAATGATTAAAATTTCGACTCCAATATCTCTTAACAGACTACATTCCTGCTAAGTTTCGTGAAAGCAGCTCGATTTCTTCTGGGTGCATATATTTTTTGTGACAGAGTGTATATATACATATATATATATATATGTATGTATGTATGTATGTGTGCGTGTGTGTATGTATGTATATATATACACTGCTCAAAACAATTAGGGGAGCACATATTTTTAACGAAATTACGCAAATACTTACACCGACAAGTAACATAAAATAAATCATCCATAATTTAAAGCCTAGCAGGAAACAGAAGAAGAAAACTTCATATGCAAATCAAAGTTCATGACGTCAAAAACCAGAAAAAGAGCATAAGGGCGGAAATCGGGATGTTGCAGAAACGTCTGTTTCACTGCCTTAACTGTGAAATTCGATTGCTCGGCTATTCTTTTTGAGAAAAGGTAACTTGAAAATGTCTCAACAACGTTATTTACCGGAATCCATGGCATGGCGTATTATAGGCAGACTTGAATCCGGGCAAACACAAAGTAGTGTCGCGGACGCTGTTGGAGTCGCCAGAAGTGTCGTTGAAAGGCTGTGGAATCGATTCCAAGAAACAGGGAATGTTAGACGTCGACCAGGGCAAGGTCGGCCACGCGCCACTACAGCAAATAATGACCGGTATATAATGTTAACACCTCGTCGAAACAGAACAGACAATGCTACTCAGCTGCAAAGACAGTTGCTCTTGGCTACAGGACGAAGGGTGTCCAGCCAAACAGTACGTAATAGGCTTCATCAGGGAGAGGTCTCTATGCACGTAGGCCAATGGTCTGCATTCCGTTGACCTCACGCCACCGTGCGGCCCGAAGAAGATGGGCTGCTGAACATCGAGATTGGGAGCACCATGATTGGAGCCAAGTGCTGTTTACAGACGAGTCCCGATTCAGTCTGGAGTGTGACACCCCACGTGTTTTGGTATGGAGTGAATGGGGCACTCGAAATAACCCCACATTCGTTCGTGAAAGGTCACAATACAGACGAGCTGGTTTTATGGTATGGGGTGGAATCAGCATAGGTGGACGTACGGACCTGCATCTCATTCGGAATGGTACTTTGACGGCCCGAAGGTATGCAGACGAGATACTGAGACCTCATCTCATACCTTACGCTGCAGCCATTGGAGATTCCTTTGTTTTCCAGCATGATAATGCCAGACCGCATACAGGTCGTCTTGTGGAGAACATGCTTGAAGCTGAAACAATACAGCGTATGGAATGGCCAGCGTGCTCTCCTGACCTGAATCCAATCGAGCATGTTTGGGACATGCTCGGACGATGCATTGCTGCGAGACCAAGGCTTCCTTTTACTCTCCGAGACTTGCAGATTGCACTTCTTGATTAGTGGAACAGTATTCCCCAAAGTCTTATCGATAATATCATCGCATCCATGGAAAACAGGTGTGCAGCAGTCTTAGCTGTTCGAGGAGACCACACGCCATATTAAAAATCTTGCATCATTTCTAAACAATACTTTTTTTTATCGTTTACATGTAACCAAATTGTTGCCCTAAATCATCTTTTCATGTTTTTTCCATATTTTCAAAGAATTAAAAACATCTTAATTACAAATTTTTGTACGTCTTTTTTTCTGTATTGCGCATTGATACGCGTGTACTATTCATTTTAAGCCAATACGTGGCTGTATCGCACGGTTTTCTTTACTTCTTTGCTTGCTCCCCTAATTTTTTTTATCAGTGTATATATCTCCCTGAATGGCCGTTCTTCCAAATGGGCATGAAATTTCCCGTTCTAAAGAAGGAATCGGAATAATGGGCATTAATTAATTAATTAATGGGCATTCATTAATTCGTGACATGTTCAATTCCTTTCAACAGTAACAAATATTCCACTGAGAGAAAATATATCTGAACCTCAAGAGTCCGTGAGTTCTACCAAAAAATTCTGATTTGATGCATCTACTACGAAAATTTAGATCTTACTCATTTACTGTATGCACGGTTTCGTGTAAGTTCATGCAAAACAGTAATATTTGCTGATGATATTGTACTGTGGGACTCAGATTTACTTTATTAGAATCGAAGCTCAACCTGTACCTTTCTAGTGTGAGCATGTTTCCCGCTGACCACAAGTTGACTTTTCTTCAATATCTGTAACCTATAATATATGTTTCTTCAATATCTGTAACCCCGTAAGCTAAAGGTTAACTTACGTAAACTTCAATTTAACGAAATTTCCCAACATTAAAGTTTTCTCTAGCAACGACGTTAAATAGAAATTTAACTGCATCGCCATCCCCCCAACTCATCTAAAGGGATGCCATACTTCACCTCCACCCCCCCACCAACCTCTTTTCTGTTCTCTTCGATTTTTCTCAGAACTCGAAGAGCGAATTCCCAGAATCATTCCTTATTTATCGCCGATGGGGAATACTATCCACTTAAACGTTCAGGGGGAAGAGAGATTAAGACTAGTTTCGTGGGAAAATATCTAGATCAAACCGGGCGGGGCCACCTAATGAGCTTCCAGGAATTCTTCCATGTTTCGGAACAGAGGTTTCGGACAAGGGGAGATATCGGAAGACGAGTTGAAAGAAGATGTGATTAGTTACCCCGATGATTGAGTGCATAGTCGGACGCGCTTACCATTGTTAGTTAACGACCACGCTGCACTTTTCTCGCGTGCTCAAGCTAATTTCATATCGGCTAGCGTGCTTTTGGAATGTGATAATTTATAAGGTATCTTTCATTATTTTTGAGTAATTTGCCACTGAAGAAGCAATCGATTTATATACTGATTGCTCCGTTAGATTAAGGCGGGAATCGCCCACAAAGTATTCGATAATTCTAGAGACCTGCCTTACGACGGCTTTCGCAGGGCCCGATTATGAACACTGGGGGCCCCTGGGCAGATGCTATTTGGGGCCCCCCCCCCTTACGGGCATTTATAAAAATACATACTATTAGAAGTACTAGGTGCATACACCAAGGGGGTTTTGGGGCCCCCTAGCATCAGGGGGCCCTGGGCAAAGTCCCGATTTGCCCATGCGATAAAAAGGCCCTGGGCTTTCGAGGTACGTGAAAGGATCGTTATATCGAATGAACATCCTACTTCCGATTTTTACCATGTTTTTATTAACTTGCTTTCTTCTTTGTGTGCGTTTGTTTGCAGTGGCGTAGCGAGCATGACAGACGCCCGGGGCACGATACCTTTGTGGCACCCCCCCCCTGAAAGACATATAGTAATATAATATATAGACCCTATATTGGCGCCCCGCTAAACATATAAAACATAATATATAGACCTTATGTTGGTGCCCTCCCCTAAAAACATATAGTAATATAATATATAGACCCTATATTGGCACCCTCGATAAACATATAATAACATAATATATAGACCTTATATTAGCACTCCCCCCCGAAAAGCATATAGTAACATAATATATAGACCTTATGTTGGTGCCCTTCCCTAAAAACATATAGTAATATAATATATAGACCCTATATTGGCGCCCCGCTAAACATATAACAACATAATATATAGACCTTATGTTGGTGCCCTCCCCTAAAAACATATAGTAATATAATATATAGACCCTATATTGGCGCCCCGCTAAACATATAACAACATAATATATAGACCTTATGTTGGTGCCCTCCCCTAAAAACATATAGTAATATAATATATAGACCCTATATTGGCGCCCCGCTAAACATATAACAACATAATATATAGACCTTATGTTGGTGCCCTCCCCTAAAAACATATAGTAATATAATATATAGACCTTATATTGGCGCCCCCCACAAAATAATATAGCAATATAATATATATACCTTATATTGGGGCCCTCCCCTGAAAAACATATAATAATATAATATATAGACCTTATATTGGCATCCACCTCGAAAACATATAGTAATATAATATATGGATCTTACATTGGCACCCCTCTGCGAGTGGTGCCCGGGGCATGATAGACCCCCTTGCCCCCCCCCCCTTTGCTACGCCACTGTTTGTTTGTCCAGTACAAATCTTGCAATCGGTTTGTAACTAACTTCCCGACTAAATAAACATTTGAAACTTTTAGAATAGCTCGGAACACGATAACAATGCTTTATTTTAATACTTTTAGCCATCTTTAAGCAGGATTGAATTCATTTTCAGTTAATTTTGTTTTGTAGACAGGTGCAGCCATCCATCGGCCGGGACGGGAACGAAAAGTTAAACGCAAGTTAACTTCCAATAAACTTCATTTTCTTTCAAGTTGATGGGATAATTCATCAAAAAAATTTTTTAAAGTATTTATTAATACATAGAATTGTCAAGTTTATAGGATTCAACAGAAAATTTAAAAACATGGTATATAAAAAAGTTCTTTTTATCTTGTAATTATTGTCAGATATATCTCTAAAAGACAGTTAAAGTGAAGGAAGTACAGGTAGCCCTCCTATAGCACGGCATCTTAGTTTCGCTCTAACACGATAAGACAAATTGCGAAAACCCTCGTACAACACTGTACTTCTATAGCATTAGATAACATGACTTTTGATTAACACATTTAAAAACTAAATTACCTTAAAATAATTACGGGAAGGAATAATGAATTATAGTGGCTTTACATGAATATGTATAAACAAATTATAATTTATTCATTTACAACTCTATAAAATTACAAGAAGGCCTAAGCTTAGCTGAAAATCTTGAATCAATTTTCCTGAAAGCAGACCCTTCCGCTGAAAGAAGCCGAAAATTCAAAAGGGAGCTGCAAAATTGTTTATCTCCATACCGTGAATCTACAATGACCTTCTAAGAAACAGCAAATAAACCAAAATTACAGATTTTTTAAAGAGGATAGAAGTTGCAAAAATTCTAAATGAAGAAAAAGGTTTTGAAAGTGGAGGTGATATCGTCCAATCGAAACAACGTTCTCGTTTGATTGTACTGATCAGCGATGAGGGAGAAATTTATTAAATTATGGTCGCATTAAATGAAAATATTTTTTGCTTCTTTTTGTTTTGTGTTATACATACATTTATATTTTTAATAAAAATTAAGTTGCTTATATGAAATTTTAAATAAATGTTTGTTTTTAATGAGTTTTCGGAACGTAACCCCCCTTTTTTTACTGTCTCTGGGTCTCATATAACACGGTTTCACACAATACGGCATTTTCTAGGAACCTATCTACCGTGTTATAGGAGGGTTACTGTCCGACCACGGAAGCAAGGTCCCTGGAAGCTGTTACGCATGCGCGAGAAAAGCTAGTCTACTTAGAAAATAGGGGAAAACGTCATATTTTCGGATGTGTTTGTTTATGAAATACGGAATGTATTTCAGACTGCTTTTTGTCCGCAATTTTAAAGTTATTTTTTAAAACTTTATTTTTGATCGAATATGTGAATAATAATTTCAAAATAATAAAAAGAAAGAAGCAAATCTATTTAAAAATAGGAGTTTTATAGGAGTGGATATTTTCGGATTACATCACAATCAAAATTATCTAAAGCTACGTTTTCGGTGGTTCTTTTTTTCTGACGTTTCCTCGGAGATTCAAATTTTGGAGTTTCTTCACCCTTTGCTTCTCTGCGTATTCTTTTTACACTGGACATTGATATACCGGTCATTTCACTAGCTCTCTTTAGGGATTGCGAAAGTGGAACAATAACATTTCCTTCTAGTGCTTCTTTATCACACAATTTAATTACATTGTGTTTTATACGTTTACAATCACTACGGAACGGCTTATTCCGAGTAGTTATGTTGGGTAAAGGATCCATTAATTTTAATATAATAATCAAAATAACAGACGAGGAAAAAGCAAGCAAGCGCAGTTAGTAACCGATTCTAAAGAATGTCGAGAGAATACGAGACTTTTCCCCCTCCTTCCTCAGCAGCCTTACCTACAGCGTGAATAGAATCGTCTTGGCACTATGCCAACCGTGGTTCTTCGTACTGTGGTCGGACAGTACCTGTATTAATCCTTCGAAATTGCAGAAAATTATAAGAAAAATCGATTTGCCCTCCACAAACCTGTCCCAGAAAAACGTACGGTGGGATAAGAATCTCTTTTGACACTATCCTTAAGCAATAAATCAAACAAAAATAAACTACAGCGTCGTAATGATTTAAAAAATGGATGAGAATTGTGAAAAGTTAAAATGGATAAATGGTTTAAAAATGGATGTTAAAATCTAAAACATTTTTGGAAGATGTTTCTTATTGAATTTTTCTGACATCGCTTTGGCGTAGCGTCAAGGACATAGGTACGTGGGGGGAGGTGGGAACCCCAAATTAACTCGAAATAAATTAAAACATGGTAATTAATGGTATTTTATTCGCACGCGAAATATTCGCACGGGCCACCTAGTTACTTGAAAATTTTGGTTTCAGAAAGTTTCTCGTAACCTCTCCCTTCCCCCTCCCCTGGTGAAAAACACTGTATTACGTTAAATACGCTTAATACAAAAACAATAAACTGTAGAGAAATATGTCAAGAGATGGAGCTGAAAGCCCATCGTTTGATTTTATTCTCAAATGTTTAGAATTTCGTCTCTCTTCTTTGTTGTTGCTAGAGTGATGAATCAGTTTAGAATGTAGCTTGCTTTGAAGGGGATTAAGATCCCATAATGTATGTATAACATTTTATTAAAAAAATATAAATGTTATACATACATTTATATTTTTAATAAAAATTAAGTTGCTTATAATTTTTATTAAAAATATAAATGTATAGTATAAATGTAAATGAAATAAAAAATAAAATAAAAAATAAATGTAAAAAATAAATGTAATAATAAAAAATAAATGTAATAAAAAAATATAATATAAATGTAAAAATATAAATGTAATGTTGAATTAACTATTCTGTTGAATTTAGTTAATTTTGAGGCTTTCCAGCCTATTATCATCTTCTTGTAAATATGTAAATATATTAAATTCATTGAAAAACATGCAAAAATGATTTGAACTTTGCACCACTTTCGGTTTGAAGTTTCTCACTCTTTAATTTCGTTTCTAGTAGAGCATAGTATCCATATTTCTTCAAAACTTCTTTTTAACTGCGTTATAGCTCATTCCCTCGTGTGATTTCTAAGGTGCACCTGTTGTCACTTTGGCAGATTTACGTGTCTGTCTTTTCGCCAAAATTTCGCCAGAAAACAAGTAATTCGGCAATGCTTTGCCGGCATTTAACAGAGGAATAAAAAAATAAATTTAGCCAGTTAAACAAAAACAAAAAAGTTGGTATGTATTTCAAATCTCGAATTGTGTTTTCCACAAGGTAAAATAAACTGTGAAGCATTGTTCGAGAACAACAGGGGGATATTCATTTTGTTCTGCAAAATAAACAGATACTTTACACAGAAAACACCTAGGAAACACGTATTTGGCACGTTTTGTCGCAATTCGCTACGGCAATGAAAAATGACATCTCCCGAGAAAGCATGGCAAGAGAAAATGACGGCTGAACTTAGCATTCATTTCCGTTCCAAATTTTCACCGCTTTTGAATTTATGACCCCAAGAAAGAAAACGCAGCTCTTCGGTTCAAAAATAATTAGGAAGTACTGGATAGAAGCCACGCCGTTTTCGAAAACTGGCTTTGAGTTTTGTTTTCATTTGACAATTTTTTTCCTACACTTTTTTTTTTTTACTATTGTAGGTTAACAAGACCGTTCTAACAAATACTCGTAGGTTTTAATTTTTTCCAAGTGCTTAGCAAATATTTTACCACAGCAAAAGAAAATTGTGTATCTTAGTCACAACGAAGATCTTTAGACAAAATATTCATCATTGTTAATAGAGGTTAAAGCGTTTGAAAACCTCATCAACTAAAGTCAATAGAAAGGATTATTGGGGATAATGGTATGGTGTAACAGACCGCTTAAAAAAGCCAATTAGGTAGAGTTTAGAGCTAAAACAGTACTTTAATCATCAGTTTTAAATGGCATATTGGATTGATTGCATGCTACATTCAAAACAGCTTGACTGCTGAATGTGAGGTAATATCTATGCTCTTCATTATAAAAGATAACAATTAAAATAATTACAAGATAAAAAGAACTTTATATATACCATGTTTTAAAATTTTCTGTTGAATCATGTAAACTTGACAATTCTATGTATTAATAAATACTTTTTTAAAATTTTTTTGATGAATTATCCCTTCAACTTAAAAGAAAATGAATTTAATTGGAAGTTAACTTGCGTTTAACTTTTCGTTCACGTCCCGGTCGATAGATGGCTGTATTAGTCTAAAAAACAAAATTAACTGAAAATGAATTCAATCCTGCTTACAGATGGCTAAAAGTATCAAAGAAGGCATTGTCATCGTGTTCCGAGCTATTCTAAAAGTTTCAAATGTCTAGCTAGTCGGGAAGTTAGTTAAAAATCGATTGCAAGATTTGTAAGGGACAAACACAAACACATAAACAAACAAACAAGAAAGCGAGTTAATAAAAACATGGAAAAAACTGTTTGTGGTACCCTCATGCGTTGGAAATGAACGTTCTTATCACATCCGTAGTACACTACGAAAGCGCGAGGTGGACACATTTCTGAATGGCGGAGTTATCGTTTCGGCGCCAGTCACGTGATCATTACTTGCTTGGCGCAATGGCTTTGCATGGATGGCGAGAAACTGCTTTCTGATTGCCAACTTATGGTCGATACCAAATACATTTATTTTTGCCTTGCCAGTTCTGTTCTAAACAAATGATTAAACAATTAAATGATATTTACATAAATAAAGATATTTTGGTAGAAATCATTTATTTATACGTTATACGTTACGTATAAACAGATGTTTAGATTAATTACATATATCATTACTTCAGGTTTAGGCAAATATAAGTAACAAAAAATCTTTGAGATCTGGATTTGAATAATACTTGTATAATTTCAATACAATGCAAACTAAAATAATACTTAAGCAAGGTAAAAGGGCAAACTTAGGTTCAGCTTTGCTCATATTTATGATTGAGACAAAAATGTTATTTACCACAAAGATATTGTACATTAGACCTGGAGTTCATGAATACTCGCCTCATGAGAGCGAAATACATTTTATAAGCACGTGGCGTATGAACATGGGATCACCATAGATTTCGTTAATGACTACTTAAAAAAAATAGAATGAAATTTTCCCCCTCCCTTCACATTCGGCTTTATATTAGTAGAAACGCTTCACTCTTCGCCTCGACCGAGAAAACTTACGCCACCGCGACTAAAGAAGTTCCACTTCAAAAACTTTTACCTCTATAGAGATAATAGGAAACCAACGCATGAAACCACATATATATTGTTACGAATTCGCTGTACCGGTTCGGCGATTAAATGGACTTAGAATAAGACAGAATAAAAACAAAGATTTATTTACAGGAAGTCGAAATACTACAGTTTTCAGAATAGTCAGAAACTGACTACAGTGCTAACACAATCTCCAGTTCACAGAAGTACGGAAAAACTCAACACTAAAGACGCGGCACTAAGTCGCACTTATCGCGGCATAAATCTCAGCAAGTCTCCGAAGAAAATCTCATAGCTAACAGCGGCGCTTGAACTCCAATCGAGGCTGTATTTATAGCTTCTCGAGAGTCTGGGGATTTCCACAATGTTCCAGAAAATTCCAGACTTGGAAAAGTCGCCACGCTTGACCCCAAATCGCCAAATCTGGCGATATCTCGACATACTTGACGCCAAAAAATTGTCGCCAACAAGTCAATATCTCGCCAATTTGGCGAGATACTATAGAAACTAATGCATGGTACTGCAGAAATTTAGCTAATACGACTATTTACATGGAACAAACGATAATAATGCATTATTTCACAAGCAGAATAACAATTCTAAGGGTAATTCAAGCTAAAGACATTAATTTACAAAATTCGTAACAATATATATTATTAAAAAATTGGCGTTTCTCTCTTACAAAACCTATGAAACATAGATTTATCATTATTGGTAGATAGTAAAGCATTTAAACAGTTTCTAAGAAATTGAACGAAAAAGAATTTATGTAACCAATCAGACAGCACAAGGAGAAGATTTAATAAAATGGGTTTTAACATATCGCTATAACATGAATAAATGCATGGACAATTCGGTGACAACGTAATGCAAGCGCACAAAGCTATAAGCACCGGAGGATATACTCTCTGGAGTTGACTTCGAAATTTAAGTACCTTGAATTTCTGATTATTTGTCCCAATTACTGGAAATGATTCAAACAAAAATAATTAATAAAAGGGCTTTTATGTCGTAAAAAGAACTATTCCGAGCTTTTAAGAAAACTTTTCTTTAGAGATTTAAAATTAGTTTAATTGAAGTAACAAAACTTGTATCGATTGTGAGATTTTCTTCTGGAATCAGTGTATTTACTGATCACTTCGACAGGAAGAAAGAAAATTTAAAATCCTTTTATTTGTTCTTAGCATACAGTACACAGAAAACGCCCAGTATTACCCTACAGCGTTAAAAGTTTTTTAAATCATAATTTTTCAGGTATCATACATCACAAGTAGAGCAGTATCATACATCAGTATCACAAATACAGCAGTATCACAAATACTATTTAGTTTTTGCACAACGACTATGATAAGCAAATGATGTATTCCCTGATAAAATCATTAGTTTCAGAGAGTACGTGTTGTAAGGAAATTCAATATGACAACTGCAAAAAGATTCAGTTGGTTACTGCCAACACGTAGGATACACCGTAAGTAAATCAACAGCTCAAAGAACACACGTTTTGAGAATACGTTAAGAGGAAGATCCAAGTACACTGCGTATTAGCTGATACAGCGTAAGTAAATCAACAGCTCAAAGAACACGCGTTTTAAGAATACGTTAAGAGGAAGATCCAAGTATACTGCGTATTAGCTGATACAGCGTATGTAAATCAACAGCTCAAAGTACACGCATTCTAAGAATACGGGAAGAGGAAGATCCAAGTATACTGCGCATTAGCTGATACAGCGTAAGTAAATCAACAGCTCAAAGAAAACACGTTTTAAGAATACGTTAAGAGGAAGATCCAAGTATACTGCGTATTAGCTGATACAGCGTAAGTAAATCAACAGCTCAAAGAACACACGTTTTAAGAATACGTTAAGAGGAAGATCCAAGTATACTGCGTATTAGCTGATACAGCGTAAGTAAATCAACAGCTCAAAGAACACACGTTTTAAGAATACGTTAAGAGGAAGATCCAAGAATACTGGGTATTGCTGCTACTATGTCAATGATTTACTTAGGCTGTATATAGCCCAAGTAAACCATTTTTTGAGAAAGTTTCAGATAGGTAGCGCTACTGTGCTTAAATTATTATAGACCAGGGGTGGCCAACCGGTCGATCTTCGACATGATTTTAGTCAATCGCGAGCCATAATTTCATAAATATATGGACTATGTTAGTGACGATAAGCTGCTCATTTTCCACAAAAAATGTTAACTAATCGATCGCCGAATAAAAAATCATAGAAAAGTCGATCGCTAATTAAAAAAGTTGGTCAGTCCTGTTATAGACGACGTTTGGTGGCGCTGCTTGACTGAGATAATCTCGTACCCACTCTACCTCAAATATATTAGGTTTAGATTATGATTCGAAATAGATAGAATAAGATTTTGATACGAGAAGATAGGTCCTATTTAGAATGAGCTCGTATTCTTGATTGGGTTTTTAACCTTTATGTTCGCCATTTATTTTGTGTGTTATTAAAATTGTCTGTAATGTTAAGCCGTGCATCCGATTATTTGATTATTCTTTGAAATTATCACTCAACCACTTTTCGATTTTGCAACACCATTGACATAGTCGAACTCCCGCTGTAAAAAAAAACATTTCGAGAAAACCTGAAACGGCAAAAAAAATCCAGTTACTCACGGCAAATGCGCCGTATAAAGCCCAAATAAATCAACAGCTTAGGGAATATACGTTGAAAGAAAACCTTCTGAAGAAATTCAGTTTTGAGTATTTCAAAAAGATCCAGTTATCTACAACAGACGCATGATACAGCGCAAATAAATCAACAGCTCAAAAAAAGGCAAGGCACGTTTTAAGAAAACGTTATCAGGAAGTCCAATCTGTGAATCGTTGAAGATCCAGATACGGCAGATACGTAGTATACAGCCTAATTAAACCACTGACATTGAGAATTGCAAAAAAAAAAATTCAGTTATTCACGGCAATTTCGCTGGATACATCCCCAAATAAATCAACAGCTCAGTGAATACACATTGATAGAAAACTTTTCGAGAAAATTCAGTTTGCAGATTGCGAGAAAGTCCATATATTTACTACAGACGCAGGATACAGCTAAATCAATCAGTTATTATGAATACACTCAAAAAGATCCAGTAACTGACTGCAGATACGCAGGTTATCCCTTCTGCGGGAACATCTGCCTATCAGACAGCTATGGTTTCTTTATTCAACGCAGAATCTTCGATTTTCTTGCAACTGAAGTTTTGGATGTAATTGAATTCAGAATACATGAGTAATATGTAAATTAGGAAAATAATACATTATTTGTACTTCAAAGCTATTATTACACTATAATTATCTTGTTTACAAAGATCTCAAACACTTGCAAAATACTGAAAAATCTACGTTTCAGTAAAAAATATAGAAGCAAAATTATATAGCAAATACATAATGGAAAATAAATGTATGAAAATGAGATCATACAGCTCATATTACCAAACCACAATTTTCACGCATAGTGTAATAACCAAGCAACAATTAGGCCGTCTGCACACGGAGCAACTCAAAAGAAACCGATAACTGACTCCAGTCACAAACCAGTCCGTGATGAGTCGTAACCTATGTAATTGAATGGAGCCACGCACACGGCGCAACTGGTTACAAACTCGTCGGACGAGTTTGTAACCAGTTGCGCCGTGTGCGTGGCTCCATTCAATTACATAGGTTACGACTCATCACGGACTGGTTTGTGACTGGAGTCAGTTATCGGTTTCTTTTGAGTTGCTCCGTGTGCAGACGGCCATACAGTGAACGGGCTGAAATAGAATAATGACAGCATTTCATGACGTACGCTTGTACGTCATGGTTAACGTTGTTAGACAATACTTTGGGGAAATTCAGTTTGAGAATCACAAGCTTCAGTTACTTGAGGAATTTGTTCAGAACACCCTCCAAGTAGCCGAAAATCTACCCATTGTCTTGAATTCAATATCTGTGCGTTTAATATTCCTCTAAGAACCAATACATTACACCCCATAACAGATAAATAATTAAGCATGGCATTAATCGTTTGCAAGATATCCCAAAATAATAACCATCCCTATTAAGCGTATATCAAAAAAGCATTATGTGCTGATGAGATATAGTTAGATACTTTTGGCATCATTAATCAATTATCAGATAGAATTCAATGCATTCCACAACGCTCGTTAAATTTTAAAATCGAAAGACGATCCAAAAATGCAAGTTTCATGAAAGCGGTACTTAAATTTTTTTTTTCGCAACTCCCAATCATGGAATTCGATAATTTTGACCAGTAAGACGCATACCAGATTTGGTATGCGTCTAGTATTTGGTATGTGACGTTATAAGCTTACATCATTAACACAATAACGGATCCAAGCAAACGTAAAATAAAATTCTAATTAATATTATCTAACTTGGAAAAATTAAATTCCATTCTGATTCTAGAATACTTAGAAGCAAATCTGTGGTTTTGATTTTGGGCCAAAATTTGTTTGATTGTCTTTTTTGCATAAAAACTACTTCGAGGCAGATCCTTTTAAAAATTCATTGTTATATTTTTTTCGCAGTTTCCACGTCAGTTCTTTCATTTAAACATCATATAACTTTTCATGCAACCAGAGCATAGGCGTAGCGTCAGGGGGGGGGGGGGGGGCCCGTGCACCCCCAACTTAACTTGAAAAAAAATTAAAATGTTAATAGAAGTTCAGTTAAAATTCAGAAAATTGTAGAAAACTTTTAAGGAAGTTGGTTTTTTTTTCGCCCTTTCAAACTGTGAAACTGAAGATTCCGATTATGTCTTTAACCTTAACATAGTTTTTAACAATGATATGATCCATAACAAAAATTCGAAGCTATATTTTTTTTCTCATTTTTTTATATTATATTTATTTTTCTCATTGTATAACTTTAAAATACTACTCAAACATCAATTCTATTGTTATTCAATTTCAAAAAATCACAATATTTCATATTTTAAGGGCCGATAGTCAATGCGCTGAGGAGGGCCCAAACTGAATTCGATTCGTGCATGCGATTCGACATATATATATACATATATATATATATGCATATATACATATATATATATATATATACATATATATATATATGCATATATATATACATATATAGATATATACATATACATATATATATACATATATATATATATATATATACATATATATATACATATACATATATATTCATATTCATATATATACACACATACATATACACACACATATATATATACATACATATACACACACATATATATATACATACATATACACACACATATATATATACATACATATACACACACATATATATATACATACATATACACACACATAGATAGATAGATAGATAGATAGATAGATAGATAGATAGATAGATAGATAGATAGATAGATAGATAGATAGATAGATAGATAGATAGATAGATAGATAGATAGATAGATAGATAGATAGATAGATAGATAGATAGATAGATAGATAGATAGATAGATACATACATACATACATACATACATACATACATACATACATACATACATACATACATACATACATACATACATATATATATACATACATATACACACACATATATATATACATACATATACACACATAGATAGATAGATAGATAGATAGATAGATAGATAGATAGATAGATAGATAGATAGATAGATAGATAGATAGATAGATAGATAGATAGATAGATAGATAGATAGATACATACATACATACATACATACATACATACATACATACATACATACATACATACATACATACATACATACATACATACATACATACATACATACATACATACATACATACATACATACATACATACATACATACATACATACATACATACATACATACATACATACATACATACATACATACATACATACATACATACATACATACATACATACATACATACATACATACATACATACATACATACATACATACATACATACATACATACATACATACATACATACATACATACATACATACATACATACATACATACATACATACATACATACATACATACATACATACATACATACATACATACATACATACATACATACATACATACATACATACATACATACATACATACATACATACATACATACATACATACATACATACATACATACATACATACATACATACATACATACATACATACATACATACATACATACATACATACATACATACATACATACATACATACATACATACATACATACATACATACATACATACATACATACATACATACATACATACATACATACATACATACATACATACATACATACATACATACATACATACATACATACATACATACATACATACATACATACATACATACATACATATACCATATACATATACCATATACATATACACATATATATATATATACATACATATACACACACATATATATATATATATACATACATATACACATATATATATATATATACATACATATACACATATATATATATATATACATACATATACACATATATATATATATATACATACATATACACACATATATATATATATACATACATATACACACACATATATATATATATATACATACATATACACACACACAGATATATGCATACATATACACACACACATATATGCATACATATACATACACACACATTATATATATATATATATATATATTTATATATATATATATATATATATATATATATATATACATTATATATATTATAACATTGTTCACACCACCCACCCCTATGCTAGGTCAAGTTTCCATTACTAAAATGAATGAAATGGACAAGTAGAACGAAACCATTAAAGCAAAAAGGTCAAATCTTACAATCAAACATTCCATAACTGCTGTTGATTCATCAGAAGAAAAAGAACTCTTCGTTTATATTTTTTTTTTCAACAAAACTGTATAAAGCACATAAATGTATCAAAGGCACTTACCATGGCAGCTATAAATCATCTCCGTATTCCTGATCCCATATTTGTTCTTTAATTAGCTTCAAAGATTGGTGCTTCCAATAACCTTTAGGTCCATACTGGTGGGTCGCTCCAGAGTTTATTCTAATGTTAAAAAAACAACAATAATATTGTGAAGTTTTCCCGGCCTTGTAGCATTTCGAAAAAAAAGAGGAAATGATGCCACGAAATTCCTACTGGTAAGAAAACAAAATATAAATTTCCTTCATAATGAAATGGTTTATGGAGACCGACTGCTTTGCACTGCAAAACGATTTTGCATGTCCCACAGAAGCTCAAAAGGACCAACAGCGTAACAGAAAGAAAATTCCGCTGAAAAATATTCTTCGTACTATTATGTCAGTGTACCTGACTCAGACATACTTTCCCAAGTAACATAAAGAGTAATCAAGAATAACGTAAAGAGTAATCGTTGTCTTAAAAGTGCATTGAATGATCCCTGAATGATCAGATCGGGAAATTAGACATTTTCGGTCAGTCATTACCATTAGAGAAATTGAATTATGGTCCTCTGAAAAACATGAGGTGATCGTGTACTATGATATTGCTAGTTGCGACGTCATTCATACGTAACTGAATAAAGTTTTTTTTTTATTCAGTTAGATAAACATGACGTCACTGAAACGTGACATCGAAGTGGACAAAATTTCGAACTCCAAAAGTATTCAATCAGAATACATCACTTAAGTGTTTTCAACTCTTTAACATCAAACTGATTCGGTAATTCTAGATGTCAATGATAAGTCTATGCGGAGGCAACACACAATGACGTCATATTTTGGTGAAGAGAATAATCTATATATATATAAAACAGTTCCGTAACTGATTGACTTACTTAATGACTAACAGATAACGAACAGACCAAACCGCTGGACCTAAAGGGTTGAAAATTTGCATGGCGATTCTTCTCATAGTGTAGGGGTGCACTAAGAAAGATTTTTGAACAATTATATTTAGCTTTTTTTTTAATTAAACTTTTAAGCTGTTTTTGTGACATTCTTTAAAGTTTGCATTTAAAATAATAATCTGAGGGTTATAAAATTTATATCACGAGAAAGATCACAAAAACTCCTTTAAAATGAAATCTTTTTCGAATCTTTACCTTCATTTTCTGATTTTTGGTGAATTTTTACTTAAAAGATTCATTTTTAGAATTTAATTTTTTAAATGCTGATCACGTGATTTCTTTTCTTTTGTGATACTTTAAATCAATTTTGCGTCACGTGCATAACAACGAAATAAATTGACGAAAAAAGATTTTTTTTCTTTCTAATGCTGCAGACGATTGGACATTATCCAAGAAAATATTAAAGTACAGTAAAATAAATGTTCCTCAAACTGTACTATAATAACTGTACTATAATCTTTAGTATGTTCTATTACATATAATTTCAATGTTTTTTTCTACATTATTTTGTCTGTAAAAATATCCGTTACTATTTTTTTTTTATAAATATATATATATTTTTTGGTATTAATTGCATACATTGAGCGTTGTATTTAATTTGAATGTACTCCATGGCGAAGCATGGGTATTCAGCTAGTTTCGTTATAAAACACTTTTTTGAGCCCAAGTACTGAAACGAATCTTAGAATGTCGCAGAGCAATTTATAATGGGTAATCTGTATATATAAAACAGTTCCGTAACTGACTAATTGACTGACTGACAGATAAGACACACACCACACCGCTGGACCTAAAGGGTTGAAAATTTGCATGGCGATTCTTCTCGTAGTGTAGGGGTGCACTAAGAAAGATTTTTGAAAAATTATACTTAGCTTTTTTTAAATTAAACTTTTAAGCTGTTTTTGTGACATTCTTTAAAGTTTGCATTTAAAATAATAATCTGAGGGTTATAAAATTTATATCACGAGAAAGATCATAAAACCTCCTTTAAAATGAAATCTTTTTCGAATCTTTACCTCCATTTTCTGATTTTGGGGGAATTTTTAAAGATTAATTTTTAGAATTTAATTTATTAAATGCTGATCACGTGATTTCTTTTTCTGGTACTTTAAATAAATTTATCGTCACGTGAATAATTTTTTTGCTAATGCGGCAGACAATTGGACATTATCCAAAAAAATATTAAAATACAGTAAAAGATATGATCCTCAAACTGTACTATATTAACTGTACTATATTCTTTAGTATGTGCCATTAGATTTAATTTGAATATTTTCTTCTACATTATTTTGTCTTTAAAAATATCGCTTACGATTTTTTTATAAATATATTTTTTGTGTTTTCTACATCAATTGTATACATTGATCGTCTCATTTATTATAAATATAAATACAGTGGACGCTCGTTAATTCGAACTCGGTTAATTCGAACTAATCCAAAGGCCCCAAAAAACTTCTATTGGAATTAATGTTAAAAATATCTCATTCATTCGAACTAAATTTTTATCACTTCGGTTAATTCGAACTAAAAATTTCACAAAAAAAAAAATTCTTTTTGCTCGTTTAATGGAGAAAATACACACTGTATTTATTATTTTGTGTGTGAAAATCATCTGTATTTCTTTTCTGTGTAAAGAGGCACATGCCTGCATTCCTAGACTATTGCATGTCCGCTGTACGTTAGTGGCTATTGTCCTTCTTATTAGTGCTAAACGGAAAAAGCAATTTTCCTTTATTTGTATCGATTTTCTTAGAATTTCAGAAAAACCAGTCTTTACTACAGATTCTAGGGAGCTGCGTCAGTTATACCTGCAGGGCAGAAAAGTTAATGTGGTCTAGTTTTTCTTCCTCATTGTGTGGTGTGAACGTGTAAAAATTCAGGATGTCTACACGTGGAAAGTACAAAACTCTAACTTTGAAGACAAAGGTAGAAATTTTAAAGAAAGTAGAGAATGGTGAATGTAAAACAAAGTTAGCAGCTGACTAAGGAATTAAAAAAATGCCTTGTCAACTAATTTGAAAAACAAGGAGTCAATTTTAGATTCATGGGAAAAATCAAAATTTGCTAGAGGAAGGATACGCATGAGAAATGCGTCCCAAGAAGATCTAGAAAAAGCTCTACTGCTATGGTTCCAGGATGTTAGATCTCGAAATTTTCCGATAAATGGACCCCTAATGCTGACGAAGGCTGATGAATTGGCAAGTCGAATGGGTATTGAAGATTTTAAATGCAGTGATGGATGGCTTTCTCGATTTAAGTCAAGGCACAATATTTCTTATCAAACTGTATGTGGCCAAAGCTCTGATGTAAACGAAGACGTATGCACTAATTTCGGTAGGAAACTGCCAGGGCTTTTCTCTACTTACTTGCCGAAAGATTATTTTTAATGCGGCCATAATGGACAAAGCCATAATGGACTCTATTAAAAGTCTGAAAGCATTTATTCAGATGGAACCTTCCTCTGAAAATGAATTGAAATGTTTACTTCAAATCGAGAAGCTGGCTGAACAATGTAGGCATCATAAACAGAACCAAACATCCATTTTACAGTTTTTCCCCAAAGTGTAATTCATATTTTTAATTAAAGTTTACTTTCTACTGCATATCTTCTGCTTCATTTTATGATTAAGGTAAATCTGTATTGTTTTTTAATATGTTTAATTTTAGATAACGTAGTATAATATATTTTCTGGGATTATACATACTAGGAGATTTTTATTCTTCAGTGATACACATTTAAAGTTATATATTTTCTCTTAACATCGGATAATTCGAACTTTTTTCCGAGAACCTTTGAGTTCGAATTAACGAGCGTTCACTGTATATATATGTTTATTTATTTTTGGCATTAATTGCATACATTGACCGTTGTATTTAACTTGAATGTACTCCGTAGCGAAGTGCGGGTTTTCAGCTAGTATGAAATAAAAAAGGGCGTAAAATATTTTCAGTGCCGTTGAGTGAGTGGATGCGACTCTGCAATTTTTCAACAGTGACATAATAAGTAATCAACCACATTTGTTGTTTTCTAAAGGCTTTTTCACGCTGCGCTTGTGATCGTGAGAGTTACTCGCATTGAAATATTTCCAACCAATCTCAGACCTTAAAAATATCGTGACAAATCGTTTGGAGGTCTGTGACTGGTTAAAAATATTTCGATGCGAGCAACGCTTTACTTCGGGTGCAAGGTGAACGAGGCATTATACTTTTGCCTTCATTGAAAAATCGTAATGTCGAGCAATTTTGGCACGATAGGTTACGGCCATCTCAATAGAATGAAATATTGGATTACTTTTGCGAGTTAATAATCTGCGGTGAAATCACTATATGTGGCATCGTTCGTAGATCACACGTGAGTTACGCAATTTTGATGTCATAATAGATTGAATAACTCATTGCGCTTTAATATATAAACATGACGTCATTGTGATGTCATGTTATCAAAATTTCATGCCGAAAGTAATCCACCAGACTCTACCACTTCGTGTTTTTCAGCGATATCGTTCAAAGTTAAAAGTAAGTTATTTCAATTCCAAAAAATAATTAACCATTAAGTTATAATGACTGGGCAGAACTGTAACACAAACAGCATGAGCAAATTGTCTGCGCATGCTTGAAAATAGCGAATAAGATCGGTGGCTAAAAATTGCCTTTGGTACGAAACTGATTCTCTGACTGGCTTTTCAAGACGATGACAAAGCAGACAAGCAAAATGATTGTTTTCCGTAATTAGTTTTTTAATCCAAAATATTAAACAAAACTGCTGAAAGATCTTCAGGAAATTAAGTACAAATTTAAAGCTTTTACCTTGAAAACTTTTCATCACAAGGAAAAATAATTACAAGATGAAAAGAACTTTTTATATACCATGTTTTTAAATTTTCTGTTGAATCATATAAACTTGACAATTCTATGGATTAATAAATACTTTTTTTTTAATTTTTTGATGAATCATCCCATCAACTTGAAAGAAAATGAAGTTAATTGGAAGTTAACTTGCGTTTCACTTTTCGTTCCCGTCCCGGCCGACAGATGGCTGCACCAGTCTACAAAACAAAATGAACCGAAAATGATTTTCAATTCTGCTTAAAGATGGCTAAAAGTATTTAAAAAATGCATTGTCATCGTGTTCTGAGCTATTCTAAAAGTTTCAAATGTCTAGCTATTGGGGAAGTTAGTTAAAAATCGATTTGTACTGGAGAAACACACACACAAACAAGAAAGCAAGTTAATAAATTGAATGGTTTGGTTTTACAAGTAAGGTTTGCATGTTCTAAGCAGTTTCTATTTATAGCCACACCCTTTCTAATGCAGATCTGATTTTCTGACCCTGTATTCCTTTCAATTTATTGTTAGTCGTGATTTAAGCGTGGTAAACCTGCAACTATACTGGAATGCAATACGACAAAATTATGAGTTGATGTAGTAGATCAAATGTGCAGCTATTGCACGGTATCCCGCATATCACGAAGATGGACAATCTCATTGTTTGTTAGGTTTTTTGGACATAACAGGAATCCATTCGCAAGTTGTTATTAGATCCAATAAACCGGACAGTTTTGAAATAAGGCGATTGTATGTGCATTCTTTGGCCTTTAATTATAAATATATCTTAGTATTATCAACATTTTGTATCTTGTTATAAAGTGCAGAATTATTATTTTCAATTTGAAAAAAAAAAGTTTATTTTAAAAAGAATAATAAAGGGTGAAAGAGACGTTGCACTTTATGCAACGCGCGCCTGCTGGTGTTCCAAAAGTTGGCGCTCCCGCTGAAGGGTTAAAGATGGTTAATAGTATCAAAAGAATGCATTGTTATCGTGTTAATCATCCAATAATAAATACAACATAGAAAGAACTTTTTATATACCATGTTTTTAAATTTTCTGTTGAATCATATAAACTTGACAATGCTATGTATTTATTTTAATACATTTTTTAAAATTTTTTGATGAATTATCCCATCAACTTGAAAGAAAATGATCAAATGCGTAATCAATCGTTTAGCTCGAGAATTGGAAGTTAACTTGCGTTTAACTTTTCGTTCCCGTCCCGGCGGATAGATGGCTGCACCATTATTCAAAACAAAATTAACTGAAAATTAATTCAAATCTGCTTAAAGATGGCTAAAAGTATTAAAATAATGCATTGTCATCGTGTTCTGAGGTATTCTAAAAGTTTCAAATGTCTAGCTAGTAGGGAAGTTAGTTAAAAATCGATTGCAAAATTTGTACTGGACAAACAAACACACACACACACACAAACAATTAAGAAAGCAAGTTAATAAAAACATGGTAAAAAAATAAAATTCATCTCAGAAAGAATCAAGGAGCATTCACGACTTCTTGTTTTTCAGCTGCAAATAAATTGGACTGCTAACTTCTGACGTCACTCATGAATCACTGCAGCCGCAAATACTCTGGCCTATTCATTGGACAATGCGGGGCACAGAATAACATTATTTTTTGCGCCAAAAACTATTTTAGCCACTGAATTATAACTGAATATGGATCATCTCATATACACAGTGATTATGTACCATAGGGTTGTTCACACTGCGCCCGTCAGCATCAGCGTTACTGACATTGAAATATATTTGACCAGTTACAAACCTCCAAACGGTTAGCCACGAAATTGTTCAGGTCTGTGATTGGTTTGAAAGATGTCAATACGAGTAACGCTTACGGCGCAGTGTGAACGGGCCTTAAGTCCGTCAGTGTCAACGTTACTTGCATAGAAATATTTTTAACCATTTAAAGACAATTAACAACTTCGTGACTAACCGTTTGGAAGTCTGTGATTGGTTACACGTTTTCCGATGCAAGTAACGCTGACATTCTGCTACGGTCCGGAACAAATTTTTAAAAGGGCCTAACAGTCTCCATCCTTTTTAACGATCGCATAATTTTCAAGAAAACGGTAAAAAGTGCTTATTTTTTTCCGGAGGATTCCATCTTGATCTGCCAAATCTTGTTTTAAAAATAGAAACCATCCACAATTACATTATATATAGAGTGGTACTGCCATCTAGTATGTAAAATAAGAAATAATAAGTTTTCAGGGTAAATGAAATGGATTGTTTTTAACCCTTCAACGGGCGCGCCAATTTTTAGAACACCAGCAGGCGCGCGTGGCACAAAGACAACGTGTGCAAAGTACAACGTTTCTTTCAACCTTGATGATTCCTTTTGTAATAAACTTCTTTTTTTTTTCAAACTGAAAATAACAATTCTGCGTTTTATGACAAGATACAAAATGTTCTTGATATTGAGATATGTTTATAATTAAAGGCCAAAGAATGCAGATACAATCACCTTATTTCGAAACTCTCCGGTTTAATGCATCTAAGGACAACTTGCGAATGGATTCCTATTATGTCCAAAAACCTAAAAAACAATGAGATTGTCCATCTTAAGGATTGTCCAAATTAAGGATAATAAAGGCAAATAAAGGTTCAGAAACAAAACAAACGTGACTTATTCATAAACCCACTTATTAAACAAAGGGTAAAGAACAAGAGAAGAGATGGTGTATGTATGATACCATTCATAAAAACTACAATTTTTGCTCGCTGGAGCAATTGTAAAAAATATCCCCTTTACAAAAACTTAATGTTACATGGTTGGTATGATGTTTAATACATTGTATGTCCCCATGCGATGATATACAGTCCGTACAACGCATAGGCATGCTGAATATCAAATTATCGAGCTGATCTTGGGGAAGATTACTCCACTCAGCAAGCAATGCTCTCCCAAGTTCCTGTACACATGTAGGAGGTGGTTGAAGGGCTGCAACTCGTCGGCAAAGCATGTCCCACACATGCTCTATCGTATTCCAGTCAGGTGAGAATGCTGGCCATTCTATACGGGTGATATCCTCAGATTGAAGGCATTTCTTTACGATGTTTGCTCGGTGAGGACGGGTTTTGTCATCCATAAACACAAATTCAGTGCCAATGGCACCCCTAAACAAACGTACATGTTGTTCCAGAATGATGTCCCGATAAATGTGGCCGTTCATGGTTCCGATTTGAACATGCAGATCTGTTCTGGAGCCCAGTATAATTCCACCCCAAACGATCAATCTGCACCACCGTAACGGTGTCGTTCAATGATGTTGTCTTGGTGGTAACGGGTACCTGGCGTTATCCATATGAAAGTCCGACGTGAATCAGACTGCAAGCTAAACCTGGACTCGTCGGAAAACATCACACAAGCCCACTGTGACGATGTCCACGTTGCATGTTCTCTACTCCAGACTTATCGCTGCCGACAAGGAGTTGCCGTGAGCGGAACACATCTGACAGGCCTGCGAGCATATAGACCAGTATTTCCCAAACGTCTGTACACGGTTTGCCTTGAAACTGTGGTACCCGTGGCTGCAGATAGCTGACGAGACAGGTCGGATGTTGTGCTCCATCTGCTTCTTTTGGCAGTCACTGCCAAATACCGGTCTTCATTCGGCGTTGTAACTCGGGGGCAACCTGTACTGTAACGTCTACTGACATTTCCATCATTTTGGAATCGTAGCCTAGAGATAACACTTTGGGCAATTCCAAATTCCTCGGTTACTTCCATCTGAGTACCCCCTCATTCCAGGCGGCCGATAATTCTACCACGTAAAAAATCATCTACATGCGTCTTCTTTGTTATAATTATTCTGTTATGGCACTGAGCGGCTTACAGAAAGCTTGTGAACAATTTTACTTCTTTGCCACCACTCCTTAGATACAGGTATTTTACACTCTCGTCATTCTGACGTACTATCGGCGTCATCTGGTGGCTTCCTGTAATTTGCAAATTATTCTTGAAGATGTGTGTAATAATTCTGCAGCTGAAATTTTTACTTTATAGTTCGATTTCCGTGTGATTCTGAATTATCCTTAATTTATGGACATATATATATATATATATATATATATATATATATATATATATATATATATATATATATTATATACATATATATATATATATATATATACATATATATACATATATATATATATATATATATATACATATATATACATATATATATATATATATACATATATATACATATATATATACATATATCTTTACTTATATACTAGCCTAGAGTAGAAAAAGTGTAGGTAACCATTCCGGACCGGACCAAATCGGAACATCTTAACATTGCGATGCCATTTTCTGAAATTTTTCTTGAAAAATAATACCACAAAAGCTACATATTTTGAAAGCCCTTTAAAAATTATGAAAATTTCAAGTGAACACCGTAGCTCAAAGCCGTTTAGTTTTTGAAATATCTTCAAATTAAAATATGTATTGAAAAGAATCACTTATTCAAATGAGTCATTCACTTGAATTTCGAATTCATTCTATTCCATGGTTTTTCATATTCCCTTTAAATAACTACATTTTTAATGTTTAATTTTAATGTTAATTAAATTGTGTTTCACGTTTTATTTTGTTGCTGTTTACTGCTGTTTAAGTATCGTTTTCAGCCTGCTGTGTGGTGAGTCACTCACTTTTGAAACAGTTTTGGTTTAGTTTTGATTTAGTTTAGTTTTGTTTTGTTGTTTACTGCTGTTTAAGTGCAGTTTTCAGCAATGCCCGATGAAAATGATGAATCACCTCTTGAAACGCTGATCAACATTCCGTCATTTTTGACGGGGGTTATACAGAGGCTGTTCACACATTTTTTAGACGATGTATATTGTATTCACAAAACTAAATTACATAAAATTCTTGTGTTTTAAAAGTTCTATTTGACATCCCTTATTCTGAACTATCTTTCGACACCGCAATTTCCAGGACAATAATGCCTTTTGAAGTGTCACAAGAGGTATTCTATCCCATTCCTCCTGAACAGCTTTCCAGAGTCCTGTAAGGGTTTTGGGACGACGTTTGGATAATGCACATTTTAAAAGTCCCAAAGCACAAAAATCCATAGGTGATACATCGGGAGATTTAGTAGGGATATCAGTGAAGGGTATGGCCTTGATACCAGTTTTTTGTTCCATTTCTTTTAGGAAATTTACCGTGGATTTTGATGTGTGACTGCTAGCTTTGTCCTGATGGAGTCTCTCAGATTGATGGCACTGTGGGTAAAGCGATGGTATTTCATTCAGAAAAATTGGCGATAAAATATGTTCCTGATAGTATTTGGAGTTAATCTTGACATTTTTTTCCACTCTCTTTATTTTTAACTTGCCATTATAAGAAAAACCAGCAACAAACATGAATGCCTTAGAAAAACTTTCTTTCGATTCTTTGACCTATGTACTTAAATTTTTTTCTCCCTTTTTATGATAATAAATGGCCCTTTTTTGTTGCAATCATTTAAATACACCCATGATTCATCTATTGTGACAATTGTTTTCCATTTTTCTTTGGATAAGTGTTTCTCATATAGAATTCTGCAGCGTGTCCTGCGTTCAGCGATATGATTTGGAAGAAGACGATGCACATTGCGTTTTTTCGCTTTCTTAAGATTTAAATCAACGTTTATCATTTTGTTTACAGTGGACACCGAGCATTTTAATGATTTTGCAACTGTCCTTTGACTAGGGGGATTTTCCTTTAGCATTAAATAACGTACCTTTGCAATAGTCGAAGATGTCCGTTTTTTCCTTGGATACTTGTTTGGAATTTTGTCCCACTTGAGGCTCGAATTTGACGTTTTTTTCCTTTCTTGTTGACGATATTACCTATCGAAGCTTTAGATATCACAAAACCATGACTCTCACATCGTTTTTGGATAACGGAGTATGCATATTTCTCTTCGGAAAGAGCATAAATGTAGCCTTCGAACCACTGCTTTGTTAAAAACGCCATTTTGAATAAAAACAAAACTTTCAAGCCGTAGACGATAATTTTGACTTTTAAAAACATAGTACAATTGCAATTATTTTTTTTTTGCAGCAAACGTTTTTTTATTACCGCTTACCAAAATCGTCTAAAAAATGTGCGAACAGCCTCTGTATACTAGTATACATATATAACCCTAGAGACCGACGTTCCCCCCCCCCCCAAAAAAAAAAAAAAAAAAAAAAAACTCTGGAGTGGAGCCATCCCTGAACCTCACCCCTTAATTTTGGCGTGAGCGAGAAGGAATGGACTATCGTCCCTACATACCTTTAGGTGTCTAGGGCTTAAACCAGGGGTGCGCTACTGCATGCAAACGATTCCCAACTCTTAACACTTCGACACGACCCAACGTGTCATTGGATGTGGTAAGTGCCTTCGAAACAAGCGAAACACTTCGCTACGTTTGCCATGTGTCTCGACGCCTCTCATAACACGCATGTACACAAATGTACATACACTCTCGCACGGGAACGGTGCTCGGAATGCATAACAACCAGGCTGAATGCAACATGCATTCACGGGCGCGGAAGCACGGCGGAGATCTCATGCGCCAGTTGGAAGAGGCCATAAATTACACGCCTTTATTGCGGGGGAGACGGGATAAAATGAGAGGGGGAGAGAAAAAAAAAATTAAATTATGATGGATGTCCAAGGGGGAAAATGTAACACCGGAGAACGAAAGGGTGGTTTTGTCGTTCCGCTGAGCGGAAAAAAGGGGGAAAAAAATGATACGACGATGCGCGTTCTGTAATGAATTATGCATCTGTTTGAAAGTGGGTGCATGCGGCTGGAAATTGCAGAAACATCGCAGATTATAGGGAAGGCATATCGATCAAACACGCACGCCGTGACCAGAGGGGGGGGGGGCGGGCTAGGCCCTCCTCTAACAACCACTTGACCCCCACCCTCGGACGGTTCAAAATATAAAACGGATAAATAAGACAGCTTTCCATTACATTTGTATTCACTCGTTTTTCGTTGGACGTTCTTTGTTAACCCTTTCCATACGGGGTGGGATAGCATGTATCCCAAGAATGAATATATATATATAGATAGATAGATAGATATACATATAAATATATATATATACATATATATATACATATATATATATATATATATATATATATATATATATAATATATATATATATATATATATATATATATTATGTACATATATATATATACACACATATTTATATATATATATATATATATTATATATATATATATATATATATATATATATATATATATATATATATATATATATACATATATACAAATATATATACATATATACATATATACAAATATATATATACATATATATATATACACACACACACACACACACACATATATATATATATATATATATAGATAGATAGATAGATAGATATACATATAAATATATATATATACATATATATACATATATATATATACACACATATTTATATATATATATATATATATATATATATATATATATATATATTTATTTATATACATATATATATATACACACATATTTATATATATATATATATATATATATATATATATATATATACATATATACATATATACAAATATATATATACATATATATATATATACACACACACACACACACACATATATATATATATATATATATATATATATATATATATATATATATATATATATATATATATATATATATATATATATATATATATATAAATTTAACCCCCTTAATGGCCATTTTTACAAAGGGGGTGTTAAATTTCCCGTTCTAAATAGGGAATCAGAAAAATGGGCCCCGTAAGCTAAAGGTTAACAAGAGAGCTTCTTCCTCGCAAATTTCCTTGTAAAGATGATTACAGTGGCGGATGAGCGCGAGAAGCGGGCGCTTGGGGGCCTCAGAAAGTTAGCAGCGTCAAAAAAAGATACATAATGAGATTTTTTTTAAGTAATAAATTGATTTGATAGTATTACTTAACGCTTCTGTGTACTAATCCTATTGGATTCGCTCTCCTCAATGTTAACCTATGGAGAAAATGTGTCTACTATTGACAGCTACATAAATGCTGATCATCCAATAATAATTACAAGATAAAAAGAGCTTTTTATATACCATGTTTTTAAATTTTCTGTTGAATCATTTAAACTTGACAATTCTATGTATTAATAAATACTTTTTAAAATTTTTTTCATGAATTATCCGATGAACTTGAGATAAAATGAAGTCAATTGTAAGTTAACTTGTGTTTAACTTTTCGTTCCCGTCTCGGCCGATAGATGGCTGCACCAGTCTACAAAACAAAATTAACTGAAAATGAATTCAATACTGCTTAAATATGGCTAAAAGCATTAAAAGAATGCCTTGTCATCGTGTTCTGACCTATTCTAAAAGTTTCAAATGTCTAGCTAGTCGGGAAGTTAGTTAAAAATCGATTGCAAGATTTGTACTGGACAAACACACACGCAAACAAGAAAGCGAGTTGATAAAAACATGGTAAAAATGGCATTTATAGATAGCCTCAACTTTTCTGCAACATATGACCAAAGAAAAAATGTGGTGAACTGCGTTTCTTAGGATACGCCTTCTAATGCAGATATTTCTGGCTATAACATCGGAGAGCGAGTGTTCGTCGATGTAAAAATGGAGTGAGCTGATTGGTCGGCTCCAGGATCCTTCAGATTGATTCACCAAAGTGAAGCAGCTTCCAGTTCGGTAAGTACTTGGGTAGGTGAAGACATTGGCTGCTTGTAAGCTTTTCTACACCTTGCAGCACGATTCATTTTATAAATGTCGTCCACCAAAGAAATTTAAGAGTGTTTAAAACACACTAGACCACATGTTTTCCCCGAATATTTTATTTACGAAAAATGCCTCGAGGTGTCAAATTTCTTTCTGTGTTACGGAGTACAATTTTTTTAAAAATATTTCAATCCAAGTCGGAAATCCTCGGACACATTTTCTCCATAGGTTAACATTGAGGTCAGCGAAACCAGTTGGGTTAAGTACACAGCAGCCTTAATAAATAGAACAAAGCAGCCTCAAAACTAAGTTGGGGCTGTAGAAGTGAAAATGGTATAATTCCCCACGGTGTGTGGCCAATAAAGAATGTATTATAAAGGATGCAGAGGTAGGGGTAAATACAGGATTGTAAACCAATAAAAAATAGAAGAATAGCTGTCGGTGTGGCCAGTGATAGCGATCTGTAGTCTAAATTTTACAAGATGGATGGTCGTTATTTTATGGCCCACAGTAAAAACGTCAGATGAGAAGGGTCAAAGTTGTTTTGCAAAATAAAAGTATGTGGGGGAGGTACTACATAGACTATGGACAGAGGCGACAGAGGCGGTTTACTAAAGAACCAATTAGGGGTAGGAACCACTGAAAGAAAAACAGCCCACGGCCCAATGAAAGTGAGGGGCGTGCCAGAATGGCCCCCCTGTAAACGGACAACAGCTCCGCTAAGGACGGAAGGAATCGGAAAAGAAGGAGACGGATTTGAGATTGGGTTCCTGAGAGTTAGAGGTCAGAGACTCTCGTCTGCCCCATAGCCTTGGAGAAGTGCGAATATCCCGCCAAGGGGTTCCTACACTGGAGATGATACTGGGTCCCGGTTGCCGATGCTACCATCATCGCTGCATACATCCGTTATAGTAAGTGCCTCCCCGATAGACTCTAAAAATCATATTTGACTCTATAGTTTGCCTCTGCTTCTGGGTACCTTATGTCAAAATTGTTAATATGAAACTGATTGTAATATTAATAGCTCTGACAAGTTAATTGAAATTTGGGTTATTAAATAAATGTATGTTTAAGGTCAATGCGTTGTATTCCTTGCTTGTTCCAACCCATGCATGCATCCATTGCTTCTAGGTAATTAACACCTATAGGGGCCCTGCAAGTGCTTGATCCGACAGTAGATGTTCAAAATTGGTTGCCAATTGCAAATTTTTTTTCAGCCTTCTTATTAAAGTGGAACCGAATTTCAAGTTAAATTGAACCTGAAGTGAAATTTTTGAAATCGATAATTTGTTGTTGTTGATACTAATACCCCCCCCCCCCCCGGCCGGATAATTCCTAAAGGGTAGAAAATATATCTATTAAAAAATAACTCTTTTGTAGCTGAAATCAGTACTGTTGCAGTTTCAAAGCTTCCTGTTTCTTTGAAATACAAACAAACCTTTTCCTTTCTAAAAACAAAATTGCTCTAATAAACAAAGTGAAATGCAAAGCAGACTCCGCCCACTTCAAAAAGGGAAAATAAAAGCACTGTTTGGATTAGAGTTTTCCAAACTATGTTCTGCGGAATACTGGTGTTCTCCGGAAAGTTAATAGATGTTCCTCGGACACCTGGAAATGTTTTATATCCTGCAATGGATACAAGAAATTCAAACATGTTTCGCTCATTAATGCTCTAAGATGTCTAAAAATTTAAGCATTGATGCATAATCTATATATATAAAACAGTTCCGTAACTGACTCATTCATTCACTGACTGACTGACTGACTGACATACAACGCACAGACCAAACCGCTGGACCTAAAGGGCTGAAATTTTGCATGGCGATTCTTCTAATAGTGTAGGGGTGCACTAAGAAAGATTTTTCAAAAATTCTTCTTAGATTTTTTAAAATTAAATTTTTAAGCTGTTTTTTTAAACTTTTTTTACGTTTGCATTTAAAATAATACATTGAGGGTTATAAAATTTATATCACGAGAAAGATCATAAAAATTCCTTCCAAATGAAAATTTTTTCGAATTTTTACCTCCATTTCCTGATTTTTGGTGAATTTTTAAAGATTAATTTTTAGAATTTAATTTATTAAATGCCGATCACGTGATTTCTTTTTCTGGTACTTTCAATAAATTTATCGTCACGTGCGTAACAACTAAATAGACAAAAAAAAATATTTTTTTCTCTGACTAATGCAGCAGACGATTGGATATTATCCAAAAAAATGCATATCCCTTACGATTTTTTTATAAATATATATATATAGATAGATAGATATTTTACATCAATTGTATACATTGATCATCGCATTTATTATAAATATATATATTTATTTTTTGGCATAAATTGCATACGTTGACCGTTGTATTTAATTTGAATGTACTCCGTAGCGAAGCGCGGGTTTTCGGCTAGTTATTATAAAAATAATAAATGTTTCATTATATATAAATAAATAATTATTCGATGCTCGTCGCTGCAAATCTACCTCCGTGTTCACTAATGGTGGCCGGGGCACGCAAAATAGGTCATGGCTACAATGTCCTCCAAGTTCTCAAAATTACCTCTGGAGGTGCGGGGTCAAGTGATCCGGTCTCGTCACTTGGTTCAAAATTACCTCTGGAGGTGCGGGGTCAAGTGATCCGGTCTCGTCACTTGGTTCAAAATTACGGGACTGGTCATTTGGCCATGTCGGACTGCGACCCTTGTGGTGCTAATTCAAAACAAGAGCCGCACCTTCATCGCCCATAGCCTTCGTGACTTGATCCGATGTTACATGTCGGAATATCGATATTATATTCCCGATATTATCGATTACACATTTTCAAAAGAATTTATTTGAAATAATTATAATTCATAAAAATTTGGGTTGAAAAATCTCAAAACCGAAGGGAAAAATAAATAAAGGATTCTAGAAAATTTTACAGAAAAATTGTAAAATTAATCAATGAGGGCCTATATTCAACTGTTGAAACAGATGGATAAGAAAAATCTGTAAAAAATTGTTAAATAAAAGTTATACGCCAATTCCACCATGAAGTTTTCTTCTTTTCTTTCTCGCTATAGAAACTTTTCAATCTTATAAAATTGTTTATTGACTAAATAATCCAACAGATATAGATAAAAAAATTATACTAAAATAGACAAAAAACAAACAGAAATCAAGCACTCTGCGCATCCACGCACCAACGGCAAGATTCTGTATAAGTACCGGAACTGAACCATAAAACAACAGAGGTAACCGACAGGTCTCGTCATCAGGGAGCCTAACCATGTCAATTACCTCAAGGTTACCTGAAGCTTCTGCGCTATCCTTTATTGAAAATGTTTTCTTTGCAGGATAAGTTTTATGTTATAGTGATTTAGCAGTCTATGCTTGAATTTTAATTTTGTTTATTTCTATTGTTTACTTTTTACATTGTTTATTGAAATGTTATTTCATTATTAAAAAAATTACGAAATTTTTTTTATCGTACTATTACCATATATGTATATTATTTTACTATACAATCATTCCACCGAATACTATTGACTGCATAATGAAAGGAAAATGTTTTATCGATATTATGAAATATCGTTTATATTTTGAAAGTCGTTTATATTTTGAAAAGTCATTTACATTTTGAAATATCGTCAATATTTCGAAATATCGTCAATATTTCGAAATATCGTCAATATTTTGGAATATCGATATTTTTATGCAGATCTATTTTTGATATCGATCTTAATAGCCGATATTATTATCGATACTCATATTGATATTTTGCTTTCGATATCCCATCCCTACACTTGGGGTGCTCACTTCGAATCCCAAAAGGTGCCACTGATTGCACCCGTGTCTATGACGGGTATGGATACCTTAAATCTTCTGGCCATCAAGTTCTTTTGTGTTGTTTGTAGGGCTGGGAGAGAGTACGAGCCCGCCAGATGTCGTCCCTGGACGTACTCAGTCAAAATTGTGGTAATTTAAGGTTGTCCGGGACACATTTAAATTTTCTTTTATTTATTGAGCTAAAATTTTGAATTTTTTGTGACGGTTGACCATATAATTTATAAACAAAATCACATCATTAAATTTCTCATAAAGTTTTTTAAAAATTTAAAATTTTAAAATTTTAAAAATAAGGGGGGTAATTTAAAATCGTTATAGCTCGAAATATTATTTGTCGAACTTCAAAATAACTTCATTAAGTTAAACAGTAATATTTAAGTTTTAATTTTGATTCAGCGTCTTTTTAAATATTAATTTTTAAAAAAATAAAAAATATTTAAAGAAAAAAAATATTTTTTTTAAATGATGTGACTTATTTTTTGAAAATCATATTTTCAAAAGTAAATATTTTTTTCAAATTTTCTGAATTGAAATCAAAGTAAAGCAATTGAAATCGATATGTTCCAAGTTTGAACCATTTGTCTTTAACGGTTCTTTACTTATAACAATTTAAAGACGAGAATTGGTGAAAAAAAAACCATCATGCAGAAAAACGCATTTACAGGTTTAAACAAAGATTTGCTGCTATTAGAACGTTGCAAAAAATATAATAATAATAATAATAATATCTCCTGTTCTAATTAAGATAGAAACACAATTTAAACGTCATTTTAAGCGGAAAAGAACACAGAAACTTTGAATGCAATAATTAATTTTTTTCGAAAATTTGAAGAATTTTGTGTCGAAAATTGTGAAGAATTTAACATGACTGTAGCAGAACTTCCCGGTATTGGAAGAGAGAAAAATATGGAGCTACAGTAGGAAAATAGAGAAAAGAAAGTTTATAGACTATTTGTTAAAGCTCAGAATTATTAATTTGAATTCGAAAAAAAAGTTCATTACAAAAGGAATAATCAAGGTTGAAAGAGACGTTGCACTTTGTGCCACACGCGCCTGCTAGTGTTCCAAAAATTGGCGCGCCCGCTGAAGGGTTAAATAATAATGAGATGCAAACGATATTAAAAAAAAAAAATTATTTTAGCCGACATGAGAAATTTTTTTTTACAGGTTTACCAGAAAAAAAGAGGCCCCGCCAAACTTGGCAAGTTATCTCTTTTTTGGGGGCGCCGTGGTCAATTTTTTTTTCTATCCGCCACTGGAGAGAGAGAGAGAGAGAGAGACAGTCATCATCCATATGGTAATTCGACCTTGAAGTGGGCCCGCCGGAGTTACATTGTTGCACTCCGAACGCGAGTCTGCAGGAAGTTTCGAGATGATCGCAAGAGAAAGAGAATCTGCCATATCGTCCGAAGTTGAGCGAAGTGACGAAGATTAATCGACGCGGGAACAGAGCCAGGCACTGTTTCGTGCGACGGCGGAAATCGGGACAAAAAATATTGAAAGCTGGTGGAATGCCGCCTCTCGTTGGTGGAGGTGTCGCGTCCCCTCAACCCGCTGACGGCTGCAGTCGCTTGGCGGCGAATGCTGGTTTCTGTGCGCTTGTGTTTTAAATTTTGTAAATGAGCCGTGTCTTGGGGTGGATTTAAATACAGAGTAATCATTCCAGACGTATTTTTTTTTGTTCAAGAGGTCTTTATCTCTTGTGATACATTTTGAAGCCATTTTCAGCCGGGCATCAGCCTCTCCAGTTATCTCGGTTTCGGGTACGGGGCTTGGTTAGTATTGTTCATTGTTTCCGGACTCCTGGGCCGTATTTTTGTTCGCATGGCTTGCGCAGTAGTGACACCTAAAGCAACATCATTACGGAGCTCCGGTGGCTACTTGTTTTAAAGTCGGTGAAGTGAGACTGTGTTGCGCTTTGGCAGAGGTTTTGAAGTCGTGTCAAAAATGAAGAATGATATTTTAGCGTTGAAATCTCAAAGTTGGAAGTTTGTTGTCTCCCTCTTAATTGTACTCTACACCATATAATGCACATATCTCTGGAATGTATATGCCAGCGAGGTCGTGGGGAGGGGTTTTAGAGTTAAACTCCTCCCCCTAGACTTTAAAAATCAGTCTTACTTTAAATCCCAAATACACAATATATATATATATATATATATATATATATATATATATATATATATATATATACTAGCTGAAAACCCGCACTTCGCTACGGAGTACATTCAAATTAAATACAACGGTCAATGTATGCAATTAATGCCAAGAAAAATATATATATATATATATATTTATAATAAATACGACGATCAATATATACAATTGATGTAGAAAAAAATATATATTTATAAAAAAATCGTAAGGGATATTTTTATAGACAAAATAATGTCCAATCGTCTGCCGCATTAGCAAGAAAAAATTTTATTTTGTCTATTTAGATGTTATGCACGTGACGATAAATTTATTGAAAGTACCAGAAAAAGAAATCACGTGATCGGCATTTAATAAATTAAATTCTAAAAATGAATCTTTAAAAATTCACTAAAAATCAGAAAATAGAGGTAAAGATTCGAAAAAGATTTCATTTTAAAGGAATTTTTATGATCTTTCTCGTGGTATAAATTTTATAACGCTCAATTTATTATTTTAAATGCAAACGTAAAAAAAGTTAAAAAAAAAACAGCTTAAAAATTTAATTTAAAAAAATCTAAAAAGAATTTTTCAAAAATCTTTCTTAGTGCACCTCTACACTATAAGAAGTATCTCCATGCAAAATTTCCGCCCTTTAGGTCCAGCGGTTTGCAATAATGTAATACCGGGTGTTTCAAAACTCGCGCACATCCACATGGTAATCCTTGTTGCTTAAAATCCTTGTTGGTTGCAGCAAGACGGCGCAACGTGTCACACATCACGGGACAGTATGGAAGTTTTAACTGAATTTTTCGATGATCGTGTCATTTCCAAAGGACTTTGGCCACCACGTTCACCGGACTTGTCAATTCCGGATGTTTTCCTTTGGGGATATCTGAAAAAAGTCGCCTACAGCAATAATCCCCATACGATTGATGAACTTAAGAGTAACATCCTTCATGCAATATTGGACACTACTTCTCACACACTTCGTAAAGTGTCGACTGATCTGGTAAAAAGAGTTCGATTGTGTGTCCAGAAAAACGGACATCATTTTGAACATTTACTGTGATTTGACCATGTCTGACACCTGACAATAAAGATAATCGTTCAACCTTTGTTTGTCCTTTATTCTGTTTGTTAGCATAATTCATCAGTCTTTAAAACTCAACCACAAAGGTTGATGTGCGCGAGTTTTGAAACACCAGGTATAATGTAAATTACTAACAAGTATTGAAGATACTAAAATACATTTTTAGTAATTTACATTATACTAGCTGAAGTACCCGGCGTTGCCCGATTTTAAAAAAATAATATGCCTATGTTTTAATCTGAACTATCATCTATATCTATACAAAATTTCAGCTCAATTGAAGCAATACTTTTTTACTTATAAAGAAACAAACATAGGCCTATTCGAAATAATCAATAAATTTCACAGTTTCAATGAAATACGCTGAATTTGGAATAAAGTTCAATAATTCAAGTTCGATTTACGCAAATTGTGCATAAAATTGTACATAAATTCAAAACATAAAGTTTATAATTTAAATAAAGTTCTGTAATATTATACCAATAAATTGTAAATCTTTTTTTTACCTTAAATGTCCTATAAAAAGCGTAGTTCCAAATGTAATTGTCTTCAATAAAACCTTATATGTTCAAAAATCATTAAAACATTAATTCAAAAAACTCCGGGGCCCGATTTTCAAAAAATAATATGCCTATGTTTTAATCTGAACTATCAACTATATCTATGCAAAATTTCAGCTCAGTTGAAGCAATACTTTTTTACTTACAAAGGAACAAACATAGGTCTATTCGAAAAAATCAATAAATTTCACAGTTTCAATGAAACGCACTGATTGTTGAATAAAGTTCAATAATTCAAGTTCGATTTACGCAAATTGTGCATAAAATTGTACATAAATTATAAAAACATAAAGTTTATAAGTTAAATTAAGTTCTGTAAGATTATACCAATGAATTTCCAGTTATGAATAAATTGTAAATCTTTTTTGTATCTTAAATGTCCAATAAAAACCTTAGTTCCAAATGTAATTTTCTTCAATAAACCCTTAAACGTTGCCAATTTCAAAAATCCTTTTTGTATTTATCAATACCTCCTCCACTTGATTCTTTAAAATATTAAATGTTTTACTGATAATAAATGAAAATGTAGTTTGATGTGTTGCTATGGTTACTTGACTATGGTTGACAAAGAAAATTCAAATGTTAAATGTTTTACTGATAATAAATGAAAATGTAGTTTGATGTGTTGCTATGGTTACTTGACTTATGGTTGACAAAGGAAAAATTGTAAAGGTAAAGCATGAGCTCAACATTTAGGCCCCTAACTTTCTTTCTACTGATCAGATATACATAATATATAGCCTATGTCCATCTAGAATAATGTACCTTTCAAATAGTGAAAGAGTTTTTCAAATAGGTGCAGTGGATCCGGAGATTACCCTCCACATACAAAATACCCTCTCTCTCTTTATATATTAGTATAGATTACATTACTTATAGCAGCATCTGGCGATAATGCATGCAGCATTCTTACGATAAGCATTCTTACGAATGCTTACGATATAGCAGCATTCTTACGATAATGCATGCAACCACAAGTATAAACAATTTCATTTGAGAAAGGCAATCCAGAATGTATGCTGATTTAGGTATTAGGGCTGATTGCAATTTAAAATGACAAAAAATCTAAGTTATTCAAACTGAGAAAATTTTCTAAAAATGGCCACAATTTTAGAACTTTACAATGTAGTTAACAAAAAATAAATTTTTCCATCATAGGTTATATACAATAATTTTTTAGTTCAGCTGCTCTAGACAATCCATGCAAACTTAAATATTAACTATTATTACATTAGCGAATAAATTTTATTATAATAGCTACTTGCATTAGATCTTTGATGTAGCTTCTTTCGACAATGAAGGAAAACAAGTAGAAACTACAGCATTCGTAAATAAATACAGTTGAACCCTGTTATAGCGAACCCGGTATATAACGAACTCCCGGATATAACGAACGAAAATTTTGGCCCCGCTTTTTTCCTATTGTATTTAATGCTAATTTAACCTTTTATAGCGAACCTCCGAAATCTTAAGAATCGTCTATAACGAACGTATTTTTTCAGTCGACAACTGAATTTTTTAACTTTTTTAAACTTTTTAAGAACGTTGAAGATGAAACGAATGTTTAAGAAGCAAAGAATGTTGAAGAAGAAGATGATGAAGATTTTCCTATCGCGATGTGGATAGAAAAGCACAAAATTTCATCATTCTCAGATTGTGGCGTGCAATTGTTCGAAACATGTTACGATGAAGTCATTACCTATGAAAATCCGACTGATGAAGATATTGCGGAAGAAATTATAATGAATCATTCTGAAATCGAAGATTCTGAATCTGATGCTGGTGAAGAGGAGCACATAAATGGCAAAATCTCCACCATATCAGATGCTACAGCAGTGATGAGCGTAATTAAAAAGTTTTTGTCTACACAAACAGTGAAAGAAGGAGTGTTGGTGTCATTTGATATATTAGACAAAGAAATTCATAAAAGGTTTTTGAAATCGGCATCACGTCAGCAGAAGATTATCGATTATTACTGTATCAAAAAAAGTGAGCAACAATTAAAGATAAAATGAATTTATTTCCATTTGTCTTCATTTTTAGTTAATTTAAATAGTATTGTGTCAGTTTAATGTAATCGATTTTAGTCAATTTAATTCATTAATGATAATTTTTTCTATGTTTTTATTAACTCGCTTTCTTGTTTGTTTGTGTGTTTCTGTGTTTGTGTGTTTGTACCGTACAAATCTTGCAATCGATTTTTAACTAACTTCCCGACTAGCTAGACGTTTGAAACTTTTAGAATAGCACAGAACACGATGACAATGCATTATTTTAATACTTTTAGCCATCTTTAAGCAGATTCCAATTCATTTTCAGTTAACTTTGTTTTGTAGACTGGTGCAGCCATCTATCGGCCGGGACAGGAATGAAAAGTTAAACGCAAGTTAACTTCCAATAAACTTCATTTTCTTTCAAGTTGATGGGATAATTCATCAAAAAAATTTTAAAAAAGTATTTATTAATACATAGAATTGTCAAGTTTATATGATTCAACAGAAAATTTAAAAACATGGTATATAAAAAGTTCTTTTTATCTAGTAATTATTAATAGATTTTTATCATTCTTTCAATACATCATTATTGAATATACATAGAAACTGATGAGTTATACATTTTGTGAACTCTAACATCCTTCTTTATGGTTTGGATATAGCGAACCACTGGATATAGCGAACAAAACCTTTGGTCCCTTAAAGTTCGTTATAACGGGTTTAGACTGTATCATTATAACAGATCATTTACAATAAGTTTTCTGGCGCAGCTTCTTCCCACAATGCATGCAAACAAGTACTAAAATTAGCA
>OU015499.1:118884090-118909090 GCA_907164885.2 Dolomedes plantarius | reverse complement strand
CACGTGATTTCGTTTTCTGGTACTTTAAATAAATTTATCGTCACGTGCAAAAAAAAAAAAGACAAAAAAAATATTTTTTTCTTGCTAATGCGGCAGACAATTGGACTTTATTTTGTCTATAAAAATATCCCTTACGATTTTTTTATAAATATATACATTTTTTTACATCAATTGTATACATTGATCGTCGTATTTATTATAAATATATATTTATTTATTTATTTTTTTGGAATTAATTGCATACATTGACCGTTGTATTTAATTTCAATGTACTCCGTAGCAAAGCGCGGGTTTTCAGCTAGTCATGTCATATACAGGAACATCTTGGCGGGTTGCTGGCACTTCTCCTAGACTCTGAGACAGTCGAGACTCTCTATCATCTGAGCTCTAAGAAAAAAGTCTGAGATAAATCTGGACCTCCTCTCCTATTCCTTTCGTACTTGGAGGGGCTGTTGTCCGTTTTCAGGGGGGGGGCATTCTGGCCCGCCCCTCTTTCATTGGGCAGTGGACTGTTTTTCTCTCAGTAGTTCCTGCCCCAATTGGTTACTTATTAAAGTGCCCCTGTCCATAGTCTACGAAGTACCTCCCCACCATAATTTTCATTTGCAATACCACTTTCACCCTTATCATCTGAAGGTTTTACTGTGGGCCATAAAATAACGACCATCCATATTGCAATATTTATAGACTTTAGATCGCTATCACTGGCCACATCGACCGCTATTCTTCTATTTCCTCCTGGTTTACAAGCCCCTGTTTACCCCTGCCTCTTCAGCCTTTACAATAGATTCGTTATTGGCCACACACCGTGGGGAATTATTCCATTTCGCTTCTACAGTAACGATGACACTGATTAGCTATAGCAAGCACGCTGAAAACAAAATCTCCATGAAAGTTTCTAGGTTTTATGCCAGCTTCTGCTCTACGTTGACAAAAATTCATTTGCATATTTGTTTGTTCTTCGTTCCTTCAAATCTTTTGTCCGAAAATTAGTTATCGAACAAGTTTCCGATCGACTTTGCAATCACTTTAAAGATAGTAAAATTTAATGAGTAAGAGTTATTGTGTTAGGGTGACCTATGGATAAAAAGATGGTGAAATATTAAGTGAAAACCAGTCGTAAATGTGTAATTCATCAAAAAACGCCCTCTGGTGGTGAAACTTTGAACAAATTTTTTTGTATTTGCTCAAACAAATTTCCATCCCTTCAATATGTCTTACACAAAATTTCATAACTTTCTGAACAATAGTTTCGACTGTAGACAACTTTAAAGTAGGGAAGTTTAACTATGGACACCTTGTACATTTGGTTTACTTATGTACAACTAAAATTCTGGGTTCGTTTCTCTACTTTTCAGTGTGACTTCTCTAAAAGAATACGGTACTTTCAAGGTGGGCTCGGGACAACCTGGCTGTCGGTGTTCGACACTGAAGGTGCTCGATTAGAATCCCGACAAAATACCACTAAATTCTCTCGTGTCCTAGAAGATATTAGATACATTTTTTATTCATCATTGCATCGTCTGTAGACCCTCTTTTCTACTGCCCTGCAAGATGCTTACTCACCTTTTCTTGTAGTTTGAACTCACGGATTAGCAGCGATCCAATCATTTTACTCCTTTTCTATACTCTGTTTCTATTGGTTCCCCTCTGCTTATTACCTGAAAGTCTGCAATTGAGGGCGTGGCCCAGGCATTGCAGTTGCGACCCATTTCCTATGGTCCTATGGTAGTCTCTACGGATATAGCATATATGATTACAAAAACATATTGTCAGCATGACATTGGCACTGCGGCAAGAATGCAAAGAGCTGCAGTCTTAGCGAGCCACTTGACGTTCTTCACTAGAGCACTGTGAACAGGTGTGAACAGAGACAATTTTCTGTCAGATACGTGTTTGTTTACTTTCAGTCTATGATCTTCGTTGAAAAAAAAAAACACTACAGATTTAGCATCCAGTCTAGCCAAGGATTTCTTTGGTTCATCCCCGTTCCTGGGAATAAAAACGAACATAGAACGTACAAAGTAACCAGCAAGAGAGAATAGTTTTAGAAACAAGTAACAGTTAATTTTGTTTTACCGGGTAGAGTTGTGAAACCTTGAAAAGATACACACTACGAACGTCTCCCTCCTTAGAACAACAATGGATAAGTGACAAGTAAGAAATGGGTTCGCATTATTCACTCACCAGCTTTCCGCTTGAAGCTCGTTGTCTTTCTTCCCTCTGCGATTTCAGTCTGACGATAATTATCTTTCATCAGGCCTCTTTGAACTGTTGTTGTAATTTCAAACATGGTGAACTAATTCAACGTACTACAGAAATGTAAATTATGTACAGCTTTAAACGGACCTAGACTTCGACCTTGTCATGTCCCTCAGCAACGCACAGGTCAGGTCAGGTATATTATCTTGTCGGAGTGCCAGGGTTTCGAAGACTTTAACTCTAGTAAGTACATCAATGCGTCAATATATATGTGTTCATCAAGTAATAAAAATATAAGAAATAGGCCCTCGTCAAGTAAAAATAATTTAAAAATAATACCGTAAGATACTTTATGACGGATTTTAAGTTTTTTCCTATGCCAGCCGATCAGTTTTAAAAGCAATCCAAAACGAACAATTGTAAAACACTGGTACATCCTTCACTTACGTAGTAATGTATTGCGCTGACCCGGATCTTTAATAAAGTTAAAATGTGTCACAAAGTTGCCCCGCCGAGTGGAGCTATTTTGTGACATCTGTGTTTTCGCCTTGAAATCCAAAAGGAAAAATTATTTGACACAAAGTTAGACAGTAAAACGCTTATCAAAAGCTTGATACACAATTATATACACTCATGGACAAAAAAATTAGCGCACCAAGAAGGAGTCGTCAAAATGAAACGAAATTTTACATACGTAATGACTACTTTGATATAAGTAAATGATAAGAAAATCAAAGAAAAAGGATAATTTATTTCAGAGAAAAAGGCAAAAGAACGGAGGAGTTAATACTCCGTTGGACTCCCTCTAGCGCGAATGCACGATGCGATACGATCGGGCATTGAGTCATACAAGTTCTGTATGATGTCTTGAGACATTTCGTTCCATATTTGCTGTAATCTTGCCTCTAGTTCGTTCAAACTCGTGGGATGCCCAACTCGTCGTCCCAAATGATCCCAGATATGCTCGATTGGAGACAAATCTAGGGATCGGGCAGGCCAAGGAAGGGTAGTAACAGTGCGGAGACAGTCTTGTGACACCCTTGCCGTATGAGGCCGAGCATTGTCTTGTTGAAAAATGGCTCCTGGGAGACGTTGCATGAGTGACAACACATGTGGTTGCAGGATTTCATGAACATACCGCTGGGCTGTCATGGTGCCACGGAACAATACTAGGGGTGACCGTGTATTGTAGGCAATGGCACCCCATACCATCACACCAGCTGTGGGAGCGATGTGTCGCTGTACAGCAAAGGCAGGATTGAAGCGTTCACCACGGGCTCTCCACACTCGAACACGATTGTCATCACTGCCGAGATTGAATCTGGATTCGTTGCTAAAGACGACCTGGTTCCATACCGCTGCAGTCCAGTTTCCTCGTGCGCGGTAAAACTCCAAACGGAGGCGTCGATGGGTGGGCGTCAAGGGCAGCACACGTAATGGGCTCCGCGATACCAACTGTCCTTCAGCCAGGCGCCTTCGTATGGTTCGAGAAGACACAGAGGTCCCTAGTGAAGGTGCTACCTGTGCCTGGATGGTGGCCGATGAAGCAGTTGGCTGTACGCGTGGATTTCTTACGATGTGGCGGTCTTCTCGACGACTGGTCTGTCGAGGGCGTCCTAAGCCTGGTCTTCGTGTACATGACATCTCTCGGGTCCACTGTGTTGTGAAGCCGAGAATTTACGACTCCAATCGGGAAGCCGTATCGGAACAAGTGGTAGCAAATTAGCGAATAGTTAAGCCAGCCATAAAAAGGTGAAACATGAAATGCGTTGTGTATTAATCAGAATTAATTTCGAGTAACAATGCGATATGAAAGATAACCCAGATAGGTTGTCTCAGGTAACATAGATTAAGTAGAATATTTACTTTAGGTTAACAGCACCTAGCTTAGCAAGAAAATACCTAACCCTACATATAGCCTGACCCACGTGCTAAGCATATTACAATACTCAAATTATTCATACCTAGGAAACAATATCTACTACAGCAAATTAAATTACAGACAAGGGGTTTAAGGAGCAAATAAGAAGTTTATTTTAACTAAACATAATAAAAAAAGGGAATACTTAATTGTATACAGTCAAGCCATGCCATGCCATGCCCCTCGCTCCATACTCAACACACGCTCCCCAAAGTTCACCAACCTCCTACACGTCCAAGGGCTGTCTCCCGCTACTTTTCGAAGCTAGCCTGACCTGCGCCAAGCTCTACTTCGCGCCTGCGCAATACAGGCTCAATACACCAGATTTGGCGTGCATCGCCTTTTTTGGCAATAAATCATTTTTCTTTTCTGCCAATGTATGGCAGTTATGAGAGACAGTTATAAAGACCTGAATATTAATGGATATACTCCATGAGTCTTTATAACACTCTCCCCCTTCACCAAGTGAAGAAAAAAAACACATGAGGGAAAATTTCCCAAAGAGAGTTGAGTTCAATGTGCTAGGAGTGGGAGTTGGCAGGCTTACAAAAAGTTACATTGAAGATCCTTTGGAAAAATGTGGTTACACCAGTGCATTACAATGTATTACATTGAAGATCCTAGATGAGGGAAAAATATTCATTAATGCTCATATTGAGTCTAACTTACACTGGTATACATTGGAGATCCTAAATGAGGAAAAAAATTTGTGCTCCTAATTTTGATTAAATGACTATAACATTACACAGGGTATGTACATTGTATAAAAGAACATTAAACACTTCACGTCGGCTGGCCAGCCATTGAAAAACAAAGAAAAAACACCAAAAAACAACCCTGTAAAAATTCACTTAGAAAAAAAATTAAAGTTACATTGAAAAGCGATTAATGTCAATTGCAAAAACTATGTGTCCTAGATAGACAAAGTGTCATGGATAGACAAAGTGGACGCACTAATAACAGTCAACACTGTGACAGAGAGCATGGTGTCATACACAAGAGTGTCATTACTATGAGAAAAGTTTCAAGATACCTTGGATGGAGAAAATAACTTGTAACACAGTGTATCACACTGTACCATGCATATTACAAACAGTAAAAACAAATGTGCATAAAAACTTAAAAAAACAAGTGCAAAATTTGTGTTGGGATATACATTATGGTGAGTATATACCCTAAAATCATAAATTGTAGGACACTATAATAACATTCACAAACAAATATACAATATAACACAAAAGTACATGAATATATACAAGAAACAGTTGATGCATTACCCACTTCACAAAGCTAACAGGTGAGTTATATTCAATATTAAACTTATAAAAACTTCACCTATATGCAGCAGGTGATGTACAACTGCAGGGGATAGTGACCATGTTGAGGTCGAGAACCTTCAAACCTGTATACAGTACATAACAGGATTCAATACTTTTCTGGAAAGCTGGTCACCCATAAAAAATACACAAAAGAATAAGTTAATACAATACATATATTTACAAAAATGTGAGGACTCATTTCTGAGAAATAAAGAAAAAAATTGCCTTGTACAATAAAAAAACAACTTCATTTCTCAAAAGACAAAATCGAGAATCTTTTGGCTGATTAAAATATCACAGGTTGTACATAAGGTACAAAAAAACATATTCAAGGAAACTCGCAAATGAAAACAAACTGATAGCTGATATCAGATGATGTTTCCTGCAATTCAGGCAAAGTGTGAAACAAAACTTAATATTAACTATTGCTATGTTATTTACAATGGTATATGGGAGAACCAAATGATTTTGATTGCATATTATTATATTTTGTATCAACAAAGTGGTTAACTTAGCATTTTACTTTACTATTGGTAGACTCAATAACAACAGAACTTTAGAATTAAGAGTGACTACTATTATCAGCTTATAGAGGTTAAAGAACAAGGTTGTGCATAATTAACAGATATATTAGGAATGGAGTAACTTCAGATATTAAAAACTTTAAAAAGATACAGAGGTATACCATATGCAGCAAGAGTCCTAGTCCACACAGGAAGACAGGCAGAAGAAGAGTTGGACGTGCCAATCGCTGGGTTGTCCATCAACTGGAGAAGACGTGCGCGCAAACATCTTTCCCAGAACTTTATTTCCTCGGCCTGAGGTTGTAGTGGCAGGGCTTCTTCACTGCAGTAGGAATTTCTCGCATCTTGGGGTCTGTTGTTTCTGGCGGTGGAGGACTGGCATGGGAGAGACCAACTGGATCCTGGATTTCAGTCGATTCTATCTGGAGCTGAGGAGTTTCAAGAAGCATTGATGGCTGGTGGAATGACAACTGCTCGTCTGCTAGACTTGCTTCTGGGACCTGGAACTCATCGTCTGGAGCAGGAGGAAACAGTTCTCCATCAGGAAAGTTCCCCTCAGTGGCATCCATGGAATGGTCATCCTCCGGAACCCTTGAACGACTGGAGTCCAGCACTGGATCTGAAGGATTGGACACCGGAACACGCATCTGGGCAACTGGATGAAGAGAACTAGGGCACACAGAATCATTAGTAGTGGGAGATGGATTCGTCTGCTTCTCTAATAAATGCCCTTTACGAGCTGGGGCCTTTATCAGCCTGTTCACATGGATGAGCGAAGCCTGTGATATTCTATCTTCCAGTGGTCTAATGACCACAGTCACATTTGAGCGGAATTTCTCAAGTACAAATGGTCCCTTGAGAAATTGGGTGAAGTGAGTTTTATATTTTACATACACAATGTCACCCTCCTTTAGCCTTGTGTCTCTTCTTGCTCTATTGAGCTTCCTGTGAGAGTTTGCTTGACTTATGGATGTATTGTTGAAACACAGTGACCAAATGGCTTTAGTTTGTGCCATAATATTATCAATGAGGGACCCTTTGTCAAGATGAGGAAAGTCATCGAAGAATCTCTCCGAATCAGTTAAGAGGGCTAAAGCTCTTCCAAAATGGACGACTGCAGGGGAGTGACCTGTCGTAGAGTGGATGGTAGAGTTGTATAGTGAGGCATGTATTAGGATGGCTGTGTCAAATGGTACTCCTTGGGCTTGCAAAGTTGAGATCGACGACTTGATAGAGGCATTAATCCTTTCGGAGACTCCATTTGCCTCAGGATGGCCAGGTGAAGAGTGTGCCAATCTGATTCCAGCCATATCCAATAGCCTTTTGAATATCACAGAGGTAAATTGTGGGCCAAGATCAGTAAGAATATGGCTTGGTCTGCCAAACATGGCAATGTACCTAAATATAGCCTTGGTTACTCTGTCAGCTGTGGTTGACGGCATGTCCTCTAGGACCAAAAAGCGACTGAAGTGGTCAATTATGGTGAGGACCGAGTGACCATTGCGGAAGGGACCAACAAGATCAAGTGATACAAGTTGGCCTGGTGCAGTAGGAAGTGGTGCAGACTGCACTGGAGCAACCGCCACTCTTCTTTTTTTGTGAAGAATGCATTCTTTACATGAGGCAACATAATTTGCACAATCCATGTATGCCCCTCGCCACCAATACCTTTTGGCGAGAGCCTCGTATGTCTTCTTCAACCCAAAGTGGGACAAATGGGCCAAGCGAAGTGCCTTTGGCCTGAGAGCTGACGGTAACACAATGTACTCTTCTCTCGACAATCCCGTCTTTCCTGCGTAAAACAATAGGTTTGAGTCTGGGTGCACAAAAAAGTTCTTGGGCACATCCTTCGCCCTGTTGATTACTTTGTTGAAAAGCTGGGACAAATCCTCATCCCTGAGCAGTTCCTTCAGGATTGTTACAGAAGAGATTTCATTCTCTGGGTCAGCAACTTCTGACGTTATAATGGTGAATATCTTTTGTAGCTGCTTTGCAGCTTCACACTTAGAGATTGAACTGTGTGTGTTTACATCCTGAGGAGTGGTGGAGGAGGTAGCAAAGGGAGGCAAATTAGGTTTAATATGAACATTACTATTGTGGGTCAGAGCAGAAGTACAATTAATTACCTTAGCATGGGTATTATCAGGTACAGAAAAATATGAGTTAGAGCAAGAACTAGGCTTTACAACATGAGTAGAAATACAAGTGTTATTGCTATTGACATTATTTATAGCATTTACATGAGATACCTTATGAGGTGAATTATCTACCTCTATAGAATCACTATTATCATACAACATATTACTATTATTATTATGTACTTTATCATACAGAGCAGGTTCCTCAGAATCCAAAGTAACTACAGGTAAAATTTGCCTTGAATTAATTAAATTAGCATTGGTATTAAGGTCTTGGGTTATAACATTAGGTGTGCGAGAAAAATAATCTGGTAACACATTAGAAGTTCCACTGACATGAATAAATTTAAAAGAATATTCAGATAGAGACATTAACCATCTTGTGGTGATGGATGCAGGAGACGTTGTTTTCTTATAGTGCATAAGAGGTTTACTATCTGATAACACAAAAAATTCTCTATTATACAAGTACTGTTTGAAGGATTGCACACCTTTTGCTATAGCCATGAGTTCTAATTTGAGAGCAGGATAATTCCTCTCAGCTTTATTTAATGATTTACTAAAGTAAGAGACAGGTAATAGTTGACCATCAAAGTCTTGTAACAGCACTGCAGAAATTGCTTCTTTGGAAGCATCAGTGTTAACATAAAAGGTATTATCAAAATTAGGTTGTCTGATAAAAGGCGAAGAAAAGAAAATCTTTTGTAGTGCCTGGAATGCATTGGAAGCTTCATCAGTCCAATTAAAAGGTACAGACATAGAAGTCATTGAAACCAGAGGGGCAACCAAATTAGAAAAACGTGGAATTAAATGTCTATAATAATTACAAACACCTAGGAAACGTTTCAACTGTTTTTTAGTTTTTGGAGTTGGAAATGAAGTCACCTTTATGATATTAGAAGAAATTGGACTTATAGTGTTCTGCGACACTTTAAAACCTAGGTAGTCTACTTCAGTTTGATGGAATGAACACTTTGGAGGATAAGCAGTAATATTATTTTTAGTAAAAACAGAAAGAAGAGCTTTTAATTTCTGACAAGACTCTTGAAATGAATTCGCACAGATGACAATGTCATCTTGGTAAGCAAAGATACCCAATTCATTGGTTTCCTCAATGAGAGTATCGACTAGAGCTTGGAAAAAGGATGCTGCACTACGCAGTCCAAAAACTAAACGTTTATATTTAAACTGACCCCACATGGAAGTGAAACTCAGGCGGTCTTGAAATTTTTCAGGTAAGTCAATTTGATGGTAAGCACTTTTTAAGTCCAAGGTGGTGAAGTAGCGATATTGAGCTATATTAGAAATTATGTCATTTATCTTAGGTAAAGGATAAGATGAATTCTTAATTATCTGATTAATGAGACGTAGATCCAAAGCAAGCCTGAACTTTTGTGGAGCAGAAGAGTTTAATTGCTTCTTTTTAACAAGCAATATTGGGCAAGCCCAATCAGAGATTGTTCTCTCAATGATACCTGCCTCCACAAGTTCATCAATTTGCTTTTTAGTCTCAGCTTGCAAAGACTGGGGAATGGGAAATGGAAGAGTCTTAAGAGGGAAGTCATGATCAAAATTCAAATTTGGAATCACACGATCAGTGTGTCCTAAAGACTTAGACGACGAAGAAAAAGCTGTGGCATAATTACTCAACAGTTGTGACATTTGAGAAATTTCTCCAGGACTCAAATGGGAAAGCTTAAAGTCACTAAGATTAAATTCAGACTTTCTTAAATTTAATATTTCAGGAGATGCAGTAATAAGATTTACAGATTCACTGACTGAGGTAGTTCGAGCATGAGAAACAGATAACTGCTCATCTAAAGAAGACACATGACCCAACACAGCATTTTTGTTTACATGAACTGGCTTATTGGACAAATTTTCAATTAAAATGAATGACTTAATCACTTTAGAGGAATGTTGAGTAGAAGAAGTTGAACAATTATCATTTATAGCATCTGGTTGCTCACCAACAGATATATTATTTGCAATAATGGATGGATGAACTAAAATATTTGGATTTTTAACAACAGGTTCAAAGAATAAATCAGAATTGGAATTGACTATTGGAGCACTGATTTTAACAAAAGAGGAAGAATTTGGTTTGATTATTGTTTTAGACACAAGAGTAGCATTCTGAGCATTTACAACAATATGAGAATGTACACCTTGATTTTCAGAATCAATAAAAGGAATGACCATATCATCAAATGTGATGGAAGCTTGCGAATTTGAAATATCCACATGAAACTTAGTAAGAAAATCATAACCAATTATGGCCGAAAAAGACTTATCATTCAAATTTGTAACAAAAAAAGGATGTTTGAAGAATTTCTTCTCAAGTTTGAAAGATAAATTGATACATGAAGAGAAATTGACAGAAGAGTTGATGGTGGATATAGACACCTGTCTAGAAATGTTTTTATAATTAAGAGATTGTTTGTTCATGTGGAAAAATGACTGGTCGAGTAAAGAGATAGAAGAACCTGTGTCAATTAATCCAATAATAGTTGTTTGAGGAAATTTTATATTAACCATAGGTAATTTAGCAGAAGTTTGAGCACTGCATATCCTTTCGATGACAATTTTGCTATTAGCCTGCAATACATTATCATTAACAGGGATCTCACACTGAGTAGCAGTGGAGTTCATAATTTTGATAGCAGCAGAAGTTTGACAACCAACAGAAGAAAAACTTTGTTGAACATTATTATTACACTGCACATTAAGATTATCAGTACCTCTACTATTTACAGAAAAATTTGAGCACTGTTGTACCAAATCACTATTATTGACATAATTAGGAATATACAGGTCATAATTAGGACTATTAACATTGGCTGATGAACAAAGTTGGAGGGACGAAGGTATATCAGCATTAGCTTGTCTCATTGCAGGGTTAGAAGAATCATAAACAAAGGAAGAGGCATCAGGATTTAGATTCGAGTTTCTCACAGTGTGTGAGTTCAGCCTAGTAGAGTTATTTAACTGCCTGCTTCTATTATTTGGACCAGAAGATGACTGCTCCCTACGAAAATCCTTTTGAAACTTATAGCATTTTGCAAAAGTGTGACCTGACTTATAGCAATATTGACAGACAGTCTTTGAAACTTTCTGTCTGGACTCATTTGAAGAACAAGGTGTTTGCACATATTCATTGCATTCAGTGTCACATGACAAAGTTGAGGATGATTGAATAGCATTCACTTGGTTCTTAGTCATATTCAGTGAATTGAGCTGTTCTTTGATAACCTGAATTTCAGCGAGCAGCTCTTGCAACTGCAAAGCACTACCCACAGACTGGGCTGAAGTGCTGTAAGATTCTAATTGCTGCAAAGTATCAGCTCTATCAACTGCAGCCTGGAAACATTTTATGTTTTCACTTAATAGTTGCACCTTAATACTCTGAGGGACAGCCTTAATTAACTCTACAAATTTTATCTCATTAAGGGCATCAGTATTCTTAACAGAGGGATGTAATTTTGAAACCTGAACTGAAATTCTGTGAGCAAGATTTCTAATCGACTCTGCAGGTAGAAGAGTTATGGTGTTCTGAGGGTATAATAAGGCAGTGTTTACAGTATGATTGGGATCAAAGAAGGATTTCAACCCTTGCAACAAAAATTCATGATCTTCTGTGTCCAACAACTCAGAAGTACTTATGACATATTTTAGAGCAGGCCCTACCAATTTCGACCTGATAAATATAGATGTTTCAGCATCTGACCAATTATTTACTCTCGCTAAGTCCCTGACTTGCTTAGAGAAAAATGACAATAATTCTCCATCACCTTCAAAAGGTTGAATGGTTACATTGAATCTATTGTCTACCTCGCTAGCCATGTCCAAGAAAGCAAAAAGTAAAAGAACTGGACTAAAATTCTCAAGGATCACACAAAAGATAACATAACTCGAGTTTTACACATTCAATGTGTAAACAAAAATTTGCAGAAAGCAGTGAACCATAAAATGCAAGAGAAGAATTCCATTGGAGATAACATGAACCAGCAAATGACAAAATGTAACGAATTATGGATATAATTTAGAAAAGAATTATATTAAAAGTTATGTATATACAAAATGGGATACTATTCAATAATACAATTTTCAAATATTATGCTTGAGTTCACCATAGCTTAATTAGCATTAAAAAAGTTTCAGCATAAATGTCACTTATCAGTCAGAAATATTATATGAACTCATAGATATGATAGGTTGTATGAATGACACAAAATTAGCACTTTATATTAAATGAATTTACATCAATAATGAAGTTTAAATCAATAATTGTAATTCAAAAAGCAATAAAATATATCCTTTACACATAAACATCAATCAATATAACACAAATTCCAATCTTAAATAATATTCAATGTTAAATACTCAGATACTCATAAAATCACTGTATAATTAAATAATTGCACATAACAAACACATAGCTTCGTTCATGCTCTATTATAAAAAAATGCATCATGTGGTGCAGAAAAAAACAAACTGAATGAAATTTTAGCATTATTAACATACATATATTACTTATTAATAAAGAGAACAACATTATAAGGGGGAATAGTAAGCAGATGCATTTTTTCATTACTCACATAGGTTAAAGAATTAAAAAAAAAGGTTACCGCTAAATGAGACAAAAACCCTTAAATATTAAATTAATTTTAAGGACTGGTCAACCGGTACCAAATGTTGTGAAGCCGAGAATTTACGACTCCAATCGGGAAGCCGTATCGGAACAAGTGGTAGCAAATTAGCGAATAGTTAAGCCAGCCATAAAAAGGTGAAACATGAAATGCGTTGTGTATTAATCAGAATTAATTTCGAGTAACAATGCGATATGAAAGATAACCCAGATAGGTTGTCTCAGGTAACATAGATTAAGTAGAATATTTACTTTAGGTTAACAGCACCTAGCTTAGCAAGAAAATACCTAACCCTACATATAGCCTGACCCACGTGCTAAGCATATTACAATACTCAAATTATTCATACCTAGGAAACAATATCTACTACAGCAAATTAAATTACAGACAAGGGGTTTAAGGAGCAAATAAGAAGTTTATTTTAACTAAACATAATAAAAAAAGGGAATACTTAATTGTATACAGTCAAGCCATGCCATGCCATGCCCCTCGCTCCATACTCAACACACGCTCCCCAAAGTTCACCAACCTCCTACACGTCCAAGGGCTGTCTCCCGCTACTTTTCGAAGCTAGCCTGACCTGCGCCAAGCTCTACTTCGCGCCTGCGCAATACAGGCTCAATACACCAGATTTGGCGTGCATCGCCTTTTTTGGCAATAAATCATTTTTCTTTTCTGCCAATGTATGGCAGTTATGAGAGACAGTTATAAAGACCTGAATATTAATGGATATACTCCATGAGTCTTTATAACACACTGGTCCCAACACCTCCTCACAACACAATCAGATCGGCCTAATTGACGAGCTACTCGCCTAGCTGACCACCCACCTTCCATCATCCCGACGATTCTCCCCCTCTCAAACTGCGACAACTTCTTATATTGTCTTCGAACACGGCGTAATGGCATGTCTATCTCAGCTCTTCCTTTGTAAATGATTCAGCACACTCAAACAAGCTTTGGTTACCTGTTTTATACTCCACAGAGTACGATGTTCAACGCCCTCTACCGGCTATACGTAATGCGCAATCACGCTGCATTTCTAATCATTTGCATATCTCTCCGATATGTACCTTCATTGCAAGTTTCGTTACTATCCCGCAATTATTTTTTGGTGCGCTAATTTTTTTGTCCATGAGTGTATATTACAGATATTGGACAGCTTTATCTATATCTTTGGCATCAAAGAGACCCCCGGTGCCCAGGGCAGCCATCAGTTCTTTGAGTAAATGAGGAAACTCGTCTTTCGGCCAATTCTGCTCCTTCGAGTATTTTTTTTTTCGAGGTAGTCAATACTTCTTTCTCTCCAGTGGTATTTTAGAGGACGGAAAAATGCAACATCGAGCGGCTAGAAGAGGTGGGTCGACTTTATGGGTTATTTTGTGACTGTGTCAATGTGTCACAAAGTAACTCCGTCACCTTTCGATATTTCGGTTATGTTCTCATATCTCTCGGAAATATCACTACTCAAAAGTTATATTGCTCCACAAACTAACCACCATATTAACAATAAAAAATAATTTCCTGTGGTAGTTGGTTGTATAAGGTGTTAACTTCAGCACACAAGATTTTCAAAGTTTGAGCCAATAGCTTGACAAAACGTTTGAACAATACACTGGCCAACGAAGACAAATGGCACGCAAAAGCTTTGGATACTGACCACTAGGTGTCTCTGTATGTCGGACAAGCTGTTGGCGCTTTTATTTGCCTTCCCAGTACCACGGGCGCGGCGCAAGATCCGTAATATCTTACGGTATAAGAATTTAAAGATTAAAATAAAGAAAATTGGAAAAATGCAGCCGCCGGGGCCAAAATATTACACAGCGCGCTCTACCACTGGGCTAATGTTGCCATAGTTGTTTTAGGAGTAAAGTGAAAGATATTCGCACAAAGATTACGGAAACATTCTTAGAGGTTGGTAAATATTAATGTGGGAGGAGTTTTAAGTTAGAGGATAGAAAGGAAATAGTTAACGCTTCAATAAACGAGCCCGAGGGCAAGTTCAACATTTAGCTAACTGCCATACACTGATCGTGCGTAGGTGAGATGTTGTAAAAATGGATTAGGAACCTTCATTTTAAAGTTACAAGGAAAGGAACTACAAATGAGGAATTTCAAAAAATTTTCTGGTGATTAACCAAAGTGCAGTCATTCAGTCCATTTCTGAATGAACCGTTGCCTATCGCGAAGTGAAGTAACAAAAATTTAGAGTACTTGAAATCAAGCACTCTAAATTGTAAACCTTGTCTAAATTTTGTTTATTATTTAGAGTGATGAAGCATTCTAAATTGTAAACCTTGTCTACAATTTATTATTACAGTGCTCAAGCACTCTAAATTTTCGTGATAGACGATTCGTAATTCACAATTCGTAGTAGACGATAATTCTTTCCGAAGTAGGATGGATGACTACACTTTTTAGAGAAATTCCGCTTCTGGAATTCTTTTCCCAACAAGCGGTTCGCGCTGACAGTTCATTGCTGAGTAACCCGTAGCAAGGGCAAAACCTAGATCCAAAACTACATGGTACGCTGAAGGTGTAAGTATTTACAGGAATACTGTCTGCAAGCCACAAGGGCCTTATATTGGATTGTCTTTTGGCTATTCTCTCTCTCTGATTTTCTTTAAGATAAGCAAATAGTCGAATGGCTACGGCATTGGCATTCGAATATCAGAGGCTTCGAGTCTCACTGTTGGCATGAATGTTTGTGTCCGTTTGGGATAAGCTTTTAGCAGAAGGTCCGGGTCAAATTAGCACTGGTGAAACAAAAAGATGACCGTTGATCTCAACCAACTGTATTAGATAAGCGTGAAATGGTTAGAATGCATTCATGAATCTTGGGAATTTTTGGCATATATATGTACACCTCCAGCGTTGCCAGCAACTACAAACCCAGGTTTCGACCCTGTCATGGGCTCCTTTGAAAGGAATAATCGATACGTAACGCTAAAAGGAAAATAATCCCAAATGCGGGATATCTATAAATTTTTACTGGCAAAACTTAGGTCTGAAGTTAAGCAGGGGTATATATATTTGTAGATGGGGCTATTTAGCATGTGTATTGTCAAATTCTTGGCATATCATGGAAATTTAAAGTGACGTCTCAAGACCCCCAATCAGTGGCGCATTCAGGATTTTTTCTTGGGGGGGGGGGATGGACAGGTAATGATATTTATAATGCATGGGGAGGCCAAGATGAACAGATAACATTATTTATAATGCAAAATCAATATTCATAGTGAAATTTCTATTTCTTTGGGGGGGGGGGGGGCAGGGCCCCTGGGTGCGCTACTGCCCCCAATAACATAGGGGAAGCTATAAAGAATGCTCAGTATTTAACGTTTTTGTATTTGCTTTAAGTTAAAATTCTGTACTTTCAATTGCCAGTTTGTATATCACTTAAATTCTGAGTTATTTTGTTTGCCTGTCACTGAACACTAAGAAAATAACGCACATATTAACATATTTGTAAGAATAACAATGCTTCTGATATGAGAAGATAAACGTATCTGGATTTCTTAAAAATCGGACCACGAGTTAATGGGTTACAAGTATTTTCGATTATATTTCACAGTAAATCACTTATAGGGCTTTAAAAATTGGAGTAGGAGAGATCCGTGTAATATGGACCCCCTAAGCAAGAATTCTCATAAAACTTAAATTATTTTTAAAAAAAGATTTAATTTGTTGGCTGCTCATTACAATTGTATAGCTGCATGGTTAAAACTTGTTAAAGTACTCTAGTAACTATTAATAATTGCAGGAAATATTTTTTTATTTTCGTGTCAGTGGTCCATATTGCACATACGTTCATGTAATATGGACTGACCGTATGTATAATATGGACCACTGACACGAGAATAAATAGCATGATATAGAATGAAAGAGGATGCACCAAGGTGTGCTTTTAGTAAATTCATTTCAAGTACAGCAATCATCACAATAATAGTGTATCGGGTTGGTTATGTTGGAGCAAAATTCATACACCCATGAGCAGCATTTCCAGCATCTGATCAAGTCTTCCTCCGTACCATCCCCGCAGAATGCGCAGAAAGTAAACTGTTCAGTATCTTGATTCTCAGCTGTAACCTGACCGGAGGTTCCTGTGGATATCCTTACTGAGACCCTTGGAGCTGCCGGGCGTTTTCGCTCTGTCGTCTTCTTCTGTGCAAGCATCTCTTTTTGAGCTTTCTTTGTTATTCATTCCTCTTTCCGACGCTGTTGGATGTCCAACTTTGGTCGCTTCTTTTTTTTTTTTTCTGCAACGGCCTTCTTGAAACGGGATGAAGTCAGAGAAGTTGCCTCTGAAGTGTTTCCCATTCTCTTTCTAAAGCTATGTCCACACTTTTGCGCTTTTGCGATCGCTTTCGCTTTCGACATGTCGCACAGAGAGAGAAATGTGAGGCATGCTCGGAGCGATGCGTCACCACCTGCAAATCCCAGGACAGCGCATGCGTCGCGATAGAGCATGCGATATCGCAAGCGTATCCAACCCGAGTGGATTTTCTTGCGGAATTCCATGCGTTTTTCTATTCTGCAAGGCAGTTTTCAAGCCAGTGTTCAGAATGTCGCAGTCTTAGGAAGAAATTTAAAATTTTATTGATGATTACAGAAATTTCCGGCATTGTGGGACGTCAACCACTCCGCATACACAAATAATATTAGTATTACATTTAAAATAACTATTTAATAATAATTAATGTGCATTGTTTTAAAATTAAAACTAAATGTATTTTTTAACAAATCAAATTGAAAAAAAATTTGAAAACGTGTACTATATCATTGAAATTTTCTTTTTGAAATACAGGGAGAAGATTTCAAAAATACGCATCAGCTAATTTGTTATTATAAAAATACTGAATAAATTCCCCATAGTTTATCATAGGAATTAAAGACCCACTTTTGAAAAAAAAATAGATGTTTTAGTTTTATAAAAGCAGGTTACAACCTGAATTCGCGTTTTGCGTGACGTATGCTAGTTTCTATAACACCATAATTGTCTGGCGATTTCTTTTTATGCTATTTTATACCTACCTATGTGTTGTATAATGTGTATAAGTTTCATTAAATTCTGCGCGTAACTTTTTGAGTAATCGCTATTTTTGTGACTTTTCCTTAATTTTTGATAACCAGTGTAATATAAATGTTCCTTTTATTCAGAAATAAATTAATATACCAGTGTAATTTTACACTATATATTTAAGAGATAGAATTTTAATAACAAACAATATTCTACCGTATTCTATTCTTAGTATTTGTTTGGTTTTTTTACTTCATAAACAAAGCTATAAATTGTAGTTCTATTTCTAATAACTTGGCATATAAAAAAAACAGGTCTTCTCTATATTCCGTATCACCAATTATTAATTTCTCTATTAAACTACATTCATGTAGAACCTACGTGTATAAGAAAATCCATCTCTAATCGATTACTCAGGTATTATGTAAAAAATATTATGTTTATATTTATTTTTAGTCTTCTCATTTAGATCATTTTCCCCTGCACGTGCACACACACACACACACAGATATATATATATATATATATATATATATATATATATATATATATATATATATATGTAGGAAGGAGTTAGTACTCCTTCCTTTAGAAGTGAATCATTAGACTTAATTATTTTGAACATTTAATTAAACTAGACGATGTTTACAAGACAGGACTAACACTTAGTATGAAATTAAAAAATAAACACAGAAGCATCAAAAGAGCTAAACATCGGGAGCTTGCAGAACAACACATCCGCTTAAAGTCCTTCGTGCCGCAGTAGTAGGAGTGGAAGTTGTAGTAATAGTTCAGTTGTGTTGCCAAACTCACTCTCACACGGCCGTTCTGACTTTCCAGACGTCCGCGGCTGGGTTGTCAACAATAATTCTGAAAAGATAAAAAAAAAAAGAGCAGAAAAAGGAAAAATATTTCAAAAAATCAAGCATTGTTCAACACAGTGGTATTGGTGTTCAGTTTCTGCACCACTGTTTCATTTTGTCCGCTGCAGTTGATGTTATGGTTGGACCATCGTGATGTCCTAACTTTCGAACTTCGTAACGATCGTTGGGGTTGATGTTCGTGATCTCATATGGTCCGAAGAACTTTGGTCGGAGCTTTAATCCGGTTCCAAATTGAGTTCGTTGTATTGCCACTTTGTCACCGATCTTGTATTTACAAGCCGGTTAACGCCGTTTGTTATATTGTCGTATGTTTTCTTCCTGTAGACGGAGGATATTTCGCGAGGACAAAATGCAAGGAATAGAATTCGAAATAATTTCTTGAACTAATTTCTTAAGTTGAGGGAGGGGGATGAAAAATTCACGAGAAACAATTAATTCGGTTTTTTGTGAAGCAAAATGACCTTGTGAATGGGCGTTTAGCACTATTTCTTTCTGCATCATTTGTGGGACTACTAAAAGTTCGGCATCCTGATGAAGTTTATAAAGAATTCCGTTTTTAACAAAAAATTCATCAGAAGGTGTAGATTCAAGCATAGATTTAATTTGAGATATAAATTCATCCTGGTCTTGGGCATTTTTCACCTTTTGAGTGATATCATTTGAGGTAATTACAAGAATGGGGTTACGACTGAAAGCATCAACATGTTTCATCTGTCTACCGGGTCGATGACAAACTTCATAATCAAAGTCTTCTAACATCAATGCCCATCGAGCAATTTTAGCTGGTAGGTCTTTTTTGTGCATCGTTTTTTGGAAAGCATCACAATCGGTGATAATTTTAAATTTTGTTCCCAACAAGTAGTTTCGAAATTTTTTTAGCGCTTCAATAACGGCAAGAACTTCCAGTTCATAACTATGATATTTTTCTTGTTGAACTGTAGTTTTACGGCTAAAATAATGAATAGGATGAAACTGTCCATCATCGGATTGTTGCAAGAGCACAGCGCCAAAACCTAAGGAGCTGGCATCAGTGTGGAGTTCTAATGGGTATCCCTGTTGAAAAACATGAAGAACTGGGTTTTGTGAAAGAATGCCTTTCAGTTGTTGGAAAGCTGCTATTTGTTCAAGGGGTTTGGGAGCTTCAATAACTTGAAATTTTGGTTCAACCTTTTCACTTTTGACGGATTCATTCTCAAGGGCATCATCATCGGCATCAAATATTTTTGGTTCAAGAGTTGCTTTGATAGTTCCAATATCAAAAGCATTATCATCATCGTTATCATGAAGCAAATCTAAATCACTGGCATCAGCATCATCTAAATATTTTCCATCATCATTATCATGAAACAAATCTAAATCATTGGCATCATCATCATCATCATCACGTTCAAAATCAATTGGATTATCCATTTTCTCTACCCTAGAAATCTTATCTTGAGTAGATGTTAGAGGTTTTTCAGACATGCATATTTGGCCCTGATCTTGAATTTGTTTTTCTACAATTTTCTGTTCCGCAAAAGGGAGTCGTCGAGAACGTTGATTTACGGGGATTTCATCTTGTAATAAAATAGTCATCTTAATTTCAGTGTCTTGAACTTTATGTGGTTTGTAGGAAGTAACGATATTTTGAACTTCCTCACGAGTTTCAGAATTCAAAATGTGTGAAAGATCAAATGGAAAAGCTTGATCATCAGAAACATTAGCAATATTAACGAAGGTGTTATTTTCAGGAGTTTTGCATAAACGAATACCGTCTTTATCAAATGTAAATTGGGTTTGCTGTAAAAAGTCGATTCCGATAATCACATCAAAAGGAATCAAGTCATCCTCTAGAACATGTATTTTAGCAGGTAAAGTAATGGTTTGAATTTCGATGGAATCCTGAAAGAATCCGATGCTGTGAACTTGGTTTTTGCCAATTCCTGAAAAGGGAATGTTGGTGGGCTGCAATGGTGGCGAACCAATTCTTCGATAGGTTTTCTCATTGATGAGGGTTGCCTGTGACCCAGTGTCACAGAGTGCTGTCAATTGAATTCCTGCAAGTTGAATGTCAACATGCATGGGATTTTTCGATGAAGTTTCAGGAGAAAGTGCATTTACAGTTTTATCAGAAATAGGTTTTTGAGAATCAGGTTTTGGTTTAGAATTTCGATAACTTTTAGTGCAATTAGCATGAACATGACCAAAACTTTTACATCCGTAGCATTGTTTACCATGTGACTTATTCAAACATTGGTTGCTTTTGTGACCTCTCAAGCCACAGGAAAAACATACTGGCTGTGTATTTGGGCTACGTGTATTATCGACTTTCACATTGAGGTAGGAAGCATCAATTTTTTTCTGATTATTTTGTCTGAAATTTTGTGATCTGTTAAAGATTTGTTCATAAATTTTCAACTTTTCCTTAAATTCAGGGACGGATTTACAACCGTAAAGAATAACTTTATTGTTTGTTGAATCAGGAATTCCGTTTATGACATACTCAAACAGAGAGGAGTCATCGAGAGAACCTTTGTGTGCCAAATCTCTCATAGCTAAGAAATATTCTTGTAGGGTTTCAAACGGTTTCATACGTCGAGATTCCATTAATTTATGTAACTGAATACCGTTAATTTTGTCCGAAAATTCGTCTAATAAATGGTGCTTCAATTGTTCCCAATTTGTAATTCCACGAATAGACCTAATTAAAGTTTGAGCGGGACCAGTTAAACATTTTCTAACAAAAGTAATTTGGTGAATTGGATTGTTTATCTGATATAAACAAAAAAGTTCTTCAACGTCAGATATAAAATTCTCAACACTGTAATTATCACGAGACGAGAAAGGTTTTATTAAATCAACAACGTCTTTCAGACTAAACAACTGGAAAGAGAGATTCGCAGTTTCAACTGAAGGCAATGAATTTTGATCTGATTCACCAACGGAAATGTGTGTATTTTGCTTATTCGAAGATTCTTTTGCGTCAATGGTGGGGGAAAAGGGAGATCTATTTTCCTCTATAACGCTGTTAGTTTGGGATGAACGTGCACCCGGAAGTGAGTCATCATTCACTTCGCATTCCGAAAGATCAGAAAATTCTGCTTTTAATAATGATAAATCACTAAGACTCATAAGAATGGTATTGGCACATTTGTCTGGGTCAGTTGAAAATTCTAAATGAAGTAGATTACAAATAGAAATCAAGTCTTTAAGTGAAAAATCTTTAAGTACTTTCTGTTTCGTTGCTTCCAACACGAATGGCTGTTTAAAACCTGTAAATTTACGTAATCTGGTACGATTTTGTCTGTCGCCGTCTGTACCAAAAATTAAACGATGTAGAACCTTTATTTGATTCGTACCACCAATTTTTAATGATTTTGCAATATTGGGGTAATCGTTGAGAGTAGCCATAACTATATACTAGGTTCAAACAATTATAGTACACAAATATACAAATATTCAAAACCAAAATCACTAATTATAATACGTAGTTACTCAAATTCAAAAGTAGAAAATAATATTTCAAATCGAAATTTTTTCAAATACCAATTCAATAATAAAATATTGATTCTCAAAATATGCATCAAAATAAGTAATCTTTAAAACAGGTTTTGTTCAAGAAAACAAAATTATGAACTAAAATAAGCATCAAATATCAAATAATAAGTTCTTCAAAATAATTTCTCTGGTTGAAGAAAACAGATGACGTAAATTTAGATATGTATCAAGTTAGATATTACTTCAGCAAAATATTCATCAAATTAATCTTCAAAATAAATCACTGTTGAAGAAAATAGAGGATGTAAATGCAGCATCAAAATAATAGTTAAAGTTCTAATGTTAAAAGCATCAAAATTGGGAAATCGAAAGTATCAAAATTGTGAAATCGAAAGCATCAAAACATTCTGCAAAATAAAAAATATTCTCGCAAGAAAACAGCAGAATTAAGTTCAACATCAAAGCGCATCAAATAAGCAAAGTTGTCATCAAATAAACATTCGCTTCGTCAAAATTATGCATCAAAATAATAATATAATAATCTTCAAAAGTATTCAATTCGCGATCTTTCAAAATATATATTATGTTGTGGTTTGTTCAAGGAAACAAGATTCTTCAAGTTAAATGTCGAAATTTTCATCAAATCATCAAATAATTTCATCGAAATAGAATTCTCTTCAAGAAAACAGAAGTGATAAATTCAACGTCAAAGACCATCAAAAATGAATTTAGCATCAATTAAATTCTTGCATCAAAAGAACGTTGAAATATTTTCAGTTTTCTTAAATCATCAATAAGTTGAGAATTCCCTTAATCATCAAAATTTTCTTGAACAAGCGTCAACGTATGCATCAAATAATTTTAATATGATCCAAGTTACTTACAATTCTGGTTTTGGTTCTCATCATCCCATCAGAGTATCATCAGAGTCCGTGGCACATCACTTTGGCTTTCGGTTTCGATATCCAAATCCAAAATGACAGACAACAGTAATCCAGTCGAAATCAAGTCGAAATCAAGTCGTATCATCGAAAGAAAATAAAGTTTTTTTTTTTAAGTTCAGCATGCTAGGGGTATTTTTCGAGTCCGAGGGCCGAGCACCCATGTAGGAAGGAGTTAGTACTCCTTCCTTTAGAAGTGAATCATTAGACTTAATTATTTTGAACATTTAATTAAACTAGACGATGTTTACAAGACAGGACTAACACTTAGTATGAAATTAAAAAATAAACACAGAAGCATCAAAAGAGCTAAACATCGGGAGCTTGCAGAACAACACATCCGCTTAAAGTCCTTCGTGCCGCAGTAGTAGGAGTGGAAGTTGTAGTAATAGTTCAGTTGTGTTGCCAAACTCACTCTCACATATATATATATATATATATATATAGGATACATATGCAAGTAGAGGGATTATACATCTTTATATATATATATATATATATATATATATATATATATATATATATATATATATATATATATATATATATATATATATATATAGATAGATAGATAGATAGATAGATAGATAGATAGATATATATATAGGATACATATCCAAGTAGAGGGATTATACATATTTATATACAGAGCACCGTACCAAAATTGTAGTCAATTCTTGTTGCACATTCCTTGTTGCTTTACGTAAAAATAGTGATCACCTTATAAACTCCTCGAAATTACAAGAAACGCAGCAGTAACCATCCGACTCTCCCATCTCGTGAGGCATGAACTGTCGAACAAGTGTGGACAACAAATCGAATGCGTCTTGAGGCATGCCGGGAAGCATAGGCTAAAAGCAAGTTGAATGGAAAGACGAACTGCAAGTCGAAAGCGAAATCGAACTCGAAAGCGCAAAAGTGTGGACATAGCTTAAGGCTCCTTCGTACGCAATGAGGAAGGGGACTGATGCCTTCCACTGCGAACAAACTACACTCCACAAACTGCAAAACGTAGTTTTATGACTAACGGGAACCGGGATGTTCTCCTGAACTACATCTTCTGAAGTTGGCTCTTCGGAAACAGACGTGTTCTGCTGGACTGTAGCGTCAAGTGTTGGGTCGATGGGCACTACATTTTCTGGCAAGTGGTCGTTGGTCTCGTCTTCTGATGTGACTCGTGGTGGGGCTTTACCAGAAACTTCGGAGGGAACTAAGTCGAAATCGTGAAATACATGGCGATTGATAGGCCAAACACGGAACCACCTGCACGGAAACCATCGGCAGCGGATTCAAAGAGATGCCGACCATGCATAAGCCTTCCCGAACAGTCCATACACTTGGAATTGTGAAACGGCCCGCCCAGCATGTTCCCTCATCCACTTGTCTATGTTTTGGGAATAGCAGACGCTTAATGGACGGAAGAAAGCGGGGTCCAAAGGCTGTATTCAATGGGTAGTATGCAAAGGAAGTGATAGTTTGATCACCCCTGCTTCTCTGCTTCTCTGGCCAATTCTATAGCCTCGAGATTTTGAGTGCGGAACACATGTCCATCGAGAATTAACAAAACGTTCCTGTTCTTGTCAGGTTTAGCGAAACTAATGAAATGTTTCATCTATTCACTGGAGAGCTCGATCGTCATCCAACATTTTTCCTGGAATTTGAAAAGAGTTCCTGGAGAAGCTCCTGCTTCCATCGCTTACGGGGAAACACCGCCATCGGTGGGATGAAGTGACCTGCAGCACTCATTGTGCAGACAAATGAGACGTTCTTTCCCTTCTCTGCAGATGTTATCGATCCAACGTGCATATAACGTGTAATATGAACCAGTGGTCCATATTACACAACAGATCATGGTTCATATTACACGCATGGACGGAGCAACGTTGTTTCCAATCACATATCGCAATTCAAAATGGTGCGCATAA